>OY728129.1:82393780-83609454 GCA_963277665.1 Viscum album
GATGAAAAATCATGATTTTATTGATAGATATATCATAACAGTTCATCATCATAAAAATAATCATACACAATCCAAATAAAAAATGATATTTTACCGTAAAACCATAACGATATTGGTAACTTATGAATCATAAGAACCATAAAAGAAATAAAATTAAATTGATATGGATATATTACAACTATACTGATAATAGTCATAAAAAATCATGGGAATCATATACACAACACCAAAGAAACAATCGGTGAATATGGAATTTGTCCAACTAATATTAAAAGGAGAAGAAACTTCCTTATCACATTTGAAACTTTTGAATTGTAAACCCCATAAAAGAATAAAATTAAATAAAACTTTTTATTTTATGTAAATAAATAAATAAATTATATTAAATTTTAATGGGTGAATATATACACCTCCTAAATTAGGATAGGTGCATAATATAACTTATTCCATAAAGAAGACAAATTAAGATGAAAATATCTATCCTTAAGTAACAATTTTCATTGTACACATTCAAATATACTCTATAAAAAATATATGATTATTATATATATATTAGGTAACCATACTCACAAATATAATACCATATATTACTTACAATATTTTAATACCCATTTATTATTAATTCTTCGTTAAAATCATTTTTTGAGTATTAAATGTTTGGTTTTTCATGAATGTTTTGGTCTTGTTTTTATGGTCCTTATCGATTTATCATGGTTTGTCACATACATAACTTATTTTAAAGTTATTTTTATTTTATTTTCCATTCATTTTTTGTTTTGGGGGTTTCCAAAGGTTTTATGGAGAATATGTGAGTTTTTAAGAATTGGGCCAAACCGTGAGCCCAATTCCATATTTCAAAATAAAGTTTTGTTTCTTTTATAACCTTTTCATTTTTAAATATTTTTCAGTAATTAAAACTCCTAAATGTCCTTACCTGATATATTAACACCACATTTAAATTTGGGGCCTTTATAAATCCATAATCATGGGGGATTTGGGTTTTTATTTGAGAATTGGGCCAACCCGAAAGCCCATTTTCCAGTTTTAAATTGTTTGTTTAATTTTTTAATATCTTATTCATTATAATGAATATTTCGGTGATTCCAACTCCCCCTAGACCCTAAGGAGCCCATGCGCGCTCCCATTCATTTTACCCCTCTTTGGAGCTCATATTGATCTCTATTTAGGGCCTAACTTCTGAAGCTCCAAAAAACGTCCAGATTTCTCAAGTAAGTTGTTTCTCTTCCTTATTCCACCCTTATTCTTAGGGTTTGTTCCTTTTTTATTGAATCCCCAAATTTCCAGAAGATGTGGTTTCGTACCTAGGGTTTTATGTTTGAGTTTGTTGTTCCAAGTTTCTATTTTTAGGTTTGGTCTACCCTTCTTGAGGTGCGGTGGTGGTGCGTTTGTGTTTTCGCACAAAGGATTCAATGGTTTCATTTGATTTGGTAGGTGATTCCAATGTTGATGCAATATTTGTGTATTAGCATGTTGTATTTATCATATTTTCAGATTTATATAATTTTATTATTGCTGCAAAAGTTGGTTCTAATGATGTTTCCGTTGCAATTGAATTTAAAATTCCAATTTGGTGTGAAATTGGGGGTTTTCCAATGAAGTGTTTTGTTTGTTTATTTGGGGATGCCCTATAAATACTTAGTTGTTTTTATTGATCTGTAATAAGGCATAAAATACTGTTTATAATGTTTAGCCCCTTTGTTAATTGCTGCAAAAAATGGGTTTTAATTGTGTTTGTAAATAAAGTGAAGTTTTGGTTCCACTTTTGTGTGAAAATGAAGGTTTTACAAAGATAACACATCTTGTTTAACATAGGGATGCCCAAAAATTGATTTGTTGTTTTAATTGATATTTATTGGGATTCCTTTACTGTTTTGGTAACTTACAATTGTGAACATCGTGTACAAGTGGGTTTCTTAAGGGGTTTTGTGTGCAAAAACTACATGAGAATTTGAGAAATTGATTTATTCAAATTCAAAGAGTTTGTTGTGTGCATTAAGTGGTATAAAATGATATAGCTACTGTATTTTGTGTGTGTGACCAGTAGTGGTGTTTTACATTAAAATGGATATGTGTTAAATCCTGAAATTGTTTGAGCACAAAGGGGGAAGCCCGGGTACCTAGGTGGGGCGGATTTGTACTAGTACGGCTAGTGGACCGGATGGGTTTTGTCCCTGTTTCACTTAGCATTTGGATAAAGAAAACTCTAAATAAACTATTTGAATTATTATTGGGGACCACTAGGTTATGGTTATTTTCCCTACTAGTGGCTCGTGCACGAGAAATGATTTTACTATGGTTACATTACACTGAGGTACGAGGTACACGGGGCCTGAGACTATCTAGTGCCTAGGGGTGTTCCCGGTTTTGTTGCTCAGTAGATTTGTGGTATTTTACCTTTTATTTGGGTGTATTTGGAATTATAATGCAGTATCTAATATTCCTAT
Source organism: Viscum album (assembly GCA_963277665.1). Classification (NCBI taxonomy): domain Eukaryota; kingdom Viridiplantae; phylum Streptophyta; class Magnoliopsida; order Santalales; family Viscaceae; genus Viscum; species Viscum album. The sequence goes on from OY728129.1 coordinate 82,396,246, forward strand.
TTAAATTTTTTAACATTATGAAAGTTTTATCTTGAAAAATGTTTTCCATTTAAAGTTTCATTTCGTGGAATTTGTCCCCGCTTTTAATTGCATATTAAAACTGCTTGCTTTTTCACCTTGTATTGCATGCACCTTGGAATCATAGGGTGGTATCCTATTGGGCTTAGGCTCACACCCTACTTACACCCCTTGGGTGTAAGAAGACCTTTTTTTGACCCAGGTAAAGGAAAGGCTAAGGGTGATGGCGGTTCAGGGTGTTAGTCCTCATCCTTGGGGCGGAGTAGTGGAGACGACTTGGGGGTGATAACCCCTTGTCAGGTGGAGTCCATGGGGATGTTTTGTTTCTGTTACATTGTGTCTTTGGAACTTTTTTATTGACTCTAAACCTATGTATTCAGTTCTGGTTTTGGGTTAAAAATCGTTTGGTATAAATTTTTCAGATTCAGTTTATTGATTGTTTTTAATGGTTTATGCCTTCATATTCGGGTAAATCGTTCCCAAACCTAAATGAATGATACCCGGGCACTTGTGCCAGCCCGTGGGGATAGGGAACGCCCTTCGGGTCATGTCACGGGCTGGGTTTGGTGCCGGTTTTGGCAGCGACCAGATTCGGTTCGTGACAAAATGGTATCAAATGAGGTTCGCTCCATTTGAGTCATGTTATCTGGGAAATAGTCAGGATAGTCTATATTTATGATTATTGGGACATGGAATTCTGGTTATGGGTAGTGTGCTTGATCATCACACCTCATTTTAGGATTCAAGTTGCCAGGGGAAGTTGGGATTTGTCTATGTCTTTGGGTTTTCTTGGTTTGATGATGATTAGGGGAAATGAAAAGAGAGTTGGGTTAATGGTCTCAATGAGCTCGCAGGGTCTGGCAAGCTATGTGGATCCGGGGATATTCCCTAGAACACTCTCTGTGAAAGTGAAGTGATTGGAATATGGCCGCCAACCATATGTTCAAGTCACCCACGGAAACTAGTTTCCTCTCGCATTTTCTGGTGTTCTTTAGTTTTGAAATCTTGGCACTTTGGTTTTTAGGTGACTTGGTTTTAAGAAGCGTAATGTTTTTAGGAAATTATTTTCAAATAAAGAGGGAATGGTTGGGTTTATAAAATGGAAGAACTGAATTTTCAGAATTTTTTTGAAATGTAAAATGGTGTGCTTACACCTCTTTGAAAGCAGGAACTCTATTGAAGTTGGTTATGAAAAGTGTTTCCAATAGAGTTTTCTAAACAATCAGAGTGCGTTTTAATGGGATGAGATGTTTGGAAATTGATGTGAATATCTTGAAAGTGAGTTATTTTCTAAATGGTTGTGGCTTTCTGAAATTTTTTTAAGATGTGAGTTGGGATTTTTATCTCGTGGTTAGCGGTTTTGAGAAAAAAGGATGTGTTGGTTGACCGTTTTGGTTTTGAAAAGTGGAAAAAAAATTTGTTTTAACCTTTGGTATTTTCGTGAGCAACCACATGCATGGGGTTATATGGGAAGATGGATGGTTGATTACATGACTCGATGAGTGTCGAGATGGATATGAGGAGGGTGCCCGGTGTGGCACTGAAACATGCATGTGTAAGGCCCATGAGGTACCATTGGTGGATGTGCTAACCGCTGAACCATTTGTTTTCAAAGAAATGTTTTTAAAGAGAAACATGAAGAATTGATGAATTGTTTGGAATGGTTTATATTATGTATTTTTGGAAAATGTTTATGTTGGGGGATGTTTTGATTCCAAGAACCCCTCCTGTTTGAACTGTGTTTTGGGTTTGGGTTTGGTCAGTAAGTTGTGTTATAGGGATAGTTAGTGGTCTCTTTTGAAAAATGTTTTGGGACGCATTTATGATGGTTCCCTTCATGTGTTTAGATCTGTATTGTGGTATATCTTGACTAATGGACCATCTTGGTCGGGTCCTTGTGTTCAATGGTTGAATAAGGTACACCCCCATTAAAGGTTAGTGCACAACTGAAGTGAAACCCGGATTGTTTCGTCGTTTGAAGACCCTCCAGTTGATCAATATAATGAATATTTTTTCTTGAGATTTTTAGATTGAGTCTACACCCTTTCCTTTCTTTGATTTTTAGATCCTCTTGTAATGGGAGAGTGCTCATGGAAGGTTGATAGAGACCTTAGTTTCTTATGTTTCCTGATACGTCGAAGGTGGATGTGTTCTAGGGTTGTAAGTGTGGATGAGTGTCTCAATGGTGTCTAAGAGGACCTTTGTGTTCTTCAAAGTTTCTTTGATGCATTAATTCATGTTAAACCACCGGTGTGGGAAATATGGTCACGATAGGATATTGTGGACACTTTCTAGAATTGTGTGTTGTTTGGGTATGTTGTATAAGGTCTCTCTCCATGAATTGTTTATATCAGTCGCAATGGTCATGTTCGGTGATGCCTTATGATGTCATGTGCTCGATTGACCATAGAGGTAAATGTCGTGAAATCCTATGAGAGTCCCTATTGTGTTGGGTGAATGTCTCCCTTGGAAAAAACATCAAAATATTCCATTTTAGAGGAAGGTGAGTGTAGGTGTTCTTTACTTCTGTTGTTTCTCACATGAAGAAACAAGGTGTGATGTGTGTGCATCTTCTTAGCCCTTGTTTCAGTGAAATATTGGGATAGGGTAAAGTGAGTATGGAATTTTATATGTCTGGAAAACTTATCTTGGGTTGTGGTGTAGTTGTTAGTGGCACCGAAAGAATAATTCTCATTTAGTGGGTTTCCGAAGACTAACTACGAGGTCGAAGATGCTTCAATAATTTGAGCTCCAACCATAGGTCTCGGAGAGAAGCTGGCTCGTAGTCAGGGGAAATCACAGGGTCATTTAAACCCTTGTAAAATTTCGTATCCTCGGTGTGAAAGATAGGAAGTGTTTAAACCTATGGTGTCATAATATTCCCTCTGTTGGTCTCATTTGGTGGAAATAGGTGGTGGGCCTTGTACATATGTCATCGCCTAATGTCATTCCCTCCCCCTTTGGTTTCCATTGATTCTTTAGAGAATGGTTGGAAATTTGGCTAGACATGCTGAGCACATGGTTTGTGAATGATTAAGACAGACTATGTGCCTGGAATCCATGCAGGAAGATTGATCAGCACAGTTAGTTCACGGTTTCAAAAACTGTGCAGACTAACTGTGCGACCTTCCCAAATCTTGAAATTTTTGGGTCTTTCTGTGCTGACATATGCTGGTCGATTAAGATGGTTGGTTCATATGGTGGGGAGAACCACTATGATTATCATATATGTTCCTTAGGAAATTTTGAATGGAAGTCTACCTTAGGTACCAGGGAGTCCGTTCAGGCCTCCCCCTATTAGTGTCCTGATTCTGTCTCGAAAAAATATTGGTTGTCTCTTATAGTGGGGAGCATATTAGTGTCCCCCCATACCAGCAAAATAGATTTATCAATGGTTTTGGATTGGTGTAGATAGTCTCGTTCGGAGATATCTAGCTACCAACATCTTCCTTGACTAAATGTTGGGACTAGAGAGTGCCCAATGGTTTAGTTAAAGTAAGGTAAGTGTAACCTTGTTCAAAGTTGTTGTTCGTTTGGGTGAATTGCTTGAGTCGTGTTCAGATAGTGTTTGAAGAGTTTTATTTTGGGATAAATTATTAATGTTATTGATCCTTTCAGGAAAGTGGTGCAAGTTTTGGTTGTGAGATTAATCCTTCCTTAATTGATCACTGGAAGTGTTTTGGCCTTTGGGGGTGAAGCCTTCCAAGGGAGTACCTATTGGTTTCTCAGTGGGGTTTGGTTGTTTCTTTAAACTTACTGTGACTTTCCGGGGCGGAAAGTTTTCAAGGTGGGGACAATTTTCACATACATAACTTATTTTAAAGTTATTTTTAATTTATTTTCCATTCATTCTTTGTTTTGGGGGTTTCCAAAGGTTTTATGGAGAATATGTGAGTTTTTAAGAATTGGGCCAAACCGTGAGCCCAATTCCATATTTCAAAATAAATTTTTGTTTCTTTTATAACTTTTTCATTTTTTAATATTTTTCAGTAATTCCAACTCTTAAATGTCCTTCCCTGATATACTAACACCAAATTTAAATTTGGGGCCTTTATAAATCCATAAACATGGGGGATTTGGGTTTTTATTTGAGAATTGGGCCAACCCGAAAGCCCATTTTCCAGTTTTAAATTGTTTTTTTATTTTTTAATATCTTATTCATTATAATGAATATTTCGGAGATTCCAACTCCCCCTAGACCCTAAGGAGCCCATGCGCGCTCCCATTCATTTTACCCCTCTTTGGAGTTCATATTGATCGCGATTTAGGGCCTAGCCTTTGAAGCTCCAAAAAACGTCCAGATTTCTCAAGTAAGTTGTTTCTCTTCCTTATTCCACCCTTCTTCTTAGGGTTTGTTCCTTTTTTATTGAATCCCCAAATTTCCAGAAGATGGGGTTTCGTACCTAGGGTTTTAGGTTTGAGTTGTTTGGTCCAATTTTCTATTTTTAGGTTTGGTCTACCCTTCTTGAGGTGCGGCAGTGGTGCGTTTGTGTTTTCGCACAAAGGATTCAATGGTTTCATTTGATTTGGTAGGTGATTCCAATGTTGATGAAATCTTTTTGTATTAGCATGCTGTATTTATCATATTTTGATATTTATATAATTTTATTATTGCTGAAAAAGTTGGTTCTAATGATGTTTCCGTTGCAATTGAATTTAAAATGCCAATTTGGTGTGAAATTGGGGGTTTTCCAAAGAAGTGTTTTGTTTGTTTATTTGGGGATGCCCTATAAATACTTAGTTGTTTTTATTGATCTATAATAAGGCATAAAATACTGTTTATAATGTTTATCCCCTTTGTTAATTGCTGCAAAAAATGGGTTTTAATTGTGTTTGTAAAGAAAGTGAAGTTTTTGTTCCACTTTTGTGTGAAAATGAAGGTTTTACAAAGATAACACTTCTTGTTTAACATGGGGATTCCCAAAAATTGATTTGTTGTTTTAATTGATATTTATTGGGCTTCCTTTACGGTTTTTGTAACTTACAATTGTGACCATCGTGTACAAGTGGGTTTCTTAAGGGGTTTTGTGTGCAAAAACTACATGAGAATTTGAGAAATTGATTTATTCAAATTCAAAGAGTTTATTGCGTGCTTTAAGTGGTATAAAATGAGATAGCTACTGTATTTTGTGTATGTGACCAGTAGTGGTGTTTTACAATATAATGGATATGTGTTAAGTCCTGAAATTGTTTGAGCACAAAGGGGGAAGCCCGGGTACCTAGGTGGGGCGGATTTGTACTAGTACGGCTAGTGGAACGGATGGGTTTTGTCCCTGTTTCACTTAGCATTTGGATAAAGAAAACTCTAACTAAACTATGTGGATGATGATTGGGGGCCACTAGGTTATGGGTATGTTCCCTACTAGTGGCTCGTGCACGAGAAATTATTTTACTATGGTTACATTACACTGAGGTACGAGGTACATGGGGCCTGAGACTATCTAGTGCCTAGTGGTGTTCCCGGTTTTGTTGCTCAGTAGATTTGTGGTATTTTCCCTTTTATATGGGTGTATTTGGAATTATAATGCAGTATCTAATATTCCTATTTAAATGTGTTAACATTATGAAAGTTTTATCTTGAAAAATGTTTTCAATTTAAAGTTTCATTTCCTGGAATTTGTCACTGCTTTTAATTGCATATTAAAACTGCTTGCTTTTTCACCTTGTATTGCATGCACCTTGGAATCATAGGGTGGTATCCTATTGGGCTTAGTCTTACACCCTACTTACACCCCTTGGGTGTAAGTAGACCTTTTTTTGACCCAGGTAAAGGAAAGGCGAAGGGTGATGGCGGTTCAGGGTGTTAGTCCTCATCCTTGGGGCGGAGTAGTAGAGACGACTTGGGGGTGATGAACCCTTGTCATGTGGAGTCCATGGGGTTGTTTTGTTTCTGTTACATTGTGTCTTTGGAACTTTTGTATTGACTCTAAACCTATGTATTCAGTTCTAATTTTTGTTTAAAAATCGTTTGGTATAAATTTTTCAGATTCAGTTTATTGATTATTTTTAATGGTTTATGCCTTCATATTCGGGTAAATCGTTCCCAAACCTAAATGAATGATACCTGGGCACTTGTGCCAGCCCGTGGGGATAGGGAACGCCCTTCGGGTCATGTCACGGGCTGGGTTTGGTGCCAGTTTTGGCGGCGACCAGATTTGGTTCGTGACATGGTTCCATAATCTCCAAAATGTTATAAAGGAAAAAATATCATATATATTCATTATATATGTATTTATATTCATCAATAAATGTTAGTGGTAAAAAACCATTTTTACCATTCATGGAGACGGCATGCCATACGTACATTTGAATATTGTTTCTGTTTTCTCAATGAATGGAATGAATAAAGGTAAATAATAAATCACTATTAGAAAGGAATAATTTTGTCATAAATTTAATTAATACTCATTAAATATATCCTTATTAAAATCAATGTTGAAAAAAAGAAAACTTTTCACTTTGCTTCAGGGAGGCCGCAGTCTACACGTGCATATTAGCGATATTATCATTTTCCAGTGGATTGGAATTTAAGAATATAGATATTATATTATAATAAAAGAATTATATTTATTTAATATATATATATATATAATTTTAATTCTTCATTATATCAACCCATGAGATACGAATATGGAAAATGAATTTTATCAGTTTGCGAGGCGGTATCCCACTGTACACACAATCGATAATTTTGTTTCCCAATATTTAAAATGGCATGTGGATGTCAGTTATTATAAAATAAAAATAAAATATATTTATATGGGAGGTAATTAATTAATTATATAATCATACTTGGGTAATATTTTAAGTGTTTCGGAGGATTAAAAAATAAAAATGCTCGGTTATGAAAAATACTAAATCTTCATACAACTTCTGTAGGTTATCAAAAAAGCATTGTTAGTATGTTTTCGTAATTAAAATAAGGACTAGAGGAACTGTGAATGGATGTATGTAATGTATTTTGGTAGGTATTTTCTAAATTAAATTAATTTTGTAGGTTGGAGTGGAGAGGAGAGGAGATAACCTTATATATGTTGGGAAAAGGAACCCAAATGGAATCTACTTGGAAATTTCCCAAAAGAATCAAAAATTATAATCATTTAAAAAAAATTCTTAAAAATGAACATATATTATCATTTTTAGTAGAATAAAATAGAAAACATTCCCTAAAATGTATTTATAAATTTTTTAGAGGAAAACATACACTTATCTTTTAGTTTAACACCTAGTTAACCCGTTTCAACTATAACTGTTGTAACTAATTTTTATAGTTTTTACTTTTAATTATATACAAATATTTAGTTGGAAATATTACCTAATATTAATTATTATTATTATATGTACAAATCTATTTTACCATATTAAATTCACATAAGCTCTATTTTAAATTTATCCCAACAATCATTATATCTCACTATTAATTGATAATAAATCTTTTCAAAACATTCTAAAAAATTCACCAACAGATATTTATTAAATATTTATTTAATGAATTTATTTCATTTCTAAAATATATTTTACTAATTTGGATAAAAGTATTTCTATATTAGTTTTATTGATCCTGATGAAACAACATTTTAGAAAAATACATTTGTTAAACATAAAACTATATTTATACTTATCCCATGATTATAAATAATATTAAATAAATTATGAAAATTTTATTGAATATATAATATATAAATTTCAATAAAATTATTAACCAATTGTTACTGATTTAACATTATAAGATAAATAAACATCTTGTTCTTAAAAATATTTTTTCAGAAAACATTTCATTTATATTCAACTGGTTATTATTTTCATATATAATCAATTGTTAAGAAATACATTTATTTTATTCATTCATAAATCATCTATTTTCATAATTTATTTATTTGTATTCATATTATATAGTTTTAAATAAATGTTATAATATTAAATTTTAAATAATAATATTAATTATATATTATTGTTCTCCAAAATGTGATGTTGTGTTTAATTAATTCTAATAGATAAATTAAATCTATTTTTAAAAAATATGACATAAAATAGATTGGTGCTAAAATTTTTTAGTGGTGAACTGTTGGATGATGATTAATTCCATTGATTTCTCACTACATTTTTCATAGTAACATTATGATCCCTCCTCGGCATCTGCTAGTTATTGCCTATAACCCCATATATTTTTTCAATATGGTGGATGTTGTGGGTAATATAATAAGAATAAGTTAATTTGATGTCTACATTTAAATAGTTAATCCATTACTATAATCATTTCATATCCCTGAAAATAGGAACTATAATATTTATATACTCATTAACATAAATGTTTAAAATTCAATCAAAATACCACTAGTTGTTTTATTTTTATAAATGAAACATTAGTGTGGTACACATCGAAAAAATATAGGAAAAATAGTGTCTAGGATAATGATTCCAAATTCCCATTTTTTTAATTGGAGTACATAGTTACCAAAATGAAACTCATCTATATTCATTAAACAAGATCCACTGTGTTCTCATGCATTTGGTGGATAATCATGTATATCATTCTTTTCATCAGTTGATTTATGCAACTGACATGGGTAATGTCCATGTTTTCCACACATAATTAATGGGATCATTAGTAGTGATTTTGTATTAATAATTTCAACTCAAAACATTATAAATATACTCTTCATATTCTTATAATATTTTTATGATTTATGGACATCTCTTTTATAAGTAATGCATCTTCCTCCCTCCATAATGAAATTACCTTGGTGTATTTTCCAAGCATTTATAATAAATAGAAAATAATACATTTTTCTTATATAATATATTTCCCTTGATTATTAATGGGACTCGATACTTATTTTTTTAGTGATTTGTGTTATTTAACTATGTTCAAATTTTTAGATAAATATAACGATAGATGGTTTTCCATAATCACAGGATTAATCATTACAGATCCCATTTGGATGGGTTGTTCGATGTTTTAATTTATTCATTGTCCCTCATACACATAGTTCCTCCTTGTTCCAACCATTACTGAGACTAGAATTATTAACAATAGTGATGAATCATTTAACACCATATGGGTATTATCAAAATCAATTACATTAAATTGATTGAAGAATAAAACCTTTTCCATTTTACATGAACATATAATCATGTAATTCCTTTATTTCAACTTATATTAATTATTGTTCAACCATGAGTAGATTATGTTAGTTTATCCTATAAATTACAACCTATTAATTTAATTTAACTAGAAAATAATTCCATCATGATGGTTTGTAATGATCATATGATCAACCAATTCATATTCTCTAGTAATTTCATACTAAGTATGGGTAAGGTACAAATCATTGTTCACTATAATGATAATTGAGATATAGCTGACTAAAAACTTTTAGGGTAATTACACATATATTCGTTTTTTCAAAATCCACATCCAATTGTTCTATCAATGAAATTACTAAAATCCCCTAAATATCCACATTACATGAATTTGGGTGTTCTCTCATATATATATTCTTATTAATTATACATCTTCCATGAGTTTTCACTGTGGTTTTCTCTTCATAATATCTAAAATTAACTATAAACTTCTCTAAAACCAACAATAGTGACCAAAGACTTAAAAATTATCTATTTAAGGAGTTATAACATACATTCCCAATAATACATGGCAATGATCGTGAGGTTTAGTGTCTTTGGATGTTTTATCATAAAAATAAAAATCATAAACAAAAAAATATTTCCTTTAAACACAAAAAAATGCTCTTGATGCAGAAAGATCCTAAAAAATTATAGAGGATATCATAGGTAAAATACATATAGAAAAGGGTGATCTAGAACTCCTAGTTAATTAATAAACATGTAAAAACACTAATCATGATATTCAGAAGGAATAACATGATATAATAAATAGGTTGATCATAAGAAAATTATAATAGAATAGTGAATTGATATCATAAAATTATGGAATCATAACCCATTAGAAATATCATAAAACATGATATTATAAACAAAGGTCAATTGTTACGTAAAATAATATAATCGAAATGTGGTAAAAGTCCCATGGTAGATTGGGTTAAATATTTAATCACTTAAATATTATCTCACAAGATACAAATCATTAAAAAATTCATTAGGGGATATATATTTATAATTCCACAAATCCCTTAAATTAAAATCATACATGTCATTTCAAAATGAGGAAAATAAAACCAAAATAAATCATAATCATGATTAAACACTTGTAAATGAAGTTAGTTTTGTAATTTATATTTAATACATAATAAAATTATAAATCATAGTGATTATGAAGAGAAGAAAGGATTGAATCTTTTGAACATTACTAATTGAATTTGATTCTTCTAGGGTTAAAAATTCCAATGTAAAAAAATCTAGAGGACTTTGAAAGATAATGGATCCTCAACGTTGGGGGGATTTGGAAGATTGGGTTGACTCTCTTGTTGAATTTTTAAATCAATCCAGAGGTTATTAGATACACAAATTTTCTCTTAGTATAGAAATTATTATAATTATGCATTTAATATTTCCTAAAATACAATTCAAATATTGAATTTTGTGACATATATTAGAAATTTAGGTTCTATTCAATTCAGAAGGAGTCCTCTGACACATCATCGAATGATGAAAAAGAGCATCCTAAAACATCCAAGTCATGGTGGAGAGGTGGACACCAAAGTTTCGGAGTCCAAAATATAACGTATTTGTGATCTAAATGAATTTAAATAAATGAACTCTTGGGGTCTTCTAGTTATTTTGATGATGGAATTATTTTCTTGGTTTGACCCATTATCCTTCTTTTGTTTTTTTTACAATAAAATGGGACCCTTCTCTTGAAATATTTATAATAATTGAAAATTATCCTTGTTTGTGAACATATCGATCTAATGTATACTATTCTTGAGAAGAATCATCGAATGGTAATAATAAAACAGACCACTAGGGTGGTTCTTTGGTAAATAAGTATATGTTATTTTTTTATATAATAAAATAATATATTGTATTACATTAAACTAAAATTGAACCATGATGATTATACATAACATTATTATAGTTTAAAGATAATATTAATGGTTTATAACAATTTTATGTGATAGTTTATCAATATAAGAAAAGTGAAATGAATGTTCCATAAAACTGGGTTTATTTAAAAGTAGAAATTTCGAATGAAACAAAACACTTGTGTAACCCCAATATTGAATTAATTAAAAAAATATGAATATATGTAAGTGAAATATATATAATACCAAATAGGTACAACTAAATAATAAGGAATATATATGGAGGAAAAGAAATCTTGTGTAGTGTACAAGTCATGAAGGATGAATGGAAGATCCCTTACAACCTTGAAAAAATGAAATCAACGACCAAAAAAAAGTTGGTGCATGACATTAAATATAAAATTGAACAAATAGAATATATTTAATGTTAAATTATCTAAAATAGGTAGTTTAAAAATCACATAAATAATAATTGTTTCATAAATATGTACTTTGTGTTATTTAAGGGAATTTTAGACAAAATACATTACGACATGAGTAAATTTTAAATAATAAAACCTGAAAGAGAGAGAGACAAAAAAAATTGGAATAAAATAAAATGAATATATTATAATTCATAATATAATATTATAAATAAGAATAACATAAAATTCTAATATTTATATAGCTATATAAATAAAAACATGTCTTGATGAGGGGAATTTGAGACAAAAACTATTACGGCTTAAGAAATATTCTAATAAAACACCATAAAAGAGGGGAAGATTAAATTTGATGTTAAACTACCATGAATAATGATAATAAATAATACTAAATATATAATTGACTGTATAAACCAAATTTAAAATAAATTAGGTGCATAAAAGAATTATTTTCTCAAAGAATGACATTTTAAGGCAAAACCCTTTCCTTTTTCCAGATTCATTATATGCATGCACCTAACATTCCAAATAATAAAATTTAGATTATTATATACCTTATTAGGATCCATATTATTATTTATTTAAATTAACATGTAACATTTATTATCATATTCCCTTTATTTATTATATATTTTTCTTTCATATGTCGGTTAGTCAAGGTCATGCATTGAATTTGTGAGGAATCCTTATGTTTGTTGACGATGGAAGAAATATTTGTTATACAATTTTATAAAATTAAAATTACTAATACTTTTATGGATATAATTTTATTATGACATATATTTCTAATGGTGAGCATAAATGTTAGTGGTGACCAATGAAACTCATTTCCCCAAAAAGAGATAATTTGCAGTTTTAAATGACTAATGTTTCCATAACTCTATGAATGAAAGAGAAACATGGTAAATAATAATTTGAAATATAATAATATTTTTTATATTATATATATATTATTTATTAATCTAATACATAATTTTTTTATCCATGGATGGATGTGATAAAAAGTATAAGACATCTATATGGGGAGGCAGTAGTCTATGCAATTCACTATCAAGACATTTGTATTTTTGTTGATAGTGAAGTTTGAATAATTGATGTCACATTGATATAAAAAATATAATTATAATAATAATACTAATGTGATTTTATTTTTATCAATATAAGATATTAGTTAAATAATGTTTATGAAAAAAAGTTACAAAGACTGTAATTCTTATTTTGGTGACGTCATCTTATCTTAGAGATTTCCTTGGAAATGAAGTCTATAAGGCATATTCTATAGACAAGGGATTGATTATGAGAAAATAAATTCAGTGAGAGGTACTGTAAGAATATTTTAAATATTAATTATAATATTAATTCTAACTAAGGAGTGGTTTATGGGATCTCATTTTATAAGTGAGGAAAAAGACCATTTGGGGATACCTTTCACCCATCCCATATATAACTGTAGTATTCCATGATCAATGCCTCAAAAAATCCACATTAATGGATTTTGGGGTCATCTTCGGTATATTAATCCTAAAAAAACATTACAATAATGTTTTAAATTTGAGTTATTGTTTTTACCATTATGTTTTTCCATTTCAATCTTTTACTTTTTAGCTAAAAAGATACTTTTAAAATAAGTTGTTTTATAATTAATTATAATTATAAAATAACACATAGAAAAAAAATATGGTTTTCAAACAAAATTTAACTTCTACTTAAAATAATTTAATTAATAAATATTTCAAAATTATCATTAAATTAAAATATAAAATTTGTATAAATAATGATTTGTTGAAAAATAAAAGTTTCACCAATTTAGATTATTTATGTTATTTAAAATTTATATAAAATTGAATGAGTAATAATGAAATATTAAATAGTTTTACACATAATTTTAGATTCACATTCTCTTTATATCTATTTTATCTATTATATTAAAAGATTACAATATTAATAAATTAATTCATTAGAGACTTATTTTTCCATTACCACAATAATCGAATTAATTCTTAGTAATATTAAATTTATTCATAAAAATGAAATTGATCTTGTTAATTGATATTTCCATTTTTAATTAAAATAAGAAATAATTTTTTTTAAATTTAATTACTAAAAGGGGTAAATTATGTTTTTTAATATATGTATGACAAAACAAATTAGTCACAAATATTACTTGAGTTTTACAAATGTTAATCATGGGTTTATAAATTTGAAAAACTATTTCTAATGATTTATTTTTCTTATTAAATTTATATTTTTTATATGAATGGTCCCATAAAATTTTATGCGATCTATGTTTTATAATATTTATAGTTTGTTCAAAAAATGGTAATTTTACTAATCACATATAATATAATTATGTACGAAAAATATTCAAAATTCATACTAAGCTAATTTTGACATTATAATTTCCAAAAAAAAATATATTTCATAAAATAAAAAAATAACAAATTATTTATTTTAATTTTAAATGAATAATATATGAACTATAAATAAAACTACTCTTACTAAAATGGGGAGGATTTATACATTATGTGTTCTTAACAACATTCCATATAAATTTAAAATTTTGGTGATGATAATAAATTATTTCATATATTATAATACATTAAAATTTTAAATTTTTTATATTATGAAAGAAAAATTACAACCCATAATAAGACAATTCCATGAAAATAAATATTTCTTTTTTAATAAATGTTCTTTGATGAATATCTTTAATTATTTATTTATATCCTAAATTGGATTTTTATTAATCCATTGTTATTGAAGTATTTACTTAGTTTTTCCATACAACATATCACATTTGAATAATAATATTTATATGTAATGAATATATATATATATAATGTTTTTATATCAAATTTTGATTTCATTGTGTGTTATATTATTTTAAATTTACCACTTTACAATACCAAACATTAGTATATGTAATGTATATGTAACCAATGGCTATGTTTTCAATGTCCATAATTAAAACGACAATATATTCCTTGGAAAGATTTTGTTCCTATATTTATACTTACTAAACATATTCCATTCACACTTTCTGTGTCAAATGTTTCTATTTTCGGTCTGACAACATGCATTCTACATTTATAGTATTCTTTCTCAATATTATTTCTTTATACTAACAATGATTCTTAAAGGACATTATAGTATAAGGGAGTTTCTAGTTCTAAAAATATTATGGTTTTAATTTTATATTCTTCTTTTAACTTTGAATGTATTAATGGACGTAGTCATCCATGATTGTAATAATCCATTGTATGCAATACATGGTTTCATATAAATTCATTGAAATGTTCCATCATAATTGAATAAAGTATTGATAGTTTTTTTCAAATATTTTATGTACCCAAATTTACTCATGTATTAACTGTTTTGAAATAATATAAAAGGATTCCTTATAATTATTGAAATAATTAATAATAATAGTAATAATAATGGTTTCTAAAACCTATGGTGGTAAAATATTTTGTTTATTATAAAATCTATTTCCTATATTTAATGAAGAACCATTCTCATCTATTAATTATATTTATTCAAACCTTATCTTCCCATTTATATAATCATTAAATTTATATATTAATTACAACATATTAAATTATATACCACAACTATTCAATTATACCCAAGATTTATTTACCAAATTATAAATAACAAAACACTATAACATTATTCCAGCATCATTATACATTATCATGCATCCATAAAACCATCAAAATAATTATTATAGAAAAACATTAAAAATATGTAATCATATAACAAGTGTACAATATTTTGGGATAACGTCAAACATTGTTAAATATAAAATTATTCATACAACCCATTTAGTTACCAACATTAATTATTATTTAATTTTTATTAGGGGAAATATTTCAATAACACATAATTTTAGTGGAAACATATATCATATTAATCAAGGGGCTCCCAAAATTATGTAAGGGATTCAATAAGAGTTCTATAAAATTATGAAGGCTAAAAAACATAATGATATCTAGGTTTTCCTAATACATCCTTATCATATTTGATTTAAACTACTCTAATTCTAAATTTCATTATTTAGATATTCATATAATTTTATTTTCGATAAATATCAACAGAATTAAGACAAAATATAATTTATAGATAAATAGAATATTTATAAAAAACACATCACATTCCTTATATTAATAATCTGACATGTTATCTTCTTTATAAGGGTTTATACTACTTCCCAGTGAAGAAAAGACCATGGTAAACTCCAAATTTACACCAAATTAGGGAGAAGGTATTGAATATTCTACATCAAGACTATTTATATAATACAACACCAAAATTGTGGAATGAGAAAATATGTGCAGGATTAAAAACATGAATATGGAAACTGATTTGATAGATAGAGGCTCATAGATATTATATAGTGATGTTATGATCATATAGAATTGAGATAAATGAAAAAGGGACATTAAATGCTCAAATAATGAATTAAACTACATTATTAAAAATAGTATGATCTTTTTACCTAGAAATCCACAATATAATCAACCAAAATTCAAATGTAAATTGCATTAAACAAGTTTCCATTAAATTTCATCACTCTTACCATTTAAAACTCCCATAATTTAGGATAGTTAAGGGTTGTTTCTATATTCTTAGTAAATAAATTTAAATAAATTATCATAAATTATTAATCTCATTTATTTCATATAAAATTATTTTATGTTGATTTAGAGGATAACACTCATTTCATTTATGAATAACTCTGCCCTTATGAGACATATATACACTGTATAAGTGTAAGTTGATAGAAGACTCCCACTGCATCAAAAAATGAACTAAATATGGGAATTAAGATCCCCGTTATAACCTTAAATAGCATTAATAATATGTAACATATCCATATTTATATGATCGAATCAATCAATGTTCCTTACGTGACAATAAATTACCCTCACGTAATGTTGGAAACCACAATCAAGGACCGCCACTGCATAGGGGTAAAATTATTTTCATTTTGACCAACCAGATCGAACACTATGAGATAGAGCCCCTCTAATCATCCATTTATCCCTATATATAATTAAACTATATTGATCCTTGACTTATGTATCAACTCTATACTATGTCCTTCAAAAATAATAAACCATGGAATTCCAATGGCCCATGTTTTACAATAGTGTATTATCCACGAAAAAAATTCTATATAAATGGCCAATTAAACCATTTTACTACATCAAGTGAGATTTTGTTACACCTCATGTAATAGTAGATATTCTTACCATTAAATAGTTTCAAGGTGAATTATGGTGAGTCTTTTACCCTTATATAGTCTATGCAGACAATGTACGCCAATGAAATACAAAATACACACCCAAATACACACCCATGATTCTTTCAATCATTGTAGTGGCCAATACACCACACAGAAACCTACAAGAGGCTTAGACAAAATAAAATTATCCTTGCACATAATATTAAGAAACTCAGACAACTAGCACCATATCCATTTTTATGGCACAATTGTCTTTAGGATACCCATACACATATATAGATTTAATAAAACCTTGGCAATTTGAGAAATTCAAAAGGAATACACCATAAGGGATTAAGATATTACACCAGATACCTATCAAAATATTTTCATATTTGAACATGTAAACATTCCTAGAATGGTAAGAGGGGGAAGGCTATAAAAACCTACCTCATAGACACCACTACGACATCTAGAAAAACCAAAACACGATCACCACTTATAAAGGTTGGGGAAATGATAAACCTAGACATAAATATCCACCCAACGTACTTTGTGAGATACCTCTCAAACTAAGATAGAAAAATTTATAAAAAATTATCTAAATGTGGGGAAAGACACCATCAAACATTACCACAATAGAAGAAATTGAAAATCATATATCAAATTTAAACACGTGGAAATAATTGACCAAAAATAAATTTATTTGATAATTTTGAAAAATATTTTTGTACAAACACCCATTTGAATCATGTCTATCCTTGTGGCACACCATCAAAATTACTGAAACCTTGGAGATCCATAAACCATAGGGTACCAGTACCACTTGTTCCCCACCATAGAACAATCAAATCACATAATAAAACTCCATTAATATCTTCTAGTTACAGATAGACCCCAATACTAGGGTTTCAATTGATTTTGATAGGTTATATGGATACAAACTTATAATTGTTGTTTTCACCATGACATGAATCATATCCCCCAACATTCTAAACATGAGTCCAAGCTAGATGAATCAAATCCTTATTTACCCTAATAGTGAACACATCCTATGAAACACATATCATTTAAGTGTAATCCTTCTTCAACTATGTTTGGGATAAATTATAGAGCATACCCACCACTGTGGTAAAAAAACATGTATGGTCCCCCTCTCAACTCAAAGGTGACTTCATCCTCTTCAAGTCATTCCTAAAATCTAGCACTCAAAGTGCCACAGCCAGACATCATATACTTTTTCAGCTAAAACAGTAATAACACTGCCACTATGACTCCCTCTCATACCTAACATACACAACATTGTGGGGATATCCCTTCATCATATCTTCACCCCAATCATCATGAAATATGGTTTTATTAAAAAATTAATTCCAACTAACTTGTTAAAGAAAAATTAAAAAAATATTTGGGATAATTTATTTTTATAAAAGGAATTACAATTCTAGAAAGCCTAGTGACCAACACAAGACATATCAAAGTGTGAAAAAAAATCATACGCAAAAAAATAAACAGAAGTTTAAATTATATTCCCAGAATTATCTCATCACTAGTTTTTTCGAACTCGATTACCTAACATTCAATCTAAATAAACACAATATGCATCATTAATCTTGAATAAATTTAATCGATAACATTTTGAAATTATAATTTATAACATATATTGCGATATTTTTCTCATACATTATTTTATTTGGATAATTATTTCTTTACTATAAACACCAATTTTGTTTATTTCACTATTGTTGAATTTAAATACAGTTTCATTAATTTGTTTTTTACAATATTGTGACTTGGGAATTTACAACTCCTCTTCAGTTACTTATTCAATGTAATTAGGAATTCATAATTTTACGGTTTTCTTTCCAATTAGATATACCTATATGTATATCATCCATTTATATCCTATTGATATTCAAATAATATATTAATCTTCACAAAAGATTAAATATTTCATGATAAAAATTATTAATGCCAAAATGGGTCACCCAGAATATTTCCTCAAATATTATTCAACAGAATTAATAGTTAATAATCAATAATAATATTTAATTACAAAGCTTCAAGATTAAAATCATTCATGTGAAATATAATCTTCTAGACATGCCTTGTGAAAACATATTAACATGGATGATAAGTTTGTTAATTTAGATGTATTTATCATTAAATAAATACTACCACGACATATCATGAATGATGGAATAAACATTAAATGATGTCAATAGATGAAAAATTAAATTCTCTAATATCATAAATAAACATATAAATGAAAACATAGTTTTAATGAATATACCAAAAAAATTAAATATACTCTTAAATTGTATTATTTATCTAAATAAATTATATTACAATGATACATGATCCCTATGAATATAAATTCCATTTTAAAAAACTTGGAAAGAACATAAAAATCATTCATTTTAAAATAATAACTTTTCCTTGAAACCCAAACAAAAATACATTCTAAGCTACTAGAAAAAACATTTTGAGGGGTAACCATCAAACCAACCATCAATATAATTTTAATAGAAGCTATTAATTTTTCTAAATCATAGAAATAATAAAACATTCCATAGAAACCATTAAACAAGTTATAACATAACTTTTAGAATCATTTTATCCATTATCAAAATATAGCCTATAATTTTCAGGATGTATGTTGTATCAGGATCGTAATCATGTCAAACTATTAACAATAAACAACAATTCACATACTAAAATACAATAAGGGGTAGTTTATCAAAATCATTGTGAATCGATATTCTGTAATAATACAAATCAATGGAATTTATCCACCACATCATGATTTTGTCTGATTTCACATAGTATTAAAATTAATCATGTAATAATGATTTTTGATATGGAAATATTATCTTATTTATATTCATGATGTTGTAACATACATTAACATCACTAAAAAATGATAATCCCAGTAGTTATTAAATCATTAAAATTCCTTTAAATATGTTTATTTAATTATAATATCAACTTATTCAATCAAAATCACAATCAAGTACAATGCATGTATTTTACTTTGGAATCAACCCAAAAAGTTGTACAAATTCACTTAATAATTCAGTAGACTCATAGTTTTTGTGATATAGAAAATGGGGAAAAATAAATATATATCACATTTTTTCTCCCTATCCTATATAAAAAACCAAACTAAAATGATAAATTTTTCCCTACCAACCCACAGAATCCTCATAGTTCCGAACACCAATTTCCAACATATCTCTCAAAAATCTTCATTGATACCACTATATCTTAACCCCTATCCCTAGAATGGTACCCTTTATATGATATCAATAAGTATAAGGAGTTACCCCGAGATTCCTTCATCCTTTAGGCCTTAGTTTGGCGACTATCACTGAGAGTAAAAATGATATCATTAGAGGAATTACCTTAAAAAGTATGTTAAGGAAAATAAATAAATAGAGAAGAATCCATAAATACCACATCACATAAGTTCTTAAAACACTTATAGAAATAAATAAAACAATGCATGTAAAACCATAGAGAATAAATCTCTACAGAAAAATTACAATGGACTCAGAAGTTCCAATTTTGACTCCAACATCGAGAAAGAATAGTTTGGTCACCAAAACCCACACGATAACCATAAAAATATATTATATATTCATAGGGTGAGTATAAAATGTATCCTTTATAGGATTGTTTGATGTAGCAAATGGGAAATTGTGATCAATTAATACTAATTCTCTAATGTGTAAAGAGTATAACCAACATACACCTATGTGGTCAAATACCATTGATCACCTCACTATGGCTCACTCACTTAGTATCAGTTCCAAATAAAATAATTTTTTAAGTCAAAATATAATCATAGGAACCCAGAAACCACATCCCCATTGGGTTTCCACTCTCAAACCTAATCTTCAAATTTTTTAAATAAACAACCCTACTTACATGATATTGGTCGAGTTACATAAAAACCTACCCAAATGCCTCTAAGATCCAATATAATGTGTTGGCATGATGGGAGATTTTACATATATAGTCATCTCATCAAAACAACATCACATTCATATCAAAAACTTCTGAACTAGAGTAGTAGGATATCATGAAAATTATAAAAATCAACCATGTTCCCTCCACCGACCATGCATGACCCCCACCCCACCACCAACATCCCATCATCACCACTTCTTCAGGTACATGGAATTTCACCCCCACACCTAGCGTGATCATATTAATCATGTTCCACCAATTATAGACTACTACTAAATGGCGATATTCAAATGTTTTGTTATCCAACCACCCTCACTAACCTAGTTTTTCATGAGTACACAAGCAACCGATAAAAAAATATTTTGATATAAAAAAACTCAACACGTATGGGGTACATTTAAAAATTCACAATAATATACATTATATAAAATATACACCCAATACCAGTCCTAATGACTCCCTCAAACAAGAACCAATAGCTTATTTAAAAATGATACTAACACAACTGAAAACATACCACGATCTTCTTCTACAATTACAACACAAATATCCAATAACCACCCCAAAAACCTAGACATCCAATAATTGAGCCACTTTATTTCATTAATATTGAAAATTCCATATATCTGTTCACCAAAAAATATCAAATTCATTATTACATTTATTTCATATATATAATGAAAAAACATTCATACCTACCATTTGGAATTAATCCTTTTTTTCTTCCCATTTATTTAATCATAATATTTATTTATTAATATTCTCATAAAAAATTCCATCTCACATAAATCCCATTCTATCACATATAATTTTAAAAAAATCTTATTTGAATCCCATTATAAATTTACGTTATCCCCATTAAACACTAATGGACATCAACAACACCGTCACCTCATTTATCAAAGCCATTGAAACACAAAAATAAACATTAAAGATACATTGATAATACAACATTTAGGTAAAAAATTAAACATTTTTCATGATTGGATTATTAAAATAATCCATTTAATTATGATAATTAATAATAATATAATTATGAAATGTTATTCTAGTAAAATATAGACAAAAATCATATTTTCAATGAAAAAAATATTACAACAATCAATTTGCTCGCATAAACTAGTAAGACAAATGGTAGGGGTTACATAAAATTTAGAGGGATAAAGAAATATAGAGATATCTGAGATCACATGACACTTCATTCTCTAAATTAAAATACTCTCCTTTATAACAATATTTCTTCTATTAGTTATATATACTATTTTTTTATAAAAATCCAATAGTAGTAACTAATAAATTATTGTAGATATATATAGACAATATACGATCAACACTTTTATTTGCTTATTTTCATCTTTTAGAATTTTATTATCAAAACATTTATTCATAAAAATTACCAAGAAAAGACAAAATAATTATAAAATCATAATTTAAATCAAAATAAGAGGAAATTTCTTGAATCCCCTACCACAAGTTGTATTTTATGTTATATCACTAAAAAACGATAGAAAATAATTGGTTTGGAAACATAATGACCGAACCCAAAAATTTTAAATAATAATTGTAGATCTTGAATGGTAATATTTAGATTTTAAAGACATTAGACAAATGAAAAATATCTAAAATATATATATGGAATGAAACGTTTTTTAGAAATTACATATACCTTTTTACCTTGATATTCCTAGGAACTTATCCAAACATCCATTTTAATTCAACATGAATTAATTTATATTTAATTCCCACTCAAAAAAAATACTAAAGCACATTAATCTTGGAAGATTAATGATTATTTAAATATCATCATAGAAAATTTAAAACCATTCACATTAGATAATTATTATAATTTATGATCTATAAAATCATTTCATGTCAATTTGGAGGGGGCTGATTATCCTGTATGAATTAAACTGAAATGATAAGGCATATATTTCTTGTTTATGTGAATGTTGAATCTACCTTCATGAAACATGAAATTATATCCCATATGATATAATTAGTATCACTATCATACCTATACATAACTTATGGAATATTGTAATTACCTATACACATATGATAGAAGAATCCATTGTACGATATGTGACTCTAATTAACCCTCATAGAGCATTAAAATCCCCACCCCACCACAACCATTACCTCAACC
Organism: Viscum album; assembly: GCA_963277665.1. Taxonomy (NCBI): domain Eukaryota; kingdom Viridiplantae; phylum Streptophyta; class Magnoliopsida; order Santalales; family Viscaceae; genus Viscum; species Viscum album. The sequence goes on from OY728129.1 coordinate 82,419,034, forward strand.
ATATAATTGAGATAAACCCCTTTACTTTTTAACTTTAATGCAATAATACTTGTGTAGAGTCACCATACTCATCATTTTGTCCCTCTGTTTCAGAAAACATTATGTCTCTTCAACATCTACCTTATCTCACAACCACACCCATCAAAACAACTAATCTAGAGAATTTTGTGGCTCCCTCTTTTTCAAATGATTATTATATATGAATAATTACTTCTAAAACATCTGGCTAAACTACTCTACTATATATGATATACTTATGTGTTCCTTGAATAATGGTAAAAGGTCATACTATTACAATGCAACACCTTGTGTAGAGGTATACTATTTGTCTTTTAAAATGGATAATGGGACAATTTGGGCCCTAAACATTGAGAAATGACCACTTAAACAACCATCATTGATTATTTCATTCACCATATTGTTCCCGGTTCCACAAAAAAATCTCTAAAATCTACACTGAAAAGGAATTCCACACACAAGAAGTTTTAATGAATTCAAACAGTCGACATTATGGCCACTACTATAGTGTGGTAGTTATCAATATTCCCAAACATATCTCCAACATCTGGAATGATTTCTAACTCCCAAAGCAAAATTAATGGGAAGAAGGTGTCCAGGAAAATAAAAGACCTAAAATAATTTTAATGATAAAAATAATATTAAATATAAATAGAATCCTATATAGATTCAAATAAGACTAAAATTATTCAATTAAATAACACTAATGTAAATATATTTCATAATTTCTTATAAATATTTAAAAGGAAGGAATTGTGTAATGTAGAAATCTAGACTTTGATTAATATAATTATAATTAGGATCAATGTTATTTAATAATATGTAAAAAATATTACATGAATAATGTGGGAATTTAGAAATATGCTCAATTAATATCGATAATTTTCTATAAATAAGAATAGAGTAGTGTTAAGAGAGTAATTAAAATCATAATTCATTGATTTTGAGGATATATTTAATCTTATTACAAGTAATGTATCGATATTAATATTTCTACTAGAACAAAAATAAGGAAATATAATGTGTATGAATCTTATTGTAAATTAGAAGTATTGAATTATGAGTAACACAAAATCATTAATTAAAAAAGTCACAGGTTTTATTTATAATAGTTATAAATAAATTGTGTGAAAACTATTGAAATCAATGTATGTGATAATGATATATTTTTTAGCTTAGTAATCGAAGTTGGATAATTATATCCTAAAAATAAATTTTATTAATGTAAAATTGAATAGTGATATCTTCAAGATAGAAATATAACTTAAAATTGGATTTTAGTATACCTTAATTAATCATGTAAAAAACATGAAGATGGATTTTGTGTGATTATGTTTATATATGAATAATTAAGTTTAAGATCATATGACATTATAATAAATATATTAATCTTTATATTAAAAAAAGTTACAATAAATAATTTCATTCAATGTATGGAATGAAAGAATATAGATATATTTCTAAACATGTGATAGTTATACTAAAATTGAGTAAACATAATGTATTCCAAAATATTTAATAAAGTGGATAATAATTTCCTCATTAAACAAATATTGTATTTCTCATTGAAAATCTCTAAAACAATTTGTACAGAAAAACTACGTGATATATATCAATGTGATCCTAATGAATAACAATCAAATATTAACAAAAAACAATAGTATATATCAATGGACTAGTGAGTTATGGGTTTTGTAATGAAAAATATTCAAAACATGATTTATTTAGATTCATTGATGTAAACTAAGGAAAAATATGTATGATAAGAAAATATACATCTAGCGGAAAATTATTTATGATAAATAGATGTGTCAGTTGATATTTTTTAATGAAAATTTCAATTACTCTTAAACAAAAAATTGAATATTTGGATTATATATAAATACGTTCATTTGATCTTTATGATGGTTCCACTACAAGGTTTCCAGATGAATGTTGATATTCAATTTAGTATTTTTTGTGAAAATAAATATAAAATTAGACTATAAAAAAACCAATGTAACCCATAAGATAAGAACATATTGAATTTAAAAATAATTTCATTAAATATAGGGTTTAATGTTGTATTATGAGTCAAGATATTATTGCAAATCCAAATTGGATCAATACCCATTTAGATTATGATTTTAAATGGTGGATAAAATATAAAAATATTACGTTTCTTGGAAATGAAGCCTGTTTCTATTCTTGTAATAAGAGTGAAATATGTATTTCCTATATTTTGAAGAAATCAGGATGGGGATGAATGGTTGGTTAAAAAATTTCATAGTAAAATACATATATATATTGATGCGCTTATTAATTTAGAACATGCATCTTTATTCGGTATAATTGGTAAAGAGTGTGTGTGTTTATGTGTGTATATATATTGGACAATTTGGGATGTTATGTGAAAATAGAATATAAATTTGATATATGTAAAGGGACTTGAAATATTTGAGTTTTTATGATATTTTCTAAATTAGGATATTGAATAATCTATAGATCTATATGGGGATATATGGTCATAAGGATTAATTGTATTTTACTTATTATTAATATATAATTTTTAACAAAATATTTTATATCTATCATAAAAAACACAATGAACTATATTGAATATATAATTTGAAGTCAATTTTAAATATCTAAGGAATTTCCCGTGTCAAATGGATTACAAGGATTCATATAATATAAAAGGAATACATAAGTAAATGATCATATTTATTATTGATTATATAATTTAAACAAATAAATTGTAAATTCTCTTAAAATGTATATTGAAATATAAAGTGATAGTTGTGTATTTTTTAATAATATTCATAACATAGAGGTTTTTGAAGTTCTCTAATTTAAAGAACAAAAACCTGTTAAATATTTAAATAAACATTTATAGATGATTCTTTTTCTATTTCTTCTAATAATATTTTCTGGTTTAATGGATTCTCAATGAAGTGTGAATGGAGTTAATGTTATAATGGTTATTTTGTTAAAAATATTATAAAGTTTAAATTGGAAATATTCTTTTTCTTCAGGATTTAGTAATATAATGATTTTATGTAATTTATTTTTACTAAAGTGACCCTCTTGTAAAAATATTAGTGAGGGAAATATTGATGACTAATAATTAAGAATAAGCATGGGAACCATGTAAAATAATTAGAGTTTTCATGAAAAAAATATAACCATGTATGATATGAAAGAGAATTTCTCAATGATGTATTTTTTGTAACTCAATGTAGATAATCTTGAGGTTTTATATATCCCTATAATTATGAAATTTTAGAATAAGAAATTTAAAGATAATGATACTAAATTTTTATCATGATTCATATTTTATTGATATTACTATATATATGAGGATAGAATATAATATTTATGGGATGAAATTATCCTAGAGAATATTGGAACGATATTCTTTTAGAGATTTTTTTATTTAAATGGGTATATACTTCTTCCATAGACGATAAATAGAATCCAGTATTTGATTAATATTTCATGATTAATTTGATTATAGACATTAAGTTTCAGATCTATCCATAAATTCTGATGATTCGAATAATGAAAATTTTCATGGAGGCACTGACCATGATTTAACATGAATTAATAGAAATCTATATTTTTCCATGATTTTGTTCAGTTATAGTTAGTATTTATAAAATTTTGAAATAATGAAAAGTAATTCAAATTCATAATCTATGAAGATATATAAGGTGAAACTATAATAGAATTTAAAAATATATTTTAAAAGTAATTATGTTGATTCAAATTATAGAATTTTTCAATGAGAATATCTTAGTTTATTATATTTTTAAATTAGAAATAATTTTTAAGAATGTTTCATGTATTAATAAATAACATTGATAGTCTTGAAGAATTAAATTTGAAAAGCTTGAGAGTCATGAGGAAAATATAATTAATATTTTTCATACCCATGTAAGATGAAATTAATTAGTTTTTATAGTTTTATTCTCAAAACAATTTATTGAAGATATGTAATATTTGTATCAACATCCAACTCTCAAATGATGAACTTTTTTCTATATTATTAAAAATTCAAGGTAATCTAGTGGGATTCATATATTCTTAACAAATGATATTAACTAGATCAAATATTATAATTTTATTTTTATAAATTCAATTTATTATATTTTTTAATTCTTTTTTAAATAAATTTAACCAATCATATTAAGTGAATTTTGGCATACCATAATGGAAATCATTGTAAATATCTCTTCTAATTATTTTAATTTCAATATTTTGGCATATGAATAATTTTGATATCATTAAAATGGTTCATAGGTACACTAACAAGATGCATAGGTTTATTTTTAAATAAATAATCCCAAAAAAATAGAAACATTTATCTCACTCCCATTTTGAGTATTCTGTAAACCCATTCATGGTGCGCTACGACAAATATATGAATTTTATCTTAATAAATACATTACTAATTCATATCGTGTATTTTCTATGAGTGTATACAATTTTAGATAATATTTATCAACTTTTGAGGAAAACCTGATGCCCCTCATCAACACCCATCCTGATAACCCGAATTGCCACTCATTTATTATAGTTTATCTCATGTCCAAAATAATCATCAGTGCATATTTATCCGTTTATGATAAAGTATTGTCATAAAAATTTAATTGTAGTTTAATGAAAAAATATAATTAAGGAATAATGTAATAATAATAATTAGGTGTTGTAATATTAACAAAAATATGTAATCTTAACCTTCACAACCACAAGTATATGACAATACGTCAAAAGTCAACTTAATATATGAGCCTATTTTTGGTTCCACACTAAATTCACACCATTAATCACCCTCACAAAATATAAATTCATATAATAATGTGGATCAAACAAAAAAAATACAATAAATAAACCACAATATTATTTATGAAGAATCACCAACTTGTAATATTGAACATAAAACATGCCTTTTCCATGGTGAAAAAATATTTTCAACCACCATACTATAGAATCCAATTAACCCAGTGAATTGTACCAAGTTATATTTTTCCATTCAAATAAATATAATATCCTTATCATGAAACTTAAAAATCATCTCGAAATATCCACAAAAGTTTCTATATGGCATTTATTTCCAACTATATTTTCAAGATGAATATCATTAACCCATGGAAATGACTAGTTTCATTTTTATTAAAATATATTTTTATTATAATTTTGTTTACATATTCACATTAATTTTGGTTAAAATGTATTTTAAAGTAAAAAACATTTATTAGTTAACATAACAGTCACTAGTATGTACGAAAATCAATTAAAAAAATAAAACATGTATTATTTGTTATGAATTACTATTACAATTACACAACGTATAATGTATTTAAAATAATATTTATTGTTTAATTTGAAATAATATATATAATTTCATGTTCCATATGATAATTTTAATGGAATATAGAGGGTACACAAGAACATATTTTTTGGGAACTTATAAAAAATATTCACCATTTAACCCAAGAAACAGACATATTTTTTGGGTGATAAAATTTCATCTAAAAGTATTCATTTTTTGGGAAGTGTTTATAACATGAAAAATTCTAAATAATTGGTAATTTTAGAAAAACATAGTGTTTTTTAGCTATGTGAGGAATTATTCTAAAAACATTAATACTGATGAACATTACTCTTTTCGAATTATATTTTGTACAATCGTATAGATGACTAAAATGACACAAAAAAGATCTAATATTAGAAAATTTTATATAAAACACATTTCATATAAATAAATTATATATTAGTATAAAAATATTATTGTGTCATTTAATATGAGAAGCCAAAACTAAAAAATTATTTATTATTTATATAATTTTTGGAATAAGATTTTGTACTACTTGGTTTTACACAACATATTTGGGATGAAAAATATTTTACACTAATTTATAATCGAAATATGTTTTATTTTTTCATTTCCATGTAAGGAATATTTATGTGAAAAAGGGGATCATCAATTCCATTCACTATATAATGATTCATATTTGATATCATTTAACTATTTTATAAAGTTTGACGAACAAATTATTTATTTGGAAAAATTGAAATATCTCTTATTTTGTAATGGAGAATTTTGAGAATATTTCACAATATAGTTGTCTTGTTAATTATAATAGATTATTTTACGTCTATTAAAACATAACATTTAAAAAAATGAACAGTTTCACTTGTAGTGACAAGTTACTATTGAAATAATTGGGGAAACTATAGAATAAATCTCTTTAGTATGGGTTTTCTATTATATTAATTATGTTATTATGAATAAAGTTAATTTTTTTACTAGATAAAATCACAAATGTTTGATATATTTTACTAATAATATGTCACGAACCTTCCTTTGTGGACCATAAACCACTCACCTCAACTGGTACGCAGTATGGTCCAAAGGGCGTTCCAATTCCTCATGAGATGGAAACTAGTTTTGGGAATAAAAACATTAAACTAATGAAAATGATATAGCCCAAACAACTTGGATTGAAACAAAAAGAACCAAGAAAGACAAAAAAATATAAAAATAATTCATGGGATACAGAAACCATTGAATTCAGGTATAAAATAAAATTTAAAGTAAATGAATCTAATAACAAACCAAGCTTCCACAATCTCTGTGAGTCATCAATGTCACCTCCAACCATAAGGCCAAAACTGCTCCAATATTGTGAACCCCCTAGAAATCATGAACAAAAGTTGAGCCTACAACTGAGAAGATAAGATAGGCATGAGCACCGAAATGCTTAGTAGGGATGTAAAAAATTGAACCATGGAAACCAAGAATTTATTTCCCCAAAACTGTCCAATGACACTAATTTAAAATACACTTAGAAAATAAAAAATTTCTACGTTTTACCAACAACAGACAATAAATCCCATTTTTAAATCCAAAATCCATTTTATAATCAAATTTTAAAATAATGAAAAATAGGGGAACCACAAAATATAAACAGATAAACAATTCAAGAATATAAACTAGTGAAAGAGAAACTAATCAATAAATATAAATAATAACCATTGGTTATGTTACACAACCCATGATAACCACTAGATGTACTCGGTTCGGAACCACATGGAAGTGTATGGTGAATCCCCTATGTCAATAACCAATGTGCTACTCTATCCAAGCCTCACTAGTGGCACAAGCCTCATGGCATGTCTATAAATCCAAAGCGTACCAACCCATATAATCGGGAATAGTAAGCTATCATAACTCGATCATATAAAATATTACCAGGAAACCTTGGGGGTGGTAAATATATATATATATATATATATATGAGGCTAATGCACACGAGATCCATCTCACTTGTTGTCACTACACCTTCCTACCCCCGACAGAGGAACCAATATATGATAACCCATAATGGTAAATCTCTACTACAGAGTTTCCCCATATACATACACATATATGCATCCAAACATGTCACCAACTTAATTTGACAACCGGGTCGCCATAAAAAATCAACATTTAAATCACTTATTAACATATTTTGTGGTGTCAACCGTTGGTTATGACATTATGATTAAATAATTTTTCGTTAAATCATTTAAATTTCCAAAAAAGCCTTTATGCTCTCACATTCAAAAACTTTTTCTAAAAATATAACTTAACCTCTAGCCAATAAAACATAGAACACCACTTTTTATCTTTATGTGACAAACAATCCCTTTGGTTTCATGATTCAGAACATTCCCATGAAATTCTTTCATAACTCTAAAGTTATATACAATATTATAAAAATAAGACAAATGGCCCTTCAATCCAAAAATTCATCAAAATCACACTATAGAATAAATGATACTACCTTCCGATTTGTTATTTTTAAAACATTCTTTAAAAACCACATTCCAGTACCCACATCATTTAGAAACTAATGAACCATTTAAAAGACCATGTCTTTAAAACAGAACCCCAATCAAATCCCTATCTTCATTTGATGACACATCCATATGTGTACCAAGTGAACCTATGGATATTTCTATATCAAATTGCAGAAAAATCATCCAAGCATACATTTGAAAACTTTTTCCACAAAATCACCACATTCTTTTAAACTATAACCACCCATACACATTTTTTAAAAGGGACAAAAATCAAAATAGTGAAGCCATTAAACACTTTAAAAAATATTTTAACACAACCACCATGCCATAAAACTACATAATCATATAAAAAACCAAATTCATCAACAGAAAAATACCATTACGACATAATAAAGGCTACACATTCCACAAAACACATCAATTTCACTTTAAAGGAACAATGGTATTAAAACGAACAATCAAGGAGTAATAAACCTAGACATAACATACAAATATCCTTGAAATCATATTTTTAGAAAATTAAACCAACTCCAAAATACTATAATAATCAAAATAATGGTTCCATATCAGTGAAAATAAATGTTAAAAATTTATTTAAAATTTCAATGATCAATGGAAATGCTTTAGGGAAGAGGAACTTGGAAACACCTACTCATCGAGTGTGAAACCAATGAAACCTTAGTAGACGGAAGATTGGGCCTCCAAGAACAAACATCAAACCCTATAATCCATGCACCACAAGCCATCACCCAAACCCTAGAAATATGGTTCATCGACGTGAGGGATAACAAAAGAAAAATTGATAAATAGTGAGAGGAGATATGATATTGAGAATAAAATTCCAAAAACCCTAAAATTTTACCTTGGAATCAAAGAGGAAGCACCATGGAGGGAGGAGAACCAAGTGATAAGGGGTCTTTAGACACCATAGTGCTCCAAAAATTAATGGTAGGGTAGGGTATCGATTTAGGGGAAAAGGGAGGAGTGCTGTAAAAGAGAGGTCCTACTTTTTAATGACATGGCATGTCAGCATGGTTCGGTAGCATTGCTTGGAAAACTGTGTGGTAACCGTGAAGACCTATCTTCCTAAGTGAAGAGTGTCTTATAATTCACAGGGACCTACCTCATGGTCATTCTCATTCCATGAAGGTGTTTCTATCCAACCTACACCATCCACATGGCCCATCGGCATAGTTACTACTAACCCTTCGATAACCGTACGACACACAGAAAACTCCCAGAAAACAGTAAAAATTAAAATTTTGAACGAGACTCAAACTCGAACCTCAATCGAATGATCCAAGACTAATAAAAGGTTAAAAAATATATAGTTTACAAGGTTATTGGGTGACAATTCTTCTCACCACTTAAACTTTCTTCAACTTGAATGTCACTCAGCCAACAATTAATACAACTTGAGTCCACACCAAGTCAAAACCAAGGAATACCGGAATCCTAGGGGTGACCATTCCCAACAAAGTGCACACACGATGAATTTAGGGAAACCCACAAGACAATAAAATCAGAGGTCACTATTGGGTTCTCCCATCCCCAAGAATTCCCCTAATGTGAGGATTTAAAACTCAAACACATCGCTTAAGGGGGGGAAATGAGGGAACCCCCAACTAGAATATTCCCAGATTCTAGCCCAAACAAAATAATTACACCACATGAAATCAGACATAGAACCTACTATGGAGGAACCCGACATACTAGGTAACTGAATCAAGGAATGTTCCAAAAAACCGACAATTCTCTTTACAAGGGTGAACAACAACACCACCAGAAATAAAAATGATTCTACACACTGGATAATTTACCCCATCAATAGGGAATGATTTCCAGAAATAATTGAACTAAAAAAAACAAATGTAACAAAGATACACCCCAATCTCATCATAAAACCCAATCACGACCCAAATGAGCCCCAAATAAACTAATCACATTGCTAAAAGGATCTCATGTATCCACGGTCCAAACACCACATAATGGAAACAAAAAATTACAAGATCCACAATTTGAATTGAAAAATATGCTTAAATGTTGTAGAACATGACAATAACACCATTACAATAATATAACATCATAAAAAACTATCTGACTAAAAGTTATAAATCTAAATCTCTAAAATCAGTCTCATAATACCCCTAGAAACTCAGTATTGTGTGCAAGATTCACACCAGGACTAGTTGATGGGGCTATGACAGTTGATACAAATCCTAACTCACAATCAGGAAGTGCATCCTCCAATCAAGATTTCCTTTTGAGACAATGCTTCTTGAAAAATATCTCCAAATGAATTAACTAGCCACATCAATGGAATGTATTTGGGGAAAATGATAAGACTACATGGATTGACCAAATTAGTTACACTGGAGACAAAAAAGACAAGAGACCAATGAACTAGAAGCTAGATACGAAAGAGGAGGTTTTTCAGAGAAAAAAATTCATCAGGCACACCCCGCTCACCATTTGGGTAACCATCATGAGAGGCAACTCCCTCTAGCTACACCCTAAAAACAAAGTCATCCATCAATGCATTATCCACCTACTTCTTGAAACCCATTTCTCCTAATGAGATCACTTTCTCTCCAATCTCTTAATGAAGACCCAAGATGAAAATTGGGGTTTTAATTTTGTTATTGGATTCTTCTTCTAAGGAAAATGGAATCGGCTCTCTGAAATTGCCAACATAAGACTTTTCTAACCACTAAACCTGCTGAACGTCCCAAAACACTACCACCTTCATCATCCTCACCTCCTCTGATTAGAACCTTTGAAAGAATGTTTCCTTAGACATTTCATCTAATCTTGCATTGGGGATAGGGCAACCAAATCCAACCAATCCATGGATGGACCCTCCAACAACCTCCATACTGCATGGACTGTTACAGCATCGAGAGATCCCAATGACCTTAAAATGCACTCTACTTCCTCAATCCACACCATAACCTCAATCCACACCATAACCTCAATCAGACCTTGATCACTAAAGAAAATAGGCAACACTCGAGAAGAAACATAAAATAAGCATGACTCATTGTAAATTTTTGGGAACTTAATGGCCCACATTTATTTAGAAACATGAAAATCACAAACCAAATCATGCATCAAAATTGGGTACAATTAAAAAGAACAACTCACGCCCAAGGAAACAAGATCTCAAGCCAAACATATACAAACACAACCAAAAAAATAAATTTTCTAGAAACCACCATTTCATTTTAATTTCAAGTCTACCATCGTTTAATGAAAATTCCCAAATAAACAAAAACACATTTTTCTAGAGAAAATAATTTTATGAGGTCATTTTCTCATTCAAATCCACTTTAGAAAACTCTTGCCAAACCATTAATTCCAAAACTCAACCCAGAGTATCTAATGAACCATAACATGTGTGTCCATCCATATCCATCCCCAATGTACACAAAAAAGTTTCCCACACACATTCAGTACATACCCATCGACATTAAACCTTTTATAAATACTACCCAATGACATAAAACCCCTTTCCTCATCAAAACCCAAACATTTACCAAATATTCTATATAAAAAATTTTCATTTCAAACCCAATTCAATACTTTAAAACCATTTAATGAAAATCACATACATTTTAAATCTATTTCAATTTATAAATCCACATTTTTTTTACATATTCATACACGAAACAAAACCAAATTAATGCACAACAAAGATCAAACTACTGAAATGATGAACTAGTTCTTATGCATAACGCAAAGACGTGGTGGTTGGCTATGCACCAAGAAAGAAATTACATTAAGAGGACCTTGAACATGGTACATGAACTCCACATGGGTCACCACCATATGTGAGGACACAACATGACACTGGGTCACCTGCATTATCATCCCTCAATCTAAGAAAAATCAAGACAAATAACTCAAATACCAAACTACCAATGGTGACTCGATGATTTGTACGAGAAAGAGTTCAAGACACTCTTCAAAAACCTTAATCCAGAGTCCAGATAGTTATAATCTCACTCTACCAGACACCCCAAATATCAAGGCCCTACTCTAATTCCATTTTTTCATAAACCATCATTTGAAAACCATGAATGGGATACCTGATTCGGTCTTCAGCATGCCCTGAGGGCAATCCTGATCCCCATGGGATAGAAACTACTATTAGGAATCAAAGAAGAAAAATAAAGGGAATGATTTTATCCTAAAAAAACTAGGATTGAAATAAAAATAACCAAAAAATCCACCAACGATAACAAAAGAGAAAGGGATACATACACCACAGATTCTAGGTACAAAATACAACTGAAAAGAAATGAAACTGAAATCCAAACCATGATACCACGAACTTCATGTGAACTCCTAGTCACATCCAATCACAAAACCAAAACATCTCCAACAACAAGAACCCACTAGGAATCCTAAAAAATAGTTGAAACTGTAACTGAAAATAGAGGATATGCATGATCACTGAAATGCTAAATAGGAATTTTAAAAATGAACTACAAAATCCAAGTGTTTATTTTCCCAAAATAGTCCAATGAAAGTAGTTTAAAATACATGTAAAAATAGTGTTTCCACATTTTACAAAAACACACAATACTTCTCATTTCCATAACCAAAATCCATTTTATAATCACATTCAAAAATAAGGAAAAATAGGGCAGTGCTAAAAATTAACATTTAAAAAATGACTATACAGAATATAGTGCATAGAAATTAAAGAAACATTATAAATAATGACAATGGGTGATCCTAAACATCCATAGATAGCCTCTAGACATACTAGGTTTGTAACTACCTGATGGTGTATGGTGAATACCCTAAGTCAATATCCAACTGGTAGCACAATCATTGCCTCCCCATTGGGACTACCCTCAGGGCCTGTCTATATCCCCAAAGGGTACCAAACCATATAATCGTGGTTGGTAATATACTATCACTTGATCATCTAATAAATGCCTAGGAAACCATGGTGGTAGTAATGTTATGTACATAACAGGGCAGCACACATGTGGCATGGCTCGGCTGTCATCACTGCACCTTCCAACCCTAAACATGGACACAAATATATGATAACCCCAAAATGAAAATACCTACTATATAAGTTCCCCATATATATACACATATATGAATCCAAACATGTCACAACATCAAGGTGCCAATTGTGACACCATAACATATGAACATTTAAATAATTTCTCAAAACATTTCAGGGTGTCAACTGACCGTCTTGCCATTTATGAATTAAACCTTTTCCATAAAACATGAAAATTTCCAAATGGTCTTTTATGATCTCACATTCATCAACATTTTCCAAAAATATTATCTGAAATCTACCCTTAATTGCATCAAACAACTATTTTATCATGAAGATCTAAATGGGCCCTCAGTTTCAAGTTTCAAAACATTCCCATGAAATCCTTTCATAAACCTAAAGTGGTATACAATCTTATAAAAAAGAAACAAATTTCCCCTCATGTCAAACAATAACCAAAATCACACCAAATTAAAAACATTCTTACCTTATATGTTTTCATTTTTGAAACATTCATTTGGTACCACAAAAGAGATCCCACATCCTTTAGTAACCAATGAACCATTTAAGAGATGTAGTCCTTTAGGAGAACCCAAATAAAAGCACCATATTTCTTTGATTACACATCCATGTGTGCACTATGTCAATCCATGGATGTGTCAATATCAAATCGCACAAAAACATCCAATAAGACATTTGAATTTTTTTTCCAAAAAATCTCAAAATTCATATAAACCATAACCACAAATCCACATAATTTAATGGGGACACAAATCACAACATTGGAACCGTTAAACCCTTTCCAAAATATTTTAACAGAACCACCATGGCATAAAACAACAAAATAATATACTCTAACCAAATTAATCCCCAAAAATAACATATCAATATAATAATAGTTATACATCTTATGAAACCCTCAATTTAATTTTAAAGGAACAATGGAATCAAAATAAAAATTCTAGGCGTTATAAACGTATACATAACAAAAATATAACTATGAAATCCCATTTTTAGAAAAGTAATTCATCTCCAAAAAACTATAATAATATAAAAAAATGTTCCATAGAGGTGAGAATACATGTAATAAATTTATTTAAAATGACCAGAACCAATGGAAATTACTTAGAAATTGGAACATGGAAACGTCTACCAATTGATTACAAAAGAGAAAAAACTTTATAATAAACAAGATTATGACTCCAAGAACATCCCTATAACCTTAAAATACAAGAAAATAAAGATAACACCCAATAACATGAATTAGGGTCGACCACGATAGGGCTAACTAAAGAGAAACTGATAAATGGGGACATGAGAGATGAAATTGGGGAGAAAAGGCCAAAAACCCTAAAATCTAACCATAGAATCAAAGTGGAAGACCCATGGAGGGAGGAGAGCCAATGGACAATGGGTATTTTCAACACTTGTTTCACCAAAAATGAAGTGAAGGGGAGGGGCTCAATTTTTTGTTAAATGGAGGACAGAGGGAAAAGAGATATCCAACTTTGTAATAACCTGGATCATCTGCATAGTTTGGCCGCATGGTGTAACACCCCAAGATTTCATAGTGTGTTATTTCTTCAAAATAATTCAATAACTTGCACTACACGCAACACTGAGTTCAATTGCACCATGACATACAAAAAAAAGCCATTAAAAGAGGTCATGAATAGTATTAACTAAATTTTAAACTTTATATAATCCTTATAATTTTAGAATCCATATTATGAGTTTCTTAGTCATAATGCAAGAACAGATTCATTTTTAGTATTGCACTTTTATCAACTTTTGATAGTGAAACCATTTTAAATACAATATTTTAAACTTTTTGACTAAATGGAGACATCAAAAAATTTAAAATGAAACATCCCAAGCTTCCACGGTACGCTTTCCTTTGAATAAAACAGTAGCGTGTGTTGTACGCAACATCGAGTTCTAACACACCGTAACCAATCAAACTAGCTGTTATGAATAGTAATACCTACTTTTTGAAGTTATATATATTTTATATTTTAAAATGGACTTCATTTTTGGATTCGGAATATCAAATTTTGCCTAAGGTGAAATTTTGGTACTTTTCAGATAACTTTCATATTTTGATGAATAGTGAAAATTACTAAATTTTAATTAAAAACAACTTTTTTAATCAAAATAATTAATAGTAATAAATTATGAATTTGAGTGGTTTTAAAGTATATTTAGAATATATTTTTACTATTTAATATAATTTTGGTCATTGGACATAATTTTACAATTAAACCGAACATAAACAAGTGTCAATCTTTTGATAGTTATTATCTCTTAAAAACACGCTTTTTGTTTTAACAGCGGGAATTAATTTTAAATTAATTTCTGCCACTTCTGTGTTTTGAATTTAGGAAAATGGATTCCATATTTGGAATCATTATGTACAAATTTTGTAAATAGGTAACTTTTATTTTTAGACATTTTGAATAATTACTGCGGTAAATATTTTATTTACCATGGTTAAGGGTAAATCCGGTAAATAAGGGTTAAAAAATAATATTATAATAATACTAAATTACCCTAAAACGTGTCTTAACACTATTGGTTGATACATGGTCGACCATGGGCATCTTTGTGTCAATTTTGGGACCCCATGGATCCACTTGTAAGTGATAATGACACATTATATTAATAAAGTTAAAATAAAAATAAAAATGGCATAAGCTTACATCCTTTAGAAGAACAATTTTTACATAGGGTTATACATGTTGGATTTTAGATTATAAATATTCATTAGAAAGATAAAAAGATTTCCTACATAATGATATTTTATTTACAATTTTTAGACATCAAATAATTTAAATTATTAATGACACAATAATGATGCAATGTTTACCTCATTAATAAATCATTTAAATAAATAAGATTATAATGATTGAAATATTATCTAAAACCTGTCCAATTCTTATTGGTTGATGTTATTTAGAATATGTGTCATCTTATCTTCGACCTCAATGATTTTTGGACCATTATAAACCGAATAAAAATATATTATAAAGTAATACTTTCACACTTTCCAAAAGAGTCCCCTCCTCTCCCTTATAAAAGGAGACCACTTCTACTCATTCCTCACACCTCTCAAGCCACTTGGCTCGTCCAAACTCTGCCCAACTAAGCTCCCCACATCCCTCTCCTCCTCCTTGAAGCTTACCCTTAGGCAGAAAGCATTTCAAGAAGTCCTTTGGTTCCAACCAAAGTGAGTTACCTAAATTAAAGGTAACGATTTCTCTTAAATTATTTTCATTTATTTTGCTTCTCCAACCCCCAAACTCTTTTTATTTCCTTTCTTTTGTAACAACACCAGTATCCTCAATATACTAGGATGTTGTTATAAGAATGATTCAAACTACACATACACACAACTCCATCTAATGGATGATGAACATAATGTTTCTGTGGATGGAAAACTAACGCCTCACGAAACGATGATTGTTCAAATACATCTTACCGCCTCTCATGGTGGCCATTATGATGGAACAGTAATTAAATATGATATTAATGATATATATTTTATATATAAGCTTCTGTAATTCCATTTTATTTCATACCATTATTCGTTTCATGTTGTATATACATACGATAATTTCATTTGAGGAAGTGCGGACTACCGCCCCCTTAAAATGATATGACTCGTTCATACCACACATGGAACGTATAAAGGATGGTGTTAATGAAATTAAGTAACATATATAAAATATTATATTATATTGGAATATTAATATACCTATGTATCATTTGGATTCGATTCTTTTAAAATAAAAATTAAATGGAAGTAGCGTTCGTGCGTACGTACGGACTACCGTCTCCACGAACGCGATGAGATTCATTCTCCATCGTATCCATTCAAGTATAATTATCATTTGATGATTTAAAAATGATGTTTAAGGACTAGATATCATTCTGGATATGAATAAGATACAAAAACCATGGCTTATGTAACAAAACATATAAAAGAAAATGAGTAAGTTAACTCCCGAAACGACGATAATACTAAGATATTATCAAATCAATATTAAAAGATCATATATGATATCATATTAATGTATATGATTCTTTTATAATTTAATAACAATTATTTCACCATTATACAGGAGGTTAACCTACCCCAACCAAGGAAAAGTACAAGGTAAGGGGTTTTCATCTCACTCCTTATTTCCGTGAGATTCATGCCATATTGCCACCATCACCTTTTGTGTGGTGTATGTACTGCCCATAATTATATTCTTTGTGTAATACACTCTAATTTATGTGTATTTACATATTAATCGTATGATACCTCTTTTATGGGTTGTATGTTTCATAATTTACGAAATTGGTAAGGGTTATTTCACAATCTCTTCATTATCCGAGGTTGTTTATACGTAATAATCTACTGGGATCTCTTTATCATCCACATCCATGTTTCTTAAAAACGTATTTTAAAACATTTTTACTATTTGCTAAAATATGAGTTAAAGTCATTTATACCCTTTTTGACTTTTATAAGTGGTTTATAAAGGAATCTTTCCGTCATTTTCAAAACAAGGTCCTTTTTAACCTTTTCGACATAATTGAGGTAAGAATGTTTTTTTTAACTTATACGGCAGGTGCGGCTATTTACCACCGTTATAAAATTTTCAAAGCATCCCTTACCAGCTTAGAAGAATATTTTCAAATTAAATGATTTCTTTTTATAATTATGTGAGTCTTAAATGATTTCAAAAAAATAGATATTTCTCTCAAATATATGAAAATCCAGTGTAAATGTATATGTATTTAACGCAAGCTTAAAAATGCTTTTAGAAAACCTGACTCTCGAGTGTGGTAGACAGGAAGGGATTGGGAGTGGACCAATCATGGCCTGTAATTAGTCGAGCAGTCTCAAAAATAGTTATTTTGTTTTCAGAAGCTTGCATAATGTTTTCAGAAAAACACTGGAGTATATTTTAGCAATTTTAAACGTAAGTATCTTCTAAAAAAAATGCATCGGTAGGTCTCATGAGACAAACTAGTGTCTTGGCACAAGGCCTTGACAAAATCTTATTTGTAGTCTTGGCACGAGGCCTTGGCTATGTGGTTATGATAGTCTGGCATTATGCATTCCAACATTATGAAAGTGGTTATTGATTTTGCATGTGATTATTCGATTAGTAGAATATCCATGTGAATAAGTAAATGACATTATTTCATTTTACTTTTGCCATACTATGTTGAAGTTCATGTTTAAAAGGCTTTTGTTTTAGTAATTCATTGCCTTAAATGATTATGCTTATTTTGAATGTTCCGCTATATTGTTATCCTTACTGGGCATTTGAGCTCACCCCTTTTCTATGTTTTATTTTTCCCAGGTAGTGAAGAAGTAAATTATGATTGTTTTGCAGGGATATTATGAGGGGTTAATAGTGTGGATATGAAGACTTTGTTGTTGTAGTAGTTTTTCACTTTGAAATGTAATGTAAAACTTTATGAATATATCTAGTGTTTCCAAGGCTACTAAACCAATCGGTCTTTCGAGATTTGATCTTTCTTGTGATCATGCCAATGTTACGAAGTAATGCACCGACTCTGGGTAGCTGGGGTCGGGGCGTTACAGTTGGTATCAGAGGAAGTTTAGTACAAACCTTGGAAACTAGATTTAGATAAACTCTAATTAGAGCACGTAGACCTAAGATGAACTTTGAGGATTAGTATAGAAGAACTTCCTAGAATTTTGGTATTGTAGAGATTTTGTGAGTTTTCCGAGCAATACATCCCTGTCTGGATACGAGCAGGTAGAGGCGGCTCTGGCACAGATGTACCTAGGGGTAAAACCCGAAAACACCGCTTTGAGCTAGACTCGAACGGGAACTGGTGCACGACAACGGGCCTTGCTGCACTCTTGGTTACGACACTCCCAGGGGATATGCTTAGGATAACTCTCACTATCTTTACAAATCATTATGAAGGGTTTATGAGTATATACTTCCTCAAAGAAAACATTTTTATGATTATGGATTATATCCATAAATAGTTCAATTTATGTTAAGTGTTTTATAAGTATGGGATTATGTATTTTGATTCATAAACTGATCTAGTTTATGCCATTGTTTAGAAATGGCGCCCAGTAGAAGGAATGAGAACTCCAGAAATGCACATGATCCAAAGAGAAGGAAGGATCATATCTTTCATGGTCTTAAGCTAGAATTTATAAGAGAAATAGTCTCCCATGTATTATCATCATATGGAGAAATAATATCATGTGTTGATAAGATAAGTAAAGAGTTTACTGAGTCCTATGGCTTTGAAGGGAAGCAAGAGAAGAAAAGGATAGAAGAGAGAAAGATGGATAAAGGGAAGAGGGAAAAGAAGAATTTTCCCATATGTGGTAACTGTGGAAAGAAACACCCTGGAACTTGCCTAAAAGGAATGGGGGTTTGTTATAAGTGTCGAGGAAAAGGGAACAAAGTACGTGACTGCAAGGGTAAGAAAATGGTTTCAAATGTACAATGCTTCATTTTCAAGGAGTTTGGACACTACGCGAACCTATGTCCCAGTCATCAGACTATGACGCAAATGATGCTATTGGATAATAATCATGTTATGATACTACCATAGATGAAGAGGAATGATTAGAGTTCTTATGTTGATTATGTCAATTGAGTGTTGTATCACCAATGTACTTGTTATAATAATTATGGAGTATATAAGGATTGTACTGCAGTACTATTTCATTAAGGACTTGAGATTGTGTGGAACAAAGAAAAGTGACTCAATAGCAGGATAAATTTTTGGAAAATATATGGTTGAGAGAATGATAAATCATAATATAGTTCTGATACTGAGGTAGTGATTTTGGAATAATACATGATTGATTTGGATAAATTATATTGGATATTTTTGACTACCTTGAAGCTGGTTAATGATTTGTCTATTCCATCATTGTTGGGGTTTAAAACATTTTTGGATTGATGAAGTATATCCAGCATTCTATATGGAATAAGGGAGCATGAATGTAATCAATAAAGATTATGGTAAATCAGGATGTTTCAGTGTATTAAAAGAATACATGATGAAGGTATTCATATGCTATTACGGGGTAAAAAGGATCTACATTATGTTTACCTTCCTTATAAATGTTGGACTGTGAGTTTGGACAGAAGTATTTTGGATAGTTCTAGTCTAGATTAATTTTGGATTGCCATAAAAGGACAACCCGGAGGTCGGGCGGCAACCCGTCGCGTCCGGCAAGGCTGCGAGACTTGAACCCGCAACCGAAAGGCGACAAGGGTGTATCACCTACCACTGGCCCAAGAGATGTCCTGGATTAAATAATGTAGTTTTTTTAAAAGATCTGGTAGATGAATTATAAATTCGTTTATTTTGGAACCCTGTACGAATAGTATAAATATAATTTTTTTTTACGAGTGAAAGATGAGTTTATGGTAGAAATTTATTAATGGACAAAACACTAATTATAAAGTAAGTATATCTCCTTATGATCTTAGCCAATCTCATAAATAAATTCCTCAATATTAAGAAAAGCAACTTAGAACAAAAATGTTGTCCTAGATGGTACCTTAAATCATCACTAATTTATGGCTTTTTTGATTGTTGGCCTTTTCATAGCCATGTTCTCTACCACTCTCCATCAGATAATTGATGGTTAGATTTCTCTTCCATATCCATATTTTCCTACATGGAACCCTAGTATGTGTTATTTTCGGTAATCTTCATACTTTCCACTCTTTATTTTAAATAGAGGCCTCATTAATTCATTTTTCTATGTGGGATTTCAACTAAGATATTTTGAAACGTCAAAAATGTGTTATCCTAATACCCTATGTTTTGTTGAACCGATGGTATTTCAAATCATCATAGATTGATGAATTTAAGGACCTCAATTATACACTTGTTTGTGATTGATGACCTCAATCACTACCTATAAATATTTACGTTTTTCCTCCGATTATATGTCTCTAATTTCCACCAATGTTCTCCTAATCGAGATCATAATTTGGTGGTGACCCTTTGATTTCTCTTTTCCTCATATTAAGACTAAATTTTAGTAACCCAATTTCTGATGTGGGTTTTCCCACAAATATATTTTCTACTTTCAACCTTTTATTTTTGAAGAACAATTTCAAATTGCGAGGACGCAATTTATTGAAGGAGGGGAGAATGTAACACCCCAAGATTTCATAGTGTGTTATTTCTTCAAAATAATTCAATAACTTGCACTACACGCAACACTGAGTTCAATTGCACCATGACTTACAAAAAAAAAGCCATTAAAAGAGGTCATGAATAGTATTAACTAAATTTTAAACTTTATATAATCCTTATAATTTTAGAATCCATATTATGATTTTCTTAGTCATAATGCAAGAACAGATTCATTTTCAGTATTGCACTTTTATCAACTTTTGATAGTGAAACCTTTTTAAATACAATATTTTAAACTTTTTGACTAAATGGAGACATCAAAAAATTTAAAATGAAACATCATAAGCTTCAACGGTACGCTTTCCTTTGAATAAAACAGTAGCGTGTGTTGTACGCAACTTCGAGTTCTAACACACCGTAACCAATCAAACTAGCTGTTATGAATAGTAATACCTACTTTTTGAAGTTATATATATTTTATATTTTAAAATGGACTTCATTTTTGGATTAGGAATATCAAATTTAGCCTAAGGTGAAATTTTGGTACTTTTCGGATAACTTTCATATTTTGATGAATAGTGAAAATTACTAAATTTTAATTAAAAACAACTTTTTTAATCAAAATAATTAATAGTAATAAATTATGAATTTGAGTGGTTTTAAAGTATATTTAGAATATATTTTTACTAGTTAATATAATTTTGGTCATTGGACATAATTTTACAATTAAACCGAACATAAACAAGTGTCAATCTTTTGATAGTTATTATCTCTTAAAAACACGCTTTTTGTTTTGACAGCGGGAATTAATTTTAAATTAATTTCTGCCACTTCTGTGTTTTGAATTTAGGAAAATGGATTCCATATTTGGAATCAGGATGTTCAAATTTTGTAAATAGGTAACTTTTATTTTTAGACATTTTGAATAATTATTGCGGTAAATATTTTATTTACCATGGTTAAGGGTAAATCCGGTAAATAAGGGTTAAAAAATAATATTATAATAATACTAAATTACCCTAAAACGTGTCTTAACCCTATTGGTTGATACATGGTCGACCATGGGCATCTTTTTGTCAATTTTGGGACCCCATGGATCCACTTGTAAGTGATAATGACACATTATATTAATAAAATTAAATTAAAAATAAAAATGGCATAAGCTTACATCTTTTAGAAGAACAATTTTTACATAGGGTTATACATGTTGGATTTTCGATTATAAATATTCATTAGAAAGATAAAAATATTTAATACATAATTATATTTTATTTATAATTTTTAGACATCAAATAATTTAAATTATTAATGACACAATAATGATGCAATGTTTACCTCATTAATAAATCATTTAAATAAATAAGATTATAATGATTAAAATATTATCTAAAACCTGTCCAATTCTTATTGGTTGATGTTATTTAGAATATGGGTCATCTTATATTCGACCTCAATTATTTTTGGACCATTATAAACCGAATAAAAATATATTATAATGTAATACTTTCACACTTTCCTAAAGAGCCCCTCCTCTCCCTTATAAAAGGAGACCACTTCTACTCATTCCTCACACCTCTCAAGCCACATGGCTCGTCCAAACTCTGCCCAACTAAGCTCCCCACATCCCTCTCCTCCTCCTTGAAGCTTACCCTTAGGCAGAAAGCATTTCAAGAAGTCCTTTGGTTCCAACCAAAGCGAGTTACCTAAATTAAAGGTAACGATTTCTCTTAAATTATTTTCATTTATTTTGCTTCTCCAACCCCCAAACTCTTTTTATTTCCTTTCTTTTGTAACAACACCAGTATCCTAAATATACTAGGATGTTGTTATAAGAAGGATTCAAACTACACATACACACAACTCCATCTAATGGATGATGAACATAATGTTTCTGTGGATGGCAAACTAACGCCTCACGAAACGATGATTGTTCAAATACATCTTACCGCCTCTCATGGTGGCCATTATGATGGAACTGTAATTAAATATGATATTAATGATATATATTTTATATATAAGCTTCTGTAATTCCATTTTATTTCATACCATTATTCATTTCATGTTGTATATACATACGATAATTTCATTTGAGGAAGTGCGGACTACCACCCCCTTAAAATGATATGACTCGTTCATACCACACATGGAACGTATAAAGGATGGTGTTAATGAACTTAAGTAACATATATATAATATTATATTATATTGGAATAGTAATATACCTATGTATCATTTGGATTCGATTCTTTTAAAATAAAAATTAAATGGAAGTAGCGTTCGTGCGTACGTACGGACTACCGTCTCCACGAACGCGATGAGATTCATTCTCCATCGTATCCATTCAAGTATAATTATCATTTGATTATTTAAAAATTATGTTTAAGGACTAGATATCATTCTGGATATGAATAAGATACAACAACCATGGCTTATGTAACAAAACATATAAAAGAAAATGAGTAAGTTAACTCCCGAAACGACGATAATACTAAGATATTATCAAATCAATATTAAAAGATCATATATGATATCATATTAATGTATATCATTCTTTTATAATTTAATAACAATTATTTCACCATTATACAGGAGGTTAACCTACCCCAACCAAGGAAAAGTACAAGGTAAGGGGTTTTCATCTCACTCCTTATTTCCGTGAGATTCATGCCATATTGCCACCATCACCTTTTGTGTGGTGTATGTACTGCCCATAATTATATTCTTTGTGTAATACACTCTAATTTATGTGTATTGACATATTAATTGTATGATACCTCTTTTATGGGTTGTATGTTTCATAATTTACCAAATTGGTAAGGGTTATTTCACAATCTCTTCATTATCCGAGGTTGTTTATACGTAATAATCTACTGGGATCTCTTTATCATCCACATCCATGTTTCTTAAAAACGTATTTTAAAACCTTTTTACTATTTACTAAAATATGAGTTAAAGTCATTTATACCCTTTTTGACTTTTATAAGCGGTTTATAAATGAATCTTTCCGTCATTTTCAAAACAAGGTCCTTTTTAACCTTTTCGACAGAATTGAGGTAAGAATGTTTTTTTTAACTTATACAGCAGGTGCGGCTATTTACCGCCGTTATAAAATTTTCAAAGCATCCCTTACAAGCTTAGAAGAATATTTTCAAATTAAATGATTTATTTTTATAATTATGTGAGTCTTAAATGATTTCAAAAAAATAGATATTTCTCTCAAATATATGAAAATCCAGTGTAAATGTATATGTATTTAACGCAAGCTTAAAAATGTTTTTAGAAAACCTGACTCTCGAGTGTGGTAGACAGGAAGGGATTGGGAGTGGACCAATCATGGCCTGTAATTAGTCGAGCAGTCTCAAAAATAGTTATTTTGTTTTCAGAAGCTTGCATAATGTTTTCAGAAAAACACTGGAGTATATTTTAGCAATTTTAAACGTAAGTATCTTCTAAAAAAAATGCATCGGTAGGTCTCATGAGACAAACTAGTGTCTTGGCACAAGGCCTTGACAAAATCTTATTTGTAGTCTTGGCAAGAGGCCTTGGCTATGTGGTTATGATAGTCTGGCATTATGCATTCCAACATTATGAAAGTGGTTATTGATTTTTCATGTGATTATTCAATTAGTAGAATATCCATGTGAATAAGTAAATGGCATTATTTCATTTTACTTTTGCCATACTATGTTGAAGTTCATGTTTAAAAGGCTTTTGTTTTAGTAATTCATTTCCTTAAATGTTTATGCTTATTTTGAATGTTCCGCTATATTGTTATCCTTACTGGGCATTTGAGCTCACCCCTTTTCTATGTTTTATTTTTCCCAGGTAGTGAAGAAGTAAATTATGATTGACTTGCAGGGATATTATGAGGGGTTAATAGTGTGGATATGAAGACATTGTTGTTGTAGTAGTTTTTCACTTTGAAATGTAATGTAAAACTTTATGAATATATCTAGTGTTTCCAAGGCTACTAAACCAATCGGTCTTTCTAGATTTGATCTTTCTTGTGATCATGCCAATGTTACGAAGTAATGCACCGACTCTGGGTAGCTGGGGTCGGGGCGTTACACATGGTATGCCCAACCATGTGCTAATCATAAGGACCACTATGCTTTAGGGAAGAGTGGTTCATGGTTACCTAGGACCTACTTTATTTTTATGCATAGGACATGTGGTCCGTTCAATCAAACCTATAACAGTTGCAGAGCCTTCCTGCATGGTTACTACTAATCGTGCGCTAACATTGAGACACCCAGAAAAAAGCCCAAAAACTCTAAAAATAACAATTTTAACTAGGAATCATACCCAAACCTCACCATATAGATTCAAGAATATATCAAGAATAAAAATAAGGATTCTCTATGGTCCTGGTGTGATAGGGTATATTTTTATGTTTAATATACAAAATATAGAAACAAAATTTCTAAGATGAAATTTATTTTAAATGAATTTTCATTCAAAATAAGTCAATAAAAAAAATTTAGTTATGAAATGTTGTAAAAAGTGAATGAATTTTAAATTTTAGTTTCATCTATTATGAAAATTTTATATCATAATTGATTCAAATATTTACAATGTTATAGTGAATAGAGAGAACAACTCTCTCAAATCTAGACATGGTCTATCTGAGATCTATCACCTCTTGTTCATTTTTGAAATTATATTTTTCTATAATAATAAGCCCCAATCCATCTATTTTTCCTTTTAAATTCCAATATTCCTATTATTTTAGGAATCTGAAACATTTTATCTAAAATAATAGAAATGTTTATAATTCATCAAATTGATCAGAAATTTATTCATCATTCGTTTAAATAATTTTTTGATTCTGTTAATCCACTCATACTATGTCTTATTTGGGTTCTCCAATCTCAAGTGGGTGTATCGACAATTATTATTTCAATCATATGTTAGAATGAATATTTATTCAAAAATTGAAGTAGAAAAAATCCATTTTTATTGTTCTATTAGAGTATCACTTTCATTAATAGTGATCTCTCATTGATTCGCATGAAGATTACACTTGTTACCAATTATCTCATGGTTTTTATAAAAAATATTGAGATTATTATATATTAAATATTATGGGATTCAAGATAGAAAGTTAATTACCACTAAAAAAGCATGGGGATGCTAGAAAAAACATATGAATAAGGAGGTATTAATATTCTTATAATAAGGAAAACATGTAGTACATATTAGTGAAGATTTAACTAGATCTATTGGAGTGTAATTCACTATGGTATACTTTTATCAATGCCACATATGATATTATTGAATAGGATTTTGGTGATGGTAATGTCACTTCATAATATATTAGGAGATTTTGATGGATTCTATTAATATTCTCATTCGAAACTCGATATGGATTATCAAACATTGCGACATCCATTTTTGGGAAGATAATTTTCTTGATAAATTCAAGGTTATCCTTGTCTCTCTATAATTTTCTTTGATTATAATAAATTATCTAAGATGATAGTCCTATACTAAAAGAATACAAAAAGTTTCTTATTTAACATTATGTTAGTACTAGTGGCCTATTTGGGTATGATCATAAAATCAATCTCAGTAAGCTTTATCACACCTTATTATCGTTGTATTATCAATGAAATACAAGGCAAAAGTCATTGGGCCATGGAACTCCAATATAATCATATACCTATTAAGATTAATTTTCTAATGTGTAACATCAAAAACAAATATATAAATAATGAGAATCGTGTCCAGTATAATGAAATATATCTAGAATAAATCATTTCTTTTTTAATTCAACGTAATGTATAAATAGAATACCACCTCATCTTGGGTGTTGAGTCAGCATGATTTCTTTCGAACCTCTTTGATTGACATCATGGAATCCCAGTGTTCTTAAGTTCTATTGAGAAATTATTCTCTATCAGTTTTTATTATATAGAATCCTTCTTTAGTGAAATTCTTGCGAATAGTTTGTTCTTTTTTCAAAGTAATAGATTTTATGGGATGAATGGAATGAGGAAAAGAATAATGGTGTTTGGGATAGTATAGTGTTCATGAAAGTGATAGTTCTTCTTCTTATTTGTGAGGAGAATCCTCTAAGTTGTTGAAACCTGTTGAAAATTATGGGAACCTACCCCCCCCCCCCCCACACCACATCCCCTAAATATTGAAACTAAGTAGGTCCTAGTCCATTGAGTGGTGTTAAAAAACCGTATGGAGGGATTACACTAAACATGGTTGACTCTTATTATTTTGGATAAATATTCCAAGGCGGTATCAATTGGGTTAAGAAAGGAAAAATTGTGATACAATTTAGTACATTCTTTAGATAAGGTGATCCTATCATCACAGTGGCATGGGAAATAATTTTAGGCCTTCTTATCTATAGGTTTATAATATCCCTCCCTCGATGGTGGAATCTAAACATTCTCTCCTATTTAAGTTGTTCTTATTTTCCGAAACATGTCACTTTTCAGTTAAATACATTTTTAGTGGGTGTATGAGTATTATTAGGAGGATTGTTAAGATCCCTAAAACTTGGAGAGAGGTAAACAAAGTATTGTATACTCCCACCTTTAATGGAAACCCCAAATTTTCTCTCATAGTGTTTAAAATGATATTTCACTCCTCTTCATATAAAATGAATATTTTTGGAGGGTTTTACAAAAGGCTTTAATATTTTAAACTTATATTATCCTAGATTTAGTGGCTCAACCTATTAATAATAATAAAACAATGAAGTGTAATATTTACATGTGATCTTAAAAAAGTAAATAATTATTGTACTCAATGGTTAAAGTCATTGTATTACACTTGGGAAAATGGATATTGCAGAGTTTTTTAAGAAGTGATACATTTAAGGTTAGAATTTAATTCAATCTATAGAGAAATATTTTAGATTCCCACCAAATCTATTAGATGATTCATTTATTGATTCAATGTAATATTAAGGAGGGGTTTTTGTTTTATTTATTAACTAAATTTTATTTATTTTTTTAAGAAGGTGGTATTTATGAAAACTTATGGGATTACAATACATTTTGGTTGAGTTGATATCTTCCCCTAAACACGGGTAAGGTACCTTATATAATTAGCAAAAATTGTATTTTGTGAATAATACAAGTCATAAAATGTAAATTATTACCCACGTTGTGGGTGAACCTTATAAATATATCTCTTTTATTATCATTCATATGGGTGAAAGAGTAATTGGACAAAATGGATCCTTTTTCACTAAATAGTAAATACAGTTTGATGATAATTATTACAATAATTTGTAAACACTAATTAACCTCTCTCAGTATTTCCGCTCAAATTTTCTAGTATACACAAAATGATATAAGATAAATATATAATACATTTTTTGGATCCTTTATATTATTGATCTAAATTATATTTTGAGTAATTGTTTTGTTATTATTTTTATTACACAAAATATTAATAATTTTAAAATTATTAGTAATTGTGAAATTCTTATAATTTATATTAAAAATTATCATGTATGGAATAAAATGATACTTCCGTATTTATAATATTATGTAATGAAAAGAAATGACTTTTTCGATTTATTACATATAATAAAAAATAAAAAACTAATCATATCAAAAACCAAAAAAGGCAATATGATATAAATTTATAAGATATATATATAAATTTAATTAGAAGGTGAATGAGAATTTTTTTTATCAAATTACAAAAAAATATAATGATACTAGAATTCACCACAATAAAAATATGTATATTTTTAGACATGAATAAATGAATTTTTAATTTTCACTAAAGTTCAAGGTCAAATAATTTATGAATCGAAAGATATAAATAATATTTTGGGATTATCACCTGATAAGATGACTAAAAATTCTCAGTTCATAATGATATATAAAAAATTCTATCAATGGAAATAACAAATTAAATGATGAGAGATAATTATTCATAAAATAATAATTTTTATTTAAATTAATGGTGATAAGGATGATTCTTATAAGGTTATCAGCATTGATTGAGATAGAGAGTTTAAAATAAAGAATAGAAAATTATTATATCATGATAATTAAAGGATAATTGGATTCATTTAGTAATAAATATGAACAATCAATTACAATGAAACTTCTTAAGTAAAAAATTAAAATAACAATTATTAAAATTTAAAAAAGAAATATGAAATAAAAATTTTGAATAAAGAAATTTAAAAAAGACTACGAGATTATACATTCAATTGAAGTAATTTATTTTATTTATTAAATAATAATTTTAGAAAATATACAATTCTGAAATTGAAATTATCATAAATTATGTCAAAATTGATTATGTTCTAAAGGAAAATAAAATAATAGTGGTGAAACACAACAACTATCAATCAAAATAAATTTTGAATATAATTAATAATTATTTTTAAGGTGATGTTAAAATAAAATTTGAAAATCAAAATTTGTTGAGAAGAAATTGTTTTGGGAAAAAATTCTTGGTAATTGTTTTATGTTTAAATGAATATATACCATTAGGATAATAAGAATAAATTTCATGCTGATGGATTTTTCTAAAAGAAAAATTTAATTATATAAAAAATCAATGATTTTTAATAATTTCTATTTTTTACTGACATGGTATGTTTTAAATTTTATTTTTGATATATATATATGTAATTTCCAAACTCTGGTTCTACAAACCGACCAGTTGAACCTCCCCAATCACAAGAGGCAACTAACTAGAAAAAATGGTGAAATATGTAACATGGGATGACTATAAACACTTTCTATGATCACCACAATATCTAAAATCAATAAAAATAGTAAAATGATGTTAAAAAACATCCAAGATAAAAAAAATAATTTTTAAATACCAACATCACATGATAATTCCAATACATGGATAAATGACCAAAAATAAAACTAGTAAATATGACATTCCATATAAGTGTTTGGTGTCATATGAAAACTAAAAATAAAGACACATTGATATCTCCCGAAAAGTTCTTGACCTAATTTCTGGTTCCCTCATCCATGATACATCCCGAATCCCAACTCTACCATCAAACATATAGTTCTTTATCTTATCCATTCTTGAAAATATGATGTCTAATTAGGTACCAATCAAGAAGCCCAAGTAGGGTGTGAGTACAACTTAGTAGGCTACCACCAATGGAATGTAATGAAATATTTAGACTACAATAGTTTATTCATTTGTATAAATAATAAGGAACAAATTACATGATAAATATTATTCATGTTTAATATTGGTTTTAATTAAAAACATAGGTCCCCGATCTCATGGTGACACCTGAACCAATTGTACATGCATCAGTTCCGGATAGATTCATATCCATTCTCTAGGAATTTCACAAATCATTCTTTCATTGGATTTCATGACCCATTTAATTGTACATGAGTCACAACCCAGTTTGTGAGGACTCAACATGTGAATCCAAGATGCCCGAGTTCAATATCAGGTGAAGAATTAATTTCTGGGGCACAGTAGAATTATTGTAGCATTACTATAGAAGTCAATGTAGTATACACTATAGCAGATATTGTTCGTTAATGTAGCCACATGAACTATTCATTCGATTGGGATTTTTGGCAAACAATTTGGGCCTAGGGTCCTTTAAAGCCTTCTTGCCACCCAAGGCCTTTGGGCCACTAAGTATATCGGGCCACCTCAAGGACTTCAACACACCTTATGGCCTTAGGGACACCTTAAGGCATTTTAGACTCCTAAAATTGTGCCTAATTACCAGACAGACTCTACTAGGACCAAAACTCTATATGAGCATTCAAAGCAGTTGCATTCACCAGAGCAGAGGCTAATTGGATTGGTCATAAATAGAGGGTATGGAATTGCCATCAACACCAGCCTATGCATGCATTGGAACCCTATTTGAACAATCCATGTGATGGTGAAGATATAAAATCACAATGAAGAAGATGGATATGAGCAGTTCGATGTAGTTATAGTCTGAATATTTCCTAAGACATACAAGTCATGTAATCTCTAAGACTATGTGACTTGTAAGGATTCCCCCTTATACATTAAAAGGGGGTTATCAAAAATAAATATTAAAAGAAGTCCTTTGGGCCATTAGGGAAAGATTCATTTAATTATAATTTCACATTCATTCATTGGGAGCCTATAGTAGCAGTATGGAACCGTAGGGTTATTTGGAGCAGTAGTCATTGTCTCAAAAATTATTTATCACATGTAATAAATATCTTTATCTTTGGAAATCATTCGGATATCTGGAACCACGTGGTTATTTTTAGATTCATTCCCTTACCCATAACTCATGTTCACGATAATGAAAAATATAATATCTCATGGTTCATCAATCATAACCCATTTATCAACAATTTCCATAACTATTATTCAACCAAATCCATAATCCCATTTATCAATATTGCATAATGTATTTAATTCAATTACATAACACATTGTTCCCCTTTTTTACTTTTCATGATTATCATTCAACGATATTTGGAATACTCTACAGTTGTCTTTAAGATAATCTCATCATATCCAAAGGGACTAATGGGATCTAGGAAGGGTCTCATAGTCATAAGTTAATCAGTTAACTAAATTCAACATATTGTTGTAATTTTTAAACATGGATATTTAAATTACACAATTACATACGTGATATTATAATCAAGAATATAATAATTAGAAATTATTCAACCTAACTATTGATTTTTGATGGACTCTATCTGAATCCTAACCCTAAATTTGATGTGGAATTGTCCAATTATTATTTGTAGAGAAGATCTAAGATCAAAATAAAGGACCAATATATTGAGACAATAAATCCATAAAAACCTAGATATAAAAAATCAGAAAAAAGGAAAAATCATTCCATTTCAATGGGATAGAAAGATGGAAATGATAGGATAGAAAGTGGGGAAGATAATACAGATCAATAATAGGACAATACTTCCATCGGATCATTGAATTGCAATGGAAGGCATTCAAGTAGCCTTGGAACCCTTTACAGAACCTCAAAAACATTATTAAGCCTTTAGGTCATGTGAAAGAAATTAGGAATAAAAACTGTGGGGTTTGGGGATTTTTTATAAAAATTTAGGGGGTTTAATTTCAATATGCATGATTTCCAAGGCAATGTCCAATTGTTTCCCAAACTGTGACTCCTAATATCAGGAGTGAATAGTTTCTGCTAAATGGATTATAATTTTAAAAACCATGTTCCAACTATTAATTTCCCATATGTATATGATGTAAGGTTTCTAGGGAATGGTCTACAGTATGAGAAAACCATGTTCCAACAATGCATTGCCCAAAAAATGCTCCATAAGTTTCTAGAACTCACCTGAGACAAGATATATCCATAATATGATAAAAATGAAAAAAAATCCTGAAAACATGTATGAAACATCCCAAAAAAGGTGTGGATCTTACTATCTAACAACCATATAATAGCTTATCCATGATTTTTTCTCCCTAGAATCAAGAATCATATGAGGAGAAATGTTATGGACACTGATCCCACATATTTTCTTCCTTCTCACATATTTCCTCCAAAACATATCCTTGCTGTAATCATACTAAGAATATCAACATGGTATATCTAAACAACACTTCCTCACTATGATCCACAATAATAATCATCTAATTATCAAATGTTGTTTTAGCCTCAGTCCCAACATCATCAAAATCAATCACATAAGTAGGGATGGGGTGATACTGAAAAACCTATGACATATGAAAAACATCATTTGTAGTAATATAACTCTTTGGTACCACTAATTGGTATTCCAGTGGTCTAATCCTCTCCCTAGTCTCAAAATTTCTAAGAAACCTGTGTTCCAACATTCCCTACCTCTAAATATTATGATTTCCCAATTTGGGAGACACACAAAGGAGCACATGATCTCCAATATTACACTCAATTGGGTTATGATGGTTTTGATCATATAATTTTTAACTACTCTGAGATGTATCCATACACTTCCAAATCAACTAAACGAGCTCTAATGTCTTATGTATGAGACTGAGTCCCAACATCTCTAATTCACCAACCATCATCAAACATAGAGGTGATCTGTAAGGCCTAATTTAAAGAACCACAAATGGGGACATATAAATAGCCACTTGATAGATATTTTTATAGGTGAAATCATTAAGTGATATGTTCTTAAAACAATTTCCAAAAAAATCAATAACACATACTCTCAAAATATCATCTAGTACTTGTATATTTTTATTCGTTTTCCCAGCTCACTACGGGATGAAATCTTTACTCAAAGACCCCAAGGTACCAAGCCCCAACTGTAATACTTTACAGAACCACAATGTGAAGCATGTGACATAGTCCTAAAATATACTCTATTGAAACTGGTGTAAACGTTTTGTCTCTAAAAAATATATCTTGTCCGACTATTCCATGGAAACTTTCTCCAAGATAGGAAGGAAAGATGATATAATTGTAAACTGGTCTACGATCACCCAATACAAATCATTATTCTAAGTGATCCTTAGAATAATGACCATAATGCCCATGGTAGCTTCATCCAACATCCATTCCATAATGGGGAAGGGTTTTAGTTATCCGCTAGGTCAATAGTGATCGTCCTTCACCTTATTAAATGTGTAGCATTGTTTCACAATCCCTAAAATTTATATTTTCATGTAGGACCACCAATGATTTCATTATAGGTCATGATACATTTTGGTCAAACCAAGGTGCACCACCCACTTCAAGGAATGAAACTTATAATGCAACTCTTAATGAATACACATAGGTACAACTACATTGTTCCGAACATATATGATCTCATACTTCTAGAGTCTAATTTGACTGTGAATCCCCACCTTCAAGGCATTCCCTCAAGGAAAAACACTCTGAATACTCATACTGCATCTCCTTGATTCTGCTCAAAAGTTTAGACTCCACTAATAAGGATATAAGTTTCATATACTCTTGGCCTTCCTAAACATAAATATTCATCTCATCTAGCAAGTTCATCATTATCCTCTTAGAACTAGACTCATGAACAACCTAAGTGTATATCTTCCTATCAATGTACTATTAATGTCATTTCCCTTCCATTTTGTATAGTCTAGATAAAAATCATACAAATTCATATACTCAACCCATCTCCACTGTTATATGTTAAAAAATCACTTTGAGAAGATTCAAATTATGCTCTTGTGATTGATATACATAGTAAACTTCTTTCCAAATAAGTAATTCAACCAACACGTTGTGGCATAAACCACAATAGCTAAATTGATATTGTGCATAGGGTAATTCGAATCTTGTGGACTAAATTATCTTGACCCATATTCCTCAACTCTATAATCCTATATAAAAACTAAACTATGTTCAATACCTGATCTCATTAAAAAACTTAGTATACTCCTCACCATACTTAGGTAGGATCATGATTTGTTAAATAGTATAACACCCCTTTAACTCCTTGAAAGAATTATCACATTTTCTAGATGGTTCCAATTTTAAACATATCTTCATCAATCCAATGATAGTTGATGCTAAAGGGGGAGAGACCTAGATAAATCTCTAACAATAAACCACTAACCCTATAAAACATTAGATATCAAAGACATTATTGGGCTGTTACTATGAAACCACTACTTGCAACTTCTCTATGTCCACTAAAAAAACATACCTAACAAATCTACCATGTTGACCCATAATTGACACTTAGATTATTGTGGGCATAGTCTATTCTCTATCAATATTCTAGTTGATGATGTCATTATGTTGGGATAGATTTTCATGATACTTGGATTATCCTAGATGTAATTTAAAAAAACAACCACAAATTGATCAATTTACAGGTGAAAGACTAAGTTCATCAAGGCCATAAACGTAGATGGAGAACTAATCAGCCTGAATGGAATCATGAAAAAATCATATAGACAATACATGATTCTAAAAGAAGTAAGTTGTATGGAAAAATCCATAAATCTAAAGAGATGATACCCTAATTCAAATCAATCATGGTGAAAACAACATATCTTCTCAACTGGTCGAAGAGATCGTTGATACAATAAT
Source organism: Viscum album (assembly GCA_963277665.1). Classification (NCBI taxonomy): domain Eukaryota; kingdom Viridiplantae; phylum Streptophyta; class Magnoliopsida; order Santalales; family Viscaceae; genus Viscum; species Viscum album. The sequence continues at coordinate 82,454,058 of OY728129.1, forward strand.
GAAGATACTAGTTCATTACTTTCAACCAGTTCAGATTCCAATAATCAACATATATACACAATGCATAGTCATTCTTAATAGGGAAAAAACTAAAGAACATCATTGTGGCATTATTATAATGATAATTTATTTTTCACAAACTCTTCCAGTTAAGTCCTTATCTATTAAACCTATATGTACCATTTAGTATAGTGGAATAGAAAGTGATTCTGCTCTAAGAATCATCTCAATGGTAAACTCAACATCCATTTTAGTTGGTAGTACAAATAAGTACTCATGAAACAAATCCTAAAACCAGTTCACTATGTGTTGAAGGACATCATACTTTACACACCCATCATCAACCAAAAGACTTGAAGCCTGGGTGGTGAGCTCCCCTATTTTTTGATGAACTGGAACCACACGGCCTACCTAGATATCTCATTCTCTGCGAGGAACATAATTTTTTCCCTCATGATATGTAAATTTCACTCTTTTATGGTAACAACAAATGTAGTCTCGGTACGATACCAACCATTCCATCCCCCGAACTCCTCCACACAATCAATACCAATCCACTATCATAACCCTCAACCATCCCTCACCAAGATTAATGAAAACATAGAGTAACAACCTTCCATGTTATAAGTTTACCATTAGAAAACCATTTTATCCATAAAAAATTACCACATTTAGCATCAATATAATCATCAATTTTCTTATTAGGAACAATTTCATTTTTTCAAAATAAAACAATAAATAATTTCATTTTAAATTTTCTCTATAACCTACTCAAAACATTATTATTCATGGGTACCCATAATGATGCATGTCACATGAATTAATTGGATACAATAATGATGCATGTATACTAAACTCTCATTCCATACTAGGTCATGGTTAAAATCTCACGAAATAATAACATCAAACAACATGTGAATCACTTGATGTGAAATATCATTCAACTATAACAAAAAAACATCAATAACATTAATCCCACATGGGGTACTTGTGTTTTCCACTTACAATGGTTAGATACCGCTATGATCAAGCTCATGAACAAGGCCTGACTCATCCTATTTTATTTACTACATATCCAAAATATTATTAAAAATGAAAAGAAAAATAAAATTTTTTATATCACTCTGTAACATCCTGAACTTGGTGACATATATCTGTGCCATGAGCCAGTTCTTCTCACAAACTCACACGTACGTCCTAATACACTAGAGGATACTGACTAGTAGAGAGTGTATGATACATAATGTGGGGATACTATAACCTCTTAATCAATGAATCACAAAATTTGAAATTAATAAATGATAGGAAAATGATAATAAAAACCATCCAAGATAATACTGGAGTCAATAAAGACCAACATCACATGATAGTCTAAAAACATGGATAAATGACCACAAATTAATGAAATAATTATGTCATACCATATAACTTAAAAGTGTCAAATGAAATCCCAAAAAATGAAAAAAAAATAAAATCACTGAAGTGGTTCTTGATATCATGTTAGATCCCTCATCCATGATCCATCCAGAATCCCAACTCATCGATCTAACATAGGGCTATTTCCCATATCATTTCCAGCAAATATGATGTATATTCAGTATCACAAAATAATTTTAATTAGGGAGTGAGTACAACTCAGTATTCCCCCACCAATAGTGTCTAAAAAAAGTGAAATATATAACATTTTATGTAGTTGTTTAAAAAAATAATTAGTAAACTACATGGTAAATAGTTTCCATAATTAATATTCATTAATTAACCCCATAGGCCATTGGGTTCATGGTGACACCCAAAACAATAATTTATTCTTCAACCCATTATAGGGTTTGAACCATACACCTTTGCAATTTCGCATATCATTCCTAAATAGTCCTTCATCATTCATTAAATATCAATTTCAAATTTTTATATTTGGAGACTATAATATCTTTTTGGCACCCGATGGGTGTTTGGAGCAGTAGTCCCTATCCCACCAAGTGATCATAGGGAATATATATATATATATATATATTGAGCACCTAGAGTTTTATTCTAGAACCCCATGCATATTTGGAGCATCAATCCCTAAACCAAAACTCCTTTTACCATCATTTGAAAGATTCACATTTCATGTTTCCACATTCAGAACCCATTTATCATCCAGATCTGTAGCATGTTATTCAATCAAAATCTTAATCACGTTTATAAACCATTCTTCCTGAATATAATTCAATTCAATACACCAATTTTTTCATTTTTCTCAATACAATATTATCATTCCATTTTATATGACACACCTCATGGGTTGTCTTCATGCCAGACACATCATCTCTAATGTGTCCAACGAGATCTTTGAAGGGTCACAAAATCATAAGGGACTCAATTAACTAATTTAATTTAATGATACAATTTCCCAATGAGAAATTTTCAAATATAAAGTTAAATATAAAAATAATAATTTGGACTTTAGGAATTGAAAATTAGACCACCTACCTAAAGATCATTAAAGGATGCTTGAAAAATTGAAACCCTCAATTTGATGTGGAATAGTTCAGTTCATAATGGCAGGGGAGATCTAAGATCAATGACTCTAACCAAGATCCAAATAAATGAGATCCATTAAAACCTAGATCTAAAATTTTGACAATGGAGGAAAAATAATTCCTCTCCAAGTGGAGAGAAAGAAGAGAGAGAGAGAGAGCCAAATGAGGAATTAAATTACATACCAAAGATGTGTCAATACATCCACTAAATCTTTCACTCATAATTGACAACCCTCCAGGGGATTTGTAACCCTCTCCAAAACATAAAAAAGTTGAGGAAAAAATTTAGGTTGATTTAGGGTGAATGAAAATAAAAAACAGTTGGTTCGAGAAATTTTTATTAAAACTTTAGGGTCTAATTTCAACATGAATGCTTTTCCTAAGCAGGACCACATGGTTTTTAAAACCTTTCACCCCTACAATATAGGGTGAAAGTATTATCATGTTTGGTTGATGCACGCATGTCGTAGGGCGTGGAAAAACAATTATTTCCTAAGTTAAAATGTAGTAATGTGGTTGAACTAGGATGTATCCCAAAGAGGAGTGCACACAAAACGGGTTGTCACTTTAAAACGGGGGTAAAAATGTTGTGAAAGGAAATATGAAATTCAAATGATTGAAAAAATATAAAATTAAAAGGGTGATTAGGTCGGGGACAGTTTCCTAATTATAATGCTATCCTTGTTCAATTTAATTCAAACCTCTTCTTCTTAGTTGATTAAAGTGAGTTTCCACAATCGTTTTCTCTCACTTCCTTGGTGAAATTATTATTGTGAGAGAAAACCTTACCAAGATCTTGGTTTGGTCAACTCTCCTTCCATGTGTAAAATAGTTGTATTGAATATCCTTAATTTAAATGCGCAATACCCGATCGGGTTTTGTTTATCCCAAACAATCAAGAACATTCACTACACCTTTTACACGTACTGACGATCGTCGAGAACTTCACCACTAATTCCTGGTTTATTCTATCGTATATAAACCAAAAATTAGTGGAGGGAGATATTGATTATTTTACCAAGGAAAAAATAAATAACGGAATTAATATTCAAGAATGATCGAACTTGATAATAAAATCCGCTATAAAAAATTGAAAACAACTTTGAGGAAGACAGAAATTTATTCAATTGCGTCTAAGAACTCAAGCATTACAATGTTGAAAACCAACCCTTCCCCAATCACTCCAAATGTTTACCCCACCATGGTAAGGGTAATCGAGATGAATGGGGATGAAGAAGGAATTATAAAACTATGAAAAAGAAAATAAATAAAAAATAAATCTGAAAAGATCTTCTTATTGGTGTTCCGGAAGGAATGGGATGGAGAATGGATGATTTGAGAGGGTAGTTCTCTCCTCCTTTTATAGCCAGAATGTTTTCCCCTAATGTTGACGCGTTTTAACCCCATTAAATGTCATCTTCACATGTTGATACCTTCTTGAATGTTGTTCATAATTCCGTTGGACGTGTCCCCTACACATCTCAGTGGATTTGGCCATGTATTCCGAGAGTTATGTCCGTTTTAATATAAGAATTTATTCTGTCCAGTCAGACACTCCAAAACGAAATCCTCTGGATTAGTGTGATTTAATAACCCCATAAACGGACAATTCACTTGGTGAGTCCTTCATAAAAGATGTTCCAAAACGCGTTTCGCGTCCACCAACATAATTTCACAAGCTTTGGGCCCACAGTGGATGATTTATGGATCCCACACCAAAACTAGGCAGAACTGAAAATAGTTTTCTTGAGCCAACCTGTGAGCTTCTTTTGAGATTCCATATGGCCAATTCAGCTTTTAGTCCAAAAAGAGTAAATGAAGCCCTGGATGTGTAGAATCTAGAAAAGAATGAAATTTTCAATTTTGATCAATGTAGATAATGTTATGACCAAACTATAGAAATAAGTTAAAACTGTTAATACTCCAAAATGGCCAATTTTTACTATTCTACTCAAAATAACACCATTATAATAAAAATGAAACAATTCATCTTAGAGGAACAATTTTGTGGGTTTAAAACAATTATATTCAATATAAATTAATTGAAAATATTTTCTCTGTCAATTCCCCCACACTTAGCACTTGGACTCCTGGACAAGTAAAAAGCAAATCAAATAAAATCAAAAACACATATCAATGAGATATATCAAATCAATTTCAAGAAAAAAAAAGATATCATGCCTCATCAAAAACAGTTATTTCAAGTTCTCCATTTAAGATTTTAATATATTTCAACTTCATTTATTATCCCATTCACACACAAAACCAACCTCAGATGAATTTTCTCTCATCTCAAAAATGTAAATGTTGAACAAGGGTTTTCTCATCCAAACTCACACAAGAGTCACCATAGGCTTGATAAGTTCATACTTCTCCACCCGATGTGAGTCAAGGACATTTGTTTCTCATGAGGACTTTTCAGTGTTGTTCTGTGGCTTTAGGTTGGTAGGATTTAGATGTTAAACATTATGAGGCCGAAAAAGGAGGGCTTGGCTCTTTTTGAAGCAAAATTGCAAGATTCTAATTTTTACTCAAGTATGGTCTCCTTCACTTCCCCTTTGTAGAAAATAGGCTCCATCATCATTAAATCATCTTAGCAGAAAACATTTAAATCTTTTCAAACATGATTTTTTTAAAGCTCTCGATAGGCACAGATTTCTTTTTACAATGGAATCTCTTGAAAGGCACAACTTCTCTTGTCATAAAAGCTACAGAAAAGGCACAACTTTCAACAAAATAATTTTACAGCATCACACACATCTCTTCCACAATTTATTTTCCACCCAAATTATATCCAAATGAGGCAGTACACCACAAGACATCTTCTCCCACACTTAAGTTCAACTAGATCATGCAATTTTACTTCAAGAGCAGGTAGGATATGGAAAATTGGCTTGTAATGTGGCTAACCTAACAAGAAATTCATGGCTACTAGGGGTTAAAATATAGGATAAATGTAAAAGTGGGCCATAATGAAAAGGATTATTTTGAAAAGGGGGCTTCAAACCAAATAAATGCCTCAATCATTTAAAACACACGTACCCCAAATCCTCAAGTTTTGAAAGGAATAAATCAAATTATGGTTAAAGCAATCATGGTCTGGTTCTCTAAAGAAATGAGGTGAATGAAAATAATATGTCAAAAATGGTTTAGAAGCCTCACAGGAAAGTTATTTCAAAGATATAGATAGTGAAATATGGAATGAGATTCAAAAATCAGTGTACTTTTCATGAAATTCCAAAAAAAATGAACTTGAAACAAATTCATTTCAGCATTCATTTAAGCTCAGTTTCATGAAATATATTGGTTCACTCATTGACATGGGTTTCAAAAATTGTATTGATAATATTTTCAGCTCAAAAGTTTCAGAAACACACCAAAAATTGAAAAATAAACACACAAAATTTTTAAAACACACAATTTTTTTTGTGAAAACAAAAATCAAATGAAAATCATGTACTACAAAGGTTCCTCCACACACTTAAATGGTGCAGTGTCCTCGATGCATTCAAGTGGATTTAACATTTAATCCAATTTTCAAATGAATCACAACATCAAGCAAGTGTGAAAGAGAGGTACAACATGGCTTATTGGAAATGCAACGTTGAGTTTGGATCCTAAGTGTTGCTCTTTGAAAACCTAAAAAAAAGTAAAAACATAACATAATAAATTTATTAAAATAAATAAAAATATAATTTGAATATGAAATGAAGGATAAATCTTGGTTTAATCCCCCAATTGGGCCCTTGAGTTTGACTCCCTCCAGAGGGGCAGTTCTAATAAGTTATCCCCAATCTGATGGTGGATGAGGTTTCTTTGATTTGAACCACCACATGTGGCTCTTCCCACCATTCATTTCATTGTTCTTGTTGAGGAGGACTCCATAGATAGAGTACACCAGATCCACCCCCTTCACAATGTGGTACACCGTGCATGGTGGGGGTAGGATGAAGTACATAGCCTCCTCCTTCTTGGGTTCCCCATGAACAACATATTCTTTATTCTCCAGTGGTTGCTGAAGATATGATAAATCAGGGGAAAAATCAAAGGGAATGTCAGAGTTTAATTCTATTTGAAAAAATTAAAGCATGAAGAATAAATATCAAATTCTTCCCTTTAAAAGTAGGTAGCATGTGTCTCATTTTCCTCCAAAAAATTCACTTTGATATTCTCATGTACTCATTCCATTAAATTTTCAATAGGTTTTGGGAGCTCCAGATGTTCCTCTTCAGATGCATAATCTCTCTCTAAGGAAATACAAGTATTGGATGAATCTGAAAAATTAAAACAATGGCAGGTAATACTCAATTCAGTTTCAACAAAATCACAAGATAATGAGTTTATGAAAAGATTAACTCCCTGAGCTTGTTTGGATTCAATTTCTTCTTCAAAGGGAGGTGGCTCTTGGAGTGGAATTTTCGTAGATAGAGGTAGGTAGTCAGACTCCTCTATCTTCTCTTCAAATTCCACTGCTTGGTTGGTTTCTTCCTTCAATATTGCTGAACCATATACATTATTAGGAATAGTTCGATCAAGAAGTTCCTCACACTCATTCCAGAAGTTATCCAGATCATTTTGATCTCCCATATGTATTTCAATTGATAAATCTTCTTCATCAATATCCTCCAAAATTGATTGAGCTGGGCTCAATGGATCTTCTTTTAATTTAATCAAGGTCTCTATGGGTTCTTCAACTTGAAGGATTTGTGGGGATACTTCTTTAATCAATTTTCTGAGTTCTGGTTCTTATTCTGGCTCCATTTGTTGATCCTGGGATGCATGTACTTGTTCTGTTATCCACTGTATTGAGGTCTCTAGGTTTTGAACTGTTTGACTAAATCTTTGAAATTGGGCTTCAATATCCTTGTGAACTTCTTCTTCTTGGTGTTTTACATTGATCATTTCTTGATAAAATTCCAGAAAATACTCCTGATGTTCAATAAATTCTTTTTCCAAACCCTCCATCACTGGGTATTTGAGGTTCTCATTAAGGTTTTAAATGAGATCCTGGAATTCATCCTCTGTTACGATTTGGATTCGAGCTCCCCAAATTTGTTTAGCCAAGAAAAAAACTTTATACTCTATAGAACAAGGTGATTCAATAACTAGTTGTCACACTTATGGGTAATTGTTCAATGAATTAAAAAAATAATCATTTGAAAACTACATGGTAAAAGATTTTTTTAAAAAAAAATTAAATTTGAAAAAGTGAACTATTTACAAATAAATTGTGGCACTACCTCCCCGGCAACAGCACCAAGTTTGATGCACGCCTGTCTTAGGGAATGGCAAAACAATTATTAATAATGTTCAAATGTAGTAATGTGGTTGACCTAGGATGTCTCTCGAAGAGGAGTGCACACAAAATGGGTTGTCACTTTAAAACGGGGGTAAAAATGTTGTGAAAGGAAATTTGATATTCAAATGATTGAAAAACTATGAAATTAAAAGGGTGATTAGGTTGGTGTCAGTTTCCTAATTATAATGCTATCCTTGTTCAATTTAATTCAAACCTCTTATTCTTAGTTGATTAAAGTGAGTTTCCAAAATCGTTTCCTCTCACTTCCTTGGTGAAATTATTATTGTGAGAGAAAACCTTACCACGATCTTGGTTTGTCAACTCTCCTTCCATGTGTAAAATATTTGTATTGAATATCCTTAATTTAAATGGGAAATACCCGATCGGGTTTTTTTATCCCAAACAATAAAGAACATTCACTACACGTTTTTTACGTACTGACGATCGTCGAGTACTTCACCAATAATTGCTGGTTTATTCCATCTTATATAAACCAGAAATTAGTGGAGGGAGATATTGATTATTTTACATAGGAAAAAATAAAAAATGGAATTAATATTCAAGAACGATTGAACTTGATAATAAAATCCTCTATAATAAATTGAAAACAACTTTGAAAAAGAATGAAATTTATTCAATTGCGTCCAAGAACTCAAGCATTACAATGTAGAAAACCAACCCTTCCCCAATCACTCCAAATGTTAACCCAACCATGGTAAGGGTAATCTAGATGAATGGGGAAGAAGAAGGAATTATAAAACTATTAAAAATAAAATAAATAAAAAATAAAACCAAAAACATCTTCTTCTTAGTGTCCTGAAAGGAATGAAATGGAGAATGGATGATTTGAGAGGGTAGAGCTCTCCTCCTTTTATAGCCAGAATGTTTCCCCCTAATGTTGATGCGTTGTAGCCCCATTAAATGACATCTTCACGCATTGATCCCTTCTTTAATTTTGTTCATAATTCTCTTGGACGTGTCCCCTCCACATCTCGGCGGATTTGTACATGTATTCCGAGAGTTATAGCCGTTTCACTATGAGCATTTATTCTGTCCAGTCAGACTCTCCAAAACGAAATCCTCCAGATTAGTGTGATTTAATGTCCCATTAAATGTCCAATTCACTCGGTGAGTACTTCATAAACGATGTTCCAAAACTCCTTTCGCGTCCACCAACTGAATTTCACAAGCTTTGGGCCCACAGTGGATGCGTTATGGATCCCACACCAAAACTAGGCAGAACTGAAAACAGTTTTCTTGAGCCAACCTATGAGATTCTTTTGAGCTTCCATACGTCTGATTCAGCTTTTAGTCCAAAAAGAGTAAATAAATCCCTAGATGTGTCGAATCAGGGAAAAAATAATATTGAAATTTAGATAAATGTAGATAATGTTATGTCCAAACTACAGAAATAAGTTTAAACTCTTAAAACTCCAAATGGCCAATTTTTACCATTCAACTCAAAATAACACCATTATCATAAAAATGAAACAATTCATATTAGAGGAACAATTTTTTTGGGTTTAAAATAATGATATTAAATATTAATTAATTGAAAATATTTGCTCTGTCAGTGGTGCATTATTTAAAAAAATTGTTTTCAGACTTTTTTTCCCTCTATCTAAGACGCATGGTTTCGGGGGGGGAGATGGTACAGTATGAAAAAACCGTGTGCCAAACATGCACTACCCAAAAATGCCTCCTTCTGTTTACAAAACTCATTTATACCCTCCAAGACAAGATATAAAAAAAATAGTTTAAAAATAGTTCAAAAGTACCTAAAAATTAAAATGAATGTATAAAATGGAATGAATCTTTTAATTTATTTGAATAAAAAGTTAGTTAAATCCACATTTATATTATAGGAATTAAAATCAATTTTAATGAATAATAAATCATTAAAACTAATTAAAACATTTATCATAAAATGTGTCAAATAAATAGAAATAATTTAAATAAAAAAATCATGAATCCAAATATTAAACATATAAATATATATATTACATTTTCAGCAATAAATATAGTAGATTCAATGAAAACATCCATTATTTTGGATTATATGGACACAAATACTATTTATGATGTAGACATGTGAATATGGTCATGCCTATCCCACCATATCTTAGAATTAATTACTATATTCTTGTTGGATTGTGTAAGGATGATGTGTGGTAATTGTTAGCCTATTTCTGGATAAGTGTAAGTTAAAAATTTGGGGTTGAGTTTTGATTATTGGCCCTATCCCATTGATAATTACAATCATACCACTTTTTTTCAATAACTATAAAAAAATATATATTAATATTACTTCTTATATCATATAATATTAACCATTTAAAAATTATTACAAATATATATATAATCATGGAAATTACAAAAAAAATTCACAAACAATTATTATATTCATAATTGATATAAAATCACTTTCAATATAAAAAATTATTTCCATAAAAATAATATATAATTCATAAAATTATAATTTAAAATTTTTAAAATTTAATTATAAAAAAATTACATTATTTGTGATATTAAAAATAAATGTAGTGGTTTGGATTTTCCTCATCCTATAGATAATGATTTTAGGCATATTGAGGATGTAGGGAGTGAATTTAGTGGAGATTGGTTAAAGAGAAGTTTTATTTAGTTGAAATTTCATCTAGATGGAAAAATAAAATTTTATCAAGGTCATTATAACAGATAATAATATTAGATAATATGTGCTATAGTTGGAGGAAGATTTTTTTTGAGCTACCTATACTTGATCAATAAATATATATTTATATCATTTTATCAGTATAAGTTGAATTACCGTGCATTTCATGAGGTTGGATTGATTTAATATTTATTATGGTAATCATAAGTGACTGATTAGTATGTGGTTTTAGGTTTTGATTTTGGAACAACTACTCATTGCATGGTTGTAATTATCATCATATCATAGTATTTTGGGATTGAATTCATGTTTAAAGGATAATGTGATTTAGAAATTAAATATGGATGTGAGGGTTGGACCATTAAATTTAGAATTCTAGATATTACAGCGTAAAACATATAATTATTCCATAATTTTCTATAGTATCACAATAAATTATTAATTTTGGCCATGATATTTGGGGTATGGTCACTTTATGTTTTTTTATATTTCTTATTGTTCCACTCTCATCATTCCTTAACATGATTTACTTCACCATTATTATTACTCCTTTATTTTTTTATAACTTTATTTGGAATCTTGGATTCCAACCAGTTTATTACTTATTGTCTCATTATTTTATAAAAAATAGGTATATCCTAAAAGTCTCAGAATGTCCTTTCGACTATCTTTGATTTCATCCTCTCTTAAGTAAAGGTATTCATTGATCAAGGTATTCATCATTTCTTATTCTTCCTTTAATAATATTATTCTCTTCTTCGACTTTTCAGTGCTAGTCTTGAGGTGATTAGCTGATGTAGGATTGATATTTTATAAGTTTTCATTAGGATTATTGTTAGTGTATTGGTTTTTAATAAGTTATTTTCATCTCTTTATGGTGTTTTGTCATTTGATATTTATTCATTGTCAATGATTCAGATACATATTTTCAATGTTGGTTTTTCAATATTGTTTAATCATTATTTAGTTTTCCTTCTATTAGGTGATATAATTTACCTAATAAAACTATTTAATTGCATAAAGATAAAGTTTGATTTAATATGATTTACATTTTTTCTTTGTTTTTTATTATGTAATTACTTGATTGGTATTATTATAAGAATGTAGCTATTATTGATGTGTTTATTTATGATTTGGATAATGTATAAAATTTTACATATAATTGAATAATTGTAATGAGAATATGAAAGTTGAAAATACATTATTTTTGTTTAATTTTTCAACACAAATATTGATTGATAATCTTATCAATAAGAATTTATGTAATGGGGTAGCTTGTACGGTTTATTATGTTATGTTGGTAAATTATAGTGTTGGTGGAGGAGTTTTTTGTGGTATATTGATATAGTAGAGGAATTAGTTTTGGTGTCGTTCATTATTGTGGTAACTTCATGTGATTTTTGTGGTTCTTATGGTTTCTAGATATGTTAGTGGTAGGGGTGTTGGTGTGAGATCTTAGTGGATTATTTATATAGAATCATAGTAGATTTGATGTGGCTAATGATTCATATTTTCCCAAGGATATGGATTTTTTTAAAACTAATAAAGGGGATTATATAATCTGAAATTGGAATGGGATATATGAATATTCACATTAATGAACGAGTTGAAATAATGTGGTCAACTAAATATGTGATAAATGAATATTTAAGAATGAATTTGTGTAAAATTATTTATGGTTTATGTGGATAGTGTAGCTATTGGAATTAATTTTATTAATGAAATTATTTTATTAAATAATTCATAATGATTTGGTAAAGAATGCTAGAATGAAAATATGTTGTGCGGTCATTGTGTGGTTGAGATGTAGTTATGTTATATTGTCACTACATGTCGATATAGTTGTTATTTTCTATGTATGTTACAATGTGGTGAAAAGTAGTGTTTATAGAGGTGTTTTGATAAGAGGTTGACACCATTTTGAGCTTTTGTTGGTATATATATATACATATATTCACTGTACTTTTTAAATTTCTTACATTCCACCAACTGATTCGGTTATCCTTAACAATGTACATATAAAGTCTTTGGAATCATTTTTATGTTAAACATCAAGGATGAATGATAATAATTTTCATGAATAAACATATCATTCTATATATTCTAAATATATTATATAAGTGAAAAAATTATTTAACAATGATTCTATTATGTGTGTTACTGTTATTGTGATATAATTATGGGGTAATGTCACAACAAGTGTCAATAGTATTCTATATTTTGTTTTTTTATTCTATATATAGATGAGGCATGTGTATTTTCGTATATGGTTATAAGATGTAGGAATATATTGTATGAGATTAATTCTAAATTTAACACTAGTGTGTGACTGTGACTTGATCTATTGGGAAATGGGTGTGGGGTAACATTCATGATGTGTTTTCGTGATTTACTATATTCCTTTACTTGTATGTTATTTTTGCGAGAACTCCTTTGGTGATATGGGATGTAAGTTTCTTACAATAGTAAATGAGTTTTTTTACATGTTCATTCAGAATTCAATATGTTTCATTCACATTGTATTGAGAATTCTAAGGGATGAACCTACTGAGTATATTTTTTGACCTCTCCTTTTCATATATAATATACTTGATAAATTTATTATAGAGTTGGTGATTAGGATGTACATTACTATCTCATGGTTCACTTGTTATTCAATGATGGATTTATTAGAATGAGAGATATTTTATTCTATTTTTGAACCTTTATTTCTATATGAAACAATATTAGATATGATGGAATTATGTGTTTTTTATTTTGGAATAGTTTTTGTTTATATAGGTGGATTGTTTTATTTTATTTGAAGTATATTGGAAAAGGAATACTATATTGTATATTATATGTTATCAACAATTGTCACAAACCCTTAGCCAATTGGTTGTGGGATTTGAGAGTCACTCAGTCTTCTCTATTGACCTAGGAGGGGAAATAATATCATTAGATTATGAAATAGTGGTATAAAAGCTTGAATTGAGAGTTGGGATAGATTTGAGTGTTAGGAACTATGTATAATTTAATAGGTTTGGTAGAAAAATTACATTATTAAATATTAAAATGTGATGTGTGATGAATAATCATACTATGAAAAATACATAGCTTCATTAAACTGGTGCAAGGACCATGTTAAGCCTACCAATCACAATAAAGTATTATTATACTATTTGTGGGGTAGAGAGCTATGTCTTTACCATGTATCATTTTTTTTCACGAATTTTTAAATCATAACATATTGTAGGAAAATAAAATGAATTTAATAAAAAAAATAAAATTCAATATACATGGATTACAAGACATGTTTTATGTTTTATGAGATTATTGGAGGTGATCAACCATATACTGTTCAAGTTGGTGAGGTACATAAATATGTTCTGGAATATTTAATGTGGGTATATGTTGTGGTTGATAATTTTTATAGAAGGCTCTACATGAGTGTCAGTGGCAGATTATACTAATTTTTGAGATTAGAATATGTGATTTGGAGATGGGGAAAGAGATAGAGGATCTTGATATCACCGTTTATTTTATTAATGCATGGAATAATTATTATTCTCTTTTAGTAGTCATCAAATTGATATTTGTTTATTACAGGTGGGGGATTTTTTTTCATGGTGAATATGATGAGTCTGTGGTGATGCGGATGATGTTTAAATGAAATTTTTTTTCTTACTTGTAATATTCAACTATTATGGAAGTGTGGTGGAAGGAATTTCTCACCATTTGGTATGGGTGATCTAGTATGAGAGGTTTTTGAGTTTAATTCATAAACGCTAAAATAATGTAATATTCAAATATATTTCTTTTTTATTTCTTGAATGTAGACATTTCCGGGAAGTATGCCACTTATTATTATAATCATTTTATTAAATATCATACAAATTATATTTTTATAAAATATACAAATTATATTTTTAAGAAATATTATGTATCAAATATATTATACCATTTGGAGTTTATATAATTATTATTTTATTATTTATTTAAGTATTTATTAGTATGTATAATATTATTTTAACGGAAAAATTCTAATCAATTATTTTATATTTAATATTTAAAGTCATGTGAAAACATATCCTTGTTCATAAAAAGAATATTTTTATTAAATATTTAAAATATTTTATTAAATATAATTAGAAATTATTAATTTTATATATTATTTTTTATGTATAATTATTATGAAAATAATTTATTATTGTGTTGAATAATTATATTACTGTTTGGAAAGAGTATTTTTATTTTATTTATTAATTTACTTATGTGGTATATGGTGTAGTTTTCATTTTAGTTTTTGGAATAAATAATTTCTTTCGAAAATGAAAAATATTTTAAATATAATAAGTTTTAATTGATATGAACTATGAATGTATGAAGCGTGATTTGTATTATATTTCTATATAAATGAGTGTCAATTTGTGATAAATAGGATTATATTTTTCTACTATTGGACATGGAAATGAGTAATTCATATGTTGGAAAAGTAATTTAGAAGAGTAGGATTCTTGGATAGGGGAACTAAAAATATAATGATGTTTTATTTGATCCTCAGTTCAATGAAAAGTGTTAAATGGATGACAAGTAGAACTATCTACAACATGGTGTTCAAGAAGATAAGAGAAAATTTGGTTATTTGACTAGAACATTCCAACTTGTGTAGTCATCATTTAAAGGATTCAAAATGTTCAATTTATTGAGAGAAGCTATTTGCATATTTAAGGAAACATCCTAAGAGAACCTAGTATTTTTTTGTATAAATCAGTATAGAAATATCCTTGGATTAAGGTCTATTATGGCTATTTTGAATGTTTTAGATTGGCTATGTAGTGGATGAAATCTTATAAGGTTGATTCGGTCATTCCTACTATTAGGACATGTTTTTTATATGATTGGGAAAAAATAATCCAAATGTTTACATAGACACTATAAGGTTGAGATAACTAGTGGTCATAGGTTACAAATATACACCTTATAATGTTGGGTCAACCATGGAATAATGTTTATAAGTTTCCTCATAAGGTTTATTAATTTCTTCACAAGGTTCACTCTACCTTCATAATGTTGAGATAACCATAATGTACAATTTAAACATGTCACCATATGGTTTAGGTAGATATAAATATGTTTTAGACAATGATTTATAACGTTTATAAAAAATCCATAATTCTAATAACGTTAATGATTTTGATTTTAAAGTGGTAATAAATTTGGATGATTATAGAATATATCTCAAGGATTAAAACATTACAATCACTTAAATGTTGTGTGATATAAGATAGTTATTATGTGTCTGGGATTCTTGGGAAATAAATGGAAATTTATATAGATTCCATGAAAAATTTAGTGAATTTTTATTTAATTTCTGGATTTCAAATCTGATTTTAAATCAATATGATCTAATATGGATGTTTATGAATTTAACTATACTATAATGAAAAAAGTATTGATTTAAAAAATATATAAATAAATTTTGGTTGATGATGATGTAGATATTTAGGAAAATTAAATATCAAAAAATATTTTTTGATTCATAATATGAAAGGAGAATAATATATATCATCATAGCTAATGTAAAGAGGTCCAATATGAAATTATCAATAGTTTTAAAATATTCTTTCATGTTTTAGGTTAAGAGTCTGACACAAAAACTGATGTCTTTTTGTACATTTTACAAAGACTTGTAAAACATTAGTGTGGTTTTTTGGTGATATAAGTAGAAGAAGAAAACCTGACACAACTATATAAAATTTAAGATATATTTAAATGGAATAAAAATGAAATATAAAATAAAAATAAAGAGTCCTATATTAATTTCAAGGAATATATTTGTGAGATTAAGGAAGATCATATAAGAACATGGGGATGAAAAATAACAATTTCATGTGGTTTAAAATTTGACCACATTTTTACTTGATTCCACTTATAGAAATAGTTAATAACACATAGGAGAAATAAAATTCTTATATTTAAAATAGATTGATACCATAATAATGTGATGATAATCTACTTCACACTATGTGTGCTGACACTGTAGATCTCATAGAACTAGTTGTATGAAAGACTAAGAAATGAATAGATGAAAACACACTTGAATTAGAAATAAAATCAATCATATATATTTCAAATAAAAAGTTATTTTTGGTTTTAATAAGAATAAAAGAAAATAATGATAAGATTTTTTAGCAAGGATTTCTGGATTTTCATATAATGATAAATACCAGACACAAGAATTTGTGTTCACATTTATGGTTATTCATGTGGTAAGTCTTTTTGTGGATCATTTTCTTAAAGAATAATTGAAATATTCTGATGTCAACAGTTTTAAAATAAAATGTAAATGGGTTTCGAGTTCCTCATGTGTGATCTACGAAACAATGAAGAATATTCATACTCTATCTTTAAGGATAAGGAGGAAGTCAATGATTCTCTACATTAAGGAATCAAATCTATTTTTATGATATAGTGACATGTAAGAAAAAATTTAGATTTGAATCAAAGTTCTTGGTTGTTTGAAGAACTGGTGTTATTCTATTATAAATAACCCATGGGTAAAAATAGAGTTCCTGAACATAATATAGTGAATTAGTTCAATTTTTTAATATAGTGTGTAGATTACCTTTGTATTATTGTGAGAGGCTTCCAAAATAACACTAACAACCCTACTATACATTGATGAAAAAAATATAGTATGGAATCTATTACTTAGTGAAAAGATAAAGGAAGCGTGGAGTAGGTTTTCCACATCGTGGTACTTTTTTAAGAAAGAATATGTTTCATTCATAAATATTTTAATTACATTGCAGGTGGTGTATGTTCTTTTTAAAGGATAAATAAAACCACATAAATCCTAAAATGTGATATAGTATAAAATAGAATTTTTCTTATAAGTGATAAAAGATTTATTTGTGATTGATTTTTTTTGAAAAACCTAATTCAACCCCCTATCAGGTGACATCATTAGTATAATAAAATATATAAATAGTATCAAATCCTAGATTCTCTAATATTATATTTATATTGTTCTAATACATTAGATTTAAAAACAAAATATATCTCATGTTTGATCTATAATTGGAATTTAAAGTTGTTTTGGAAATATTACTTGATGTTCTTGTTTAAAGAGTGTAAAAAATTTATTGATTTGGAAAAATAATAATCGATAATTTATATAATTAAAATAGATATTTCATCTAATCATTTCAAAATATGAAGAACAAAGATTCCAAAAATTTGGGAATTAAGAAAAGTGATAGAGTAATAACAAATATATTCAGGTAGATGGAGTGGTAAGTGTATTTATAAGTCTATTTATTATGATTCGTCTATTGATTCATAAAATTTATATATCATCCTTAAAATAATTAATTTATATAGAAAAATAATAAATTCAATTTTTTGAATTAAAAATTTTATAATTTTATTGAGTGTTGTTCTATTTGTTTGAGAAACTTTAAAATTCCCCTATGGATATCAAAAGTGCACATAAATATGTTATTAACAAATGGTGAAAGAGTAAAAAAATTACATGTTAATTTATGAACATTTCTAGAGAATTAAACTTATATTTTTACCAAATACTAGTAATATAGTTTTTGGTAAACCAAGTATGAAAACAATTCTACAAAAATGATGTTCCAAAATTTGGATGTAAACATTAGAAATATATCATCTATACATTATTGAACATTGAATTTTTTTTTAAAAATGTCTGTAGATGGTAAGACATTATAAATGTGTCCTGAATATGAAAATAGTAAAATTATTTGTAAAATTATATTGACATTCTAATTTGATATATCTACTTTTATCTCATGGAAGAAGGTATCACACAACTCCTAAAAATGTACCCAAAATGAATTTATTTTGATTAGCGTTTCAAGAAAAAAAGTCAATCAATATAAAAATACAGAAGAAGAAAAATTTAATGAAACCCACCAAAAAAAGGGTTATTATTGGTATTTTAGATAATACAATGTCCCCAAATTGAGTGCAAAATTCTAGGTTTTCCAAAAAAGATATCAGGCTAAAAAATACAGACAAGTTATGATTATTAGAAAAAAAAGGTGGATTTTAGGCCACTACTGATGTTTATGGATATTTGGCCATATGGCCATTGATTGTTGAAAAAATATATATATCAATATATGAAAATAATGTAATTCCATAATTGAGTGATAGTAAATATAAAGTTCAAAATAAACCTACTATATAAATGAAGACATAATAATGAATAAAAAACTATATTTCAATTAAATATTTGAATACCTTGTTAAATTATATGATTTTAGAAAAATATATAGCCATTATTCTAAAGAGTATATTCATATACCAAACCATTAAAATAATTATTTTTATGTTAAATGAATCCCATAGTAGAAATAAAATTTGGGGAACCAATATGATATATCTTCCTTAAGAAACAAAAAGAAGAGGAAGTAGGAAAATAGTGAACCCAATTATTCTGTTATGAATGATATTTATTAAGGTAACATTATAAGAATAAAATTATTCTAATGTGTTAAGAGTGGAATAATTAGAAAAAATATGAGAATTGTTATAAATATAAAATCTAATAGTGGCATGATGGTATTTATAAGAGATGTTTCAATCTTGGAAAGAGAGGGTAGGAATAAAATGGTTGTTGATACTCCTAGTTATGAGTATGATAAACTACCCAAGAAGGGTAATTTAGAAAAATACCAAGAGGTGTGTAGAATTTATGGAATCTTTGGACAAATGTATTTCATATGTATGACTACTTTTAATGGAAAATCAATAAACAAAGAAAACACACTAATGACTTAGAGTTGCAAGGGTTATTATATAAGGATAGAGAAAATAACAAAAATAAAAGGAAAATATTTATATTAAAGATTGGTTATCAATATGTCCATCCTTGTTGAGAGAGGCTGAATTAATGGATAAAGATGAAAAAGAAATATGTTTTTTAGTATCTCAAGTAAGGAATCACATTCCATCTATGAAGATATCTAAATCTAAAATGAAATCCATGCTTCTAAAAGGTGAACAGAATGATAAATCTAATAATAGTCTAATAATGAAGAGTTTTGTAAAATTTATATCCTTAATGAAAGGATTTTATGGGTTGAGTTGAAATTTATATTCTTGTTTCTCACACTGATGTTTTGATTTTGATCCAAAATATTCCAATTACGTGTTGGTTGTACACCATGGAATGGAAAATAGATGGTAACTCATGAAAAAATGATCAATTTTATAATTCATAAACATCATTCATCATTTTACATCATTAAGAATAAATGTTTATATTCATCCCTAAACCGGTATCATGCATCAACATTTATCATAAATACATGGAAAAATAGAATGATATATAGTTAATTATTTTGTAGAGTATACATGGATAAGGTTATCAACAGGGGAGAAACTGTCAGAGTTTTATCAATATGTTCTTAATCTATAAATATATACATCCCTAAAAAAAATTAAGATCAAGGTAATATTTTCAATTTTAATAATTTTTTACTCCTATTGACTCTTTATATCTAGGTGTTATTTTTTTCAAAATGAGGGAATAAAAAATAAAATGCACATAAAATGTTTTGATGTGTGTATTAATGTTAGTCCAATTTCACTAAATTCTTTATTTTTTTATTTATCCCCTTAGACATATAATCATCATCGATGTACCATATAATGGTTTGGAAATAGACATCATTGTTATCCAAACGTGTGACTATTTATTCTATAAAGGGTTGTCCCACATAGACAAAGCATTGATGTATTCATGGGACATTACTATGAAAATGTTTCCCAATAATTCTCTTATGTAATTATTGTGAATAGAGAAATTATAAATGGAAATTGGGAAAATATGTATTTGTGGGGTAGAAAATATTAATTCTAATATATAATGACAATATAGAGGTTAAAAACATTCCTTGTATTGTATTTATTTTCCTTAATGGGGAGATAAATGGCATTGTCAGAGGATTAAAATGGTTTAAAAAACCAAAGTGGGAGATTGGCGTTCCCCATAAACATGTTAATATTCAGTTTTGTTGGATTTTAATAAAAAGGAAATTAATTATGTGAGAAAGAGGATTGTAGTTGGAAACCATTAGAGATGAAAAAATTATTTTTTTATGATGGAAAAGTAATTTTTGGGAGCTATCTTCTAGGTGAGAAGACAGTAAGATATGATGATTATTGAGAAGATCCTCTTGTCAAATGAATGTTTTGAATTGTTAATAAGGAACACTTCAATAACATGGTGTGTATAAGAATAGATATATACATTGTCCTAAACTAGAACTGGATATCTTGTATAAAATTCCTCTAAATTCATAAAAAAAATGTTCAATTTAATCTGATAAGTGATTTTTATGTTGCTGGAACAATCCCTAGGGAACATATCATTTTATATTTTAAAATTAGTGTAAAATATCATTGGATGGAGGTTTATTAAGGTATGGTGGAGCCTATAGGTTTTATATGTACATGTCCATATCCCGTATGTGTGAGTCTACCATATGTAATGTTTGAATTGGATATTCATAAGATTCATACATGCTTCTCATAAGGTCAAAAAAACATCATAATACAAGGACAATGTGTGGGACTAATCTATATAAAAAAATATAATTTGGTTGTGAAAACTAGAGTGTATTGTTTAGAAATATCCCCATAAGTCTCAAACATTTATCTAAAAGGTAGACTAAATATTAAATTTTTAGGCCAATGATTGTGTAAAGTTGAGACATTTAAATATAAAATTAGTGAATTCCACCATAAGGTTTATATAGATAAATTTAAGGAACAAAAAATATGTTAATAAGTTTCCCCATCTATCTTTAATTATATGAATTTATATCATTTAAATTGAGAAGTGGAATCTTTTTTTAATGTTGTTATAACTTTTTCTCATAGATTAAAACATCATTGTGTTATACATTCTCATTATTATGGGAACTAATTTCTTGAGAAAAAAAAAATTTAATGACTTTTAATGATTAATGGATACATTATTGAGTTGATGTATAGGTTGTTCATCAGTTCTTAAATAATAATGAACCAGGTTGAATGAGTGAGATAAAATATGACTAAAATCAAAGTCTAGTTATTTATTGAGCATAAAAAATATGAATATATGGATTTCATACATCATGAAATAAAAATATTCCTATACTAGTGCTTATAAATAGTGGAATTAAATATAATAGAAATAATTGTGATTAATGAAAAGAAAGAGGTAGAAGAGATGACAAGATAGATGAAGTCTATAGGTCCAAGCTGAATGTTGTACTGGTTTGCATGGAAGCTCGTGGGATACAAGATGTGACTCCAAAATCCTAACTAATGTTATGTGTACATTTTATACTGACTTATAAAAATTAATATTTTTTAATTATTATAAATATATCTATATTAGAAGAAGAAATCATGATCCTATGGTAGGAAAATAAACTATCATTTTAAATAGAATAAAAATGGAAGAGAAAATAAAATAACAATTGATGTTATTATTTCAATAAAGAATGAATTTTATAATAGAGAATATTATATAATATTTTGTGGAAAAAGATCTAGTTCAGGTGGATTTATTTTATTAGCCATAACTACGTGTTTCCATTTATAGTTTTAGGGAATGACCCAAAAGAATTGCGAAGCCACTTTTATAAGAAGTAATGTGAGCCAATAAATACAAAATAAATAAACAGTGTTTGATAAAATGATAAATATGATAGAATCAATTCAATTAATGAACACGAATCAGAGAGATTAGAATTCATTTCAGGATGAATTACAAGTTTTTAAGCCTATTGTGAAGAATAATAATCTATTTGTTTTTGAATAAGTTGAAGAGAAAAACTAAAAGAAGAACACAAAATAGCAGAACTACATAGATCTGCATAGTGTGATCATGACTAGACCTAATATTTAATGTTCCCGTACAAGGATATTCACTGTTTAATATTTTATGGCGTGGTGTTTTTTAAATAAAATAAAAGAATGATAAATTTTAGTAATTCTTATAAAATATATAATGGTTGTTGAGTTCCATAATTTTACACTGTGAAATAGAGACTACATTATATGCATTATTCTAAAAGATAATATGGAAATCAATGATTCAAAATGTTGAGGGAACATATCCTAATTTTTTTTGTAGTGACATTTGAGGTAAAGTGTTCATATACATCAATGATTTTAGATGTTTCAAGAATTTGTGTCAATCTAGTGTAAATTACCCGACAGAGAAGAATGTGGTCACTTGGTTAATAAATAGAATGAGTTATCGTTTTTAATATAGTGAACCCCTTAGCTATTTAATTTGGCGAGAGGATTTTTGATGATCACTAGATAAACCATTTTTTTTAATTAAATGTTCTATAGTAGTCAATTTGTAAATTCATGAAAACCTGATAAAAGGAACATGTATATTTCCCACATTAGATATAAGCCTTGTAAAAACCCATGTTACATTTTTTAATAATTTACCTTCATTTCATATGGTGTGTGTGATTTATAAAAGAAAAAATCCCCAATCATCCAATTAGGTAGTAGTGGTACAAAACCATAGGTGGTTAAATTGGATAAATGATAAATTGGAATTTAAAAAAATATATACAACTAATTTACACCTATAATGACCTAGGTTTTTACTCCACAGTTAGGTAATGTGTTTGCCCGATATCTATATATAAAATACTATAACCCAAGGAATATAATCCATTAAAAAATATCCTTAAAATTAGAAGGAATATATATTTCTATATTTCATTTCAATCTGTAGAGATAAAAAAGTAATAAAATATTTCTTTCTGATAAAATATATATAATGTATATTTGTCAAGTTTGATATTTTTACTATTATAACATATTTTAAAAGAATAGTTAATAAACGAAATAATTATTTCATAGTAAACAATTTATTAGGATACGATATGATTTTATTATAATGTTAAATTTTGTGATGTGATTTTTTATAAAATAATTAATATCATTTATAGATTTATCTTTTTCATATAAACATAAGATGAATTTTTGGTTTCTTAACACATTTAATTTTTAAGTGAATAGAAAAAATACAGAATTTATTAATCCCTTCACTTTTATAAAATTATATGAATGCATTTAATGCTTTTTTAAAAAAATTTATATAAGGATTATATATTATAAAGTGAAATAAATCATTTTAAAATTAATTATTGACTTTAAAATAAAGTTCTCAACATTTTAAAAACATTTATAGTGATTCTATGATAACTATTTTTCAATTATTTGTGTAGATAATTAAAAAACGATTAAATAATGTTTTTTTAATTATTTACTAGTTTAATAAATAATATTTTTAAGATAAATATAAATACTTTAACCCTAATTTCCCAGAGTCATTGTTACATTATTATATTGGTTCCAGATGCAAGTGATTGCATTCCAGAGGGTTGAATTGTATTGAAAATTTGGAGAACTATATACATATTGAATCTAAAATTACATTGGAAAAAACACATCATAGTATTGTATTTGAGAAACCCATTATTTCATTTTTTTACCCTATATATATCGTAAAACACTTATTGTCTGTAGAGACCCGAAGCATGACGTACATTGACAATACATTACTTTTACGGAATTCATAATACATAAAAAAACCAAAACTCAAGGACCGTAATAGTTTAGTGTCTTTGGAAACTCGGAACGTAATCTTATAATCTTGGTGAAAGATCTTCAACATCTCCCATAAAGATCTTCCCCTTTTGTTTTCTTAACTAAAAAATTTCATTAAACCCTGGGGAAAATAAAACATATAAAGGGTGAGCTAAAATTTTCAGTAAGGGTATGCATAGAGAACATAAAATAATCCATAAACATTTGAATGAAAAAACATGAACATAAAATCTAATCATCAAAATCTTGAGAAAAGACATAAATCATGGAAGTACATAAAGCATAGATCATAAAGGAACCTTAATCATGATAAACTAGCATGTGAATAAAACATGTAATTGTGGAAACTATTCAGCACTTGTTATGATTTCCATAGTAGCCAAGCAATTGCTTCCAAGACCATCTTAGTGGACAAAGTCCCTTTCTGAATCGAGTTCACTCCTCGTTTTAGTCCTGTAACACTGAACCAGATTAAGTTACCGTTCCAGCCATGTCTATCTCATGAGATATAAATCTTTACCCAATGCATTGGAGGGAGATATAGGTCCCACCCATCTCATAATTAAATCATTATTACATGTGCCACAAAATAAACATAAAACATTCATCATAATCCAAAGAATACAATGGGTTTCATAATCATCATCACATCATCACATAATCCATATAAAAGAAATGGTTGTCATTTCATATTGAGAAAAGTGAAACCATGTAAATCATAGAGACATTATAGTTGAAACATACACATATGAAATAATGTCATCTTAGATGAAAAAATGGTTTTGATAAAACACTTGAAATGAATTTTTGAAGAAAATATCCTTTCTTCTTCAAAATCAATTTCTGTTCAAAAAACATCATGCAATTTTAAAAGAAAAAGATTTTGTTTAAAATTGTCATGAAATATTTTGGACGAAGCTTAATGAAAATAAGGCTTTATAAAACCATATAAATCCTTTCATTCTATATAAGGTAAAAAAAATCTTCTCGTACCTTTTCCGAAAAAGACAAAAAGGTACCTCGTAATGTAAACGAAATAAAGATTCCTTACATACCATATAGTAAAAGTCATAAATGGGTAAAAAGTACATTAAACATACATTAAAACACTTTTATAAAACATGGACATGGATGATAGAAATAACCCTAGTAAATACTTACGAATAAGAAATCTCAGATAAAAATGAGATTTGCAAAATTATCCCATACCTTATGTCTGATATTCTTCGTATGTATCCGAACATCATGTATAATGATTTAATAATGTCATTGACTTATTGCCAAATCATATTCAATGTTATGATATCATATATGGTTCACTTATTGTAACAACATGATATTTTATGATACGTATTTTATTTATTTATTTGATGTCATGTGTTTTATGCTACAACAAGATTGTCGGGTGCTATACGCAACATTGTATTAGCTTGTAGTATACACAACACTATTCTTAGATTGTGTTACACACAATTTCAAGTTCGTTTGATAATTGTCATTCTACATAACATTGAGTGTATATATATATATATTCAATGTATAAATGAAATATGGTTGGATTTTGTTATATGAAACAACAAATGAGTCTTTCACAGCACGCAACCCTAACTTGTCTTTCATTACACGCAATCGCGACCTTCCTCGATAGCGTGTGTTGTACACAATACCGAGTTTTACTAAACAACGATATATTATTTGAATATTATTATGAACTAGACATTATGAATATTATTAGCTAAATTTTGGATTTTATAACATTATTATTCATTTTACACATTTTCTAGAACATGGTATAAGAACAAAATAAATTTTTCGGGTAAAATAAGTATTTTTTTTAAAAATGCAGTTTTGTCGCCTTTTGATAGCGCACCCACATTAAATCTAGTTGTTGAAATGTTTATAAGTTCAATATGACAAAATAAAATTCTTATTTTTAATCAGGATATAAAAATTTATATTGGATAAAGTTTTGATATTTTTCTGATAACTTTCATATTTTAATGAATAGTAAAAACACGCTATATTTTAATTAAAAACAAATTTTTTCATCATAATTACTTATGTGGTCAAATTATAATATTGAATGGTTTTAAAGTATAAATAGAATATATTTTTACCACTTAATATAATATATGTCATTAGCATTGATTTTACATTGAATTCGTAGGTTAAATCAATTCAATCTTTTGCAATGTTTTAATCAAAAACCCATTTTCATTCTACAACGAGATTAATTTTAATTTAATTTCTGAAACATCTCTGTTTTGAATTTGAAAAAATGGATTCCATATTTGGAATCAGTGGGTCCAAATAATGTTAATAGGCTACTTTTTTTTGGAAATTATGAATAGTATCTACGGTAAATTTTATTTACCACAGTTAAAGGTAAATCGGGTAATTAAGGGTAAATATAGTATTATAAAATTACCCTAACACATGACAAAATTCTGTTTTACGGCTAAAATTATACCCATATCACCTAAGGGTCGGATTAGATTCATTTTATGGACTTTTGAACATGAAAATAATTTAATTATTATTAAAACCAAAGAAAGTGACAACATGTCACTCTCTTAAATCTTATAAGTATAATAATTTTAATTTAGTGATAAACATCATAAAAATTCGAACATGAATCGTCTCCAGAAATCTAATATAATTTTCTACATCATGATAATTTATTTAGAATTTTTATGGATTAAATAATTGTCATTAATGGTGATACATTAATGATGCAGAAATTTTTTATTAAGTGAAAAAGCAGTAATATAGTTTTTATTAAAATAATAATACCCATTAAAAGGCCCAAAAACCTAACCAAAACTTATTGTTATTGTATATTTACACGTTAAGCATCCAATTACCTAATATATAACCGTTTTGAGTTTTATAAAAGTGATTATGACACTTATATTATTTTATTTTAAATGATGCCAAAGTTGTCACCTTCATAATTTAATCAATATAACAATTTACGTATTGTGATTTTAAGATGATAAATTAGAGTAAAAGTATTATTGTGAAAGTTAATAGATTTATCTTCATCATATGATTTTATTTTTAATTTTTATGCAAGCAATATGTATATTAAATAATTATATTAAAATGATGTAGTAATTATTTTATTAAGAGATAAACCAAATAAATGGTTTTAATAATAATAAAATAAATATTATATGAACTATTTAATGTTCTCCACGAATTTTATAGACACATATAACCTTTTATTAATCTATTGATGCTTTTAGTTCGAACATATCATCTTTATATATTTTATTTGAATTCAAACAAATAAATAGTGTCAAAATTGACACTATTGTTATTTTATAAAAATAACATATTATAAAATTGTTTAAAAATCACAAAAATATTTAAAAATTATAAATTTAAATTTATATGGTATACAATGTTATAAATTATCCAATTATGGACAATTCACAACAAATAATTATTTTTTTGTTATAATTCAAAATTTATAATGTTATTACCACAAATAAAATTAAATTGATTAAGTAAGGATAAATCAAGTTGATAATGTTTAAAATAATTTCCTAACTTGTCTAAATTTTTTTTTGATTATATTAAAAATATATCTCATATAATATTAAAATATTAGTCATTTTTGGAGGTTTTTATGTGGGGTTAGATCTATTATAAATTAATATTGTTATGATTTCCAAAGGTGCCCCTCCCCTCTTTTATAAAAGGGCACCTCCTCCCTCTCTTCCTCACACCAATTTTAGCATTCATGCTCGGCCACCCCCTGACCAATTCTCTTCTCCATTTCCCTATAAACATCCTACATTTCCTGGTCTTCTTCAAAGACCAATTGTAGTGCCCTAAGAGGAGGTCTCAAAGAGACGCTTCAAAGAAGAGGTAATGTTCGTCACCGATTCTTTCAACTTTATTTCTTATTCCACTTCTTCTTCTTTAGTTGTTTCATTATGATGTAATAACATCAGTATCACTCATATACTGATATGTTATTATATGTATGAAACAACCTTATTTCACTATATATCCATCCTACGGAAAATGAAATCACCGCGCGTGCGTACGTACAGAATACCATCTCCACGTCGTGGTGTAATCTATTTTCCACCACCACCTTATTTGGATGGGTATAATGGTGTAAATAATGACTATATATGATTATTTTAAAGTTATATTGATTCTTAAATATTATAAATACACTTGAATACAATTCCACGATCATGGGAATGATATCATCGCTCGCGCGTATGTACGGACTACCGTCTCCACGACACGATGAGATTCATTCTCAATGATTAACCATTCATGAATTATTGTAAAGTATATATAATAAGTAATCATGAAATATATGACATAATAATGATACTGGATTTATGTATATATATATATATGTCATCTACTTAATTCCATTCAATTCAATAAGGAAATGAAAACAGCGTTCATGCGTATTTACGACCTACCGTCTCCATGAAGGGTGTATTTCTTTCCATTTATCGATCTATTATATATATGTATATTCTGAATATATATTATATATATATCATGTTTTAAATTCTGGATGTAAGTAACCATGATCTAAGTAATCATATGAATAATTACAAGTTATAACACGAACGACAAATGAAACGATTTTACCCAAAATGCTATTTTAACATTAATTTACAAAAGAATGGGTAATATAAAGTCATAAGTGAACCATATATGATATCAGAACAATGAATATGATTCTGTAATAAGTCAATGACATTATTTAAATCATTATAGAGGAGGTTCTGATCCATGCGAAGCATATCAGATCTAAGGTAAGGGATAATTTTGCAAATCTCATTTTATCCGAGATTGCTTATTCGTAAGTATTTACTGGGGTTATTTATATCACCCATGTCCATGTTTTATAAAATTATTTTCATGTATGTTTAAAGTCCTTTTTACCCATTTTTGACTTTTACTACATGGTATCTATGGAATCATTCTTTTACGAGGTACTTTTTGACTTTTCCGGCAAAAGTACGAGAAGAATGTTTTTTTAACTTATACGGCATGAATGGATTATTATGGTTTTATAAAGCCTTATTTTCATGAAGCTTCCTCCAAAATATTTCATTACTATTTTCAAAAAAATCCTTTTCTTTTAAAATTGAATGACATTTTGTAAAAAGAGAATGAATTTGAAGAAGAAATGATATTTTCCTCCAGAATTCATTTTAAGTGTTTTATGAAAACCATTTTTCATCTAAGATGACCTTATTTCATATGTGTATGTTTCCTGTATCATGTCTCTAAGATTTACATGGTTTCACTTTTCTTATTATGAGATGATATACATTTATTTTATATGTAAGATGTGATGATGGGATGATGGTTATGAATCCCATTTTATTTATTGGGTTATTATGAATGATGTATGTTTATTTTGTGGAAATAGTAAGAATGATTTCATTATAATATGGGTGGGACATATATCTCCCTCCAATGCATTGGGTAAAGATTTATATCTCATGAAATAGACATGGTTGGAATGGTAAGTTAATCCAGTTCAGTGTTATAGGACTGAAAGGAGGAGTGAACTCGATTCAGAAAGAGACTTTGTCCACTAAGATGGTCATGACAGTAATGCCTTGGCTAATATGGAGATCATTACATGTGATTAATGTATGCCACAATTACATGCTCTATTCTTATGCTATTTTATCATGATTGATGATCCATTATGATCTATGCCTTACGTACATCGATGTTTTATGTCATTGCTCAAGATTTTGAGGTTTAAATATTATGTTCATGTTTTTAAGTTCAAATATATATGGTTTGTTTTGTTTTCTCCATGCTTACCCTTACTGAGCATTTGAGCTCACCCTTTTTATGTTTTCGTTTCCCCCAGGATTAAAATAATGGTTTTAAGTAAGGAAACAAAAAGGGGGGATCGTTATGGGAGATGTTGAAGATCTTTCAACATGATTAGAAGTTTATATTCCAAGTTTCCAAAGACACTAAACCATTACGATCCTTATGTGTCTGTTTTTGTTATGTATTAGATATTCCGCAAAAGTAATGTAATTTCCATTAACATCAAGCTTCGGGTCTCTATAGTTTTCATCAGAGGAACGGTTTAGTCATCCTTTGGAAACTAGGATGTGAAAACGTTAGTGAGATCCCTAGAGATATTTCTAAGGTATGTATAAGGATATCCCTAAAGATAAGTATATGTATAGGATATAGTCATTGAACTACGGTAATGATCATAGACTTTAACCTAAGATGTTAGATATTGAGGGTACTCTTCCTTTACTATGTTGTTTTCCCTAGCATGATTTTTTCCTCTCACACTATTCTTTTTGGGTTTTTGAAAATGGCTGGAAACAGTAAGAATCACGATAATGGAGGATATAACGGACAATGGAATGATATTATTCATTAGAAACCAAATGAAACTATATTTGGAAGTCCAAACATCATTATTATGTCGAATCAGCAATCTCATAATATGATCAATAAACTCAAATTTGGTTAGTTTCCTAACTCGGCTAATAAGAGAAAGATGGAGTTTCATGATGATCATAGAGGAAAGAAAGTTTAATTTCCCCTATGTAAATCATGTGGGAAGAGGCATCAAGGAGAATGTCTCAAAGGAACTGGAAGATTCTTTGGTTGTGGAAAAGAAGGACATAAATCCAGTAAGTGAAAAGGAAAAGGATCAGTTAACACCATGGATGAGGATAATTTTATTGCTATGACATCAAAAATGGTTAAATGTTTTAAATGTGGAATGTAAGGGCATTATTCAAAACAATGCCCTAAGGTAATGTCTCATAAAGAGAATCAGTATGGTCGTATGGGTAATATTTATGTTGTTGATGATGGAGATACTACAAATGATATGGGAGATGAAAGAATTGTTGAAGCTCGGTCAATGGTTTAAGAAGGTAGTGGAATGATTACATGTTTATCAAGTGTAATGTTGTATAAGTAATCTCATGATACTATAGAATAAAGAGACATCTAAGGATTGTTACATTGTTGTCTTTCCTTAAGTTTTGAAAGTGTGTGATGAATGGTACCAGTATTTTTGGAAAGTAGATGATATGCGCATAATGAAGGGATAAGGAGAAAATCAAATGTTTGATAGTATTCATGAGCACATGACTGATATAAGGAGAAGGTTATATCATGGTTTGAGAATATAGAGTTTTTGGATTTTGGTATGTGGAAAGAGTTAACTTTTTACAGCATTCATGTTTTCACTAAGGTTTAATGGGTATTCATTTTTCAAAATAATACATGATTAAGGTATTCACATGACTGTAATGTGACAAACAAGATGATGGGGGATAAATGATGGTTGGTTGATAAAATTTCAAGTAATCATTTTCTTTATACTATGATCTTGGACCGAAGTATTTTAGATAAAGATTGAATGGATTATGTTGGACATAAGATAGTAATGTTTAAAGATAGAAATTTTTTCGATATTATTAATGGGATATTATAGTAATGTAGTTTTAGAAAAAGGAGAACATGCAGGACGGGTGACAACCCATTGCGTCGGACAAGGCTGTGGGAATCGAACCCACAACCGAAGTGTGACTGGCCTTTATCACCTACCACTGGCCTAAAGGAAATCCTTGTTTAGTAGAAACTAGTTTTATTATATAAAGCAGTATGATATATGAAGTATAAGTCCATTTTAGGAACCATATATGTTTAATCTCACTATAGATCAACTTATGTATATATTTAATAACTTTTGCTAACCTTTTGTTTGAGATAGATGGAATGACCCATCATTCTATCACATGATCAACTAACACTTCACAAATAACAAATTCAACATCATTTCTTTAAGAGATGAAGTGGAAATTGTTCATGCCATGAACGAAAGTGAGATTGTACAAAAATAAAGTAATTATTTATTCTAATTCAAATTCTTCAACTTTGGGGAAATGATCTTGAAAACCAAAAATGTTGTCCTTGTGCCCTTATATCCGATGAATCAGATGGTACCCTAGATCATCACAAATTTATGGCTTTGTGATTGTTGGATTTTTCATAGCCATGTTCTCTACCACTCTCCATCAGAACTTGATGGTTAGATTTTTTTTACATATCCATATTTTCACCTATGTTCTCATACGTGAAAACCCAGTGATGAGTTAATTTGGGTAACTTTTACATTTCATACTTTAGTTTTGAAAGTTAATTTTTGGTATTTCATTTTACGATGTGGGTTTTAATTAAAGAAACTTTCAAGTAGAAAACCATGCATAGCCCCGACGGATTTCGAGGGGGAAATTCATTTTAAGGGGGGTAGAATGTAACAACCCAATATTTTAGGATAACTATTCTTTTTAATTTATTTGATGTCATGTGTTTTATGCTACAACAAGATTAACTTGTGCTATACGCAACACCGTATTATCTTGCAGTATGCACAACACTATTCTTAGATTGTGTTACACACAATTTCAAGGTCTTTTGATAATAGTAATTCTACGCAACATTAAGTGTATATATATATATATATTCAATGTATAAATGAAATATGGTTGGATTTTTTTATATGAAACAACAAAGGAGTCTTGCACAACACGCAACCCTAAGTTGGCTTTCTTTACACGCAATCACAACCTTCCTCGATATTGTGTGTTGTACGCAATACCGGGTTTTACTAAACAACAGTATATTATTATAATATTATTATGAACTAGAAATTATGAATATAATTATCTAAATTTTAAATTTTATAACATTATAATTCATTTTACACATTTTCTAGAAAATGGAATAAGAACAAAATAAATGTTTCAGGTAAAATATGTATTTTTCAAAAAATGCAGTATTGTTGCCTTTTGATGACACACCCACATTAAATCTAGTAGTCGACATGTTTATAAGTTAAATTTGACAAATAAAAATTCTTCTTTTGAATCATGATATAAAAATTTATATTGGATAATGTTTTGATATTTTTCTGATAACTTTCATATTTTAATGAATAGTAAAAACACGCTATATTTTAATTAAAAACAACTTTTTTCATCGTAATAACTTATGTGGTTAAATTATAATATTTAATGGTTTTAAATTATAAATAGAATATATTTTTACCGTTTAATATAATTTATTTCATTAGCATTGATTTTACAATGAATTCGTAGGTTAAATCAAAACAGTCTTTTGCAATGTTTTAATCAAAAACTCATTTTCATTCGACAACAGGATTAATTTTAATTCAATTTATGAATCTTCTGTGTATTGAATTTGAAAAAATGGATTCCATATTTGGAATCAGTTGGTCCAAATTATGTTAATAGGATACTTTTTATTTTTGGGAATTATGAAAAGTAACTACGGTAAATTTTATTTACCATAGTTAAAGATAAATCGGGTAATTAAGGGTAAATATAATATTATAAAATTACCCTAACACATGAAAAAATTATATTGGATGGCTAAATGTATACCCATATCACCTAAGTGTCGGATTAGATTCATTTTATGGACTTTTTACAATGAATATAATTTAATTATTATAAAAACCAAAGAAAGTGACAACATGTCACTCTCTTAAATCTTATAAGTATAATAATTTTAATGTAGTGATAAAAATCATAAAAATTAGAACCTGAATAGTCTCCAGAAATATAATAAAATTATCTACATCATGATAATTTATTTATAATTTTTAGGGATTATATAATTGTCATTAACGGTGATACATTATAGATGCAGAAATTATTTATTAAGTGAAAAATCAGTAATATAGTTTTTATTGAAATAATAATACCCATTAAAAGGCCCAAAAACCTGACCAAAACTTATTGGTAGTGTATATATACACCTTAATCATCCAATTACCTAATATATTACCGTTTGGAGTTTTCTAAAATTGATTATGACAGTTATATTATTTTATTTTAAATGATGCCAAAGTTGTCACCTTCATAATTTAATAAATATAACAATTTAAATATTGTGATTTTAAGATTATATATTCGAGTAAAAATTTTATTGTGAAAGGTAATAGCTTTATCTTCATCATAGGATTTTATTTTTAATTTTCATACCACAAATCAGTATATTAAATTATTATACAAAAATAATGTAGTAATTATTTTATTAAGAGATAAACCAAATAAATGGTTTTAATAATAATAAAATAAATATTATATGAAGTATTTAATGTACTCCACTAATTTTCTAGATACATATGACCATTTATGAATCTATTAAATCTTTTATTTAGAACAGAACTTCTTTATATATTTTATTTAAATTCAAACAAATAAATAGTGAAAAAATTGACACTATTGTAATTTTATAAAAATAACATATTATAAAATTGATTAAAAATCACAAAAATATTTTCAAATTATAAATTTACATTTATATGGTATAAAATGTTATAAAGTATTCAATTATGGATAATTCACAACAAATAAGTAATTATTTGTTATAATTGAAAATTTAGAATGTTATTACCAGAAATAAAATAAAATTGATTAAGGATAAATCAAGTTGATAATGTATAAAATAATTTCCTATCATGTCTAAATTTTATTGGTTGATGCTATTACAACCCTATCCTTTCTAATATTCGAATATGAGTCATTTTTGGAGGATTTTAAGTGGGTTTAGATCTATAATAAGTTAATATTTTTTAGATTTCCAATGGTGCCCCTCCCCTCCCTTATAAGAGGGCACCTCCTCCCTCTCTACCTAACTCCAATTTTATCATTCATGCCTGGCCAAACCCTGCAAAATTATCTTATAAACTTCCCTAGAAACATCCCAGAGGTCCTGGTCTTCTTCAAAGACCAATTTTAGTGCCCTAAGAGGAGGTCTCAATCAGGCGCATCAAAGAAGAGGTAATGTTCGTTAACGATTCTTTCAAATTTATTTATTCTTCCACTAATTATTCTTTAGTTTTTTCATTATGAAGTAATAACATCAGTATCACTAATATACGGATATGTTATTATAAGTATGAAACAACCCTATTTCACCATTTATCAATCCTACGGAAAACGAAATCACCGTGTGTGCGTACGTACGGAATACTGTCTCCACACAGTGGTGTAATCTATTTTCCACCACCACCATACTTGGAAGGGTATAATGGTGTAAATAATGACTATATATGATTATTTTAAATTTATATTTATTCTTAAATATTATACATACACTTCAATACAATTCCATGATCATGGGAATCATATCATCGCTCGTGCGTACGTACGGACTACTGTCTCTACGATGCGATGAGATTCATTCTCAATGATTAACCATTAATGAATGATTATAAAGTATATATAATATGTAATCATGAAATATATGACATAATAATGATACTGGATTTATGTATATATATATATATATGTCATCTAGTTAATTCCATTCAATTCAATAAGGAAATGAAAACAGCGTTCATGCGTACGTACGGCCTACCGTCTCCATGAACGGCGTATTTCATTCCATTTATCGATCTATTATCTATATGTATATTCTGAATATATATTATATATAAATCATGTTTTACATTC
This sequence comes from Viscum album, assembly GCA_963277665.1. Taxonomy (NCBI): domain Eukaryota; kingdom Viridiplantae; phylum Streptophyta; class Magnoliopsida; order Santalales; family Viscaceae; genus Viscum; species Viscum album. The sequence continues at coordinate 82,489,713 of OY728129.1, forward strand.
TTTATGTAAGTAACCATGATCTAATTAATCATACGAATAATTACAAGGTAAAACACGAAAGACAAATGAAACGATTTTACCCAAAACGCTACTTTAACATTAATTTACAAAAGAATGGGTAATATAAAATCATAATTGAAACATATATGATATCATAACAATGAATATTATTCTGTAATAAGTGAATGATGTTATTTAAATCAATATACAGGAGGTTCGGATCCATACGAAGCATATCGGATCTAAGGTAAGGGATAATTTTGCAAATCTAGTTTTATCTGAGATTGCTTATTCGTAAGTATTTACTGGGGGTATTTATATCACCCATGTTCATGTTTTATAAAAGTATTTTCATTTATTATTAATGTCCTTTTTATGAATTTTTTACTTTTACTATATGGTATGTATGGAAGCTTTCTTTTACGAGGTACTTTTTGACTTTTCCGGTAAAAGTACGAGAAGAATGTTTTTTTAACTTATACGGCATGAACGGATTTTTAGGGTTTCATAAAGCCTTATTTTCATGAAGCTTACTCCAAAATATTTCATTACTATTTTCAACAAAATACTATTCTTTTAAAATTGCATGACATTTTGTAAAAAGAGAATGATTTTGAAGAATAAAGGATATTTTCCTCAAGAATTCATTTTAAGTGTTTTATCAAAACCATTTTTTATCTAAGATGACATTATTTCATATGTGTAAGTTTCAAGTATCATGTCTCTATGGTTTACATGGTTTCACTTTTCTTATTATGATATCATATACAATTATTTTATATGTAATATGTGATGATGAGATGATGTTTATGAAACCCATTTTATTTATTGGATTGTTATGAATGATGTATGTTTATTTTGTGAAACAAGTAAGAATGATTTCATTTTGAGATGGGTGGGACCTATATGTACCTCCAATTCATTGGGTAAAGATTTATATCTCATGATATAGACATGGTTGGAACGGTAACTTAATCCAGTTCAGTGTTACAGGACTGAAACGAGGAGTGAACTCGATTCAGAAAGGGACTTTGTCCACTAAGATGGTCATGGCAGTAATGCCTTGGCTACTATGGAGATCATTACTTGTGATTAATGGATGTCACAATTACATTCTTTATTCCTACACTATTTTATCATGATTGATGATCCATTATGATCTATGCCTTACGTACTTCCAAGTTTTATGTCATTGCTCAAGATTTTGATGTTTAAATATTATGTTAATGTTTTTAAGTTCAAATGTATATGGTTTGTTTTATTTTCTCCATGCATAACCTTACTGAGCATTTGAGGTCACCGTTTTTATGTTTTCTTTTCCCCCAGGATTGAAATAAAGGTTTTAGGTAAGGAAACAAAAAGGGGAGTATCGTTATGGGAGATGTTGAAGATATTTCAACATGATTACAAGTTTATATTTCAAGTTTCCAAAGACACTAAACTATTACAGTCCTTGTGTGTCTGTTTTTGTTATGTATTTGATATTACGCAAAATTAATGTAATTTCCATGAACGTCAAGCTTCGGGTCTCTACACTTATGACTTTATATTACCCGTTCTTTTGTAAATTCCATGTTAAAGTGTGTTTTGGGTAAAATCGTTTCATTTGTCGTCCGTGTTTTGACTTGTAGTTATTCATATGATTACTTAGATCATGATTACTTAATTACAGAATATAAAAAATGATTTATATATAATATATATTCAGAATATACATATATATAATAGATCTATAAATGGAATGAAATACACCGTTCATGGAGACTGTAGGCCATACGTACGCATGAACGTTGTTTTCGTTTCCTTATTGAGTTGAATGGAATTAAGTAGATGTCATACATATATATATACACATAAATACAGTAGCTTTATAATGTCATATATTTAATTATTTTTCATTATATATACTTTATAATCATTCATGAATGGTTAACATGGAGAATGAATCTCATCGCGTCATGGAGACGGTAGTCCGTACGTACGCATGAGCGATGATATCATTCCCATGATCGTGGAATTGTATTGAAGTGTATGTATACTATTTCCAAACAAATATCACTTTAAAATAATCATATATAGTTATTCTTTACACCATTATACCCATCCAAGTAAGGTGGTGGTGGAAAATATATTACACCACGACGTGGAGATGGTATTCCGTACGTACGCATGCTCGGTGATTTCGTTTTCCATAGGATGGATAGATGGTGAAAAAATGTTCTTTAATACTTATAATAAAATATCAGTATATGATTGATACTTATTTTATTACTTTATAATTAAGAAACTAATGAAGAAGAAGTGGAAGAAGAAATAAAGTTTAAAGAATCGGTAATAGACATTACCTCTTCTTTGAAGCGCCTCTTTGAGACCTCCTCTTAGGGCACTAAAATTGGTCTTTGAAGAAGACCAGGACCTCTAGGATGTTTTTAAGGAAGTGTAGAATAGAATTTTGTAGTGTTTGGCCGAGATTGAAGGCTCAAAGTGGTCTGAGGAAGAGAGGGAGGAGGTGCCCTTTTATAAGGTAGGAGAGGGGCCCCTTTGGAATCCTCAAAAATATAAGTTTAATATAAATTCAAACCCCACATAAAAACCATAGAAAATGACTCAATTAGAAGAATAGATGAGATATGGTTTTAATATCATCATCCAATCAAATTTAGACATGTTTTGATCTTATTTTAAACCTTATCATTTTGATTTAACCTTATTTAATCTATTTAAGTTTATTTGTGGTAATAAAATTCTAAATTTTAAATGGTTATAAATAATCACGTATGTGTTGTTAATTTTCCATAATTGGATACTTTATGAAATTTTAGACTATATAGCTTTCAATTTATAAATTTTAAATATTTTTGTGATTTTTAAACAATTTTATAATATGTTATTTTCATAAAATAACAATAGTGTCAATTTTGACACTATTCATTTATTTGAATTTAAATAAAATATATAAAAAAGATATGTCAGAACTAAAAGATTTAATAGATTAATAAAAGGTCATATGTATCTAAAAAATTAGCGGAGAACATTAAAGAGATTATATAATATTTATTTTATTATTTTTAAAACCATTTATTTGGTTTATCTCTTAATAAAATAATTACTACAACATTTTTTTATAATTATTTAATATACTTATATTTAGTATAAAAATTAAAAATAAAATCCTATTATGATGATAAATCTGTTACCTTTCCCAATAATACTTTTACTCTAATTTATATTCTTAAAATCACAATATTTTAATTGTTATATTTATTAAATTATGAAGGTGACAACTTTGGCATCATTTAAAATAAAATCATATAAGTTTCATAATCGGTTTTATAAGGCTCCATGTAACATCCCAGGTAATTAAAGAATAAATAATTTTCATATTTATTAATATTTAAGAATTAAATATGAATTTTAATTAAAAGGGGTTGCTATGTTCGATAGCGTACCCGATACGCAACGATGAGTTTCTTTGAAACTTACGTAGCACACTAGTAATATAATAATATTATTTTAAATGTTAGTTAACAAGTAGCCATTGTACTGGAGGGAATGAATAGAAATAACTAAAATATGATTAGATATGTTTTTAGATGTTTTTACATTTACCCAATAAAAGATAAAGGCTTAAAATACGGAAAGAGTTCAATTTTAGGCATTTATACTCTAATTTTCACTAAAGGTTCACTTATCACCTTTTAATGGTGAACCGTCATTAAATATAGTTTTGATAACTCTTATAAATTCTTTTGGACCAAATAAAACTCTTATTAATAATCGGGACACCAAATTTTACTTTGTGTAATTTTTTGGTACCTTTCTGATAAAGTTCATTTTTTTTATGAATAGTGTAAAATGCTGTATTTTAATTCAAAACCTCTTTTTAATCTAAATTATTTATATGATTAGATTATTATTTTAATTGGTTTTAAAGTGAAATTAGAAAATATTTTTACCAGTTAATCCAATGGTGGTCATTGGAATCAATTTCACTTTGAAATTAGACTTAAACTGGTGTCAATCTTTTGATACTTATTGTTTTGTAAAAACACGCTATTTGCTCTGGCAGCGGGAATTAATTATTAAATTAATTAATTTGACTTATATGTTTTGAATTTTGTAAAATAGACTTCATTTTTTAATTCATAATATCAAATATAGCTTAGGGTGAATTTTTGGTAATTTTCTGAAAAACTTCAATTTTTGATGAATAGTGAAACCACTAAGTGGTAATCAAGCAAACTGATTTTCAGTTAAATGAAAGTTTACCACTAATGTGTATTGAATTTCAAAAATCCGACATTCATGGTTGTCATTAAGAAGTAAAATGTGGTTCAATGAGATTATAATAATTTTTTGGTGAATAGTAACTTATTAAGTTCTTAATCGCGATTAGTGGTAATTAGTGTAGTTTAAGGTATAAATAATGCTTTAATAAAATGAAATGACCTAGACACATGTCCCAACCTCATTGGTTGTGTCATGGCCGACCATGACATGCCATGGGTCAACTTGGGGACCCCATGGATCCACTTTTGTTGGGAAATGACATAAATTACTTTTTCTTTAATGTTAAAGTGAAAATGACACAAACATAATATGTTTTACGAAAACAATTTTTAAGTGGGGTTATACAAGTCAAAATTTTTATTATAAATAGTCATTGGAAAGATAAAAAGATTTAATATATCATAGTATTTTGTTTATAATTTTTAGACATTAAATAAATTAAAATTATTTTTGACATAATAATGATGCAGCGATGACATCATTATTTGACGATTTAAATAAAATGGAATGATAATGAAAAATCTAAAATCTAAACATGGCCAAAACCAATTGGAAGAGTGGATTTAGAACCCTTATCACCTTATCCACTAATTATATCAATGTGGGACCTTTTAAAACCGAAACACATTTTCAAATAAAGTAATGTTTCCTTACTTTCCAAAAGTGCCCCTCCTCTCCTCTTATAAAAGGCCCCCACCTCTACCTCATTTCACACACTCTTCAAGCCTTTGGCTCGGCCAACCCCTGCCCATTTGCTCTCTCCACATCCCTCTCCTCATCCTAGAGGATTCCCTTTGGGAAGAATCCTTTCAAAGGAAGCCTTTAGGCTCGAATCAAAAGGAGTTACACTTTTTAAGGTAATTCGTTCTCTCATGTTCATTTGTTTTATTTTGCTTCTCCAACCCCCTAAACTCTTTTTATTTACTTCTATTGTAACAAAACCAGTATATTCAATATACTAGGATGTTGTTATATGATTTATTTGAACTACACTCTCACACAACTACATCAAATGGTTAAAGAACATACGGTTTCCGTGGATGGGGAAATTCTGCCTCCCGAAACGATGATTGTTCAACACTCATTTAACACCTTCAAAGGTGTCCATTATGATGTCACTATTTTTATATATGATATATAATATGTTTATGTTTTCCTTAAGCTTCTGTTTTTTTCATTTTGGTCATACCTTTATGGTTTCCATTATGGGTAAACACGATATCTTCATTTTAGGAAGTGCGGACTACCGCCCCCTAAAAGTGATTTGATTCGTTAATACCATGTGTGGGATGTGTAAAGTATAAAGTTAATGATATTATATATGCTATTATACTGGAATTATAATACACTCTTATATCATTATGATTCCATTCCAGAAAATATGAAATATAAATGGAAGTAGCGTTCATGCGTACGTACGGGTTACCGTCTCCATGAACGGTGCATTTCATTTCTTACCTCTAAATTATGTAATATTATAAATGCATGTATGTACTGGATATATATGACATATATGATATCTACATCATGAATACCATTCTGGATATAATGAACCTTTGACCAAATTAACAACATGTATGTGTAAGAAGTCTATTTTTGACTTAAGAACCAAATACCGACAAAATGAACATTATTAACTTAACTGATTACATGATGTTCATAACATGGTATAAAAGGAATAATGAACTTGAAAAAGATTCATAATCAAGTAGAGATTAACTCAAGTTTATTATTCAGGAGATTAAAGAACGGTCGAGTCAAGTCGGATACGAGGTATGGGACTTCGTCTCAATCTCCTTTCGTTGAGGCATATTTTATTTTATACACATCTTTCCTTTATACGGTGTATAAACCCCTTTGAATTTTACGTTTATTCAAAAGGAATATTTTTATACGAAGCGTTTACTAAACGACAAAAGGGAATGTTTTTGTCGTACGTATGCGGCGACAACAACTTCTCCGCCGTCGTGACCGTTATTTGAGTTTCGTCTTCCTCTACACGCCATACCTTCTTTTTAAAAGAAAAATAAATACCATGTTTTAATTTTCTTTTACTTTGGTATTGAAAATGGTTTTCTTAATGTTTTTATATCAATGTCTTGTATTGATATCTCGTGATTGAAATGTGGAAATTTTATGTTTCCTTTATGCATGTTTTATGTGATATGATTATGTTATGGTTCTTGGGCATTATTATGAAGACGGGTGGTTCCATGATAAACTAAGGGCGGGTGAGCCCGTTATAGCTCTCCAATGAATTGGGTAAAGAGAAGGAGTGAAACGTTAAGATTTCACCGAAGAGATTTTAGGGAATATACTGTGATGGGTATTCCAAACGTAACCAAGAGGGTTACTCCCTACGTAAGAATGTTATGAATGCCTCAAGTTACCTTTATGTCTTATGATTTCTATGATTTATTCATGATTTTATGAGGTATGTTAAAGTGCCTATGTTTTATGGGTAAAGTATGATTTCATTCTTATGTATATATGAACTCATGTTTCCTTTCCATGTTTTTTTTATAACCCATACTGAGTTTTTATGCTCAACCCAAGTTTTTGAAATGTTTTTCACAGGTCAAGGGAAAGGTACATGATATGATGATAGAGTCAAGGATGTGTCAAGAAATAATCCATGTTTTATTTTAAATGTGTTTCCATTGATGGGAATTAAGAATACTATCTTTCTGTAACCACTTTGTTTATATGTGGAATGTAATGCAAGTTTTATGATCTAATTCTCTAAAACTCTAAACCTGAAAATATCCTCAACGAGTAATCTTGTAATAACTCAAGATTAAGTATGGTTTAAGGCTGGGGCCTTATAGTTGGTATCAGAGGTCGGTTTAGATAACTTTAGGAGTTAGAATTCTATTAAATGATTATCCAAAAATATTTTTTTTCGAAATGATATAGCATTTACGGATTACCATGTTGCTTCGCCTAAGATATTTTGGTGTTCAGAATGGTTTTCCGCAGAGGAAACAAAGCAGCTATGTTGGGACGACATCAGGAGGAAGACAACCTTCCAAATCAGCAACCTGAGATGGTCGGAATCGGAACTGAACAGTTTGTTGCAGTGATGGCACAGTTGACTCAGTCTATAAATGGTGGTGGTATCCATCCACGAGATCAGCCAGATCAACCACAGAGGAACATGTCAGTGGTGGAACATTTCATGAGGCAACATCCACCATCATTCAGAGGATCATCTGACCCTGTGCTAGCTGAAGGGTGGATTAAAGCACTGGAGAAGATTTTTGATGTCATGGGGTGTTCAGACAATCAAAAGGTTAGTCTTGCTATTTACCGTTTGGAGGGTGAAGCAGATCAGTGGTGGTCTATGGTTAAAAATATCAGGGACGCCGATGAGATTGATGCTCTTGACTGGGATGAATTCAAAGGTATGTTTCTTGAGAAGTATTTTCCTAAGGTTGTTCGACTTAGGATGGAAAAGCAATTCTTGGAATTGAGGCAAGAGGAAGACTCAGTGGCTGCCTATGAAGAAAGGTTCACTCGATTGGCAAGGTATGCTCCAAATTTTATCCGGGACCTTGATAGTAAAATAAATCGTTTTTACTCAGGATTAAAGCCAAAATATCGAAGGGAATTAGCTTATCGTGAGTTTAAAAGTTATGAAAAGCTTGTTCGATGTGCTGAGAAGGTGGAAATGGAGTTTTCCGATGACCATGTTTTCTATAAAAACCAGCAGAAGAAGAGACCGAGGTGGCAGGAGAAAGGTAAGAATTCTTCAAAAAAGTCTGATGGTAAGAAAACTAAGTTTACAGTTTGTGATAAATGTGGAAAAAGGCATGCTGGGGAATGTCTTCTGAATTCTGGAAAGTGCTACCGATGTGGTAAGATAGGACATAAGGCTCGTGATTGCACTGAAAAGGATTAAGCTTAAGGTAAGAACAAATTTGATTTACAGTTAGTGATGTGTTATAAGTGCAATGAGATGGTTCACTATGCAAACGAGTGTCCGACAAGGAGCTTGAGTGATGGGAAGCAGTTAGACTACAAGCAGAAAGGGGTGGTGAAATCCTTTGCAACTACTTCAGCAGATGTCGGGCCATCAAATGATGTTGTATCAGCTCCAGGGAGCTCAGTATTTTTCGAAGATTGACTTGAGGTCGGGGTACCATCAGTTGAAAGTAAAAGAAGCAGACATTCCGAAGACTACGTTCCGTACTAGATATGGCCATTATGAATTTGTAGTTATGCCTTTTGGGTTAACCAATGTACCTGCTGTATTCATGGACCTTATGAATAAAATTTTCCATGAGTTCTTGGATAAGTTTGTGTTTGTGTTTTGAGGTTTGTGAAGAGGTTATGTGTGCCTTGTGATTCACAGTTGAAGAATGAGTTGTTTTTTCATCCTGGCAGTACTGAGATGTACAGAGGTCTGCGGGAGTATTACTGGTGGGATGGAATGAAAAGATACATTTCTGATTTTACTGTGAAGTGTTTGACATGTCAACAGGTTAAAGCAGAGCAGCAGTTACCGAATGGGATGCTTCAGCCTTTACCAGTGCCAGAGTGGAAATGGGAGAATATATCCATGGACTTTGTTGTTGGATTACCGAAGACATCTCGAGGTAATAATGCAATCTGGGTTATTGTTGATCGCTTGACCAAATCTGCTCATTTCCTTGCTATACGAGATACTTTCTCTCTTGATCAACTTTCTCGTTTGTATCTTAAAGAGATAGTCAGGTTACATGGAGTTCCTCTCTCCATTGTATCGGATCGTGATCCAAGGTTTACTTCTAACTTTTGGAAAGGCCTTCAGAAGTCGTTGGGTACTGAATTAAATTTTAGTACAGCTTTTCATCCTCAATCAGATGGGCAGTCAGAACGAACAATTCAGACATTGGAGGATATGCTACGAGCTTGTTCTATGGATTATCAGGGAAGTTGGGACCAACATATTTCTTTGGTTGACTTTTCATATAATAACAGTTTTCATTCTAGTATACAGATGGCACCATTTCAGGCATTATATGGGAAGCGGTGTCAAACTCCAGCTTTCTGGGATGAAGTGGGTGATAGAAAGTTGATGGGACCAGAATTGGTAGAAGAGATGGCAGAAAAAGTTCAGCTGATTCAGAAACACATGAGAACAGCTCAGAGCAGGCAGAAGAGTTATGCGGATAACCGGAGGAAGGATCTATCTTTCGAGGTAGGTGATCATGTTTTTCTCAAGGTTTCTCCTTGGAAAAGAGTGATGAGATTTGGTAAGAAAGGAAATTTGAGTCCAAGGTTTGTTGGACCATACGAAATTCTGGAGAGAGATGGATCAGTTGCATACCGAGTGGCTTTACCTCCGAGTTTATCTCAAGTACACAATGTTTTTCACGTTTCGATGTTGATAAAGTATATGCCAGATCCATCTCATGTTTTGAGCCCAGAGGTAGTTCAGCTGGAAGAGAACCTATCTTATGAGGAACAACCAGTCCAGATTCTTGACCACAGGGAGCAAGTGTTACGGAATAAGGTGATTAAGCAGGTAAAGGTTTTGTGGAAAAACCACATGACTGAAGAGGCAACATGGGAATCTGAAAATGCTATGAGGGATAAATACCCCCACTTATTTTGATAAGTGAATAAAATTGCGAGGACGCAATTCCCAAAAGGGGGGAAGGATGTAACATCCCAGGTAATTAAAGAATAAATAATTTTCATTTTTATTAATATTTAAGAATTAAATATGAATTTTAATTAAAAGGGGTTGCTATGTTTGATAGCGTACCCGATACGCAACGATGAGTTTCTTTGAAACTTACGTAGCACACTAGTAATATAATAATATTATTTTAAATGTTAGTTAACAAGTAGCCGTTGTACTGGAGGGAATGAATAGAAATAACTAAAATATTATTAGATATGTTTTTAGATGTTTTTACGTTTACCCAATAAAAGATAAAGGCTTAAAATACGGAAAGAGTTCAATTTTAGGCATTTATACTCTAATTTTCACTAAAGGTTCACTTATCACCTTTTAATGGTGAACCGTCATTAAATATAGTTTTTATCACTCTTATACATTTTTTTGACCAAATAAAACTCTTATTAAGAATCGGGACATCAAATTTTACTTTGTGTAATTTTTTGGTACCTTTCTGATAAAGTTCATTTTTTTATGAATAGTGTAAAATGATGTATTTTAATTCAAAACCTCTTTTTAATCTAAATTATTTATATGATTAGATTACTATTTTAATTGGTTTTAAAGTGAAATTAGAAAATATTTTTACCAGTTAATCCAATGGTGGTCATTGGAATCAATTTCACTTTGAAATTAGACTTAAACTGGTGTCAATCTTTTGATACTTATTGTTTTGTAAAAACACGCTATTTGCTCTGGCAGTGGGAATTAATTATTAAATTAATTAAATTGACTTATATGTTTTGAATTTTTTAAAATAGACGTCATTTTTGAATTCGTAATATCAAATATATCTTAGGGTGAATTTTTGGTAATTTTCTGAAAAACTTCAATTTTTGATGAATAGTGAAACCACTAAGTGGTAATCAAAAAAACTGATTTTTCAGTTAAATGAAAGTTTACCACTAATGTGTATTGAATTTTAAAAATCTGACATTCATGGTTGTCATTAAGAAGTAAAATGTGGTTCAATGAGATTATAATAATTTTTTGGTGAATAGTAACTTATTAAGTTCTTAATCGCGATTAGTGGTAATTAGTGTAGTTTAAGGTATAAATAATGTTTTAATAAAATGAAATGACCTAGACACATGTCCCAACCTCATTGGTTGTGTCATGGACGACCATGACATGCCATGGGTCAACTTGGGGACCCTATGGATCCACTTTTGTTGGGAAATGACATAAATTACTTTTTATTTAATGTTAAAGTGAAAATGACACAAACATAATATGTTTTACGAAAACAATTTTTAAGTGGGGTTATAAAAGTAAAAATTTTGATTATAAATAGTAATTGGAAAGCTAAAAAGATTTCCTATATCATAGTATTTTGTTTATAATTTTTAGACATTAAATAAATTAAAATTATTTATGACATAATAATGATGCAGCGATGACATCATTATTTGACGATTTAAATAAAATGGAATGATAATGAAAAATCTAAAACCTACACATGGCCAAAACCAATTGAAAGAGTGGATTTCTAACCCTTATCACCTTATCCACGAATTATATCAATGTGGGACCTTTTAAAACCGAAACACATTTTCAAATAAAGTAATGTTTCTTTACTTTCCAAAAGTGCCCCTCCTCTCCTCTTATAAAAGGCCCCCACCTCTACCTCATTTCACACACTCTTCAAGCCTTTGGCTCGGCCAACCACTGCCCATTTGATCTCTCCACATCCCTCTCCTCATCCTAGAGGATTCCCTTTGGGCAGAATCTTTTCAAAGGAAGCCTTTAGGCTCAAATCAAAAGGAGTTACACTTTTTAAGGTAATTCGTTCTCTCATGTTCATTTGTTTTATTTTGCTTCTCCAACCCCCTAAACTATTTTTATTTACTTCTTTTGTAACAACACCAGTATCTTAAATATACTAGGATGTTTTTATATGATTTATTTTAACTACACTCTCACAAAACTACATCAAATGGTTAAAGAACATACGGTTTCCGTGGATGGAGAAATTCTGCCTCCCGAAACGATGATTGTTCAACACTCATTTAACACATTCAAAGGTGGCCATTATGATGTCACTATTTTTATATATGATATATAATATGTTTATGTTTTCCGTAAGCTTCTGTTTTTTTCATTTTGGTCATACCTTTATGGTTTCCATTATGGGTAAACACGATATCTTCATTTTAGGAAGTGCGGACTACCGCCCCCTAAAAGTGATTTGATTCGTTAACACCATATGTGGGATGTGTAAAGGATAAAGTTAATGATATTATACATGTTATTATACTGGAATTATAATACACTCTTATATCATTATGATTCCATTCCAGAAAATATGAAATAGAAATGGGAGTAGCGTTCATGCGTACGTACGGCTTACCGTCTCCATGAACGGTGCATTTCATTTCTTACCTCTAAATTATGTAATATTATAAATGCATGTATGTACTGGATATATATGACATATATGATATCTACATCATGAATACCATTCTGGATATAATGAACCTTTGACCAAATTAACAACATGTAAGTGTAAGAAGTCTATTTTTGACTTAAGAACCAAATACCGACAAAATGAACATTATTAACTTAACTGATTACATGATGTTCATAACATGGTATAAAAGGAATAATGAACTTGAAAAAGATTCATAATCATGTAGAGATTAACTCAAGTTTATTATTCAGGAGATTAAAGAACGGTCGAGTCAAGTCGGATACGAGGTATGGGACTTCGTCTCAATCTCCTTTCGTTGAGGCATATTTTAATTTATACACAACTTTCCTTTATACGGTGTATAAACTCCTTTGACTTTTACGTTTATTCAAAAGGAATCTTTTTATACGAAGCATTTACTAAAAGAAAAAAGGGAATGTTTTTGTCGTACGTATGCGGCGACAACGAATTCTCCGCCGTCGTGACCGTTATTTGAGTTTCGGCTTCCTCTACAAGTCATACCTTCTTTTTAAAAGAAAAATAAATACCTTGTCTTACTTTTATTTTACTTTGGTATTGAAAATGGTTTTCATAATGTTTTTATATCAATGTATTGTATTGATATCTCGTGATTGAAATGTGGAAATTTTATGTTTCCTTTATGCATGTTTTATGTGATATGATTATGTTATGGTTCTTGGGCATTATTATGAAGACGGGTGGTTCCGTGATAAACTAAGGGCGGGTGAGCCCATTATAGCTCTCCAATGCATTGGGTAACGCGAAGGAGTGAAACGTTAAGGTTTCTCCGAAGAGATTTTAGGGAATATACTGTGATGGGTATTCCAAACGTAACCAAGAGGGTTACTCCCTACGTAAGAATGTTATGAATGCCTCAAGTTACCTTTATGTCTTATGATTTCTATGATTTAATCATGTTTTTATGAGGTATGTTAAAGTGCCAATCTTTTATGGGTAAAGTATGATTTCATTCTTATGTATATATGAACTCATGTTTCCTTTCCATGTTTTTTTTATAACCCATACTGAGTTTTTATGCTCATCCCATGTTTTTGAAATGTTTTTCACAGGTCAAGGGAAAGGTACATGATAAGATGATAGAGTCAAGGATGTGTCAAGAAATAATCCATGTTCTATTTTAAATGTGTTTCCATTGATGGGAATGAAGAATACTATCTTTCTGTAACCACTTTGTTTATATGTGGAATGTAATGCAAGTTTTATGATCTAATTCTCTAAAACTCTAAACCAGAAAAGATCCTCAATGAGTAATCTTGTAATAACTCAAGATTAAGTATGGTTTAAGGCTGGGGCCTTATACTCCAAATGGTAAAAAATTCGACCATTGGATTATTATGGTTTACATTTACATGACCAATAAGTTTTGTTCAGGGTTTTGGTGCCTTTTAAGGTCACTATTAGTTTAATAAAAACAAGATTCTTCATTTTTCACTAGATAAACAATTTCTGCATCACTATTGTGTCACAATTAATGATAATTATTTAATCCCTAAAAATTATAAATAAATTCATATGATTTAGATAATTTTATTATATTTCTGTAGACTATTCATGTTCGAAGTTTCATGAAGTTTATCACTAAATTAAATTAATATACTTATAATATTTAAGAGAGTGACATGTTGTGACTTTCTTTGGTTTTAATAATAATTAAATTATTTTCAAAGAAAAAAGTCCATAAAATGAATCTATTTCAACCCTTACGTGATATTGGTCTACTTTTAGTCATCCAATAGAATTTTGGCAGGTGTTAGGGTAAGTTTTTTTATCTTATATTTACCCTTAATTACCCGATTCACCTTTAACTAAGGTAAATAAAATTTACCATAGTTACTATTCATAATGCCCAAAAATAAAAAGTAGCTTATTAACATAATTTGGACCCAATTAATCCAAATATAGAATTCATTTTTCAATATTCAATACACAAAAGTTGCAGAAATTAAATTAAAATTAATCTTGTTGTTGAAAGAAAACAGGTTTTTGTTTAAAACTTTGCAAAAAATTGAATTGATTTAACCTACGAATTCAATGTAAAATCAATGCTAATGACATAAATTATATTAACTGGTAAAAATATATTCTGTTTATACTTTAAAACTATTCAATATTATAGTTTACCCATATAAATTATCTTAATGAAAAATGTTGTTTTTAATTAAAAATTAGCGTATTTTTATTATTCATCAAAACATGAAAGTTATCAGAAATGTATCAAAAATTTATCCAAGGTAAATTTTTATATCCTGATTCCAAAGAAGAATTTTATTTTGTCAAATTGAACTTATAAAAATGTCAAAAAATAGATTTAAATTGGGTGCACCATCAAAAGGTGGAAAAACTGCATTTTTTTTAAAATACATATTTTACCCGAAAAATTTATTTTGTTATTATACCATGTTCAAGAAAATGTGTAAGATGAATAATAATGTTATAAAATCAAAAATTTAGTTAATACTATACATAACGTCTAGTCCATAATAATATTATAATAATATATCGTTGTTTAGTAAACCCCGATCTTGTGTACAACACACGCTATCGAGGAAGGTCGCGATTGCGTGTAATGCAAGCCAAGTTAGGGTTGCATGTAGTGCACGACTCCTTTTTTTTGCATATAAAAAAATGAATATATATATATATACTCAATGTTTCATAGAATAACTACTATCAAACAAACATGAAATTGTGTGTAGCACGATCCATGATTAGTGTTGCGTATACTGCAAGCTAATACGGTGTTGCATATAACGCAATATAATATTGGTGTAGCGTACAACAGAAGATATTAAAGAAATTAAAATGAATATATCATATAAAATCTTGGGTTGTTACATTCTATCCCCCTTAAAATGAATTTCTCCCTCGAAATTCGTCGGGGTTATAAATCGTATACTATTCATAGAAACCGACATCGAAAAATTAATACTAAAACAAAATTTTAAAAACTAAAGTTTGAAACGTAACGATTACCCAAAATAAATCATCATTGGGTTTCCATATAGGAGAACATATCTGAAAATATGGATATGGAATAGAAATCTAAACATCAAGTTTTGATGGAGAGTGGTAGAGAACATGGCTAGGAAAAATCCAACAATCACAAAGCCATAAATTTGTGATGATCCAAGTTACCATCTGATTCATCAGATATAAGGACACTAGGACAACATTTTTTTGTATTCAATATCATTTCCCTAAAGTTGAAGAAATTGGAATTAGAAGAAATACATTCTTGATTTTGGTAGAATCTCATCGTTGGTCGTTCCTTGGTCAGTTTCCACTTCATCTCTTAAAGAAATGAAGTTGAATTTTTCATTCGCGAGGTGTTAGCAGATCATATGATAGAATGATAGGTCATTCTATTTTCCTCAAACAAACAGTTTTTAAAAGTTATCAAATATACATATGTCCATCTATAGTAATATTAATCGTATATGATTCCAAAAATGGACTTATACTTCATCTATTATACCGCATAATAAAATAAAACTAGTTTCTTCTATCCAGGGACTTCCTGTAGGCCAGTGGTAGGTGATAAAGGCTAGTCACACTTTGGTTGTGGGTTCGATTCCCACAGCCTTGTCCGACGCGATGGGCTTTCACCCATCCTGTAGGTTGTCCTTTTTTTCGAAAAATACATTATTATAACATTCCATAAATAATATTGAAAATGTTCTAGCCTTAAACAATACTAACTTATGTCCAACATAATCCATTCCATTCTTTAGGCTTATCCAAAATACTGCTGCCCAATCTCATATTATAGTGAAAACGATTACCAAAGAGTTAATATAATAAGCATGTTAATACCATCCTTGATCCCCATTTATCATAAGATATGTCTTTTTGGTCACATTCCAAACATTAGAAGCCCTTAATCATGTATTCTCTTGAAAAAAATGAATACCCATTGAACCTTAGTGAAAACATGAATACAGTTAAATGTTAACACTTTCCACATACCAAAATCCTCAAAATTCTATATACTCAAACCATGATATCACTTAGTCCTTATATCTATCATGAGCTCATGAATACTGTCAAACATTTCATTTTCTCCTTATCCCTGCACATATCATCTGCTTTCAAAAATATTTGAATCTCTTTTCATGGATATCGATACCATACAATTATTGAAAACCATAATAGACTAATACAAAAATATTCTAATACACCATAAAAGTACCTCAATAACATTATTCTTGAATACCAATACATAAACACTTCAATCCATCCCCTTCAATGATTGTCCTGGAATAAGTCCTTCCTTGATTTAGAAGTAACTTTTTAGGTAAGGGCATTGAGTTGGGTAATGCCCATGTTCTCCAAAAATGAGACATTGAACTCCATTACAGTCTATCACTCTATGACCCTTTTCTCCACACAGATAACATATGTCCCTCCATTTGAGGTATTCGTCAAGGTTCTTCTTCCCTTATATAGAAATCTCAATCTTCCTTTCTTTATGCCCCTCAACATGCGAATATTAATAAAATTCTATCTTCCTCTTATTTGATGAATTAGGCATACCAATAAATTTCACCTTTTTAATCATATATCGCGATGACTGATTCAGCATAATCACAATATCGTTCTCTCTAGGAATTACGCAATTTTGGTGCTCATAGTCACCAATTTTTCCATTGGATTCAATGTTAACCGAATTTTTTCTGTTTCCCTCCATTGACTAAAACACAAAAAGAATTCTATGAGGGGAAAAATCATACTAGGAAAATAACATAATCAAGGGGGAGTAACTATGACATCTAACATATTAGGATTAATTATACTATCGTTACCGTAATTCTAGGACAATAACCTATACTTATACTTAACCTTAGGTACATTCCGAGACATACCTTTGAAATATCTCTCAGGATCTCACTATAGTATTTGCATCCTAGTTTCCAAAGGTTGACTAAACCATTCCTCTGATACCAACTGTAGAGACCTGAAGCTTGGCGTACATGGAAAATAAATTACTTTTGCGGAATACTTAATACATAACAAAAACCAAAATTCAAGGACCGTAATAGTATAGTGTCTTTAGAAACTCAGAATGTAATCTTCTAATCTTGGTGAAAGATCTTCAACATCTCCCCTAAAAATCTTCCCCTTTTTTATTAACTAAAAAAATTATTTAAATCTTGGGGAAAAGAAAACATATAAACGGTGAGCTCAAATGCTTAGTAAGGGTAAGCATAGAGAACATAAAATAATCCTTAAATATTTGAATGAAAAAACATGAACAAAAAATCTAAGCATCAAAATCTTGAGAAAAGACATAAATCATGGAAGTACATAAAGCATAGATCATAAAAGAACATTAATCATGATAAACTAGCATGGGATTAAAACATGTAATTGTGGAAACCATTCAGAACTTGTTATGATTTCCATAGTATCCAAGCCATTGCTTCCAAGACCATCATAGTGGACAAAGTCCCTTTCTGAATTGAGTTCACTCCTCGTTTCAGTCCTGTAACACTGAACCAGATTAAGTTACCATTCCATCCATGTCTATATCATGAGATATAAATCTTTAACCAATTCATTGGAGGTAGATATAGGTCCCACCCATCTCATAATGAAATCATTCTTAATTGTGCCACAAAATAAACTTAAAACATTCATCATAACCCAAAGAATATAATGGGTTTCATAAACAACATCCCATCATCACATAATCCATATAAAAGAAATGGATGTCATTTCATAATGAGAAAAGTGAAACCATGTAAATCATAGAGACATTATACTTGGAACATACACATATGAAATAATGTCATCTTAGATGGAAAAATTGTTTTGATAAAATACTTGAAATGAATTCTTGAGGAAAATATCCTTTCTTCTTCAAAATCAATTTCTTTTCACAAAACAGCAAGCAATTTTTTAAGAAAAATATTTTTTTGAAAATAGTCATGAAATATTTTGGAGGATGCTTCATGAAAATAAGGCTTTATAAAACTGTAAAAATCTTTTCATGATGTATAATTTAAAAAAACATTATTCTCGTACTTTTGCTGGAAAAGTCAAAAAAGTACATCGTAACGTAAACAAAAGAACGATTTCTTACATACCATGTAGTAAAAGTCAAAAATGGGTAAAAATGACATTAAACATACATTAAAACACTTTTATAAAACTTGAACATGGATTATATAAATAACCCCAGAAAATACTTACGAATAAGAAATCTCGGATAAAAATGAGATTTGAAAAATTATCCCTTACCTTATGTCCGATATGCTTCATATGTATCCTAAACTCCTGTATAATGATTTAAATAATGTAATTGAATTATTACAGAATCGTATTCATTGTTATGATATCATATATGGTTCACTTAAGACTTTATATTAACCGTTCTTTTGTAAATTCCATGTTAAAGAGTGTTTTTGGTAAAATCGTTTCATTTGTCGTCCGTGTTTTGACTTGTAATTATTCATATGATTACTTAGATAATGATTAATTAATTCCATAATATAAAACATGATTTATATATAATATATATTAAGAATATACATATATATAATAGATCGATAAATGGAAAGAAATACACCGTTCAAGGAGACAGTAGGTCGTACGTACACATGAACGTTGTTTTTGTTTCCTTATTGAGTTGAATGGAATTAAGTAGATGACATACATATATGTATACATAAATCCAGTAGCTTTATAATCTCATATATTTCATTATTATTCATTATATATACTTTATAATCATTCATGAATGGTTAACATGGATAATGAATCTCATCGCGTCGTGGAGACGGTTGTCCGTACGTACGCACGAGCGATGATATCATTCCTATGATCATGGAATTGTATTGAAGTGTATGTATACTATTTCAGAACCAATATAAATTTAAAATAATTATATATAGTTATACTTTACACCATTATACCCATCCATGTAAGGTGGTGGTGGAAAATATATTACACCACGGCGTGGAGATGGTATTCCGTATGTATGCACGCGTGGTGATTTCGTTTTCCATAGGATGGATAGATGATGAAAAAAATGTTTTTTAATACTTATAATAACATATCAGCATATTAGTGATACTGATGTTATTATTTCATAATAAAACAACTAAAGAAGAATAAGTGGAAGACGAAATAAAGTTGAACGAATCGGTAACGGACATTACCTCTTCTTTGAAGCGACTCTTTGAGACCTCCTCTTAGGGCACTAAAATTGGTCTTTGAAGAAGAAAAAGACCTGTAGAATGTTTCTATGGAAGTTTAGAATAGAATTTGGCAGTTTTTGGCCGAGCTTGAAGGCTCAATGTGGTGTGAGGAAGAGAGGGAGGAGGTGCCCTTTTATAAGGGAGGAGAGGGACATCTTTTGAATCCTCAAAAATATTAGTTTAATATAAATTAAAACCCCACATAAAAACCTCCAAAAATCACTCAATTCGAATAATGGATGATATAGGGGTGTAATAACATCAACCAATAAAATTTAGACATGTTTTTATCTTATTTTAAACCTTATCATTTTGATTTATCCTTATTTAATCTATTTAAGTTTATTTATGGTAGTAAACTTCAAAATTTTAAATGGTTATAAATAATCACTTATGTGTTGTTAATTTTCAATAATTGGATAATTTATGACATTTTAGACTATATAAATGTCAATTTATAATTTTTACATATTTTTTTTATTTTTAAACAATTATATAATATATTATTTTCATAAAATAACAATATTGTCAATCTTGACACTATTCATTTATTTGAATTTAAATAAAATATATAAAAAAGAAATGTTAGAACTAAAAGATTTAATAGATTCATAATAGGTCATATGTGTCTAAAAAAATAGTGGAGAACATTAAATAGTTTATATAATATTTATTTTATTATTGTTAAAACCATTTATTTGGTTTATCTCTTAATAAAATAATTACTACAACATTTTTGTATAATTATTTAATATACTTATTTGTTGCATAAAAATTAAAACTAAAATCCTATGATAAAGATAAATCTGTTACCTTTCCCAATAATACTTTTACTAGAATTTATCATCTTAAAATCACAATATTTAAATTGTTATATTTATTAAATTATGATGGTGACAACTTTGGCATCATTTAAAATAAAATAATATAAGTGTCATAATCACTTTTATAAGGCTAAAAATGGTCAAAACGTCGACCATTGGATGATTATGGTTTACATTTACATGACCAATAAGTTTTGGTCAGGGTTTTGGTGCCTTTTATGGTCACTGGTATTTTAATAAAAACAATATTCCTGATTTTTCACTAGATAAACAATTTCTGCATCACTATTGTGTCACAATTAATGACAATTATAAAATCCCTAAAAATTATATGTAAATTCATATGATGTATATAATTTTATTAGTGTTTTGGATACTATTCATGTTTTATGTTTCATGAATTTTATCACTAAATTAAAATTAATATACTTATAAAATTTAAGAGAGTGACATGTTGTCACTTTCTTTTGTTTTAATAATAATTAAATTATTTTCAACTAAACAAGTCCATAAAATAAATCTATTCCAACCATTAAGTGATATTGTTCTACTTTTAGTCATTTAATATAATTTTGGTAGGTGTTAGTGTAATTTTATAATCTTATATTTACCCTTAATTACCCGATTTACCTTTAACTCTGGTAAATTAAATTTACCGTAGTTACTATTCATAATGCCCAAAAATAAAACGTAGCTTATTAACATAATTTGTACCCACTGATTCCAAATATAGAATTAATTTTTCCAAATTCAACACCCAAAAGTTGCAAAAATTAAAATAAAATTAATCCCGTTGTTGAAAGAAAACGGGTTTTGTTTAAAACATTGCAAAAGATTAAATTGATTTAACCTACGAATTCACTGTAAAATAAATGCTAATGACATAAATTATATTAAATAGTAAAAATATATTCTATTTATACTTTAAAACCATTAAGTATTATAATTTAACCATTTAAATTATCTCAATGAAAAAAGTTGTTTTTAATATAAAATTAGCGTATTTTTACTATTCTTCAAAACATGAAAGTTATTAGAAAATATCGAAAATTTATCCAAAGTAAATTTCTATATCATGATTCCAAAGAAGAATTTTATTTTGTGAAATTGAAATTATAAAAATTTCAAAAAATAGATTTAAATTGGGTGCGCCATCAAAAGGCGGCAAAACTGCATTTTTTAAAAAATACATATTTTACCCGAAAAAATTATTTTGTTCTTATAAAATGTTGTAGAAAATGTGTAAGATGAATAATAATGTTCTCAAAATTAAATTTAGTTAATATTATTCATAACTTCTAGTTCATAATAATATTATAATAATATATCCTTGTTTAATAAAACTCGGTACTGCGTACAACACACGCTATCGAGGAAGGTCGTGACTACGTGTAATGCAAGCCAAGTCAGGGTTGTGTGTAGTGCATGACTCCTTTGTTGTTGCGTATAACAAAATACATTGAATATATATATATACTCAATGTTTCTTAGAATAACTACAATAAAAAAAACATGAAATAGTGTGTAACACGATCCAAGATTAGTGTTGCGTATACTGCAAGCTAATACGGTGTTGCGTATAGCGCAAGATAATATTTGTGTAGCGAAAAAACTGAATATATGAAAGAAATTAAAATGAATATATCTTATAAAATCTCAGGTTATTACATTGTCATCCTATTGAAATGAAATATAAGTAAGCAGTGAGATTAGATACTCAGTAACAGTTTGCGTAGAATTGAATATATCAAGAGTAAATAAGAAATAAAAAATATGTAAAAGTAAATATCAGAAAACAAATTGCATTTAATCAATCATATAAGAATGAAGAATAACTTGGTTGGAATAAATGATGATTAAATAATGTCATATACCTAATCCAATGATCTTGAAACATATTCAGGGATATAATAATTAATATACTAATAACATAGACATCAATAATTAATCTCATAATGATGTAACACATAATTTCATACATTATAAAAAAACCAATCAAGGATGATTTCTGAGACATCTTACATAAATGGATATGGTTTCATCGAAATACCCAAGTTTGTTTGTTTCATGTGACATACCGATTCATTTTGGGGATAAAGAGTGCCATGAAAATCCATTAATATGTCCAATTATTTCATTAAATAAAATGGGTGAAAAATAATCGACTAGAAAATTCATATTGATAAAATAACATAATAAATCCTAATAATTTCCCCAATAAAAAAACATAATCATAAACTATCCAGAGTAATATGGAGAATGAGATCAAGATAGTGAATCCCCAATCAAAATGATCATAATAATTTCGTTGAAATAATAATTAATGTATCATTACAATTTATCCAAATTAGATTATAATTAAAATAATGTTTTTCATGGATGAAAGGTAATACCATAAAAATTTCAATAATATATTCCTGGGGAAAATAAGTTGTTCACATTGAAAATCCCAATAAAAAACTAAAAAATTTATTAAATATTAGGAAAAATATTTTACTTGAAATGAACCTAATAGAAATTAATATTAATCTTGAAAGTAATAATTTTTAATGATGGAATACTTTTTGTCTCAGGCCTCGTACATTAAAACAATGTTACTATCACATTTTTCTATGAAAATTCAAATGGTACCATGTTTAGAAAAGGGAAATAATTTTCCTTTTAAATATTTTTATAAAAATACAATAATAGTGGAAATGAATTTAAAAAATAATATTATAATATAAATTATTTTTTGGAAAACATTTATTGGTATCATTAATGTTGAGGAAAATGGATTTTCCTCTAAAGAGAGAAATAATGTCCATTTTTCTTAAAAAAATCTCATTAATCATTTTATATATGGAATAAAGGAAAGTAGAAAAATTAATTAAATTTTTTATGAATAAAAAGATGATGAGAAAATGGATTGTTTTTTGGTTATAATGATTAATTAATACACCCCGTGGTGAGTTAATCATAATAATCTCAAATAAAGATGAGATTGTGAAATAATGCCTTATTGATTTGGTAAATTTTTATTCCTAAGACTCATTAATGAATAAAATAAAAAGAACCATTAAATATCATTAAATTAATTTTATTTATTATATAAAATTTCAAATTTGAATTATATGCACATCAATATATATATAAGTGCATAACATGACATATGTCCTAAAGAAGACAATTTGAGATGATAAACCCTTACAACTTTGGTAAAATTTTAATAGTAATCACTATGAGATAAATAGACAAATATATTTATATATATCCTATATTTTTAATAATAATAATAATACTAAAATATATTCATGGATAGTATATACATGACAGAAAATAAATTACTGGCGAATATGTCGTATGTCTCACAACAGTAAAGGTAAAACGAGAAACCCTTACCTCATGTTCGACATTGTTCATACATGTTTGAACCTATTAAACAATAAATATATATTTTCTATTAATATATTATAGAACAATACTCATATATATCAAACCTTATATGATATACTTATAATTTGGTATCACCTATTTATAAACAATTCATCTTAAATTCACTATTTTGGGTAATATCTATATCATTTTTCATGTATACTTTAGTTTTTTAGTTTCAATACTTGTACATTGGTTAAGGATAAATCATATAAAAAAATTATTCATGATATAAATATATTATATATTAATTATATAATTATTTACAATAGTCCATAAAATATATAGACTGAAAACTGAGTTACACTGTTAATGGAAATGATATGGAGTATGTACACATCAACACTGTTTTCATTTTTCGATAGGTGTAGAAAAAGAAAGAAAATTAAAATTCATCTTTACATAATAATTATTGTGTCATATAAATCATATATTTTCATCCAATTCATCCTTATTTAAATATATTATCATTTTAAATTAAAAATTAATCACATCGCATCATAATTGAGGTAGTCCATATGTACACAAAAATGACGTTATCATTTTCCAACAGATTTAAAGTAAAGAAGGAAGATATGATTGTATAGTTATATAATAATAAT
Organism: Viscum album; assembly: GCA_963277665.1. Taxonomy (NCBI): domain Eukaryota; kingdom Viridiplantae; phylum Streptophyta; class Magnoliopsida; order Santalales; family Viscaceae; genus Viscum; species Viscum album. The sequence goes on from OY728129.1 coordinate 82,514,162, forward strand.
TATTTCATAAATTCAATATTTATTGAATAATTAAATTATCATATCCATCCATAAGAGATGGAGATAGAAAAGTAATTACATATGTTTCTGATGTGATATCCACGATACACATGATGGGGGTTTTGTTTCCAATTTGTTATAAGAAGAGATGAATATAGGTTATTCCAAAAGAATAATGAAATAAAATTATATTATTAGTAATTTTATTATTATATTTTAATTATTTATACATGAATTATGGGTGTAATCTAAGAATTAATAAAAGAAAGAGCATAGTGAATAAAATTATGCTTAGTTAGAAAAACAACTTTTGGGTCTCTTATTAAGGACCCTAGGGTTTGAATTTTCAGAGGACCAGAAGATATAAAATATATATAATTATATTGGAGAGATACTTTGGTAGTTTTTAGTTGAGATATTGGGTTTAATATTTGTAAATATGTCAAGGTATGAAGTACAATTTTATAATTGGGAAGGTGTGGAATTTTTATAAATACCCAAAAGTATTTAATAATGGGAAGTTACTCTCAAACCATGTGCCTGAAAAATTGATAAATGATAGATTTTAAAATTTATAAATTTTATCCAGACATCCGCCAAAAAATATAAGCATTTTTTCAATATGTTATTACCAAATCCTCAAAGTTTACAATCATTTACCATTTTAGTTTTCACCATGGAAATTGGTTTTTTATTTTCTTTTGTATCATTATATTAATCATAAAAATAAACTATCCTTATTAAATAATTTGTACCTAATGAATCAAAATATGAAATATAATGTCTTAAATAATAGTTTAATGCATGTGGGACATTAATTTTAACAAAGGCCTATGTAATGTGAAAAACCTTGTTTTAAACATTACTACGGTAATTAAATTTTAATTTTTTTACTGCTCATTATAACAAAAAAATTGAAATGAAAAAAATATTTATTATGATGATCCAAAATATTAAAACATTTTATAAAAACCAATTCATTGAATTTGAAGAATTTAATTTAAAATTCAGCATTCAAGCATGATAAAGATGTTGTTTTACAATAAAAGGTGTTCTTCTGTGAAATGTTTTTTAGAAACATTAAAAATAAAAATGATACCAATGATATAAATTGAGTTTACAATAATTTAATTTAACTATTTATACAATTTTATGAAAATTTATCTTCATAAATTTTGTAAATGACAAACATTTTTCAATATAAATCAGTATTTTTCAATATTAATCAACAGAATTATTATTTTCCATAAATTATAAAAACATCACTAAAAAACAATATTGACATGATGATTTAAATAAATATTACATTTTTTATATGAAATTTACTAAAAATTGAAAAAACAATAAAATAAGTGTAAATATTTCAATCAAACCACTTTAGAAAAACACATTTCTGGGGCTAAAATTGAGATTATACATTTCCCATGATTAGAAAAAATATTATATTAATGCTAAAATAATTATTGAATAAATCACATATAAATATAATTAAAATATTTCACCAATGGTAATTAAATAAATTTATTATCTTTGAAACACAACATGCACATAAAAAAAGAGTTTAGAAAACTATTTCTCTTCCTTCAAAATTATTATTATTTATTTATAATCTATTGATTAATAACTAATTTATAATATACCTTAATAAACCATATAAGTATTGTTATTTATTTATTAATATTACTTACTTCCAATTTAATGACTTTTTTATAATATTATACTATATTATGGTTCATTTAGAGTCAGGGTTGTGTGTATCAAAAGAAGTCAAATAGATTAAATTTATTTAAAAATAAAAATATCAAAAAGTCATTGGGTGTTACATTATTTGATCCATCATAAGTTTAAACCATGAAATTCTCATAACGTTACCACATTAATATATTTTGGATGTTCTTCATCATAATTTCATCAAATTCCCATGTCTCCTCTCTATCTTATGATTTCTCCCAAATACATTTACTATCTACATTGTTTAGTTGTACAACATTATTTCCATAGTTTCTAGAATATATATAGGTTATTATTGGTGAGATAGATTACTTTCCACTTATATTTCTTCATTGGTCAAAACATTCATTGGAAATAGAGATTACTTATTTAACAATGATACAAGGGACACATATGTTACATTTGAGATCCTTAGTGGGATTTTCAAATGGTAACCCAAAGCTCAAAATATTTATTGGATTTTAAATGGTCTAATGTACCTAGGGATTATATTCCCTTTCTTAATAAACCATATAAAACCCTTACATGGATTTACTTTCAAAAAAAACATGATCTCGCAAATGAAATTTGTTACCATTCATCTAGTTATCAACATAGTTATTTCTACTATGTTGAGATTATTTGATATGGGTTTTAATAGTAGTTATCTTTTTTGTTGTCTCCACCAATAGTTATATTCCTACAAGATTCATTTCACCAAATGTATCCCAAAAAGTTGGAGTATGAAATAAAATTTTATATAGTACTTCGTGTGAAACCATTAGAAAACATAAATGGAAGCTATTTTTGTTGGTAGACATGATCAAATGTAAATACAATCCTCATGCCTTTTAAGTCAAGAGTACATGAAATAAACATGTATTCTATTGTTTGAATAGACCTTTTGGGTTTTCTATAAATTTGGGGGATTATTATTGGACCTAAATTAAAGCTCAGTATAAATATCATTCAAAATATTTTTCCAAATTTTTATTGTAAAATGTTGGTCATGATAAAAAACAATTGAATGAGGTGTTCCATGAAGACATTAAAAATGGTTAATATAGATTCATTAAATGGTCAATAGATGTAAATCCTTTCAAATACCAAGTTATTCATCACATTTTGTGTGAAAATAAACAATAAATTACATTTTACCTTTCTTCCTCAGGGTACTTGGTAATAGAGGGAAAAATTCCCCACAAATGATATACATTTTATACATAGTAATTGGTAAAGGCTGCGAGAACCCACTAGGTTTTTATCTCTCAACCATCACCTATTGAAAAACAATACATCATGATACATAATTAGAAATTTTTTACTTCATGTTATCCCAAATATAATGTTACTTAAAAGAAAATAGGATCACATCTATCTCATGCTCACCTGTAAGACAGTTTTTTCTCACACGTATTTAGCTTCCATCATGAAAAGGAAATAACATAATCATTATACATAAGAACACAACCAATTCCCTAATTTAATTCACTAATATAAATCTAAAATACATAATTTCCACAAGTAAGAGTAAAAATTTGAGCATTCAACAATATCAACTTCAATACTTAAATTCATTCATCATATTTTTTTCAAATTAACTTGAACCCTTTACAAATAATCTTGTTAAACAGGTTACCCAATTATGAAATATTTTTTATGAATTGCTTATACTAACCTAAAAACCTAATAAAACTATATAACTAATTAATGTTAATTTATGTAGGTCACTCTTCTATTGTCTTTTTCTTCACTGGATCAACTGATCTCTTGTCTTAGGAAAACATTTAGCCATGAAATGAAAATTTTTGAATCCTTAATTCTTATTTTCATAATTTCTCATATGACCCATTTATTTTTAGATTCTCTGTAATTATTCATATCTGGTCCTCACAATCCTCAAAACCATTATATAACACAAATAAATCATTAATAAAAACAACAACAAAATCACGCAGGTATTCATGGAATACTCTTTTCATTGGATTAGTATAAATTGAGGGAGAATTGTTCAATCTGAATGAAAATACTATAAAATCCTAATTTCTATTCCCCATTTAAAATGTTTTACTCTTAATATCTTCCTTCTTAATCACATTTGATGATACACATGATGAAATTCAATCATTGGAAATTATTGATCAATGTGATGTAGGTTAAATAATTCATCCTTATAAGGTAGAGGTCTCTGGTTCATTGTTGTAATTTCATTGATTTCACTATAATAAATTTCGCACCCTCATATATAGAAACCTATACATCATAAAAACAATATGTATCCACCAGTCTAAACACTAAGCAATATAAATCCTTTATAATACAACTCCTTTAGCTATTTCCCAAACTCAATTAATTTCGTAGTGGATATTATATAGGGAGATATTGGTATTGGGATTTAATTGTTGATTAACTCAATTTAAAACTAAAATTTAAACTCTAATGGATGTATAGGTAATTATTAAATAAATAAATAAATGTTTACAGTATAATTTATACATCTTCAATTTGATGATTAACTTTTCCATCTATAGATTTTTTCTAATCATCTTCCACGGGAATCAAATTCAGAAGTCCTACCAAGGGTGGATCTAGAATTTACTCATATGATGATGTATCCCATATAAAGATAAATAATTCTATATCAACATCTGGAATCTTAATTTCCTTATTTTTGTAATAACTATTTTCATCCTATTTTCAAACTAATTGCACACCAAGGATTATAAAAAACCCTTTAGAATAATAATGAAGTTAAAAATTAGGGCTTGTCTATCTGTAATAATGGGAACAAACTTACTCATCATTGTTGTTGTGAAACTTCCATTTGGGTTCTTGAACAGTAAATCCCTTCTTAAGGTTCAAGGGAAATATATAATCCATAGGTGAAACATTTAAGATATAAAAGAGTTCAATCATCCAGAATAAAAAAATAATTACCTATATTTGATGATAAGATTTAAGTACAATCCACCACATCTTTAATAAATTTAACACCAACTTATGTGATCACATAATCTTGGAAATTATCTCTTATATTTTCTATAGAAAACACCCTTTATGTGTAGGATAAGGATTTTTAAACTACCTAATCACCTTGTATTTGATTCATTTCACATTAGTTACTTTCTTATCTTCCATTAAATGACTATCATGGGGGTTCTTTTCCATCCACTCTTCTAGATAACTCTTATTCCCAGAAATCATATTCCATGGTGTTTATTTCCTCATATATTACAAGATTTAAATTACAACTATACCATCTTCCCTTTTGTTATATTTCATTTTCCGTAATTCTTAGTATTCCTTTTTGTGTTCGTATTTCCATCAAATTAATTACAATTATAGAATTCATTATCTTTCTTAACAACATAATATACTATTTCCTCATATAATGTAAAGGATTGGGTGACTAGTATCCCATGAAGGATTATCTTTTTCCTATGAAATAAATGGACTAAATTACTCTTTAAATTATATACATATTCTAAAACATACCTTATAATCATATCTTCTTACTTAGAATAATTTTCCTCTTCCTTTTGTCTCACACATAAGAATTATCTCTTTATATGTTCTCCTTAATCATAAGGAAAATATTTTTCCAATAAAAGGTCTATAAAATGATTTCATTCCATTGTCTCTATATACTTCTCATCCTTAGTGTTTGGAATTAATTTCAACAACTTATATACATCTCTGGGGAGATAATAATCATACAGGGAAACCTTCACCTTTCATTATTTCCCATTGTGTGTAATATTTTTCCTAATGAACTTATCTATTGCCGAGATAAAAATAGTTTTGTAGTCCCATTAATTTATTGAGTTTTCTAATGCATGAGGTTATATGACATTGAAACACCATTTTTTGAATCAATTTGTTTCTCCATATGGTTAAGGTTATTATTCATAACTAGAGTCAAAATCCCCAAAATAGTTGTAATTTAATTACCTACAACTGCAGCTCCAACTCTAGTATCATTATCATAGCCAAGAGGGATACCCTAATATAAATTACATGATTTGATACAGTTTATATTCTTCCCCACGATTCCATTTCAATACAATGGAATACAATAGATAAGATCTTAATATTTGGAATCATAACATATACTTTCAAAAATACCAATCATAAATTGAAAAAATAAAACATAGTTAATATTAGAACTATAAACATGGTATAATTGGGAATATTCTCATGTCATTAAAATTATTTAAATACATAATAATTTTATGAAAATAAAATGAATTAGACCAAACATATACCCTAGGAGTGTTAAACTAGGCGTGTCGTAAGGCCCGTTGTCATGAACCAAGTGACAGTAGAGTCAAATCACAATGTTCTATTTTTTTTATTATTACCCCTATGTAAAACAATGTCTGAATAAAATCAATATTTAATATATATTCAATGATATATTTCATGTAAAACTACATAATCTGTACCTTACAAAAAATTACAATGTTATCCTATACTTATGATAATCCATAGAGTCGTTCTTCATATTTTTTTCTCAAATATATGTTTTTCTAAATCTACTTCCAACGATTTTACTAAATTCTATCTGATAAAAAATACAATAAAACCAACCTTATTTTTTGTATATGTGGTTGTATCTTTATGACATTGGTGATAGATAGAATAATTTACATTTTAATGGATCGAATAGTTTACTAGTCTACGAAAACTATATAGATACTTTATTCCCAATTTACATTTCAAAACATAAAATAAAAAATAATATTCTCTTTGACAACACCATTATTCAATTTATAATATCTCTAATTACTAATCAATGAACACTTTCCAGCATCCTACTGAAAGGATTCATATGAAAGAGGTGAGGTCTAATGATTTCTAAGTGTATGTGTACAGTGGGAGAAGACATTAATAAATAATAATGTAAAATATTTCAAGGTAAATATAAAAACAACTGTTTTTAGACAATATAACTATAATGAATTATGTTATTGAATGAATAAATTCTGATCATTTATTCCATATACAAAATTACATGACCTTGAGTAATTACCATTGTTATCATAAATTATCAACTAATCAGATGGACATGAATAACTAATATAATATTAATGGAAATAATAATTTCATATATCATAAACATAAAATAAATTCCTTATTCTAAGACATTATAAAAAAATGGGTAAGAACAAATCCAAATACTCATACTAGTTTGTCACATGAATCCACTAATGCATCGAGTGGATATAATAGGATTCATAAATAAATTACTAATTCATATGAATCCATTATATGTAAGGGAAAATTTTAATCCTTGTCAATATTTTTAATATGAAATTCTCATAATAAATGTACACAAGTTCCCAAATCAATAAACATAATCTTAAATCAGCCATGGTAATAAGGTGAATTGTATCAGAATAAAACATCCCTTACAAAACAAATCATTAATTACCCTGATAAATAGTGTGGATGGTACATTACAAAAACTACCTACTGGAAAATAAATAAAACATCGATTTTATTATTAAAAAATAGAAGTACAATAAATATTTCTATCAAACAATCTTATAGAAAATACTCTTTTCACATTGATAACCACTATTAAAAATTAAAAAGTTATAGAATATTAAGAATAAAAAATATCTGAATATAACCTTATCTACTGTTAAAGGATTCTTCAAATAATTAACTGTTTATGACATTGGGAATGTTCTTTTCATGTTGAGTATGTTAAAATGATTATTCTATTCACATTTTAGTAAGAAAAGTCAAATAGTACATTGTTCATGAAATAGAAGGTAGTATCATTTTAAAACATTTTTTACAAATAAAATCATGTTAAGAAATTAAATTAAAAATAATTTTAGAATATTAAAAAATTGTTGAATTTTTTTTTTATAAAACATTCATTTGGATGAAAATGAGTTTTTGACTATAGAGATAAATAAAGTTAGTATTCCTTAAAAATCATTTTATGTGCCAAAGAGAGAATTGTACTATTCTAAAATAAAATTTTCATAAATAAATATATTATAATGATATATATTTGGTTTCATATATAAATATAAATTCATACTCACATTTGATAATTAAATATAATAGTAGTGAATAATTGAGAGATTGTGAAATAAACCCCTACCGCTTTGGTAACCATTAAACAACAAGAAACCTGAATGAATAACATAAACTGAAACATTAAATACAATGGAATTAATTATATTCAACATATAACATGTCAAATGGTATGTATATACATATCATAAAATAATATTGGTCTATAATATAACATATGTCCCAAATAAGACAATGTGAGACGATAAAACCTTACCACTTCAGTAACATTAGAATCATAAATACCATGAAATAAAGGACCAAATATGAATATTTAAATCCCATAATTTCCATAATAACAATAAAAAAACATAATCATGTTTATTATATGCACCACATAAAATAAATAATTGTTGAATATGGAATATGTCCCACAGAAGTAAAAGTGAGACGAGAAACTCTTACCTCATGTCCAACTTCCTCCATAAGATTTGGATCCTCCTATATAATAAATATATTTTTATTATAAATATACTAAAGAACCATATTCATAAATATTAAAAATTATATGAATTACATGTTACCTTTTATCACCCATTTATTAATTATTATTTGTAAAATCGCTCTTCTAGTTAATAAGTGCTTCATTTTTCATGTATGTTTTAGTTTTGTAGTTTTGGACCTCATACATAGATCTTGGTCACATAATTTCAATAATTATAACTATGTTATAAATATAATATATTTATTTATTTTATAATCATTTATAATGTTCTATAATATTTATAGATAAAATATGAGTTACATTGTTCATGGAGATGGAAGGTCGTAGATATGTGTGAAAATTGGTATAATATTTTTACAAATGGATGGAATTAATATAGATAATAATTAACAATTAAATAGTTATAATTATTCAATATAAAAAGAATTTGTTTTATCAAAATAATCATTATTACCATCAATTTAAATAGTAAATAAAAACTCATTCACATCACTTCTTGGATGCAGTAGTCCTCATGTACGCATTAACAAGGTGTTAGTTTGCCAACAAATTGTAATCTAAGAGGGTTGATATTATATTATAATTAAAATGATTAATTATTTCATAAATATTATATATATAAATTAAATCCTTTATTATATCTGTCCATGGTAGGTGGTGATGGAAAATGAATTACATTTGTTTTTGAAACAATATTCTACAATACACATGAATCAACAGTTTTGTTTCTCATTTGAAGGAAGAGAAGATAGGTACAGGATATTACATCATTATAATCACGTATTATTATTTCGAAGATATTTTTTATTTTTTTAATTACAATACATTAATAAAGGTTTCATGATTGGATAGGAAAGAATAAATATCTTAGTGAAGACAATTACCTTAACATAAAAAATATCTTTTTTATATCATATTAATGACCATAGGGATAATATTTTAGGATGACCAGAATCTCTAAAATATGGATATTTATTCTTGGGAGTTATTATGTTATTTTTTAGCCCAGATAAATTTCATAAGAGGTGTGAATATGTGTGGGGGGATAAACCCTTTTATAATTTGGGGGAGTAGAATTTTCTAAAATTACCAAATCTATTGAATAATGGGAAGCCACTATCAATCGAAGGGCCACAAAAATTGATTAAAAAAATTATTTTAGATATGATAAGTTTTAGAGACACCTCAAACAAAACATGTTTTAAACATGTTATTCTCTTATCCTCTAAGTTTACATTTATGATTTTAGTTTTGACCATGGAAACATGGTAATTTATTCTTTTAGACTATAAACCAATGACAATATTAGATAATTTGAACCCAATAAATTTATATATTAATGAAAAGTTTTCATATAAAAAACCCCCTTATGTGGAAAATTACTTATAATTTATGTGAATAAAACGTGAAAACCCATGTTCTGACTCTAACCATGGTGGTTCATTTTTTATATTTTTTCACTATTTCTTATGATATAAATTAATTTTACTTTTTAAAAAATTATTATTTAATGTTACTCCAAATATTATCAAGTTATATTCAACATCGTGGGGGAATTTAATTTAAAATCAAATCCACAAGCGCGATGAAAATGTGGTTTTAAAAAAAATGTTATCTTATGTACATAACATTTGTATTGAAAATATTAAAATAAAATATATTCCAATGATATAAATAGGATTATTAATTATACAATTGAACTAATTTTTCTTTTATAAAAATTTTAAAACAACTTGTAACTCTATAAATTATTTAAACAATATAGAGTTTTTTACTAAAAATTAGTTTTTTTCACAATTTATCTAAAAAATTATATTTCTATATAATTTTAAGTAATTCATTATAAGTTAATTTTTAAATAATGATTTCAAAAATTTAGTTAATTTATTAAAATATATTTATATATTTTTCAGTAAAAAAGTTTAATATAAGTGCAGAAAAAAACCAGAACAACTATTTAGAGAAACATATTTTTAGGCATAAAATTTTGGTTGTTCCTGTATCATTCTATAAAAAATATTATATAAATGATAAAACAATTAAATTAATATTTAATATTTTAATTTAATTATAAAAAATTAAAAATATTTAATAAATTAATTTATAACTATAAAAATACATTGCCCACATAAAATGTGGTTTCAAAAAAAAATTATTATATTCAAATGATTTTTATTTTAATTTATTCAAAATTGATAATTATTAAATTTATTATATAACTATTTTAACCATATAGTTTTATTAATTTTTTTCTTATTCATACCCACCAATTAATGGTCTTGTTTGTAACGATATATTATATTATGGTTCATTTAGACTCAGGGTTGGGTGTATCCCCTGGAATTAAAGATATTTAATATTTATTAAAATTATATATCATAATTTTTCATGTTATTACAATATTAATTATTTAAAATTATTATTAATAAATGGTATAAATAATTTTATCCTAATTACAAATCCATTTTCTTTAATATTTTTTAAAAAATGGATTTTTATGTGTTTTGTAAGCCAAAAATAAAATTAAATTTCCAACACATATAGATAAATTTGGATAGAATTATAATTAAATTTGATATATTAACATTGATATTATTTAATATTCCCAGTTCCATTTTTGGTTATAATTTTTAAATTGTTGATAATAAAGATGATTACCATGTAATAGTGAAATAATGTTTTCTTAAATAGTTATTTAATTAATTTCATGGAATTTATATGGGTCAAATAAGTGAGACAACTCTAAATAAGAAATATATTATGATTTTTTCCACAGAAATAATTATATTATTTTTTTAAACTGATATAAATAATAAATAAGTTTAAGAAAACATAATGGTAAAAATTTAATTTTTATAGTAAACCAGTTTTCCTACACATTATTTAGGTTCATTAAAATGTAATTTTTATATTATTTAGAACATAAACTAGATTAAATATATGATTAATTTATTTCCCTAAAAACACAAAAAAATATTTTATCATATATGTTTAATAAAACATAAAATCACAGTGTTAAAAAATATTTACAAACTTTAATAGTAAAAGGGTAATATTTAAAAATATAACGCTAAAAAGCCTATAAAAATTTTAAAACATGCCTGGAAAAACTTGTTTGTTTTTTTATTGATCTGAAGACACCCTAAACTCAATAATTTTGAAACTTTTTATCCATTGACCATGGAATAGTGTCATGTCATTATAAAATACAAAGGGGTTTCCAAAAGTTCCCTTTTCACCTGTTATAAATGGAGGCCACTTACGCCATTTAAAAAAACTACCATAAGATATTACATCGAAACTATGACTAAATTTCAACTTCCTTAAGTCATTTAAATGACCTTATCCCCAATTCACTATAAATTGTCACAATTTCCTTCAAATATAAGGTTTTCACTAAGAATAAGTTTATGGTGTCAATATTGGCAATACATATTTCTTAATGTTTCTTTATAATTAATTCCATTCTAAAATAACCATAACTATAGTATTCTAAAAAATAACAACAACAAAAGTTTGTTTATATGTTATTATAATAATATTACAATAATTATTTATTCTCTTCTGTGTTCTAACAAAATTCATCATTACATAGTGTGCAAAAATTACCGCCTCCTCGAAGAAAAACATTGAATTTTTGTCCCCACAACTAATGGAGTTTATTCATGATGGTGTTGATAAATAAATATGATTTATATAATTTATTTGTGATTATTGAAAAGTAATTTACTATCCACCTTCTCCCCTCTCATTCGTTGAGTAATGCAAATATTGATCAAGTGTTGTGCGGACTATTGCCTCCATGAATAAATAGGTTTCATTTTAAATCAATTACAAAAAAGTGTATTTTTATTTTAAAATGAATAAATATATATGATATGTATATATGTATAAAAAATATATCTTTATAATGTATCGTTTTTAATGTAATAATCTCTACAAGGTTGTATGTCGATATCAATGAATAACCCAAAAACTAGTTTATTACAGTTTTTGTCTTCTTGAAACATGACTTAAACTCAAATATAATGGTGTTATAAACATACTTTTATTTATATAATTGAAATTATTGTACCTTAAATGTTTTTTAAATTATTATCTTTTTGGGGAAAAAGTAAGATCGATGTCTCTTTTAGGAACCTAGTTCAAAATCAGCCTGATTGTTAATTCTCAATACTAAAATGAGATTACAAGAGACTAATATATAATAATAATTTTCATTAATAAAAAATATAAATGGAATTTTATAAGTTTAAGGTTCTCAAATAGTTACATAATGTGTTTATATTTATGTTACAAAGGGTTAAATCACTTTTTTAGATATTAATGGTAATGGTAAGGGATTGGGTAACTCAAGCTTCATTCAGTATGTTATACATTTTCTTATTTAGACTTCATTTTTTCATGAAATTAAAAATTAATTATTTTTATCATTTTTAATTTTTGGGGAAACCGTTTAGAAACCAATTCCATTTACATGAATGTTATTCAATTAATTTTTTGGAATAAAACATATAATTTTTTAAAAGAGACTCACAACCATATATTTTAGCAAGGTGAATACTTATTGTTTTCAAAATAATATTTTTATGATATATTTTAGTTATCATAAATTGATATATCTTCAATTTATTTATGTTTCATGATTCACTGTATATTATTCTTCTATTATGTGATTATTTTCGATGGAAATTTTTTTATTTCCATCAATATAACTTAAGTTGTTATTTGGATTTTTTATAGAAACCATTTTATTCCTAGTGTTCTTTATGAAAATTGAAAGACTTAAATTAGGATATTATAAAAAACTCATTTTATTTTCATAGTTTCTATATGTGATGATTTTTAAATTTCATCATACACATTTTTTACATGTTTTTTATATTATGATCTGATGAATTTTTTTTAACCTAAATTTATGGATTTTGAGGTAGGTGGGACAAATAACTCCTTTTAATTAATTGGTTAAAGGATTATATTTCATGATATCTATGTTTTATGAGAATAGGTTAACAAGATGTTTGGTTCACAAATCAAGAGTATGATGGGACTTAGCTTTACTGACAATTTTATGAGTGAATAGTTTGGTGGGTATCCATGTTCACAATGTTATGAAATCCTATGATTATAGTTATGATACTTTCTTTCCAATGTTTATAGATTATGTTGTTTGATTTGTGTTTTATTTGATCATTCAATGATAATTCTTTTATCATTTAGAATGTTATGCTTATATTTCATGCCCAGTGTTGACATCAATCTATTTTTGTTCCTGTATATCAGATATATTCCTTTAGTCATGATTTACCACATATTTATCATCTGAACATTTTATAAACGGTTATGTTATCCCTTACTGAGAGTTTGATCTCATAACTTTTCATGTTTCCCTTCAATAATATTTTTAGTGGAATATGACATAATTAATTTCTTTGAGTGGATTTATATTATAGAGAAATTTCAAAATCATGTGAAATAAGTGTGTTTTTGTATATATTATACATTAAAAAAAAAATTTAGGTCCTTGGGTTAGGAGACTTTTTTTGTGGATGGGATCAATAAATACTGTTTTCAAATTTTTAATTTTCTGTATCTTGCTTCAGTCAAATCTGTTAGTATCAAAGGAGTGTTTAGTTATTTTAGAGATTATGATGGGAATGAATTTCTAAAAACCCTTATTAAATGTTTTGTATAACATCTTGATAATTTGGTAGAATAAATTATTATTTGGTTTTCATAACAATATGTCCATGCCTTGACACTACATTTTTATGTAATTTTGTCATTGATTCACCTTAGTGTAGTAACTCTGAAAAGAGTTGGTCGATTATATATCAGCCATCAATCTGGTGCATTGTGAACCAAACCTCATAGCATACCCAGTTTGACACTCCTTGGGGACATGATTAGGTTAAATCACATTTTATTTATTAACCATTATAAAGGATTTATTTATCATGTTAACTTGATTTTTAAGGATAATATACTAGTTATATAACCATTTAAACCCAAAATGTTAACTTGGGAGTTAATGAGGAATTATATAATCATTGTTCTTAAGATATTTATTTGAGGAACAATATTTTATTCCTTATACATTTATTTATATAAGTGACATTACAATGAAATTTTATTTATCAAGAATATGGTGGGAATAAAATTAAGCATATATAATAATTGATGAAATTTAGTACATGGTGACTATCCATATTAGATGAGAGTAGTTGTTCAAAATATCAAGGAAATTCTCACTCAACTCTTTCATCCTATGAATAATTAGATGAATAATGTGGGGCATCAAAACACAATAAGAAGGGAGATTGTTTCCATCGATTCTTTTATGTTTCAATTCCCCTCAATGATTAATGGACCATAAAATCATTTGTTATTATTAAATTACTTAATATAATGGAAAATAATTTTTATTTCCTTTAATGTTTAGGCCATTAGAAAGTGGATTTTGGTTGTCTGTCATATAAAATTTGAGGCTACCCAATGGTGGAATCTAATTTGGGATATTATAAAAATGATTGAAGTTGAATCTACAATGTTGTAAAATTTCAATGGAATGTTAATCATTAAATATTTAACAAATTTTCATTTCACTAAAATAGAATAGTAATTACTTAAACTAAAATAAAAGGAATGTCAGTCAAGTCAATCTTACATGAAAAAACAAAGGATTCTTAAAAGGCACACCTTAGGGTCTTTTTATAGACCATAAATTAATATTGATTGATTATTTGGTGGTTTATAACACAGTATTTGTAAAAAATTTGGGGAAATGGAATTTTGATGGTATGGGGAAGTTGTTCAGTGGATGCTTTATAGTCAAATGGAATCTATAATCCCACATGATTCTTAAGAAATGATGATAAATATAGAATATCATGGAACCCATAATGAATTGTCTCATAAGGGGTAAAAATTTCCAACTACCCACATGAAAAAATGTGGGAGGAATCTCACCTGTGAGTTCCTCAAATGGTATGATAAATGTTATAAGTGTTGTAAAATTGACAACCTAACTCCTGATTACATAATCATTAGAAATATGTTGAATAATACAACTAAGAGGTTGAAGTCCAATGATAATGATCCACCCACTCTTAAATGATTCAAATCTAATGATTGTGCGAATTTTGTCAGAGATAATATGAAATATCTTTTATAGAGTAGGACCACAATGATAAAGTGGTGTTAGTAATACTCATTATCCACTCTATATTCCTGAATTATGTATTTTCTTTTGGTAATTAACATTATTTTATATCTTATAAGTGTTATATGAACTGAAACTCTGAAAAAACAATATATCTTTAAAACCTCTTACAAACACACTAAATGAAACTATGCTTTACATATATTCTACAGTTGAGATTAATATAAATTTAATTTCATAAAATATTGTTCTTCTCTCTATAGTTTAATTCTACATAAATCTAAGTAGAAATTGGCTTTCTTTATAAAAATATCATATTAATTAATGGTAAATTTAAATCTCATTTCATATCTCAAATCTTTATATTTTCATGTTTCAATGAAAGAATGAGTTGTTAACATTTTTTAAATAAAATTATATAGTTTGGGTCTTCATAAAAAGAAACAATGGGTTTTTATCTAATATTAACATGAAGGAAGTAAATATTATGAACAATCTTAGTCTTTGGTTTTATAATAATTTAATATTTGATGAATTTGATGGAATTTCCCCAGAATGTGATTTTAAATTATCAATAAAAACCATCAATGGATATTTCCATATCTCCAGGACTCTTTATTTATGGTATTCCAGAGAATTTGAGGAAATCAAGGAGTTATAACCAGATAATCTTTATAAGATTTTTCTAGGCCTTAGTGCTTCACCTTGGGGTTCACCGGTACTCTTTTAAAAAATAAAGGATAGATTAATTCATATTTTCCTTTATAATCATGATTAAAAAAAGTATCATAATCCTTGTATTGATGACATGTTCGATCAACTCATAGGATATTAATTCCACTCAGAGGTTTACCATTGGTCTGGATATCCTTAATTGAGGGTAAAAGGGGAGAATATTCAATAGATTGAATTATAAAAAAGGTATATACATTTTAATATTATACTTAAATCATTTAGACATACTAAGACCCACATTAGCTTCATGGATCATAAGAATAGAGTATTTATAACTTATCTAAATCAATTTTTGTAGCCTTTATTCATGATATTATTATTTATTCCAAAAGTAGGTAAGAATGTGGAGAATAGGAAAAGACTATGTTAATATCCTATGGGGGAGATATTATATTACAAACATAGAAAATTTGAATTTTGGAAAACAAATTTATCATTCCAAGCTCATGTCATCACAAGTTAATGAATATCTACAGATCTTTGAAATATTAAGGTTATTGATAAATGGCCTAAACCATCCACAGTGACTGAAATCTATAGTTTTCATATTTTTTCATGATATTATGCATTCTATGTGATATATTTCAATATATATCATATCGTGTAACAATTTTAACATATAAAGGACTCGTGTTTTTTATATATATGAGTATGAAGAATATATCAATGATATTAAGGAAAAATTTGCCACTATACATGTTCTTACATTACCCTATCATGTTGAAGGGTTGGTTTTTTATAGTTATGCCACTTTAAAATGTTTGGGATGAATCCTCCTGAAAAAAAATTCAATTACTCATGACCCACAGAAATTAAATACACATAAGGAAAACATCCCCACACATGATATGTAATTAGTTGTGGTAATATTGTTTAAAAAATTCATCAAAATTAATATTATGATGAGAAGATTAGAATATATTCTAATCATAAGATCATGAAATGTATGTTTATACATTTGTATTTAAAAAAGTTTCAATTGAGACAGTACAAGATAATAAAATTTTATAAGGGATTGGTAAATTACAACCATTGAAATGAAAATAAGGTGGTTGGTGAATTGAGTAGAAATGATCTTACAACATTATTCACAATGAAGATTTATACAGACTCAACACTCATGGAAATGAAAAAGGTGAATGTAAATGTTGTACATGAAGGGGATAAATCTCACCTAGACCATGTTTCTGAAAAACCCTCTATTCAAGTGAGGATCAAAGTAGCCAAAAAAGATGATATGAAGATAAAAAGAATGTATTGAATATTCCAAAGTTCAACATTGATATATAATGTTTTATAAGGTTTGGAACCTAGATAGGTGTCCAAACTATATCGTAACTCAGGAAGGTTATTTTGGATGATAGACACAGTTCATCCTTCCCTATCGATCATATACACACAAAGTTGTGTATAAATCAATAATATAACATCATTTGAGATAACATTGAGAGGTAAATTATAGAGTATATATTTCGATCATAGTATATCATTATGTTAAGTTAGAGAGATTACATACTGAATGGATTATGAAACTGATACCCATACCTGTATTGAAATTAGAAACATCATCATGGATTTCATCATAGGAATCCCCCTAACATCTAAATGTAGCATCTCTACATGTATTCTAGTCAATGGCCTTACCTTTTTAGTTTATTTTATTGATATAAAATACGAATCAAATATATATAATATTTCCACGGTTTACATTAAAAAGGTGGTTAATTTTAATGGTGTAACCGTCCTTAATTTATTATATTGAGAAATGAGGTTTAACTTGAGATGATGAATACATCAGTAAAATTATTTAGAGATAAATATGAGCTTCATCACTGCATACCATCTTAAAATTGATGGTCTATCTAATAAAAATATTCAAAAACAATAAGATATATTTAGATAATGTTCAACGTAGTTTTATGGATTTTGGGATCAATATATTCCACTAATTGTGTAATAATATAACAAAACATTCAATTATAGCATCCAAATGGCTCCATATTGTTTTATGTAAATGAATAGATACATTAATCTAATATTATTTGAATATTTTAGGTTGAAAATGGCCATAGGGTGTGACCTAGTGCAAGAAAATATTGACAAGTTACAAACCAATCAATAGAATATTAAAATGGTGAAATGTTTAAAATATATATGTCCCCAATATTCGAAGAGATAAATAATTTTACACTGGTGATGAGGTTTTTATCAGAATATATCTTTGGAAATAGGTAATGATATTTTGAAATAAAGGAAATTTGAAAATTAAGTACATCATTCCATCCATGATCCTTGATCATGTTGGTTTCACTGCCTATCTCCTAAAACACCCTCTATAAATCTCCCAAGTAAAAGTTGTTTTCCATTTATTAATTTTGAGAAAGTATGTACCAAGTCATCAAATTTACTAAGCTCTAATGATATGAAACAAGATATAGATCTCTCACTGGAATAATAGATTGGGATAATTTCCAATCAAAGAGATAAGGTGTTTCATTAAAAGAACACTCATCTGGTGACTTTGTATGAACGAGAGGAATTGATTCATGAAATAAACCCTCATATGATTTCTTCTATGTAATAAAATTTCAATTCTGAAAATAATTTAAAGGGTCTCATGTAATGAACTATGTTTTTCCACTTCAATTAAGTACTATGTTTGAGGGGTAAAACCACACAAAACTTCAAAATTTAATGAATATAAACTATTATAAGGAACTTAATTAGAAGGTATATATTTTAGTAATAGAATAATGAAATATATGTAAATAAATATATTTTGGCTCAATTAGTACCATTGAGAAACAATTAAAATCATTCCTTGTGATTAAAATGAATAAAATGTAAATTTTTCAAGATTGATATTTTTATGATAAACACTAATTTTAAAATATTATTTGATATATGAAAAAATGGTTTCTTATAAAAATATGTCATTCATTATATTTAATTATTTAATTTTAGATTTAAATTTTATGTTGTGAATTTTTAAAAAATTGTATCACTTTTTGATTTATTATAGTCATATGAGAATCAAATGAATTTTTAAGATTTTTTGGAAATAAATAATATTCGGGTGAGTAATGAAAATACAAATTATATTATTTTCATCACTTTTTTGAAATTATTTGAATACATTGAAATAATTTAAAAAAATTTCATATAAGAATAATATATTAAAATGTGAAATAAATCATTTTAAAATAATATTTTTATTTTATTAACAAATACAAAACATTTTTAATCTTAGTGTATCAATTCAATGAAAATTGTTTTTAACACTTTTTAACAAATTATAACACATTGAATTATTTTTTTTTTTTGTTATTATTTTTGAAATAAATAATATTTAAAATATAATATTTTTTAAAATTCATTTGAATCAATTTCATTTTCAATACTATCATAGTCATAAATCTTTTTTATAAACTAAAATAATTTAATTACAAGGGTTTTTAAATGTTTCATACACTAATAATTAGTTTAATATCACTAAACATACAAAGTTAATTTGAAAAAAAATGGTTTTATATTTTAGATAATAATTTTTATAATTTTTTAATATATTTTATTTTATTTTTATTATAAAATTTATATTGTTTAGATTAAGGAAAATTTCCACAACTATGGTGAAATGATTATTTTTCCAATATAGTTTTTGTTAATATTATGGAATTTATATCAAGTAAATTAAATTTATTCCCTTTAAATATTAAATATAATATATTTTATTAAGACATAAATAGATATATTAAAACTCATTTAATTTTTAGCCCATACTAAATAAGAATAAGTATCCATAATGGTGAAAATTTAATTTTTCTACAAAAATAGTTTTCTACACATTATCTAATTTAATTAAAAAGTTAATTTTTAATGTTTATAAATTGAAATGGATTGAATATATTTTTAATTTAGTTTCATAAAAACCATATATGGTTCTATGGGTTGCTTTATATATTTAATAAAACATTAAATATCATTGTCAAAAACCAGTTACCTAGTTTGAATGTAAAAGAGTCAAATGTAAAAACTTAACAGAAAAAAATATATAACATATTTGAAACTTTTGTGGAAAAAATATGGTTTCTTGAAATAAATAAATACAATTAACCAATATAATTTTTTATCATTTGATCCATTGAACGTGTAATATTTTTTCGGAATTATTAGAATATAAAGGGTTTTTTCAAAACTGTAATTTTCCACTCTAATAAATTAGGATCACTTACACCCTTTCAAATGCACACTTCCCATTAAAATTTATGTTTCAAACCTTAGAAAATCACTCATTGAATTCAATAAAATACATTATTCCCTTTTTCATCTAAAATTACCCCATGCCCCTCAAATCAAAGGCAGTCACTAAGAAAATGTTCAAGGACTAAATGTAGGAATCACATCTTTCATAATGTTTCTTTCTTATTCATTAATTTATGACCCAACCATGAAAATACTATATAAATTTAATTATAATAATAGTTAGATTTATATGTAATTATAATTATTGTAAAACCATTATTTATTACCTTCCTTATACTAATAAAAACAAGAATCATTCATAGTTTGTGTGTGCAGATTATAACCCCATGATGCAATGATTTCAGTTTTTCCTCACCACCACTCATTGATGTTATTATTGACTTTATTTATGAATAAATCTGATTTATATATTTTATTTATGATTATGAAAATCAAATTTACTATACACATTAACACCTCTCTTTCATTGAGTAACAATAATACAAATCATGTGTCCTTCAGACTACCACCTCAATGAATAAACGTGTTCTGTTTTCCTTCACTTCCAAACATGGATGGATTTAGTTTATAAATTATGAGTTTATATGATATATTAGAGTAATAAATATTACTTCATAATGGTTATTTTTTCATAATTACCATTATAAGGTTATCCATTGTTTTAATTAAATAGTTAGAAAACAAGTTAATTATAATATTTGTTTTCTTAAAAGCAACTAAAAATGCTATGAAATGGTATTATATCACTATAATTCCATATAAAAAACATATTCTAGTAAATTTGATTGTTTTTAAATGATGATATTTTGTATAAAATGTAATATCATCATCTCTTCTATGAACTTACTATAAAATGATCCTGATTATTAACACTTGATGTCGAAACATTTTTGCAACAATCAAATAATTATGGATAATTGACATTAATTAAGACTATAAATGTAAATGTATATGAGTAAGGTTATGAAATAGGTAATTAATATTTTAATACATATGATACAGGTGTCTAATGAACTTATACAGATTTCAAGGTTATAGTTAAGGGCCTCAGTAACATAAAATCATTTCATTGAGTTATAAAATTTCTTATTGGACTTTATTTTTTCATGAATTTGTCTTATAATTAAAATGACGTTTTTATTTTTTGTGAAATATTTTTAGAACCAATTAAATATCTATTAAATGTATTATTTTAATTTTCTTTAAATAAAATTATACATGCTTAATAATATCCTGTAACCATGGATTTTAAAAAATAGATTGATTCTCAAAAGAGACTTTTTATGATTTTTTATCATTATCATAAAATTATTTGTCTCCAATATAGTTATTTTTTAGGATTCAACCTATATTTTTCGATTATTTTTTTATTGATAAATTATTTGGTTTTAGTAAATTTAATTTATTATGTTTTTATTTGTTTTATGAAAATTATTTTATTTCCATGGGATATTTATGTCCACATTTAGAAATTTCAGAGAACACATTTTCATTTTTTGCATTATTTTGTGTTGTGGTAATTATTTTCAAGTGACAAATAAATGTATGGATTATGAGAGGTGTTTGACATCTATCTCCAATCAAATTTATTGGTAATGTCTTATATATCATGATATTGAAATGAAATTTCATTAGGTTATTTATTATCTAGGTTCATAAAGGTTGAGTACGATGGATTTTAGCACTAACCATAATTTAACAAGTGCATGGATTGGTGTGTCACTATTGAACTTCCTAGGTTGTTAAAGAAAAAGACATTTTCAAATCTATTAATATTTCTAAAATAAATATTAATTTTAGTTTAAATGGGACCCTATGTACAATATAATACCCAATAATCAATAATGGGTTTCTCTGAAATCTTACATTTCACACAACATTATGTAATAACAAAAAATAGTACAACAATAATATTATTATTTTAAATGGTTGATAACGCATTTTTGTTGTATTGGCCGAAATGAAAAGAAATAACTATATTATGATTTTACATATTTTTTAAAGGTTTTTACATTTATCTACAAAATTTTATGGGGTTAAAATAATAATAAATCCATTTTTCTGCATAAAATGCTCTAATATTATTTAATGTTCGTCTTATCGCCTTTTGATGGAGAATCCCTTTTTAAATCTACTTTAGGTCACTTGTACATTTTGTATTTGAAAAAAATATACATATTCTTGGTAATTGGGACATATAAATTATTAATTTGGTTTAATTTCAGTATTTTAATGATAAAACTCATTTTTAAGGAATAATGAAAAATAGTGCATTTTATTTCAAAAATAAATTATCGTCTACTTTGTTAAAATAATTAGTGTTTTTAATTTGTTTAACATATAATTGGATTTTTTTTATAATTTAATTCAATGTTGTCTGTTGGATGTAATTTTACATTTTAATTGGCCATGTCAATCGTTTGATGGTGTTTCCTTCTTAAAAACAGACCTTTTGGTTTTTCCAAAAGAATTAATTATAAATTAATTAATGAAAGTTTTGTGTTTTGAATTTGGAAAAATATATTCCATATTTTTAATCAAAAGGTTCAAATTTTGTAATTAGGTACCTTTTAGTTTGGAAAATTAGGAATATTGACTTTAGAAATGATTTTTATTTAACATAGTTTGAGGGTAAATCATGTAAATAATGGTAAAAAATTATTATAATAATCTATAACTACCCTAACACACGTACTAATTTTATTGGATGAGTAATTAGTGACCTAAAAATCCTTATACTATACTTTTGGATTTTTGGATCCACATGGGAGTGAAAATGAAATTTTATAAAAATTAATTAAAAGATATATGGAAATATAACATAAACACGTATCATTTTACCAAAAAAATTAATGTTGGGTTTTATAAGTGACATATTAGACAATAAATTTTAATTAGAATGTTAATAATATTTATTACATAATTTTATTTTGTTTATAAATTTTAGAGACAAAATAAATAAATTTCATTATGTCCCAATGAAGATGCAGTGATTGCTTCATTAATAAAGGATTCAATTAAATGATGTTATATGTATAACAATAAATATTATTTGATATAATAAATGTCATCCACGAAATTTTTAGATGAATATGACATCTTATTAGACTCTTAAATGGTTTGGTTCGATGTTATCTCTCTTTTTGTGTATTATTTAAATTCAATAATTTGAATACCATAAAAATAGACATAATTGATGTTTTTTAAAAATAATAAATTATTAAATTATTTAAAAAGCATAAAGATATTTAAAAATTATAAATTGATTTTTCTATGGACTTAATGTTAATTAAGTTTACAATTATAGAATATTGACCCCATATAAGTAATGGTAAAAGCGTCTTAAAAATTAAAATATTGTTACGACTTGTAAATTTAAAAGTGAATAACTTTTGAAAAAATGAAATAATAAGGTTAAAAATAAACTCAATACCTATAAAAAACTATATAATGAGTAGATTTAGAACTATCCTAATATTATATTCTCTATATCTCATATTTAATCCACATTGATTAAAAAAATTATATTAATATTTTAATACTTTCCAAGGGTGCCCCTCCCCTCTCCTATAAAAAGGCATGCATTCCTCTCTATTAATCACACTTCCAAATCCATTTAATTAATACATGATCTATCCAATCATCTTCCAATTATACCTTCTCACGTTCATGAAGACTTATTTTTGGATAAACACCCTACTTATAGGTGTTTTGGTTTTCTTAAAAGGTGATAAACCGATGAAGATATATCATTTTCCGAAAAGGTTTTTATTTTGTCTCTTCTTCCACTTTATCATATAATATAAAACCATGCATAGATAATAACTATACTATCCTCAGTATAATGAAATATTATTTTGTTAATATCATCCCTTAAATCCATATATTCTTCCATAAAATGGGAAATGAATAAATCTTTCGTCCGTACGTGTGAATTATCACCTCCATAAACCGATATAGTATTTTCCAACAAAATCTATTAAGATTTGTTATAATAATGAAATTGTTCTTAATATGCGATATTCATGATACATTAATCATTATAATATAATAATAAATCCATTACATTTTTACATTCATGTACATAAAAATGAAAATGTCATTTGTGTGTACGTGTGAACTATCACCACAACGATTTAGTGTGACTAATTTTTATTCATTATATCACTTGTATGATATATATACATAAGTATCTGTAAACTATTATGATGAATTAAATAATATCATAACCATTATTAAATGATAAAATGATAATTATCATATTTCCTTAATGATCAAGGGATATTGGAAATGTTACTCACACGTACATACAACCTACATTCTCCGTGATTATAACATTATTCATTTTTCATCACCATATTTAATGGTTTAAATTAAATAATATGACTTATTTGTAATATATATGAATATTTCATGAATAAAATATATTATATAATGGACTTATGACCACATGGACTAGTAAAATAAAACATTGTTCATTTTCGGCTTAAGAACTGATTATCGAAAAAATATCCGACATGAACTCAAATAATTAACGAATTAAAATATAATCATCATAAGTGATGTAATGCAAATAATAAACATGAAAAAAGTTATTAATAAAGAATAAATTATCCAATGTTTATTATTCAAGAAGATAAATAACGAACATAACATGTCAGACTCAAGGTAACATAAATCTAATCTGAATCTCATTTCATTACGTAAAATATCCATGTAATTAGTTTTGTTTTTCAAGGAATATGTGTGAATAATGTATGATTTTTTTACACTGAATATTCACATATATTGGTTGTATTTATAGTTTACACGCATAATGAGGTCTTTTATTTATCTTTAATCTTAGGATATGATCTTTTTAAGGGACTTCATCTCAATCTTCTTTTATTGCGGAATATCTTGATATTATCAACCTTTATTATTCTATAAATGTGTATATACAACCCTTTTGACACAGAATATCATGAATTAATACATTCTCATGATTTTTAAATTTTTTTAATGATTCTTTTTAATGATTCTTGTTTATGTGTTTTTTAAGTGGTATTGGACTTTTTAACTAAAAAACTCAGTTTAATGTCTTGATGATTTATTCTTGTAAATCAGTAAATTTTATGTCCATGTTTTTAAAATGGATTTTAAAAATGAATTTATATAGAAATTATGGTTTTAAAATTTTAATTTCTTTAAAAATAATCAATGTGATATGGGACACATTGATTTAAAAGTCACCTTATGAAATGTTTTAAATGTTTTTGGAAATGGACTTAATATTTCAGTATATTGAAATGATATTATATTATTTCAATGTAGAATTTTTTTCCATTTATGCATGGATTATATGTGATTATTAATTTATGGTTCTTGGGAATTGATTATGTATATGGGTGGTACCATGAAAAACTAATTGAGGGTGACCTCTTGGTAGATCTCTAATGCATTGGGTAATGTAAGGAAGGTAAACGTTTAGGTTTCTCCAAAGAGATTTTGGGAATATACGATGATGGGTATTCCAAACATAACCATGAAGGTTAATCCATATGTGGGTATGAATGATATAATATATGTATGTTATGGATTCCACAAGTTGCCTTTATGATTTTTGAATTCAATGAGTTATTCATAAATCTTATGATTTCATGTGGTATGTTGAAGAGCTTATGTTTTAAGAGTAAAAAGTAAGATATCATTGGTTTTTATGTATTAATTGATATTTTTTTATTTCCTTATTTTAAAACCATTTTTGATCTTTTGATTCTCATACCAATTTTATAAAATTTGTTAAAAAGATTTAGGGAAGGCTAAGATAAAGGAAGAATTCATGAATATTTTTATCAAGAAAAGAATTCTTATTTAATTTGAGGAGTTTTATTATTATGAAAAAATATGGATAGAGTATAGTGGTCTAATTTGTAATATTTGATATTTAATATATTAATAATGAACTAATTATTTAAAGATCTAAACCTAAAAGGATACTCAATGTGAAATAAATTCCAATTGTTGACATAACTAAAGATTATGTAATGTTTAAACCTGGGGTCATATAGTTGGTATCAGTGGTCGGTTCTGATAACATTAGAGGTTAAGGTGTTATATAAGAATAAGTGAAATGTTTTATATAACCACAATGGTTAACATATTATAAAGATTCAAAGTTATTTTAGAAAAAATGAATGATTTTGAGATAACATGAATAAACACATATTAGTGTTTATCCACATGATATAATAGTTTATCATGACTTTATTGATATAAAAACACTAACAGTTGTTGGTCTTAGTAAATGGATGGATTTATAAGGAACCAAAGTAATAATGGATATGATGGAAACTGTGGTAGTGTTGTGAAGAATCTACGGAATGAAATGTGAGATTCAATGGGTACTCATTAGGTTATTATAAAACTACTATATGGAGCCATGATTGACCACATTAACATTGGTGATTTTTCTATGGAAGTATATTTGAAGGAAATTAATCCTTGTGGATTTTCAGGTATGTATATTTGACATCCTATGTGTCAAGGATGTGGAAAGAAACACCTGGGAAAATGTTTCAAAGGGACAAGAAGATGTTATAGATCTGGTAAAGAAGGTCATAAATCAATAAACTACCATGGAAAAAGGAAGTGTTTAGTTTACTCCAGTAAAGGGAAAGGATTTATTTTAGAGGGATCGATTGATCTATTTTAATGTGGAGCGTATGGTCATTATGAAAATTGATGTCTGACGAAATCATTCATGAATGGGATCAGCAATAATGTACAAATACATATTTTCTAATACCTAATTCCATTCCAATTGAAGATGAGGGAACTAGGAATGACCTGTAAAAGGTATGGATTATTTCATAGCCCTTTTTTTGAAATTATTTAGTCTTAGTACATTATGAATTATTTTGTTGTTGGAATGAATTATTAAATAATAATCTAAAAAAACATGGATAAAGGATCATCAAGAATTTTTTATGTAAAAATGTTAACTAAGGAAGAATTAACTTTTTGTGTGTGGATATAGTTATAAAGTATATTTAGGGTTTATGTGATCCTTGAATTTGGGGAAAATATGGGTTATTACATTTTGGGATGAAAATTGAAAGGAATGAGATAAACTTGAAATTTAAATATTTTATTGTTATTTGGATTATATCATCCCGTGTTTTAAATACTATAAGATTTATATAGTTTTAGAAAACGGACAACCCTTAGGATGGGTTAAAATCCGTCGCATCTAGCAAGGCTGTGGGAATCTAACCCACAACCGAAGGGAGACAAGGGCGTATTTCCCAGAATTGTCCTATGTCAGGTCCCTAGTTATTATGACATATTATTTTTATTTAAATTATATTATAGATCAATGATACATCTATTTTGGGAACATAAATTTTATCAAATGGATATCTTTAGTATTGGAAATAATTTGGGGAATAAGTGATAAATGTTATTTTGTAATAAATTCACTATTTTTTGAATGCTATATGCCAAAGGAAAATAGAATACTATTGGATTATATTTGAGGAGTAATAGTTGAATTTTATTTTGGAAGAACTAATGTTTTTATTTTTGTGTTACAGTGATTCATGTTGTTAAGCGAAATGATTAACCTAACACAAATAATACATTATTAGGGAATTACTTTTTGGTATGATACTTTAATAGTGGTCAATTTTATTTTGAGATACATATTAAAAATTTTATTAGAATACTATGTTATCAAATCTTTTTTAATTTTTTTAACCATTGGTTATATTATTTTGAGGAATTTTAAGTATAATTGATTGTTGAATTGTCTATGTATAAATTGGGTATTACTATTTAATTTTGTATATTAAAAGTAAACCTTCTACTTATAATTTATTAATCATTTTTTGGGATTATATGATTTTGTACTAACCATTTTTTGTTGTGGTAAATGTTTTATGATAGGATAAATAAATATTTAATCATTTTTCGATTATGTGATTCTATAGAACATAATTATAGTGCTTCAGGTTTGACCAAGCCATCTTAAATACTCATTGTTTGGAGAAATGATGAGTTTGTGGAAGAAATTTATTAAATTATGAATCTCTACTTGACCTGTAAATGTGTTTCGTTTTTTTTCATAGACACGTTCGTAAATAAATTTCCAAACATTATGAAAAGGGCCATAAAAAAATTTGTATATTTATTCATCCTACTAGGAAATCAAATACTATTTTTACAATCACAATATTGTGGTTTTCAAATTGTTAACATCTTCAGATCATGTTTTCTATCACTCTATCAAAACAAGATCGTTATTTTTTCTTCAATATCAGAGTGTCCCTACATGGAATCCTAGTATGTGTTATCTCATGTAACCTTTATACTAATATTTATTCCTTTTAGTGTGATATTTTTGTTGAATATTTTTCTTATGTGGGATTTTTAATGAAATTTCTAAGCCTAATTTTAAAATTGAAAGAACGCAATTTCCAAAAGGTGGAAGGATGTAAAATCTCAAGTAATTAAAGAATAAAAAAAGTTCATATCTATTAATATTTTTTAATTAATAATAATTAATGTTTAAATGGGATACTATGAACTATTTCATACTCTACACACAACTACAGATTTCTCAGAACTCTTACGTTGCACAGAAGACTGAGTTCTACCGATAATAATAAATCAATAATATTATTATTTTGGATGGTAGTTAACGCACATTCATTTTATATATTATAATTAAAATAAAGCAATATTATTATTTTACATCTATGTTAAAATTATCTAAATTTATGAAATAAAAATTAGAAAAATGAGAAGGAATCAATTTTTATGCAAAAAATACACTAATATTTTTAAAAGGTCACTTTGCTGCCTTTTGATGGAGACCCTTTTTAAAATCTAGTTTTTTAAAATTTTAGAGATTATATTTTAAAATTAATATTATTATTTAAAATTTTTTCATCAAAATATAATAATGTTTAATTTATGTATTTTTTTTTTGATAAAATTCATTTTTTTACGAATAGTGAAAAATACTGCATTTTAATTTGAAACTGCATTTTTTTCTAATTTATTTATATAGTTAGATTATTTTTTAATCGGGTTCAAAGTATAATAAGACTATTATTTTATCATTTAATACAATTTTGGTCACTATATTTAATTTTACATTTAAAAAAACATAGACACATGTCAATCTTTTGATGGTTATTACTTTTTCAAAAACTGCCTTTCTGGTTTTAGCCACAAGAATTAATTTTATATTAGTTAATACAAATATTATGTTTTAAATTTGCAAAAAGGATTTCATTTTTGGAATCATATGGTCCATATTTTTTAAATAGGTACCTTTTAGTTTTGGATATTATGAATAGTTACTTCAGTAATTATTTTTATTTAACATGGATAATGGGTAAATTAGTTAAATAAGGGTAAATAATATTATAATGATATAAAACTACCCTAAGACATGTACTAATATAATTGGATGACTCATGGGTGACAAAGAAAATCCTTATTCTGAACATTTGGCATTTGGGAGCCACTAGGGTGTGAAAATGACATGTTATTATAATTACATTAATGTAAGGGGAAATATAACATGCACATGTATTGTTTTAATAATGAAATTTGAAGGCGTAGTTCTAAAAATTATTTCTTCAACTATAAATATATCATTAAAAAGAGAAACATATTTCCTACATAGTGATATTTTATATATAATTTTTAGAGATTAAATGAATTAATTTAATTATGAAACAATGATGAAGAGTGATGGATTCATTACTAAATGATTCAAATAAATGATATTATAAATATTAAAATAAATATTATCTAAAATAATTTATACCATAAAATAATTTTCTAGATGAATATGACATGTTATTATACTATTAAATTATTTTTTTAACGTTATCACTATGTTTGGACTTTATTTAACTTCAATAAATTAAATATTGTAAAAATTGAAATAATTGATATTTTATAAAAAACATTATTTACAAAATTATTTTAGAATCATAAAAATATTTTAAAAAAACAATGTGAATATTAAATTTTGTAAAAGTGAATTTAGTGTCAAATTATGGGAAATTGAACCTATATATGTAAAATTAATATCTTCTTGACAATTAAAATGTAGTTACCACTTTTGAAATTAAAATAGAAAAATTATGGGTAAACTAGAAATATAAGGTTTAAAATAAAAACAATACATGTATAAAAAAATTTATGTGAGGTTTTATATCTATAATCATCCCATATTCTCTATATCTCATGTTGAAGCCACTTTGATTAAAAAAATAATTTATATAAATATTTTAATACATTCCAATAACCCCCCTCCCCTCTACTATAAAAAGGCTCTTATTCCACTGATAATCTGAAACAAAAAAATTAATTTATTTCATCCAACATCTGTCCAAGACTTTTCATTTAATTAATAATCCAATTATTGAAGCATTAGTTTTGGATGAAAGCCCAACACAGGTGTGTTTAGGTATTCTTCAAAGGTGATCAATCGAAGAAGATGAATCATTTTCTTTAAGTGTTTTTATTTTGTTTATTCTTTCATTTCTTCAAATCATGTCCAAACATGATGGGATAAGAAATAAATTATCCTAAATATAATTATATTTTATTATGTTAATTTAAACCCCTAAATCTGTCTATATTTTGATCAAATGGAAAAATAATTTGTCGGTCGTGCGTACGTGTGAAGTATCACCTCCATGAACTGGGTTAGTTTTTTTTTCTATTACCATGTATTACAGTTGTTTATAATGATTGAATTAATATTATTAAGTGATATTAATGACATATTAATAATTATAATATTTTTATATATCAATTACATTCTTACATCAATGTTAATAAAAATGATAATGACATTCATGTGTATGTGTGAACTATCACCTCCTCAAAGTGGTGTGACTCATTTTTATTAAATATAAAACTTCTTTGAAATATATATAAACATATATGTAAATTATTTTATTATTTTAAGAATATCATGATAATTCTATCATGATAAAATTATAATTAACTTATTTCCATAATGATCTATGGAAAATGGAAACGTTACTCATGCGTATGCACGGCCTACCACCTCCATTATTATAAAATTTTTCATTTTTACTTACCATAATTAATGGTCTACATTAAACAATATGGTTTTAGTGTTAAGGTGATGAATATTTCATGAATACTATTCTAGATATGATGGAATTATGACTACATGGAGTAGTTACATCATACCATGTTTATTTTCAACTCAATAACTGATTATCGACAAAAAGTCCGACCTAAACTTAAATAATTAAATAATTATAATAACATGGTCATATGTAGTTTAATGTGAATAATAAAAAATGAAAATGGTTCTAAAGAATGTATAAATTAACCTAAATGTATTATTCAGGATGATAAGGAACAAACCAGACAAGTTGGACTCCAGGTAAGGGAAAGCTTATCTCAATCTCATTTCATCGAGTTAAATATCTGTGTCATTGGTTTTGTTTTTCCAATAATATGTGTGAATAACCTATAATTGTTTTATAATTATTATCCACTTATATTGTTGGTATTTATATTGGAAACACGTAATTATTTTATTAATTTATACTTAATATAATGGTATGATCTTTGTAAAGGACTTTATCTCAATGTTATTTTATTGAGGCGTATCTTGATATTATAAACCTTTATTATCCAATTAGGTGTATATACAACCCTTTTGACTTAGAATATAATGAATTACTATATTCTCATGATATATAAATTTTATTTTATGGATATTCTTTATTGATTCATATTCAATTGTTTCTCAAGCACTAGGATACTTCCAACTAGAAACATCACTTTAATGTTTTGATGACATTTTCTTATAAATTTTTTAATTATATATTGATTTTTTTAAAACGGATTTTAAATATATATTTATGTGGACACTATTGTTTTAAAAAGTCAATTTCGTTAAAATAATTAATGTGGAATGGGACACTTTCGTTCAAATTTCTTTTATTAAATGTTTTAAATGGTCTTGGAAATGGATTGAATATTTGAATATATTGAAATGATACCTTATTATTGCAATGTGGAAATTTTATTTTTCTTTTATGCATGGTTTATTTGTTGTTATTATGTTATGGTTATTGGGAATTTCTTATGTATATGGGTGGTTCCATGATAAGTCGAGGGTGGGTGAGAACATGATAGCTCTCCATTGCATTGTGTAACATGATGAAGGTAAATGTTTTGGTTTCTCCTAAGATATTTAAAGAATCTAATTTGATGGGTTTTCCAAATGTCATTATGATGGTTACTCCCTATGTTTGTGTGAAATCTACAATATATGTTTGTTTTTTATGCCAGATGATCCCTTTATGTTTTTTTATTTCTATGAGTTATTCATATATCTTTATATTTCATGAGGTATGTTGAAGAGATTATGTTTTGTGAGTGAAAATTATGATTTCATTAATTTGTAAGTATTTAAGGATTAATTTTTTGATTCCTTATTTTATAACACCTAATGATATTTTTATGATCACTCCATTCTTTTGAATTTTTTTTTCACTAGGTATAAAATGGGTAAGAGAAAGAAAGAATTCAAGATTATTTTTTATCAAGATAAGAATTATATTTTTATTTAAGGAGTTTTATTATTGTGAATAAAATTGGAAAGAGTATGTGTGTCTACATTTTAATATTTGAAATGTAATGTGTTGATAATTTCTTAATTGTATAAATCTATAAACCTTAAAAGATCCTCAATGTGAAATACAATCACATTATTGACTTAACTCAAGATTATGTAATGCTTAAGCTTAGGGACTTATAGTTGGAATTAGAGGTTTGACTAGTTAAATTTAGAGGTTTGTGAGTTATATATGCCTAAAGAACAAGTTTTAAATAACCACAATGGTTATAATATTAGAATGTGTCATATTTTTTTTCCATAAATTGGATGATTTTGAGATAACATGAATATATCATAGTGTTTATCCTCTACATATGATAGTATATACTGATTTTATTAATATACTCACAAAAACCCTTCTGGGATTTAGTAAATGGTTGGATAAAGTATTCACCAAAGTAAAAATTGATGTGAAGGAAACTATGGTGGTTTTTAGAATAAGAAACTGAATTAAATAGAATGTATAATTAAAAATCAATTTTTTTATTCTAAACCAACTATCTAGAGTCATGATAAACCACTTGAACCTTAGTTATTATTCTAAGGTATCATATATGTGAGAAATTGATCCCTATAGATGTAAATATATGTATTTTAAATAACTTATGTGTCAAGGTTTTGGAAAGAGACACCTAATAAAATGTTTCAAAGGGATGAAAAGATGTTACAGATGTGGCAATGAAAGTCATAACGAAATTACCTATTGTGGAAAAAGGATATGCTCGTTTGATACAAGGAAAGGGAATGAATTTCATTCCAATGAATCAAATGAATGTTTTAAATATGGTTAGTATAGTAACTATGAAAATAGATGTTGGGTGAAGAAGGATCGATAAGGCGATCAGCCAGACCATATAAATATATGTATACTAATACCAAATGTCATTCTAATTAAATATGAGGAAATTAAAAATGAACTATGAATGTTATAGATTATTTATTAGCTCGTGTTTTGAAATTATTAAATCTTAGGGCATTACAAAAGATTTTTTTTAGAAATAAGTAATAATGAATGAGATGGAAAAATATGGATAAAGGATCATAAAGAATGTTTGATGATTACGATGTATACATTTTATAAATTCAAGAGTTTTGTTACATATTTGGATTATGATATGCTTAAGTGTATTAATAATGGGATTAATTTAGAAGACATATAGTATTTTTAACCATTAAATTTAGTACATAAAAATGTTAATTGAGGAATAATTGTCTTATCTTTTTTGGATATAGTTATAAAGAACCTTTCAGGCCTATATGGTCCTTGAATTTGAGTAAATTTTAGGTTTTTACATGTTGGGATTCCAAATAAATGGTATGAGATAACCATGAGATTAAAATAATTTATGGTTACTTTGTTGATTTAATTTCTTATTGGTAATTTTATATGAATTTTATAGTGTTAGAAAAAGGAAAACATGCAGGATGTGTCACAACCTGTCATGTCCGGCACGACCATGGGAATCAAACCCCTAACTGAAGGGCTACAAGGGCGCATCGCCTTCCATAGGCCTACGTAATGTCCCTAGTTATTATGAATTTTTCTTTTTAGTTAAATGATTCCACATCTTTAATAACAAGTTTATTTTTACAACTAATGTTTTATCAAATGGATATCCTTAGTATAGGAAACTTATTTGGGGATTAAGTGATAAATCTTATTTTGGAAGACATTAAATATTTTTAGAATCCAATATGCTTAAGGAAAATTGAATACTATGGGATATTATATGATCAGTAATGGTTGAATTTATTTTGAAGAATATATGTTTTTATTGGGTAGTTATGGAAATTCAAGTTATTTATTGAAATGATTAACCTAAAATAGAAAATATTTCATTAGGACAATTACCTTTAGGTATGAGACCTTAATAGTGATCAATTTTTTTTGGAGATATTTCTTAATTTTTTTCTTGTAAGACAATGTGATCAAATCCTTAGAAATTTTGGGTTTTAATATTAGTTTGGATTATTTTGAGGAATTTTAAGGACATTGGTTTCTGGATTAGTCTATGTAAAATGTGGGTATTGTTATTGAATTTTGGAGAATAAACACATCCCTTATCCTTAAAAAACTATTTTATTTTTGGGTATTATCAGAGCATATACTAATCATTTTAGCTTTTGTTGATGTTTCAAGATATGAAGAATAGATATATAACCTTTTTTGGATTATGTGATTCTATATAAGTTGATTATAATTCTTCAAATGGGACAATGTCGTCATGAATACTTATTGATTAAAAAAAATATGAGTTTGTGGTAAAAGATTATTAAAGTATGAAACTCTATATAATAAGTATGTATGCTTCCTTGGTTTATTAGCCTCACTCAAAATAAAATTTCCCATACTTATTAAAAGGTCCGTAAAACAAATAAACCTTGTCAATTTTATTTACCTACTAGGCAGTCAAAGAATGTTTAACCCATCACAAGTTTGTGGTTTTCATATTGATGACTTTCTTTTGATCAGGTTTTCAATCACTCTCTATCAAAACATGATGGTTAGTTTTCTTTCCAATATCTTTGTTTTCTTACATATAATCCTTGTATTATTTATCTTTGGTGGTGATTATACATTTATATATTTTATTTAAAGTAATATTTTTGCTAACACTTTTTCTGATGTGGGATTTTTGATGAATTCAAAGATCCCAATTTAATAATTCTGAGCTCATAATTTCCAAAATGGGGAAGGATGTAACATCTCAAGAAATTTAAGAATAATAAATTTTTTATCTATTAATATTTTATGAATTAAATGGTAATTTTAGTTTAAATGGGAGACTATGTACGATAGTGTACCCAACATGCAATAATAAGTTTCTATGTAATCTTACGTTGCACACAACACTATGTTATACCAAAATATATTACAATAATATTATTATTATTTTAAATGGTATTTAATGCATATAAATTGTATTAGAAAGAATAATTAGAATTAACTATTATGATTTTACATATTTGTTAATTTTTTTTTCATTTTTCAGCAATTTTAGAGCTATAAAATGAGATTGAATCCATTTTTATGCTTAAAATACTCTAACATTTTTAAAAGGATTTCTTTCCGCCTTTTGATGGTAATAAATTTTAAAATCTTTTTGTTGTCAGTTTTATATGTTATATATGAAAAAATATATTACTTCTGCAAAATTGGGAAAAAATATACTTGGGTTGAATTTTGTTATTTTCTTGATAAAATACATTTTTAATGAATAGTTAAAAATAATGCATTTTAATTCAAAACTACCTTTTCATCTCATTTATTTATATAGTTGGATTATCATTAAAATTTGGTTTAATGTGTAACTGTATTATTGTTTTATCATCTAATCCAATTATTTTAATTTGAAGAAATTTTACTTTTAACTAAAACGTAAACACATGTTAATCTATTTATGGATTTTACTTCATAAAACCATGCTTTCTGGTTTTAATGATGAGAACGAAGTTTAAACTATTTAATTTAACTTTTGTATTTTGAATATGAAAAAATGGATTCCATATTTAGAATCATAAGGTTCAAATTATTAAAATAGGTACCTACTATTTTTTGTTATTATGAATAGAAATTTTAGAAATTATTTTAATTTACCATGGTTAAAGGGTAAATTAGGTAAGTAAGATTAAAAATAGAATTATAATAATATAAAAAAACCCGAAAAAATATACTAATCTTATCTTACAAGTCTAGGGAGACCAAAACTATCCATAGGATGAACGTTTGTCATTTGGGAGCCAATTGGGTGTGAAAATGTCATGCAATAACAATTAATTTAAAGTAACGAGAAATATAACAAAAACATGTATGTTTTCTCTTAAAAAAATTAATGTGGGGTTATATAAGTGATATTTCAGATTATGAATATTCATTATAAATCAAAAATATTTCCAACATCATGGTATTGTATTTATAATTTTTAGAGATTAAATATATAAATTTAATTATGAAACAATGATGATTGAGTGATTGCATCATTATTCAAGGATTCAAATAAATGATATAATAAATATTATAATAAAAATTATTTTACATAATTTATGTCATCCAATAATTTCATAGAATAATATGACATGTTATTATACTATTAAATTGTTTTGTTTGAGGGTATCTCTCTGTTTGGATTTTATTTAAATCCCATAATTTAAATAGTGTAAAAATTGACATAATTGATGTTTTATTAAAATAATAATTTAATAAATTATATAAAAAACCAAAAAATATTTTTAATGATTATGATATGGTATAGATGTTCCTTAACTATCCAATTATGGAAAAGTTCCCCCATATATGTATAATTAATAGCTTCTATAAAATTAATATTTTTTTTACCTCTTTTCAAATTAAAGGTGATTAATTAAGGGTAAACCGACTAGATATGGACTAAAATAAATTCAATACATAACTAAAAACTATTGGATGAGAGGATTTAGATCTATAATCATATCATATTCTCTATATCTAATGATGAAGCCACTTTGATTAAAAAATTATATGATATTAATATTTTAATACTTTCCAAGGGTGCCCCTCCCCTTCTTATAAAAAGTCAATCATTCCTCTCTATTAATCACACTTAAAAAGACTTTTATTTTTCATAATAATTGTCAAATATTCTTCCTAGAATCCCTCCCCACATTATTTATGCATTATTTTAAGAATAAAACCCTTTTAAGATGTGTTTAGGTGTTCTTCAAAGGCAATTCACCGAGGAAAAGGTATCATTTTTTAATGTGTTTCATTTTTGTTTCTTCTTCCACTACTCAAATCTCTTACAATAATGATGTGATAATAACTACAGTATACTAAATATACTTATTGGTTATAATGTTAATATCACACCTTAAATCCATCTATAATTCTATCAAATGGAAACGGAATTAATCATTTGTGTGTACATGTGAATTATCACATCCACGAACCGATTTAGTTCATTCTACATTATTGTCTATTAAGATTGGTTATAATGGTAATATATATTTTTATATGTGATATTCAGTACATATTAATAATTATAATATTATAATATATCTATAAAATTCTTACTTTCTGGTTCATAAAAATGATTAATCCATTTGTGCGTATGTGTGAACTATAACCTCCACGAAGCGTTGTGACCCATTTTTATTAATTATATCACATTTAAAATGTATATATATATATAATTATATTTAAATTATTATGATGATTTTAAAAGCCTAATGATAATTCTGGAATGATAAAAGGATATATGACATCTTTTCATACATATTAATGAAAAATGGAAACGTAATTCATGTGTACGTACAACCTATATTCACTATGATTATAATGTTGTTCATTTTTCATAACTATATTTAATGGATTAAAATAATTAATATGTGTTAAAGTGATTAATATTTCGTTACTACTATTTTGGACATGATGGAATTGTTACCACATGTACTAGTGACATAGTACCATGTTCCTTTTCGACCCAAGAACCCATTATCGACAAAAAGTCCGACATGAAATAGAATAATTAACTAATTATAAAAACATGGTCGTAAGTGATGTAATGGGAATAATAAACATGAAAAAGTTTCTAAATCAATAATAAATTTACCTAAGTATATTATTTAGGAATTTGAAGAATGAACATGACAAGTTTGACTCAATGTAAGAAAACTCTTAATTCAATTTTATTGTTTTTGAGTTAAATATCCATATCATTGGTTTTATTTTTCCTAGAATGTTTGTGAATTACCACTAATTGTTTCACACTGAATAAACACTTATATCTGGTGTATTTATATTTGAAACAAATAACTATGTAATTGATTTATCCTTAATCTATTAATACAATCTTTGTAAGGGACTTCATCTCAATCTTTATATTGGGGAATATATTTGTATTATGCACTGTTATTTTTCTATAATGTGTATATAAAACCTTTTTGATATATCATATAATTAAATAACATATTCCCATTATATTTGAAATTTTTTTATGATACTCTTTATTTATTCTTATTCAAATGTTTCTCATGTGGTAAGGGGATTTTTAACTAAAAATCTCTCTTTAATGTATTGATGATTTATTCTTATAAATCATTCAATTTGATGTTTTTCCTTTAAAAATGGAATTTATAAATGTATTTATACAGACATGAATGTTTTAAAAATTGAATTTCTTCTAATTGTTTCAAAGAGGTAATACACACTTTGATTAAATATTGTCATTATTTTAGGTTTTAAATGGTTTTGGAAATGGGTTGAATATTTCAATATGTTGAAATGATATATTATGATTTCAATATGGAAATTTTATTTTTATTTAATGAATAGTTTATGTGTACTTATTATGTTATGGTTCTTGGGAATTTCTTTTGTATACGGGTGGTTCCATGATAAATTGTGGGTGGGTGATATCATGATATCTCTCCAATAAATTTTGTAAGTTGACAGTGGTAAACATTTAAGTATCTCTCAAGAGATTTTGGGATTATATTGTAATGGGTAATACCAAATTAACCAAGAAGGTTTCTCCCAATGTGACTTTGTAAGCTACAATGTATGTATGTTATGGATTCCACAAGTTTCTATTATGATTTACGATTTCATTGAGTTATTCATAAATCTTATGATTTCATGAGGTATGTTGAAGAGATTTTTTTATGAGTGAAAAGTATGATTTCATTGATATTATGTATTCATGAGATAATATTTTCTTTCCATAATTTATAAACCTTCCTAAGATTTTTATTCTCATCACATGTTTTAGAAATGTTTTTTACATGTTATATGGAAGGGTAAGAGAAAGGAATAATTCAATAATATATTTATCAACAAAAAAGTGTTATTGTTTTATTTGTGGAGTTTTATTATTATGAAATTTTTTTGATAGAATAGAAGTATCTAATTTGTAATATTTGAGATGTAATGTATTAATAATTGGCAAATTCTTTAAAGATCCAAACATTAAAATATTCTCGATGTGAAATAATGTTACATTATTGATGTAACTCAAGATTATATGATGTTTAAAAATAAGGACAACCTTATATACTGGGTTCAAAATGATAAAAAATAATTTATTATAGTGAAACATTATTTTCTATGTTCATGGCTCATGTTATATACTTCATTATTTATTTCCTCTTATCTTGTTAAAAGTTCCATCATTTGATATGTTATTTTTATCTATCAAGATTATGGTTAATGATGATTGATTTATGTTATTTTAAATTAGATATATTTCATTATTTTTTATTTTTTATATTTTTATTATCTCACTATTTTGGCTATTGTTATGTTATACCTTACTGAGAATTTTAGAACCCACCTTCTAATGTTTTCCCTTTCCTATGATTTGAAATGTATGGAATCACAAGGAATTTATAAGTGTGGATTTAAATAATGGAGAAATATTCATTGTATTTGAAATAAATTATTTAATGTTTCAAGTCTCCATGACACTTAAACATTAGGTCCTTAGGTTATTCAAATATTTTTGTATGTAATAATTAAAATATTTTTTCAAAGTATTAATTATGTATATATTTAATGGGTCACATCACCCCTAGGTGTTTGCACTGGCCTAATAGGACAAAACTTAATTTTCATTGAAATTTAATTATAGATTAGATGATGAAATTTTGGATGAATTCATCAAAAGTCAATGTAAATTTCATGTTTTATTATAATTAAAAAAATTATTTATGAAATTTATATATTTTAAATGGGATGTCTGTAAGTTTTAGAATGTACAATATATTCATAATGAATAAGTGAAATAATTGAAATGGGGACATAAGGATCTAATTTACTACATAATCACTTAAACACATATATATAATATAAATAAATTACCATTCTACTTAAATAAATTAATTAATTGACTTTTAAAAAAGAAAAATCTGAATTAAACCATTTGAATAATCATTAGAAAAAATGGTCTGTATATTTTAAAATTATTTATTTTTTAGGAAAATGAATAAAATTTGACATCAAAGAAAAAAATTGTTTTTAATGAAATCATTCTTATTAAAAAAATGACGCACCACATTTTTAGAAAATTTTATTAATGCAGGAAAAAATGGGGGATAATCTCTTAAAAATAATATATTGACAAATGAGGTGAGGAAGGAGTTAAAATATTATACACCATGAAACAAATTATTGATGCAAGGTAAAAAAAATATATATATATAGAAAATAAAAATAAACACTTATTAAAAATGTTTTAAAACGTGATGGTATCTTTAAGAATAATATAGAAACAAATGAGGTGATTAAATTTGAATTTTGAGATTTTAATACTATATTATGATTGAAGTGTTATCTTTAGATTAAAATTCTGTTAAAAGGGGTGGAATTGACTTAAATATTTGTCCAGTCAACAAGGGGAGGTAAGAGTAGATAAAAATAACTATGAAAACCTACCGAAACCAATAGTCACAAGATATTCGATAAAAAACATCAGTTCCCTAGTATGTGAAAAATCACCCAATATAGAATTTTTTCAATTAATGTAAAAAAATATTAAACATATTCTAGAAGATAATATGATAATGGTATATGGTCTTCCAATGATCTTCTGGGGGTGACTTTTTTATCAAAAATAAAACTCATGAATCCAAGGATTCCAAAGGATTATCAAATTTGAGTCAAGGGGATGTATGTAAGTCTAATAGTGAGGCCCATATCAAATATGTGAAGTGATTGGTTAAGGTAAGGGAATAGTTTTCAGTACCTACATCTGTTTTGGAGGAACTTTTACACTCTAAAAGAAATGGTGGATGTATATGTAATAGAAATAAGTAAATCAATGGAGGACATAAAATAAATGATTGAAATATTTATTTAGGTTGTTTTCATTGATAAAAAAAGGACATGGATCAATAATCAAGACAAAATTTGGATTCACAACATTAAAAAATTCAATATTATCATGGAATATTACCCAAATACTTTCAAAAAATCACCTAATACTTTTATGAAATAATTACAGATGAACTATAAAGGAAAGATTTCCCCATTGATTGTATGTTATATATAATGAATGGCACTAATTTATTTTAATAATCATGGAGTTACTTATTTTTGAAATCTAAAACATAACACTAATAATTATTTGATTTATACTCAAGTTCTCAATAGTTCTATAAAAGTGGATTCCTCCAAAATAAAATATTTATATTTAGTAAGTATAAAATTTATTTTTTCATGACATATAGTAAAATCCACTATGTTCACCTTGTTAGACTGAGTACCTTTGACTGGTAACCATTTGAAAACAAATATTGACGTTTTATTTCTCTTCATTGATTATTAGTTTGTTTCCATTTTATGGATTGAATTAATATTATACTTTTGTTTTGGTTTTCCTCCTTAATAATTAAATTTGTAATTCAATATATCACTCTAACATTTGAAAACACACCCAATACTATTCCTTTATATATTGTTGTATTTTACCCTATTTTCTCATTAATTTTATATTATACATTTTTATTATTTATATCCCACCAATAATGAATTTTTTCATGTGGAGAGATTTTCATTTACTTTATCCATCTTTTTTATCGCAATCTTATATTTAGTATGTATTAAGATTTTAGTTTGGGAGAATATGTTCTTGTATGATTCTTCACAAATTTATGTTTTGTATTGTGACATGACATATTTGATTAGAAAATTATATCTTAATTAAATTTCATTTCTTGTATAAGGATAATACTATTCCATTGTATTTATGTAATGAAGGTATTAATTTAATTGTAGTTGTTACAATATGATTTTTCCAAGATGAATAAAAAGGTTTCTAGAAGTGGAACAGAAAAGGAAAATTTTAATTTAACTAGTGGTATAAAGAGATGAACATGTATAACTAGATACCTTTTATTCTATCATTGTTATTCATTAAAATACTAATACATTTAATTGATGAATATACATAAAATATATAATACGTATTGTTGAATTGATGGTTCTAATTTATAAGAAAAAAGTCTTTGTTGATACATTCAATTAATCATTTTATATTTAACTTTAGATACACATGTTACTATGATATATTATTGAAAAAATGAATATATTGATGTAAATGGACATAATATGAAAATTCTAATTTCATGATTAAATAATAAATTGGAAAATGATGATAATAAAAAAGTAATTCTTATATCAAGGAATAATGAAAATAGAAATGAAATGAAATTTTTTTTAACTAAATGGAAATCATAATATAGAATGTAATGTAAATTAAGGTTCTTATAAAGTATAATTTTATTCTTAATATGAGAAATATTATGGTGTTATAAAGATTATATAAATTCTTATTAAATCATATCTATGTAGGTGATTTTGATTATTTAAATTTTGTATTTTAATATAGTAGATTAATGGTTTATGTTCATCTCTTATTTTTTTAATTTTAGGTTGTTATATTTACTCATTCATTTATTGAAATAAAATAGAATTACCACATAATTAATGGTATAGAAATATTAGTAAGACCTTTATTGAAATATTTATTAGATATTTATTTCATTATTAATATTATTATGAATTGTGAATTCATTATTTCTTTTCATTATGATTTGTGGTGTTACATCGAACTTTATTATGTGTTCTTGATTATTTAAACTTGTTTTAAATGGTCAATTCATAGTATCGTTTTATATTTTTTTTTATCTATTTATGTTTGATATATATGTGTGGGATATAATGGCTCTAGGTAATGAAATGTGGACCTTTCTATGGGATGTAATGGAAGATGATTATAACATTTTCACATTTCCATTAGGTTTGTATTGTTAAGGGTTATGCAATGGTTTGAGTTATGATGGATATCGATTATAGAATGAGTCATTATTATGATTATGAAATTATATGGTGGTAACGAAGGATTCTACTAGTTTAATAGTGGTAATTCTTATAGTACTGTCTTATTTTTATGGGATAAATGTTTGGATTGTTGGC
Organism: Viscum album; assembly: GCA_963277665.1. NCBI lineage: Eukaryota > Viridiplantae > Streptophyta > Magnoliopsida > Santalales > Viscaceae > Viscum > Viscum album. The sequence continues at coordinate 82,558,188 of OY728129.1, forward strand.
ATGTGTTGGGAGTCCATCTCGCCTCTTTTCTCATCTTTTTATGATGGTAGTGATGATGTATCATTTTTATAGTTTTGGTCATTTTTTCAATAAGTGTTTTATAATATTTGATTGTTATTCTATAAAAACAATATAACCCTCATTTATGCCAATGTATATAGTGAATGATCAATGATGACTAATGCATTTCTCACCTCCAAATGGGATGGTTATATGATTTTTTAACAACATATATAGTCAAAATTGGTCAAATAGGTTAATTTTTATCTTGAAAATCCTTATTATATTAATTAATATATTTCACATATGTCTATCCGGGAACCTTTATTTCTCATTGATATAGGAAAACATAGAAATATGACCCTACTAAGAACTCTCATGTTCTTACCCATCAATGGTTTTCAAGAGTAATTTTGTAGGATATCCTAGCATAGGTTTCATATTCTACTATTTGAGATGCTAGAGTAGAGTCCAATATGTCTTCATGCATTGTATATTGTCATTTTATTCAGGATTCATGTAGTTATATGTTATGAATTCATATTTTTAACTAGTTAGTTTATTTTTAATGAGTTTATTGGTGAATGTTTTATTTTAATAATAACATATGTGGGTAATTCTTCCCATTTGAGTAAAAAATACCCTCAATGATAGTCTCTGACACATGTCATATTGGAGGTGATATTCATGGGTCATAGTGATATTTCTATTTGACCAATTTTAGTATCAAGTGTTGGTGGATAGTGAAATATTAATATTAATTCTTTTGGATGATTGATATGTTAAATTTTGGATATAGAAAAAAATATTTCATTCATGAGATCATAAAGGAAACATGTATTTTAACCAATATTATAGTGAAGATGAATAATATGAAAGAACACTTATATTTAGGTCCCCTTATGAAATAATCTAAAACTTTTAGTGTTTGAGATACTAGAAATAATCCAAGTATTTTCCCCCAATGATCTGATGCAAGGGAAATGATAAAAATTAGTCTTGTTTAGGTAGAAAATGAATTAATTATAGGGTGGAAATATTTATAAAGGGTCCATGCATCATTTTCAAAGTTATCATTTAAGTTAAAAAATAATTTTTTATTATAATATATGTGTTTATTTATAAAAATATATATTGATATGATATAATATTAATAATTATTCCGCATTCTATTATAATAAATTGAAGCATGCTACAAAGACAACCATTCATTAAATTCATGTCATGGAATGTTTTTTGATTTTTTGATATTCTTGGTTAGTTATAATAATATGAAAATTAATATAATGATAATTAAAAATAGTTAATTGAATGATAATAACTAATAGAGTTATTTTATAGTAGTATGTAAATATAATTTCACTAATAATAAATCATACTTCAAGGATTCTTATTTTCATAAGAAATCACTAGAATATTTTATATTTTAGTATGATCGTTATGAATTATTAATTAGGGTATGGGTACTTTTGAACTAAATCCTTCCATTAGAATGTTTTATATTTTACTATTTCATAGTATGACATTTTATATATTAATTAAGATAAACTAATATTTTTTAACATTATTAAAAATAAATCAAGGTTTTATGTTTGTGTTCATCTAATTGAGAATCATTCTAGGCTTATAATTATTTGTTACTTATCATTTCAAATTTAATGAATGGTGTGAAGCACACCTAACATGTATTATTATTATCAGGGATTAATTTGAATTATGTTTTAAAGATATTATGTGATATATATTATTGGACTATTGAATCTAGATTATCTATGATTTTTAATGCTATAAGAAATTTGATATAAATTCATACTATATTAAGAGACATGATAATTTATTTTTATGCCATATAGAACATGAATTGTTCTTAATTTTATAATTTAAATTTAAAATGTGATTTATAATCCCATTATTATATTATGTATAAATAATGAATGGTGAAATTGTGGATTTATGTGACCAATTATAATAATGATAATACATTTCCAAATTAATTAATATAATGCACGAATATAGTAATCATGCAATTATTGAATATCAACATACAAAATTTCCCCCTAAATAAGTGTAATTTAAAATTATTTTTAAATGTTATATGTTGATATATTTTGTTGTTTTTTAAAATGTTTTCCAGAATTTTTAATTCTAGGAAAGAATTAATCCTAGCATTGTGTGTTGATATGTTTTTTAATTAATTATTTGTAAAATAAATCACTTTGAAAATAATATTAGTATCAATGGAAGGATTGGATATGATACTATGAAAAGGATGTGTTCGGTGAAGACAATTTTTGGTTGTTTTGATATGGAAGTGGAAATTATCTTTATATGGATTATTTTAAAATCATTCCCTGTTTATTTTCTAGATGGTGTTTATTTGTATTATACCAATTTTTTCTTATTTTGTTTTTGTTTGCATACATTATAGAACTTTATGATATTATATCTTTTTTGTTATTTTTTTTATTGTTTACTAAATTAAATTTTCGATGCATATCAACATTGGACATATTTCTTTGACATTTATTATTGATACAACTACTCTTAGAATTTCTTTTATTTCCTTCTAAAACCAAATTAATGTATATTAAAAAAAATTAAAGTAACATTTTTTTTCTAATCTATTATTGATTCTATTTATATTATTACCAGATGTTCTTGAAATATATTGATAATTATATTCATATTATTTTATATTAATAAATAATTGGTATGAATACTTTGAGTCTTGGTGTGTCTCTTATAATTTGGTGGGTAGTTATGGTTAGGGTTGACTTCTACCATGTATCCATCCATCTTATACTACCACTGAACCACTACCATCCCTGGAATTCATAGGGATTAAAGGGAATTACTGATTTCCATGGGCTATAGATAAGTGTTAATGGAATCTATATGCATTAATGGAATCAAATTCAACGTTATATAATAATATAAACAATAAATAGAAACTTATGAGAATATGACATGAACTATCCAAATGGTGTTCATAGAAGTATATAAATATTAAAATAGGAATAAATCAATACATGGTATTTTTGAATAATCCTCTAAAGAAATTATTAAACTTTAAAACAAAATATAAATACAACTGGTGAAAATTGAACGAGAACAAAGTATACAATAATACACTAGTTCAAACTTGTTGATATAATACTACCAACGAAAAATAAACCTAAATATCACCAAAAGGACTCTACATGACTCAAAAACTACTCACCATATGCCATCATTTATATCATCATACTAAACAATCATTAAATTAATTCCATCAAATATTGGCCACATAATTGAAAACATAAGAGATTCCTACACACACACACTAGTGTCCTTTCTTGGTCTGATACAAAACATTCCCTTCCAGATTTCACCAAAGATAATATGTTGTTATTTCCATAATATATTACATAAATGACAGATTGATCATATTTTATAAAAAATTGGTTTTTACATGATTATGTATAATAAAAACAAGCATCCTCTCCTAACACTTTATTTTTAATAAAAAAGTAAAAACTTTTTTTAGAAAAAATGAGGCCTGGTAAAAATAAATTCATAGTTCTAAAACCAAAAAAGTAATCATGTTTTTTACATAAAATATATTTCAAACCATGGAAATGGATTTTTAAATATCAAATAAAACCAAACATTTCATCATCCTTTCCAAAAAAGCTTTCTCAAACTCCTTTATCTAAAAAAAACCATGGAATTTTCTTTTTGAAATCCACATTGTAAAAATCATTTATATATTAGTTAGAAAGTAAAAAAATCAGAAAAACATGGAATAAAGATAGAGACACTAATAAATCAATTAAAAAACAACCAACAACAAATCCTATATTTCATGGATTCAAAATCATGTTAGAGTACAAAACCATGACATAGGTATTAGGATACCCTAAATCGCCATCAAAAGTGTCTTGCATCATATGAAACTCACTATAATCTAATATTAAAAGTTCATCCCTAACTTAACTTATTATTATCTATGTGTGGGATGAAACTATAAAATTTCATTCTAAAAACCTTTCAGGTCACTGATTTCAGAAATAAACCCCTAAGAGTGTGTAATTTTACTAGGGAAATAGGTAGTCTAAAAATGATAATCTACTGTAACAAAAATTCATACCTTCTAGTTAGTTACACAGGATTACAATGATATTTAAAAAAGATATGAGAGAAGAAATAATTCTCTATAATAACAATGAAATCAACATTATTTAAAATGTGATAAACGCATCTCACCTCTAATGCCCTAACGTGAAACAACCAATTTTCAAATACATGAATAATAATTGACAATAAAACATTATAAAATATCACCCTTTGGGAAAAAATCCATAATTAACAGAATAGAAACCAAGCGTCTCAATAGTAAGGGTAACCAAAATATAAACATTACTCCATTTAAAAAAGATCCATATTAACCTTTTAAAACATATTAAAATGCTATGACATTATGACAACCTTTAAAAACCATTCCAGTTATAATTATTTCAAATCGAATGGGAACAAAATCTGATTTGAAAATGCTTATTTCTATTTTAAATTTCATTAGAACACCATATGAAAAATAAGTCTTCAATTTCATAAATATATTCCAACAAAACCATTATTAATAAAAAACTCTATCAACTTCCATTTATAAAATAAAAATACATCCAACACCAATCCAAATTTATTTATTTATTTAACAACACATTAGCATTTTCACAAAAACATTGAAAGACACATCACTATGATAAGTATGAAAAGAAATTGAAAACCATTTCATAACCTTAATGGATAATAAATATAGGATTAATTTGAGAAGAAATATAATTTTCAAACACACAATAATATTATAAAAATTTATTTAATGTAACATCATAATAACACTTACCTTGATCCATGAATAAATTAGATGTAATGAGTCAATGTCAATGATAAAATCCAAACCATGGAATAATAAAAACTCCACAATCCCTAATCATAAAAAACCTTATAATATGAATATACCCAAACCCAAGAATTGATCAACAAAATCATTTGAGTTTGTGGGATAAAGAAAAGTCATCAGAATGTAGAATGGGTATATTGGAGAAAACTGAATAATTTATAACCCATGAAATATACAAGAATACGAAGGAAACGATATTAGAAACCAATAGTTGAGTGTAACATCCAAGATCCGGGTGCTTCCCAATGGTGACCCATACCCATTTAGTCACATGGCCTTTAGTGAATTTCCTTGAATTCCAGAGGCTACCGACTAGAAGTGATGGAATAGGATGTGATAGTGGAAAACTATGCCCTCATGAGTAGAGTAACATAGTGAAAACCAATCGTAAACAGTTGTAGAAGCAGTAGTACCATACCATAGATGTAAACAGCTGAATACTTATTGTATTAAAAACTACAACATATATAAGTAAATGATGATTTCCACATGTTACTTGGAATGCAGGAAAACAAGTCACAATACTCGAAATACTATACTAAACCCAAAGTAAAAAATCATTAAACTCCAACAACATTGCAAGCCTATGTTTGGTCCCATTCTCTCCAGATTAAATAGAAATCAAGAACATTATGTTTAAGGGTGACTACCCCTATCTATAACTGCAATCATATAATCAGTTTCGGCCTGAATGCCTGGCCCAAATAGGGTGTGAGATGAATCCTAGAAGGAAATCACCAAAAGATCTATGCCTAACTATTAGTGAATATATATATATATATATATATAATATTCTTAATGAAGTGATAAACAAATATGTACTCAAATGTAAAAAATACTAAAGTTTCCAATTACATTTACTCACATTTATTAATTATTCAAATTTTTGAATAATGAAATCTTGGGATCTAGCCTAAAGTCAGTATCCCCTATATAATAGAAAAATAGAAGAATTCAAAGACCATATAACAATCATGTAATACTAAGTCCGGGCTTGTTCTTTGTCTTGGATGACCCACCACATTAAACATTCAAAACATCATAGTGACCCTCAAGGTGGCTCACACAGTCTATCCCCTACGATCAAGTGTTCTAACAAAAACAAAGACTCTCTAAGGAAGCACTAATCGTCAATTACCCATGTGGTCTTTTAAAGAATAACTAATGGCTCTCTGAGGAAGAACTCAATGTCTGTGGTCTCGTAAAGGTATACTATAGACACTATGAGGGACCAATCACCGTCAATCCTCCCTATGGTCTCATAATGTAAATATAACAGACACTCAAGGGAATCCCTCAATATCAATTCCCCCTTTGGTCTAACAACACCAAGTTCTCACTACCATGTGTAATACAATAATGCACAAACAATATTAAGTAGCCCAAGTAATCTCAAATACCACAAGGATAAGAAACTACAATTCATAACAAATTCATTTAAAAAGAATCAATTAAGCAATAATTCCAACCTAACATGCAAGGAAAATAAAAAAGGTCTTCCTCATAGGTGACCTAGACCAAACGGTCCTAAACATTCAAACATGGAAACAAAACCCTGGTGTGTCCCCTAAACATGAAATTTAGAGTAATATATATCAATGAAATATCTTAATCATTCAATAAATATAAGGAACATGTAACATGTTTAAATTCATTAACATGAAACACCTGAATCATGGCTAATCAGCACATAGGAATATATAACTCAATGATAATATCACAAAGGGAAAAACCACCTACCTTGATGTCTTATGATCGATATAGCTGAAAATTGTCCATTAAATTTTCCTAGAACATCATAGATCTATAAATAGGTCAAAAAAAATCAACCACGGAAAAATCGAGATAATAGAGAAATCATAAAGAGAGGCTCTAGGGAAAGACCGAACTCACTGGTGGGAATCCAATGCACATGGAAGTGCCTCAATCTGAGCTCAGACAGAGGAATGGGTGGGGGGCTCAAATACTATCAGTTATACATCACTCTCTTGTACAAGACATGATAATAATAGATGAGTCTAACAGATGAGACATGTCCCCAGTTTGATTAATCAAATTAAATTTGAAAATTAAATTGCATGTTCATTATATGTACATGCTATGTAATAGCCAGAAATGGCCCACGCATTAGGAGGTCCACATGTCTATGTACTCAGTAATTACATGGCTAGTACACGACTACCCATGAAAAAAGGGTACATGACGTGTACTCAAGTGTACAAAACATGTACTTAAAAATTTCCAAATTCTTACTTTTTCCTCGAAACACGCAAAAACAAGTTCCATACCTGAAAATAAGATCTGTGTTCTTACAAACACCCCCCCTTAACGTAATTCGTTACCAAATTTCCATTCATTGGGTGGTGAAGAAGAAAAATCAAACAACTCTATCCACTATGATCGAACATCAGCCTTCCTCTCCCAAGTCACATCATGTACTTTCTTGTTCTACTATAGAACCCATACAAGAGGAACAAGCCGGCCATGAAGAACTTTTTTACTATGATCCACAATCTATATATGGTTCTCCTAGAAGGATGCATCCCCTTCTAACTCAACCTCCTCATGGTTTTAAAACGTTAGAAAGTTCTGAAAGGTAACTTCATAGCAAAGAATCATGAAAGAGGTCATGCATAGTCTAATACCTTTGAGGTAACTGCAACTGATAGGAAACCTGTCTCACTCTCCCTAAAACCTCAATATTCCTAAAATATCTCGGTGAAATCTTCCCCTGTCTCATAATCCGCCTTTGTCTAAACCTTGGTGTTACAAGTAAGAAAACCCAATCCCTAACCACGAACTCTAGAGGTCATCTTCGTTGAATAGTATATGATTTCTGCCAAGAATGTGTAGTAGCTATTCGCTTCCAAATCAACCCCACCTACTCGATGGTCTCAGGGACAAGACAAGGTCCCAACATAGCTACCCCTAGTTCCTCCATCAAACATCAGCGTGATCAGCGTAACCTACTATACAAATCCCCATAAGGTGATATATTAATCATTGCCTGAAAACTATTTTTGTAAGAAATCTCCAATATGGGTATATTTCTCCCCAAAGAACCCCAAAAATCTAGGATGCATGCTCTAATTATGTCCTCCAACACTGGAATCATGAGCTCAGACTGATCATCTGTCAGGGGATGGTAAGATGTACTATGAAGTACTTGTATACCCAAATCTCTATCTAGTCCCTTCTAGAAATGATAAGTAAAACAAGCATCCCTATCTGAAATGATAGAGTACGGAACCTCATGAAATCGTACAATCTCTTAGATGTAAATACTACCAAGATCATAAGCATTGAATGTTTCCTTGATTTTAAAGAAATGCACACCATTTTTTAGTTTTTCAACAACAAACCATACCTCAATATTCCCTCGAGATGACCATGGTAACCCCATCATGAAATCCATCACAACATCATTCCACTTCCACTCGGTAAAGGGTAACTACTATAACAGCCCTATCGGTTGCTCAATCTCTAGATGCACCAAATGGCATTTGAAGCACCTCATCACAAAACCAACAAAATCTCTCTCCATACCTAGCCACAAATACTGTCGGTTTAGATCATGGTACATATTGGTGACACCGAGATGTAAATCCCAAAATGGGGAATGAAAATCTAACATCAACTTCACACATATTCCATCGGAAACCCATATAGGGCCTTGAATATTCACGATCTCATCCTCTCCTATGGTCCACAAAAATGTAGGGTCCTCTCTTGACATACTCTCTTATAGGACTAGGCCTTCGGAATCTGATAGTTGCCTCATTAACACTCGATCTATAAGAGTTTAGGTACCATCTATAGAAGATTGAAATTTATTCCCCTATATGCCTTAATCCTCCCAATGCATCTCAGAGAATAGTTCCATAAGTGACCACTCACTACTAGCCTCATGAACTGGATGTATCTGAGTTCTCCTGCTCAATGAATCAGCCACTGTGTTGCCTTTCCAGGTCATATAGGCTCTCTCAAATTCAAAATACTGAAGGTACTCAACCCGGCTTCACTGTCTATAATTTTGATCATGCTGAGGAAACATAAACCTGAGTTTTTTGTGGTTACTGAAACCCACAAAATTATACCCTCAAAAGATAATGTCTCCAAAAGTGTAAAGCATGCACAACTTCAGCTAACTCGAGATCATGTGTCTGTTAATTCCTTTCATTTGACCTCAACATCCTAGACCCATATGAAACAAATCTTTCCCCTTGCATTAGAAATGATTCTATCATGATAACTGATACATTATAGTAAATGGTTTGAATCTTACCCAGCTCTGTAAAAATCAGTATCAATGCTAAAGTAAACTTCTCCATCATCTCTTGAAAGACTGAATCATAGTATTATGTCCACAACTACTTACTAAATTTCTTATTCATGCCCATAAGTGGTGCTGATAACTGTGAAAAGTCTTGTATAAAGTGAATGTAGTAACCATACATCCCCTGAAAACTCTATACCTCAACGATTGTGTTCAGATTCTCTATAGAAACTACTACTCTCACTTCCTCTGGGACAACTAAAACTCTTGTATTTGAGATAACATGACCCAATAAGTGAGTCTGATCCATCCAAAAGTGGAATTTTGAGATCTTACTATATATCATATTATCTATCATTGTACTGAAAATGATCTCAAGATGGGTGGCATGGTCATGTCGAGTGTGTGAGTACACCAAGATGTCCTGCTCAAAGACATCCATAAAATAATCACATAATGTATGGAACACTCATTTCATTAGTGCTTGGAAAACAGCTGGCACATTCGTGAGACCGAACGACATAACCACATACTCATATTGACCATACCTACAATTGAAGGATGTTAGAGGTATATCTGATGGTCTAACACGCTACTAATGATAGAAGTATCTGTAGTCAGTATTTGAGAACACCCGTGCGCCTCAAAGATGATCAAAGAGATCATCAAAACCTTCAAATGGATATTGTTTTTTAACCATCAATTGCCTCACCTTCCAATAATCCACACAATGTATAATTATACTACCTACCTTCTTCGCAAACAGTGTAGGTTATCCCCATGGAGAAGTGCGAGGTCAGATGAAACCATTTTCAAGCAAATCCTCTATCTTCTTCTTGAGCTCCTGTAACTGTAGTACAACCATCATATAAGGGGTAATGGACATTATTACCACTTTTTGAACATGCTCAATGGAGAAGTATATCACTCACTCCGGGGGTATACCTGAAAATTCATCTAGAAGTGAATCTCTAAAACAATCCACCACTAAAGGAAATGTCATCTGTGATACATATATATACTATAAATTCCAGATGTAATTCATCCCAACCCATGATTATTAGGTCTAGCTCTGCTCACCTAGACATCCCATTATCCCTTTTGAAGAAACAATCCACCCTCTATTGATGAGAAACTCACTCAGTGGTAATAGTAATCAACAAAGTCTTGTTAAGAGACTGACCAGTCTATTCTGAGAATGACATCGAAGCCCGTAATCTCTAAGACATAGAGATCTCAAATGAAGTGACACCCACCAACTACAAGAGGAAACTCCTTTCACTAACATACACTAGCCGTCCTAATCCCAAATAGATTTTCTAGTGTCATGACATACTTAGAAGTAATGATACAGAGCCCAAGGATCTCCACAATAGAAATAGATAATAAACTACGGGAATCCACTATATCGAAATCTGTAGAATCAAAAATTGATGAAACTAGATTCATATCTCTACCCATGAAGGTTTCGGGATTCTACTCCTACAGGGTCGGATCTATTACAAATGTCTAACCTGTATCATGACCCTATGACCCTACATGAATACCCTAAGCTTCTCCCCCCATGTTGTCATTGGAATCCTACCATCTATATAACATGACCATGACCTCATCCTCAGCCTGAATGGCCGTGAGAACTATAGATCCTTAACTGATGAGAAACTTGTGGTACTTTTCTTGAATGTGGAGTCATATAAGAACCCTTATCATTAGTTTCTGGTGAAAAAACCCAGAAAAAATGATGAATATGGCCTATCATTCCGCAATATCAGCACTCAAATGGGTCTCTTGGGAACTAATGTCTCGTATTCCCACTCATCACACAATGGTTCCATACCCCCTATCTACCTGAAGAAGTATCACATCTACTCAGATCTCCTTGCGTAGACTCCTTACAACACATTCTACTTTTTGTCGGAGAAGTACCAACTCTAGATGTTGAACCGCCCCGTTTCACAGCTCAAGACTCCCTCAGATTAAGCTTGGTGATCTGTTCCAGGATGAATACATAATATTTGGAATTCAGCTTGAATGTGTTCACATGAGATCAGATTTAATGTCTAAGACCATCCTCAATCTTCCTATCCAGAAATAACTCATCACCCCACCAAAATGGGTGTGAATTTTTGTAGCTCTGTGAAGTGATAAGAATACTCCCTGACTAAAAGAGTACCATTTTCCAGACCCATGAAATCTGATTCTTGGTCAGATCTCAAGGTCTCTAGGTATAAATATTCATATAAGGTCCACTAAAACTCATCCCAAGCAATTACTTTTTGGAGTCTGTCCTGTAATTTTACATCCCACTATATCTTGGCAGAATCTTGATGTATATAGGTCGTGAGATTGAACCTCCTCTAAAGAGGTGTCTAGAGATTCTCGAATATAGGAAACAAGGATTCTAACCATGACTCTATAGCCTTTGGTCCTCCACCCCTTTAGAAAGTGGGGGGATGCAGCTATTGAAAAACCTGCATCAGATCTTCCCTAGATGATCTAGGATACAGTGCTCTAGTAGGTTTTCATAAACCTCAAGATGATTTATCTTAACTATGCATCAACACCTGTGTCTGGTATAACATCTTATTTCATTCCAGGCATGATGGGAGAATATGTTGGTAGTCCCTGATATATCCTTTCTAGCATCTAACCATCACACAAAACCTAGCATACAACCTGAGGACATCTCAGGGGAATGAGTCTACAAGGTCAATTGAACCCCTTCATTTTAATATTATCCAGGACTAAAACCTAAAAGTTCAAGAAAAGAATAAGAGAAGACAAAATACGTGCTTTTTAAAACATGGTTACACTGCGTCTATACCTGCCACACGGCATGTCCCCATAGGATTCATCGTGGGCATGTACCTATGTCAAACCTTGTTGTGTAACAACCCATACACACCACATATTCCTCTCAAGACACCATGTGTAATGGAATTTCCCCTCATTCTTGATTTCTTCAACATGGATAAACTGTGTGGTTTTCCCAAGTGTAACACTACACAATGTGTTCACCCTAGACAAGGTGTGTACCACTTATGTTATAATCACCCTTGTCATTAGTCACATGGTCGGAGACACGGTCGGTTCTACACGTCTTGTAAGAATCGGACATGGCATGTACAAACTATGTTTCATACACCCATGTCATTTAGTAATGCAACCAGATACATCACCTTTTTGGCACAACGTGTAATCCTAGTACACAGCATGTTTTACCTATGTTCCCTAACCATGTTCCTCTTTTCACACAGTCCATCACACGATTAATAACTGCATGACGTGTACATATAGTACGTTGTGTGTACTTAAGAAAAGTTATTTCTTGTAGAACAGAATCACATGACATGTGTTCATGACACCCCATGCCGTGTTGTTAGGGTTTCTGAATAGTAGTCCTTTGAAACTCCTCCAATACCCTTAAAACATAATTTTTTTCCATGAAATGAAAAATTCTAACACGTGAGATCCCATACTCCCCCAAATTAATTTTTCTCATCCTTATTCACATCATAACTAGACAAAATTAAATTAAAGTGTAAACATGATCCACCAAATTCGTATTCAAGAGGGCCCATCACACCTAAGGAACAAATTTTTGGAATCCATCCAAATTAAACAATAAATATCACGATACCATATCAAAAAAGAAGGTACTCGATCTAATCATATATCACAATAGCATGCATATAGAACACAACATCTATCACAACATCATGAAATTAGTAATGAACACTAAATTAAATGAAAAGAATGCATCATATGTGATCTCTAGAAGGTTTCTATATGATGCATGAGATAGAGTAAACTAAAATCATTTGGTTGAAATAGAAATAGAACTTCAATAATATTAATGATAACAACACAATACAAGTGAATCACCCAACGGTGTAATAAAATAAACTGTAAAAATTGAAAAACTAGAAAAAATGGAATATTTGAAGTAACATGGCTTTTCCCTATACAAGGGTTAACTACTCCAGAGAACATATTATTACCAACTACAAATTCTTTCATATCACCATCTATCGACTTGAAATAGTAAGACAAAGAAGAAAAGAACCGCCTCTAATACCAATTTGTAATGTCCTGGATCAGGGTGCCGCCCAAAGGTACCCCATACCCGGTTAGTCACATGGTCTCAAGCGCATTTCTCAGAACACTATAGGATACTAAAATGCAGTGAGGGACTTGGGTGTGATAGTGGGGAAACTATTCCTTCATTGGAAGTGTAACACAATAGAAAAAAATTGTAAACACTAGTAGAATAATTAATACCATACCACAGAATAAAATAGTTGATGAATGATAGTCTAAAAAACTACAACATATTTAAATAAATGATTAATGTCACAGGTTACTAGCAATGAATCCTAACAAGTCACAAAACTAGAAATAAAATACTGAAACCAAATTAAAGAAAATAGAAAACATCCACAGCATTATAAGACACAGCTTGGTCACATCCTCTCTAGCTCCAACATCAATAATGTACCTAATGAAGAAGTATGACTTCCCCTATCTATACCTGCAACCATATAATTTGTGTGGGCCCAAAAGCATTACCCAAACATGATGTGAGATGAATCCTTATTGTATACCACCACAAGATCGTTGCATAACTCTCAGTATATATATATATCTTGAAATATGCAGAATGAAGCAATTAACCAGTAAGTACTCAAACTTATACAATCCTACAGTTTCTAGTTACATTCATTTACATTTATTAATTATTTAAACTATTGAATAATGAAATCTTGGGATATAGCCTAAGCTCAGTATCCCCTGAGTAATAGAAAAATAGATGTCTCAGAATACCATGTTACAACAAGTATGATGATGTACATGATTTTACATTGGATAGGAAGATTCGACACAATCAACATTAAAAACATCACACAGACCCTATGGGTGGGTCACACAGTCTAACCCCTATGATCAAGTGTTCCAAAAACAATCTCTAAGGAAGCAATCGCTAACAATTCCCCCAATAGTCTGTTAACGAATAACTACAGACTCTATGGGGAAGAAATCAACATTTATTCCCGATGTGGTATTGTAATGGTATAATATAGACACTCTAAGGGAGAAATCACCATAAATCCCCCATATGGTCTCGTAACATAAATATAACTGACCCTCTGTGGAAGCTCTCAACATCAATTCACCCTATAGTCTAACTACAACAGGTTCTCGTAGTCCAGTGTAATACAATCTTGCACAAATGGTATCCAACATCCCAAGTAATCTAAACTACTACAAGGAAATGCAGCAACAATGCATAACACATGCATTTAAGAAGTAACAATTAAGCAAATATTCCAACTTAAGAAGCAATCAAAATAGACAAGGTATGCCTCATAGGAAACCTAGACCAAATAGTCATAATCATTCAAATAATAAAACACACCCACAGGGTGTCCCATAAATATACAATTTAGCAAAATATATATCAATGAGGTCCCATAGTTAATATATAAATCTATGACAGGTGATAAAAGGTATAAATTCCTTAACACGAAATACATGAATCGTGGGTAATCGGTACATTGGAATATGTAACTCAAAGAAAAACTCTTAATGGAAACAAACTACATACCTCGATGTTTTACAATTGATATAGTTGAACCTCTGACTTTGAATTGGCCTAAAACGTCATTGATCTACAAATAGTTCAAAAATAATCAACCACAGATAACTTAAGAGAGTTTGGTGAAATCAGGAAGAGAGGGTCTAGGGAAATAGAGAAATCCCGGGTGGGATTCCAACAAACCCAGAGAAACCTCAATCATATCTCGAATGGAGGACCGGGGGGCGCTAAAATATTCTTGGATGTATATTGCTCTCATGGACTAGACATGGGAAGAAGAGATGAGTTCTGAATAGGAGATGTGACCCCTGTCATATTAATCAAATTGAAAGGAAAAGTGTATGGATTATTCATTTAATGGACATGTTCTGTTCTTACCTCAATCGGACCCCACTTTATGCAGTTCACACGGCCATGTACTCGGTTGTTAAATGGCCAATACATGGATACCCGCAAAAACCGGGTTCATAGCTTGTACTTAGGTGTACACGGCGTGTACATTGAAAAATTCCAAATTCATCATCTTTTCCTCAAAAACACCTAAAAACAAGACCCATACCTAAAAAAAGTTATGGGTTCTTACAAAAAGGATTAGATGAAGGTTTGATATCCATGGGATCTCCCTAAGTATGAGCATTCAAGATAAATTTGAGGAAGGGGGAAAAACCTTAATAATAAAATACGGTAAATGTAGTAAAACCAAAAAAAACACACCTTGGTATGCTTCCATTAATTGCACAATGGAATTCACCGGGTCATGGTGTACCCTAGAAATCCTCAAATGATCCCCAAATAACTGAAAACCCCGAATAAAATCCATTCCCCTTACATTTTTATCACCCAACATTCCTTGCACAATGGCATATTACTTCTATATGTTTTCTATAGCGGAAACCCTTTGATCAAAACACTCGGTGAAATGCCCAATTTTGAAAATTCACCCATTTTTGCTTCTTATAAAGAAAATCTCATGTCCAAAATACCCACTTAAATGACCATGCCTAGACTTTTATGTCAGGGTGAGATAATCCAAAATCAAAACCCCTCTATACATCCCCGAAGCACATGAAAATATTCAAGAACACTAAAAACATAAAAATTGCCCAAAAATAAATAAAAATAATAAATAAAACAGTGACATGGGGTGTAATATTTCTCCCCACAATGAAACATCCTTCACAAAAAAAAGTTGATTTTAAAGGTAAGAAAAACAAAAAGTTGAAAACTCAGTTATTAGATGAAAACATTGGAATGGGGAAGGAAACACTAAAAACATCTCCAGTGAAATATAACTGCACTCATTAGGTGAGTTCGCAATGTCCAACAAACCAATATCCAATCATCTATAAAAAACATATAAATATAACTAGATCAAAGACAAATAGCTAACATGAATCTCAATGTAAACAATTAACTAGATTAAGAATACCCACAATTTAGAATTCATCTAAATTGGTGAAACAATATATAAGCACAACAATGAAAAAAAATATTTCAAAAATATCCATGTTTCCACTAATCATAAAAAATTATATGATTTCCACATCTAGATAAATCAAAAAAAAAAGAAGCTCAACTACACAAGATAAACACATCTCAATAAAAATATTAAACATCACTATGCTAGATAACAAAACCAACACATCCCAAAATAAAAGGGGAATACACCTATCGAAAACATTCCTCGTCATGGAATAATAATTTTCTAACCTTAGATCATGAAACTACATAGAGGGAAACATGAGGCCAAACTCATGGAAAAACTAGTCATGGTGATATTTAGTCATGATCCTATACTCATATCACTCACAGACTAACTATAAACCAACTACTCGTCATTATTACCCCAGTACACACCGAAGGAATCCCCATAACATCTATCGGAAAAACCTCATTGAATAGTCCACAAAATTGACAAATAATAACGATATAATTGAGAAAAATTTAAGTTAATATAAAAAAACATACCTTTACACAATATAAACATAAATATCACATAAAGGATAGCCCAAATTCCTCACAACACAAACCTACAAACACTATAATAGCCTTATATAGGAATCCCCAAAAACAATCTTCATCTAAATATTATCCATGTAAAAAATTCATCCAAAATATTCTATAATTGTATGCACTAATGAAAATATAACTAGACACCTCAACATGGTCTATGAGCTCATTACTATTGAATTTTAAATTCCAAGAGTTCCATACTAGAGCACACAACAGATCAGAGAACCAATTAGGGAGACCCCTACTAAATAATTGTGAAATACTTTCTACAAAAAATCATTAATTTATCTCCACAAGAAATCTCATGAACTCAATGGAATCTCTACCAATATATTCTCAAGATAATTCCACCTAAAAACACCATCATAAAGAATTTTCTAGGATTTTTTGATACACACCATGGAGGAATAATGGTATCTTTAACTTTATTTAGATCTTCTATGTGAAAAATTTAAAAAGTAACATGTTAAAAAAAATTATAGGATTCACCATGAAGAGTTATTCCCCAAGATGGTATTTATAAATTTCAAGATCAAAAATATAGGAGGCATAAATTTAATAACACAAAACAGGATGCCAACCCATTAATGTTTCTAAAACCAAAACAATAACTCCCAAAACATGATGGAAAAATTTTCAAAATCAACAGTTCATTAAGATAAGAACATCCCAAAAACATTAACTTTTATAAAATCACTCTTTATTTTAAGAACATTCTATGTTTTTAAGGAATCAAATATTATTTTTAAAAACTCTTCTGATTCTGAAAATACCCTATAATTTAAAAAATTTCACTTTGTTTTGAGATCTAAACTCCCCCTTTCAATTTTGAAACATCTAACCATGCGTTGAAAAGTTATATATTCTCTTTAACCATAAAAACCCCACTAGAGATTCATAATGATCATATTTATTTCAATTTTTTCCCTTTAAAACATTTCTAAACACCTGTTTATTTTAATTTAAAACCATACGATCACATGGTATACACCCCAATAGGGTCAAAAATGTTTCTAAAAACAAACTAAATCAATTTTAAAATACGAAATAATTTATATATTTCATTATGAAATAATATATTTCAAAACATATTTCATTAAACCCACATTCATTTTTAACTAATCCCCACGGCCCAGATTAAATTCAAAAAAAATTCAAGAAATTCACCATTTACACCCAAAGGCATATTTTACCACAAATGTATAAGAAAAACATAAAAAAAAACTACATATCATCTACATCTCAAAATAATCACATTGATACATTTATATTATTTTTAGTCACTCAAGGGAAGTATAAATATCATATCCAATTTACATATAGGTTCACACATGAATTTACATACTAGTATAATGGACCATGAATCAATTCATGAATCCATATCTAAAACTATTTTTGAATCATGATCGCATACCTTAAATATTTATTCAGAACATGTAAGATATTTTTATCCACTTATTCTTCCACTATACTCATCCAAAAACATTCTAAAAACACCCAAATCAAAATAGAAAATTACAATGACGATCAATAAACTATCATCTCAATTCATGGAGACTCAATACCAAAAACCTATGGAACTCAAGTTTCAGCCTAAAAGGGGGTGATCGCCCACATACTCATGGCCATTCTCATGATTCCAAATAAAAAACCTAATATATACTCTACCAAAATACACACCAATAATAAGAGGGATCTACAATAACCTAGGCTTCTTTTAATGACCCAATCTTTTAAATGTTTTTTTAAAGAATTAGTTCATGTTACCAATGAACTTGTACCATACCTAAATCTCCAAAAGAATCAAAGGCTATTCTTTATCACTGTGATATAGTGAAAATAAATATTATTATCCACATGTACTATGAGAAATGATTTCACACTTAGGTTTTAATATAAAAATAGTAAAGAAATAATAGAATTTTACATTACCTCTTCTTAAGGTGGACAAACAAGAATATAAAATAATAATATACAAATAAATATGCAATAAAAATATGAAATAATAAAGTAAACATCCATACCAAGGTATATAAATTGATAACACAATTGATATACTATATAATTATATAGAAAAAAATACCAAAGTAAAACTATCCTATACAACATCCCAAATGAAAACCGATCCCGAACAACTCTAGAAACACCTCTACATGACCACATCCCAAAATTTGTATCATTTGAAAAAAATCATCATAGAACGAGATAAAATACAAGGAACCTAGTATAAAAGAAAATAGTTGACAAACACACACACATCAATGTATATATAGGGTCTGAGTCATACATTTCTAGTATGCTTTCAAAAAAGTTTATATGATTTTCATTTAACAATAAATTAAAAAAAAAAATTATTAAACATAATTTAAAAAAATTTCACTCTATAAAGTTTAATAAAACAAGTACCATTATATAATTCTTTCCCTCCAGAACCAAACTATAATGTTTTTAATAATAATTCAGGCTTAATTTTCCCATACCCATGTTTTAAAATCAACCATAAAATCAAATTTTTTTTCTTCAAAATTTTTTAGTTCCATGAAAAATTAATTTTAAATCAGATAGAAAACTAAAAAATTCATCCTATTTTCTATAAAACTTTTCCCAAATTCTATTAACAAAATAACCATAAAATTTTGTTTCTAAAATCTAAAAATTTCAATCTATTTAAAAATATTTTTTTAATGAAAATAAAATTCACAATCTAGATTAACTCATAGAAAAAATATTACCATATATTCTATGGGACCAAATAAAACGACCAATATCCAATCCATGGTCTCATTAAATCAAAATAAATCTATGGGAGACACTCCCGACATCTGTATGAGGATCCCCTAAATCATCCTCAAAAGGGTATAGAATCTTAGGAAACTCACTATGTTCTTACATGAAAGAAACTATAACTAGTTTTTTGGATCACTATCTCTATGGCCCCCAATGTGAAATAGGATCATTCCATTTTGAACCCCTTTCATTACTCCTCGTATAAAATTAAATCCGTTAGTGAGTGTAATTTTCCAAGGAAACTACATATAATATACACACTAACCTTGTTTAACACACATGAATACATCCTTTTCAATTTATTGGGGTTCCCATTCTACTATGAAAATATTGTGAGAAAATAAATTGATCACAAGATCAAAACATAAAATCATTATTTAAAGAAAAATAAATCAACATAATACCACCTCAAACATCCACAATTTAAGTATCTCCATTAAATAACCATGGATACACGTCAATGATAAAATATTATAAAACATACCCCTCAAGGCCATAATCTAAAATGAACATAATGTAAAAAATGTTACCCAATAATGAGTGAATCAATAATATTAAAACAACTCCTTTTAAAAAAAGTAAAAAATGATCCATTGTAAACAATCCTGGAATTCCAATCCATTTTATGATCCTTTAAAAATCATTCCATAAAACAATATTTTAAATCAATTGGTTCCAAGAACCCATTTTAAATCAAACATTTCACTTTGAAATTAAATTAAAAATATTTACAACAAATAAATATTCAAATCATTAAATATGTAAAAACTACTCTCTATTTTAATAAAACACCTCTTAAGAATATTAAAATTACCTTTCTAAAATAATGTAATTCCAAAAACCTATTCAACACCCCTTATTTCCATTAATATTTCCACATGGGAATTTTTAGAAACACATAAAATATGTAAAATATATTCTAAGAGTGAAAAAAATTTGAAAAAAATTTCCTACCCATCATTAGTAATACATAGAGGTATAATTGTGAATGGGAATTGTTTTAAAACACAGAATAATATAATATAATATAATATAATATAATATCACAATAACATTTATCCCAGTCTAGGGGCAAATAAACAAACATCTATTTTACTTAAATTACAAAATAAAAACCGAGTAAGAAGATAAACTCCCCAGGCCCAGAACATTCAAGAACATAATATTATGATCTACCTGAACACTAGAATAAATATACATAGTGATTATAGTTCATGGGGGAAAGGGTAAAATTTAAATAAATGTGAAATTAAGGAGTGGTGAATAATTTAGAATAGAAAAATCTATAAATCTACATAAATATAAAGGAATAGACCTAAAATTCTAAGGTCATAGAAGAATAAGAAGGGAGGATCTCCAAGGGATCTCTGATGATTTAAGAGTATGCGGGATAGGGGATAAAGGGGGTTAAAACTCCTAAAAATCAAAATGGGAAATTATTAAAATCATAAATTGGCACACTTTGACAACACCCATGGATTTCACAAAACACTATTGTTCCCTTTTAAATACATTGAATACCCTTGATAGTCACATCCACCATAGTGAATCCCACATCCAATCATCATTTTAGAATCCACCATGGCATGTGATATGACATGGTGTTGCTGGCAGTTTCATAGAGGGGAACCCCCTCGAAAAAAACACCTAATGAAACTCCTAACCAGGGATATTCTACCTATTCTATTTAATAAATGAGAAAACCCTAATAAAAAATTCCCAAGACTATGGATTCATATTTTGGTGAGACCATCCATGGAAAAACCCTTCTTGGGCTCCTCGAAACACTCAAAAGTCATCGAAAGCACCTTGAAACCTAAAACTAAATAAGTAATAAATATTAATAATTACAATAGTGATGGTGGGGCCATATATGATATGTTATAAACTCTAACCATTTCATCCTTATAGGTCCAAATAAATTTGAAGCTAATTTAGAATAATTTTATAGAGAAATGAATAGTGTGTCAATCTCTTGGGGAAAATGAATTTCCTTACTGATACTGAATGATGGATTTTTTAAAAAATAGTTTTAATTTCTAAAGAGGCGGGTTTATAAATTTTATGTGAATAAAATTAAGTATTCTTAACGGTTTATAATTTCATTCAATTAATTCTACAATCTATCTTCCTTAAGCTGTTGTGTTTCTTTCTGGGTAACATTCTATTTTAGAAGTAACTTTTCATGGAAATTATACATGGGTCATATTAATTTTAGATAAGTTTTAATCCTAAATAGAGAAAATAATATAAGAGGAACTAAGTGTGATTAATTGAGTTTCCATGTTATTTTCTTTGGTTTGCCTCAATTTTTTCTTATGAGTTTTACTAAAATTCATCATGATGAGAATTATTTTAGAGTAATATAATATAAGGGACTGCATTTTCTAAAGTCCTTATTTTTCTATCTCATGAGTGATATGGGTTTAGGGATGTTTATCAGTTTTTATTGTAATCATTTTATTAAATATCTTACGTATTATATATTCCACACTAGGCCATAAAATTTAGTGCAATTTGATTCCTTCCATTGTGTTTCATGATGGTAGATGTAATCATCCCTAATTACATATGTCTATAATTATCAGGAATTATTATCTATTATTTAAAAATAATTAATATTAATTAGAATAACCAATTCACAAGATATGATTCAAGCTAAGGAAATTTTATTAAAATTTAATCGAAAATTAAAATAAAGTTAAATGAAACCATGTATCGCATACATTGTATCATTACACGTCATCAACGTTTACATACATTAAAAAAAATTAATAGGGGAAAATAAATTGAATATAATTACTTATTTCGAAGTAGAAAATAGTATACACTACCATCAACTTTAAGAATCACCATTAGTATAACAACCAACAATAAGAAAGAATCCCATGGATGGAGAAATCATATTGTTGGATATAAAATGAAAACTATGGAAATGAGAAATGTGAACAGAATATCTTTAGTTGGTCCCTAGATATATGATCAAATCATTCATTTTCCACATAATATCCTTACAAAAATGGCAATTTAATATATGGTCATTACAACTATGGTCATTAATAACATATTATATACATATTCTGAAGTCGGGTACTATTAATAGTTAGATTCAAAATAATATAACTAATAATGAAATAAAAATATGATACTAAAAAATTATATATATATATATATATAAAAATATTATATATATAATCCAAGTAAATATTTCAATAATAATAGAGTATTACAAATTAAAGTTAGGAATAAAACTAGTTAATTAATGGTATCTCTCAAATCATATTTACTGTAAAAGTATTATTTATTTCAAAGAAGTATTTTATTTGGTATATTTTATTTTTTTATGACAAATTAAATTGACATATTTAAAATATTGTTATATTTGCACTCATATATTAATATCACTTAAATTAAAAGTTTATATGGAATAATATAAATAAATAAATAATGGATAACAACATTGTTTTCTAATAAAAGTAGTTTTATTTATAATTTATGTGTCATCATTTTAAATATAAAAATATAAATTTTACAATTTTAATGTTATAAAATAAAATTAATTTTTTTATTCATTATATAAAAATTTGATTAGTATGAAATTTTGAAATTTTGGAGAAATTTATAATTTTATGTGAATTGTAAAGGTATCAAGTTTTCCGAAAAAAGATCACTTTTATAATACATGAATGGCTTAAAATTATTAGAAAAAATTTATATAAAAAATATATTTTTATTATGTAATATAAGACATATAAAATACTATGATGAATATATAAAATAGATATTTAACATTTTTAAAACTAAATTAATATTTCATACTAAAAACTGTTTTTTCACACTTATAATAAAAATTGGACTTTTAAAATTTTTTAAGTATAATATAAAAATAAAAATTTCATATTTGACTTAATTATTTAAATATTATTTAACATTTTCAATTTCATTTTTATGCATAAGATAATATTTGAAACATTAAATTTAATTACAATGAAAATGGTAAAATAATTTTTCAATGAATTAATTTGTTAGTGACATGTAATTTTTATTTAATAAATAAAAATTGAAAATATTAAATCATATAATAAATTTATTTTTACAAAAAAATATTTTAAAAATATATAGTAATATTTTTTGGATCTGGGCTCTAAGATGGTGAAAGTTTTCAAGTTATGATGTGCTCGAAATTGATATTTTAAAAATTTTATAAATATTAATATCATTCGCACTATGTTTGGTAGATTGTAACGCCCCGACCCTAGTTACCTAGAGTCGGTGCATTATTACATAACATTGGCATGATCACGAGAAAGATCAAGTCTCGAAAGACCGATTAGTTTAGTATCCTTGGAATAACTAGATACATCCATAAATTTTTACATTATATCATAAAAAACATCTTGTCTTCATATCCCCTCATACTATCTCTGCAGGTCATTCATAAATTACTTCTTCATAATCCTGGGAAAAATAAAACATTGAAAGGGGTGATCTCAGATGCTCAGTAAGGATAACATTATAGCAGAAGCTTTCATAAATAAGCATAAACACTTAAGGCAATTTATAACTAAAACAAAAGCCTTTTAAACTTGAGCTTCAGCATAAAATGGCAAAGGTAAAATGAAATAATGTCATTTACTTACTCACAATGATATTCTACTAGTAGAATGATCACATGAAATATCAATAACCACTTTCATAATGTTGGAATGCATAATGCCAGACTATCATAACCACATAGCCAAGGCCTCGTGCCAAGACTACAAATAAGATTTTGTCAAGGCCTTGTGCCAAGACACTAGTTTGTCTCATAAGACCTACCGATGCATCGAGGAGCTATAGCGGGCTCCACCCGTCACTTATTAAGTCCAATGCATTCCTCATATGAACATGTTTAAACATAACATAAACATTCGTATTAAAACTAGCATACGAAATGTCAATACTTTTACCACAAACCATGAATGGTATAAAAACATCACATCCACAGTCAAACATAACTCATTCGATACAATATGGAAGATTGTATTGTATCACATTAACCTCAATCAAGAATAATGAAGGATGTTGACATAAATGAAAATAATCATCAAAACTATTTGAGAGAAATATCCCCTTTTCTTGAAAACATTTAAAAGTCACACTATTTGTCAAGAAGCCATTTAAAAGTATATTTTTGAATCAAAGTGTCCCATACCAATTTGAAACTTTTGAAAGGGAGTTTTAATTTCTAAAACTTTAATTTCCATATAAATAAATCCTTAAAACCATTTTTGAAATATGGACATTAATGAGCAAGATTTATAAGAATAAGTCTTTAAAACATTTAAAAATGGTATTTTAGTTAGAGATTCTAACCAAAAGACACACTTGAATACAAATAATTGAGGTAATCAAAACTTTTTAATATCATGAGAATTAAGGGATTCATGATATACTATGTCAAAGTACATTATATACACCACATAAAAGTGATTTGGTGTATATCAACAAAGAAGTCTCAATGGAATGTAAATTGAGATGAAATCTCTCATAAAGGCCGTATCCTTAGGTTAAGGATAAATCAACGACATAATTATGTGTGACAAATATAAATACACTGAATATGATTGTATATTCAGTGTAAACCAATCAAAGGATATTCACACATATTCTTGTAAAAACAATACCAACGAATTGGATGTTTAACTCAAAAAATGGTGAATTACTCTTATCAAATTCATATCAATGACTTGAGAATTATCAATGGAGTGATTATGTGTATCAAAATTATATCCACAGGAAGGGGAGTAGAAATTATGACATAATCAAATTAATAGAGATTCCACACATAATCTTGGAGTAATATAATCAATGAAATATGTGTAATGCCAAATGAGTGGAAATTGATATTTCAAATTCCCTTATCGATTAGGTAACTTACGAAACATACACCCATGAAAGAAGTATCATACCCTGATAATGTAAATACCCATAAATTAAAGTATATTACACAATGAATACGATCATGGGCAGTACACATACACCACATGCAATAATTTAGTGGTGATCAATGGAATTCTCACGGAATTAAAAGTGAGATAAGAAAACCCCTTACCACGTTAATCAACTGAGTCGTATGGCCAAAAGTTAATAACCACCAAATTATTTATAGAATAACATGAATATGAAGAGAATCTTGATAATATACATCAAATGGCAGTACACAATACACCACTTTCAATAATTTAGTGGCGAACAATGGAAATCTCACGGAATTGAAAGTGAGATAAGAAAATCCCTTACTTTGTACTTTTTCCTTGGTCGATGGTAGGTTTACCTCCTTCATAATGGTGAAATAATTGTTATTGAATTATACAAGAATAATTTACTTTAATATGATATCATATATGATCTTTTAACATTGATTTGTTAATAATATCTTAGAATTATCGTCATTTCGGGTGTTAATGGGTTCATTTTACTTTATATTATTTGTTATGTGAGCCATATTCGTTATTAATGGGATGTATATTATTCATATCCAGAATAATATAAAGTCCTTAGATACTATTTTTAAATCATCAAATGATAATTATACTTGAATAGATACGATGGAGAATGAATCTCATCGCGTTCGTGGAGACGGTAGTCCGTACGTACGCACGAGCGAAAATATCATTATTTTGATATTAAAATAATATATAAATGGATGTTATATCATATATACTGAATCATTAACATGTTATATTTATTATTTACATGAGTTACACATCATTATTATACCCATACAAATAATATTATATAGAATAACAATTACACCACGACGTGGAGACGGTAAGCCGTACGTACGCACGTATGGTGATATGTTATTCAAAGGGTGGATAGAATAATGAATATGGTTGTACCATATTTATAATAACATCACAGTATATATATGATACTGGAGTTATTATTTTAAAATGGTAACAACAAAGGAAGAAGAAGTGGAAGAAGAAAGGAACTTGAAAAGGGGTGGTGAAAACATTACCTCTTCTTCGGGTTCTTCCTTTTGATGTGATCAAAAGGGATCCATAGGTTGGCTTTCTGACCAAAATAAGGCCTCTAGGATGTATTGAGGGAAGTTGGGAGAGTATGTGGGAAGCGTTTGGCCGAACCAAAAGGCTTGGAAGGTGTGAAGAAATGAGAAGGAGGAGTGCCCTTTTATAAGAGGGGTGAGGGGCACCTTTGGAAAAGCTAGAAATATTAATTTATAATAAATTCATATTCGGTTTCTAATTGCTCAAAAGTTTATTATTTAAATTTTAAGGTGGGGATAGGTCGAAAACAACTCAACAAATATAATTTAGACAGGTTTGGTCACTTATATTAACCTTATCTTTAAGTATTAACTCTAAGTTAATTAGTTTCACTTTTACAATGCCTCTTTGTATTTTTATATAATATGGTTAATAAACATACTATATACATCCAAGAGACTCCCAAGTGGTCCATTAATGATTACCCTATCATGATATAAGTCTCTTGGCCGAACCTTAGATTTTTAGGAATTTAATATCAATTAATAATATAATATTTGTTTTAAGAACTCTTTTATGTCAATTTTGACACTATTCAATAGTTGATTTTTTTGAAACTCATAACAGATTGATTACTTCGAAAATAGTAAATTAAATCAATCCTAATATATCATATTATCCTAGAAAATTAGTTTAATTCATTAAAAGTTTCATATTTTATTTATTTGGGTATTTATAATATCACTTAATTTAATTTTTCACTATTTTAGTAATTACTACATCATCATTGTGTCATAAATAAAATAAATTATTTAATGTCTAAAAATTATAAATAAAATATCATTATGTATTAAATATTTTTATCTTTATAATGAATATTTATAATCTGAAATCCGACATATATAACCCTCTGTAAAAATTGTTTTGTTAAAAGATATATGCTTGTGTCATTTTTGTATTTATTTTAACTTAATTAAAATAAAGTGTCATTATCACTTACAAGTGGATCCATGGGGTCCCAAAATAGACCCAAAGATTCTCATGGTCGACCATGTATCAACTAATAGGGTTAAGACACGTTTTAGGGTAATTTAGTATTATTATAATATTATTTTTGTAACCCTTGTTTACCGGATTTACCCTTTAACCATGGTAAATAAAATATTTACCGGAGTAATTATCCAAAATGTTTAAAAATAAAATTTACCTATTTACACAATTTGAACATCCTGATTTTAAATATGGAATCCATTTTTCCAAATTCAAAACACAGAAGTGGCAGAAATTAATTTAAAATTAATTCCCGTTGTTAAAACAAAAAAGCGTGTTTTTTTAGAGATAATAACTATCAAAAGATTGTCACTTGTTTATGACTGGTTTAAATGTGAAATTTTGTTCAATGACCCACATTGTATTACATGGTAAAAATATATTATAAATATTCTTTAAAACCACTCAAATTCATAATTTATCACTATTAATTATTTTGATTAAAAAAGTTGTTTTTAATTAAAATTTAGTAATTTTCACTATTCATCAAAATATGAAAGTTATCCGAACAATACCAAAATTTCACCCTAGGCTAATTTCAATATTCTGAATCCAAAAATGAATTCCATTTTGAGAGATAGAATTTATAAAATTTCAAAAAGTAGGTATTACTATTCATGACGGCTAGTTTGATTGGTTATGGTGTGTTAAAATCTCGAAGTTGCGTACAATGCACGTCATTGCATTATTCTAAAGGAAACATACCGAGGAAGCTTGGGGTGTTACATTATCCCCTACTTCAATAAATTGCATCCTCGCAATTTTTAAAATTTTGCTTGGGAATATAATGGAAAGTCCCACATCGGAAAAAGAGTCAATAAAACTATCACTTTAAAAGAAAGAAAGAGAGGTATAAGGGTCATCCAAGATAACCCATACTAGGATTCCATGTAAGAAAACATGGATATGGATGATAAACTAAGTGTCAAGTTATGATGGAGAGGGATAGAAATCATGATCAGGAGAAAGTTAACAATAAGAAAACCACAAACTTGTGTTGGGACAAACGACCATTAGTCTCCTAGTAGGAAAGTAAACGGACAACATTTTTTTTAAAGTTACATTACATAAGGACGAGGAATCCATTTATGATATTTACTAAGAACATTATGAGATATACTTAAATTTTAAGTAGAGTTTCATTCTTTAATAAATTTCCACCACTAACTCAATTTTTTTTTAAATGATGAGTATTCAAGAAGACTTGGTCACACTGGAAGAGCTAGAATAAACTTCTATAGAATCACATGATCCATGCAGGATAAACAATATATTTACATTGTATTTGAAGATTAATCAAAACCAAAATGGTTAGTGAATGATCTAATGATCCCCCAAAATGATATTCATTGAGATAAATATGCACTAATCTTAATTTCTAAAATTAAACCAACAATACCCCAAAGTTAAATAGATACCATTAAATAACCAATTGTCCTTAAAATCCTTTAATATAATACAAACTAATATTGAAACCCAAAACATAGAAGAATTTGATTATGTAGTCTCCCATGTTACATTGTATCTCCAAATGACATCAAATACTCTTAAAGTCACATACTTAAAAGTAATTAACATCATCACATATTCTCTGTTATAGGTTAATCATTTCCATAAATAACCCAAATCACTATAAATCAACAATAAAAATGTAGATAAAAATCCACCATTACTCTACAAATGAAACCCCATTGTATTCTATTTTCCTTGGGCATATAATGTTCCCAACAAAGCGAACATCTTCCAAAATAATATTTATCACTTAATCACCAAATCATTTTCCTATACCAAGGGTATTCATTTGATAAGACATAAGAACCCAAATCATCTTATTATTGATCAATAAAATCATTTAACAAAAAAAATAGTCACACTAACCAGGGACTTCACGTAGTCCTGTGGTAGGCGATAAATCCCAATCGCACTTTGGTTGTGGGTTCGATTCCCACAGCTTTGTCCGATGCGACGGGTTGTCACACGGTCTACGTGTTTTCCTTTTTCAAAAACTATATTTTATAATATTACCAAAATGAGATAAATTCCTCAAAATAACATAATTTAACCAAAAATGTTATATCATACTTTGCATTTTCATCACAAATTATAATAACTTATAATTTTCTCAAACCCCAATGATCATATAAAACCAAATGGTTATTTATACCTATATCTACAAGAGAAGAGACAATTCTTCTTCAAATATCATTCTCACATGGCAAACTGCGGGGTTACAAATACAAGAGAAAATTATTCCAAAGTAAACCCATCAACAAGGAGTGCTGATACTTTTTAAGTTTTTCTCCAACCATTTACTTCCACATATCTTCTTCTTTGACCAAGAAAATATCCTATAGAATAGGAAATTCACTCGGGTAATGGCCAGGTCCCCTACATTTACGGCAAATGACTGTAAATGGACTCTTGGGACCATTTTTATCTTCTTCCATAGTACTCTTCATTTTTCTTCGGCAATTCTTCACTTTATGTCCTTCCTTCCCGCA
The DNA here is from genome assembly GCA_963277665.1 of Viscum album. NCBI lineage: Eukaryota > Viridiplantae > Streptophyta > Magnoliopsida > Santalales > Viscaceae > Viscum > Viscum album. The sequence goes on from OY728129.1 coordinate 82,588,345, forward strand.
CGTAAAACATTTCATTGTCCCACTGAGACACTTTCCTGGGTGTCTCTTTCCACATTTCCTGCATGATGAAAATTGAGGTTTCTTTTCTCCATGGTCTCCATTGCTGGAGATCTTATCATTTATCACCTTTCTCTTCCTTGTTGAGTCTAGGAGTTGGTTAATATATATGTTTTTGATCATATTTTTAGAAAACTGATTTGGCATAAAGACGATATCTTTTATGCCTATCAACATTCCATTTTGTTTCTCATTTCCACCACCGTTCCCACCTTGTACATCATTCTCAAAGTCACTATGACTTCCTTGGAATCCAGCCATTGACTAAAACCAGAAAGCATTGTGTGAGTAATAGTAGTCGTAAAGTCATTTAGAGATTAAAATGTCACCATATTCTCAATTTGAAACATATTAGGATTAACCAAAGTCATTTACTCTCATCTTATGTATATATTACATAAATCGGTTTGTAAAGAAAAAGTAAATTATCCTAATCATATCCCCCGGGAGTGTCGTAACGAAGAGTGCAGCAAGGATCATTGTCGTGCACCAGTTCCCGTTCGAGTCTAGCTCAAAGCGGTGTTTTCGGGTTTTACCCCTAGGTATATCTGTGCCAGAGCCGCCTCTACCTGCTCGTATCCAGACAGGGATGTATTGCTCGGAAAACTCACAAAATCTCTACAATACCAAAATTCTAGGAAGTTCTTTTATACTAATCCTCAAAGTTAATCTTAGGTCTACGTGCTCTAATCAGAGTTTATCTAAATCTAGCTTCCACGGTTTGTACTAAACTTCCTCTGATACCAACTGTAACGCCCCGACCCTAGTTACCTAGATTCGGTGCATTATTACATAACATTGGCATGATCTCGAGGAAGATCAAGTCTCGAAAGACCGATTAGTTTAGTAGCCCTGGAATAACTAGATACATCCATAAATTTTTACATTATATCATAAAAAAAAATCTTGTCTTCATATCCCCTCATACTATCTCTGCAGGTCATTCATAAATTACTTCTTCATAATCCTGGGAAAAATAAAACATTGAAAGGGGTGAGCTCAGATGCTCAGTAAGGATAACATTATAGCAGAAGCTTTCATAAATAAGCATAAACACTTAAGGCAATTTATAACTAAAACAAAAGCCTTTTAAACTTGAACTTCAGCATAAAATGGCAAAGGTAAAATGAAATAATTCCATTTACTTACTCACATGGATATTCTAATAGTTGAATGATCACATGAAATATCAATAACCACTTTCATAATGTTGGAATTCATAATTCCAGACTATCATAACCACATATCCAAGGCCTCGTGCCAAGACTACAAATAAGATTTTGTCAAGGTCGTGTGCCAAGACACTAGTTTGTCTCATGAGACCTACCGATGCATCGAGGAGCTATAGCGGGCTCCACCCGTCACTTATTAAGTCCAATGCATTCCTCATATGAACATGTTTAAACATAACATAAACATTCGTATTAAAGCTAGCATACGAAATGTCAATACTTTTACCACAAACCATGAATGGTATAAAAACAGCACATCCACAGTCAAACATAACTCATTCGATACAATATGGAAGATTTTATTGTATCACATTAACCTCAATAAAGAATAATGAAGGATGTTGACATAAATGAAAATAATCATCAAAACTATTTGAGAGAAATATCCCCCTTTTCTTGAAAACATTTAAAAGTCACACTATTTGTCAAGAAGCCATTTAAAAGTAGATTTTTGAATCAAAGTGTCCCATACCAATTTGAAACTTTTGAAAAAGAGTTTTAATTTCTAAAACTTTAATGTCCATATAAATAAATCCTTAAAACCATTTTTAAAATATGGACATTAATGAGAAAGATTTATAAGAATAAGTCTTTAAAACATTTAAAAATGGTATTTTAGTTAGAGATTCTAACCAAAAGAGACACTTGAATACAAATAATTGAGGTAATCAAAACTTTTTAATATCATGAGAATTAAGGGATTCATGATATACTATGTCAAAGTACATTATATACACCACATAAAAGTGATTTGGTGTATATCAACAAAGAAGTCTCAATGGAATGTAAATTGAGATGAAATCTCTCATAAAGGCCGTATCCTTAGGTTAAGGATAAATCAACGACATAATTATGTGTGAAAAGTATAAATACACTGAATATGATTGTATATTCAGTGTAAACCAATCAAAGGATATTCACACATATTCTTGTAAAAACAATACCAAAGAATTGGATTTTTAACTCAAAAAATGGTGAATTACTCTTATGAAATTCATATCAATGACTTGAGAATTATCAATGGAGTGATTATGTGTATAAAAATTATATCCACAGGAAGGGGAGTGGAAATTATGACATAATCAAATGAATAGAGATTCCACACATAATCTTGGAGTAATATAATCAATGAAATATGTGTAATGCCAAATGAGTGGAAATTGAAATTTCAAATTCCCTTATCGATTAGGTAACTTACGAAACATACACCCATGAAAGAAGTATCATACCCTGATAATGTAAATACCCATAAATTAAAGTATATTACACAATGAATATGATCATGGGCAGTACACATACACCACATGCAATAATTAAGTGGTGATCAATGGAATTCTCACGGAATTAAAAGTGAGATAAGAAAACCCCTTACCACGTTAATCAACTGAGTCGTATGGCCAAAAGTTAATAACCACCAAATTATTTATAGAATAACAGGAATATAAAGAGAATCATGATAATATACATCAAATGGAAGTACACAATACACCACTTTCAATAATTTAGTGGCGAACAATGGAAATCTCACGGAATTGAAAGTGAGATAAGAAAATCCCTTACTTTGTACTTTTTCCTTGGTCGATGGTAGGTTTACCTCCTGTATAATGGTGAAATAATTGTTATTTAATTATAAAAGAATCATTTAATTTAATATGATATCATATATGATCTTTTAACATTGATTTGTTAATAATATCTTAGAATTATCGTCATTTCAGGTGTTAACGGGTTCATTTTACTTTATATTCTTTGTTATGTGAGCCATATTCATTATTAATGGGATGTATATTATTCATATCCAGAATAATATCAAGTCCTTAGATACTATTTTTAAATCATCAAATGATAATTATACTTGAATGGATACGATGGAGAATGAATCTCATCGCGTTCGTGGAGACGGTAGTCTGTAGGTACGCACGAGCGATAATATCATTATTTTGATATTAAAATAATATATAAATGGATGTTATATCATATATACTGAATCATTAACATGTTATATTTATTATTTACATGAGTTACACATCATTATTATACCCATACAAATAATATTATATTGAATAACAATTACACCACGACCTGGAGACGGTAAGCCGTACGTACGCACGTATGGTGACATGTTATTCAAAGGGTGGATAGAATACTGAATATGGTTGTACCATATTTATAATAAAATCACAGTATATATATGATACTGGAGTTATTAATTTAGAATGGTAACAACAATGGAAGAAGAAGTGGAAGAAGAAAGGAACTTGAAAAGGGGTGGTGAAAACATTACCTCTTCTTCGGGTTCTTCCTTTTGATGTGATCAAAAGGGCTCCTTAGGTTGGCTTTCTGATCAAACTAAGGCCTCTATGTTGTAGTGAGGGAAGTTGGGATAGTATTTGGGAAGATTTTGGCCGAACCAAAAGTCTTTTATGGTGTGAAAAAATGAGAAGGAGGAGTGCCCTTTTATAAGAGGGGTGAGGGGCACCTTTGGAAAAGCTAGAAATATTTATTTATAATAAATTCATATTCGGTTTATAATGGCTCCAAAGTTTATTATTTAAATTTTAAGGTGGGGATAGGTCGAAAGCAACTCAAACAATATAATTTAGACAGGTTTGGGTACTTATATTAACCTTATCTTTAAGTATTAACTCTAAGTTAATTAGTTTCACTTTTACAATGTCTCTTTGTATTTTTATATAATATGGTTAATAAACTTACTATATACATCCAAGAGACTCCCAAGTGGTCAATTAATGATTAAAATATCATGATATAAGTCTCTTGGCCGAACCATAGATTTTTAGGAATTTAATATCAATTAATAATATAATATTTGTTTTAAGAACTCTTTTATGTCAATTTTGACACTATTCAATAGTTGATTTTTTTGAAACTCATAACAGATTGATTACTTAGAAAAAAGTATATTAAATCACTCCTAATATATCATATTATCCTAGAAAATTAGTTTAATTCATTAAAAGTTTCATATTATATTTATTTGGGTATTTATAATATCACTTAATTTAATTTTTCACTATTTTAGTAATTACTGCATCATCATTGTGTCATAAATAAAATAAATTATTTAATGTCTAAAAATTATAAATAAAATATCATTATGTAGTAAATATTTTTATCTTTCTAATGAATATTTATAATCTGAAATCCAACGTATATAACCCTCTGTAACAATTGTTTTGTTAAAAGATATATGCTTGTGTCATTTTTGTATTTATTTTAACTTAATTAAAATAAAGTGTCATTATCACTTACAAGTGGATCCATGGGGTCCCAAAATAGACCCAAAGATGCCCATGGTCGACCATGTATCAACCAATAGGGTAAAGACACGTTTTAGGGTAATTTACTATTATTATAATATTATTTTTAACCCTTGTTTACCGGATTTACCCTTTAACCATGGTAAATAAAATATTTACCGGAGTAATTATCCAAAATGTTTAAAAATAAAAGTTACCTATTTACACAATTTGAACATCCTGATTCCAAATATGGAATCCATTTTTCCAATATCAAAACACAGAAGTGGCAGAAATTAATTTAAAATTAATTCCCGTTGTTAAAACAAAAAGCGTGTTTTTTAGAGATAATAACTATCAAAAGATTGTCACTTGTTTATGACTGGTTTAAATGTGAAATTTTGTTCAATGACCCACATTGTATTACATGGTAAAAATATATTATAAATATACTTTAAAACCACTCAAATTCATAATTTATCACTATTAATTATTTTGATTAAAAAAGTTGTTTTTAATTAAAATTTAGTAATTTTCACTATTCATCAAAATATGAAAGTTATCCGAAAAGTACCAAACTTTCACCCTAGGATAATTTCAATATTCCAAATCTAAAAATGAAGTCCATTTTGAGAGATAGAATTTATAAAATTTCAAAAAGTAGGTATTACTATTCATGACGGCTAGTTTGATTGGTTATGGTGTGTTAAAATCTCGAAGTTGCGTACAATGCACGTCATTGCATTATTCGAAAGGAAACATACTGAGGAAGCTTGGGGTGTTACAAAGATAAAGTGTAATAAATTTAGAAAATAGGATTACATTGCGAATTTGAGCCCTCTGTTCAGTTTAGAATATAGGCTTAACCTTAGGCATGACATAACATTTACCAATATCTTGCATTTGTGAAAAAGTTTTCACGAGCACTAATAATAAATAAAATTAATTATTTATATATATTTTTTATTATGGATGATGAATCAACATAGAAATCCATATAAATATATGGATAGAAAACAAATTTTGGGTTATACACATAACCCTCAGACTATGAGAGGATATTGTAGAAATACATTGGCGGACAACAATGTATTGGGATATCAGATCGATACTACAAAGAATGTCAATGTCAACATAATTCATGGATCTTTTCAAAAATAGAAACACCAGACCATTATCCCTCATTGATTGATACATCTTGAGGTTAGACAACTTATTTATATGGATTCAACCCATTTATTTATCATTTATCTAATGTAAAAAAATTCCACAAATAATAATTGATTAACGCACTGATTTATGATTTATTTTAAGGGAGAGGTTTTTTTAATTGTTTATTATTCCTATTATTTCATTTATTTTACACAAAAAGATAGAGATGAATGTAATAAATAATGAGTTTCTTTCCTCATATATGTGGTTTATTTTTCCCCCATCATTTCTTTACACATTCATCTTGAGAAATTCTCTTGGCCCACAGTTCGATGAAGGTTGGGTATTAGGTTATTGGGAGACTGTTAAGAAGAACAATGGATTAATATCATAGTGTGGTTCATGATCAAGGATTTGGTTAGGGTGTGATGTATAATGAGGATGATCGAGGTTGGACTAGATCATACTCATTAATCACGTTCTTCCATGTTTCATGTGTGATGGGTAGTGTGATGCGACGACGATCAATTTTTGAGCTGATCGATGCATGATTTCCATAGAATAGCTATAGCAAGTGTCAGTCAACAAAAACCTATGATTACTAGAGAATATTTCCGTAATATTAGAGGATGATTATGTGGGTAATGATTAATAAAAGGAAATATGGGATTCATTAAATACCATGTTACGCAGAGTGTCATCTAAAGATACATGTCGTGTTGGACCCCCAATATATGGTGTTAGGGTTTCTATTAAAGTGAAGGTTCACATGCTATGTGGTCCCGTCCATATTCCATGTGACCCATATATGGTGCATGTCAGGTACCTCATAGGATACAATGGTACATGTTATGTACATGAGTAAATCTATGAACCCAGACACTACAAGAGTACACGAGCTGAGCCATGTACTCAGACATGAACATCTGTACAAAGGTATGACCTGAAGTAAATTTCATAGAATGATGACATGAGTAGAGTGTATGTGACAATTACACACCTTGTACCATGATAGAACAATCAGTATTTTTGAGGTGTACATTCCGTGTGAGACAACAACACAAAGATACACCATAGGTTATCAGGACACATCATGTACCCCTAGTACAAACTGTGTACTACCTCTATGTAACTTTCTGATTCTAGAAGCCACCCAGTGGTGCCCCTTACTTGGTTAGTCACATGGAAACAATATAATTTCACCAAATTCTAGAGGCTGGTGACTAGAATTGAGGGCTGTGGCTATGATAGTGGGGAAACAATGCACTCATTGGATGAGTACACAGTGGATGAAAACAAAAGCAACACTAGAAGCAGTAATCATCCATACAAGAATAAACAGTGGAAGAATTAAAGTAAAAAAACAACTGGAGCACATATATAATTGATGCATGATACATATGTCTAGGAATATAGAAAAACAATTCACAATTATGGAATAAAAAGAGTACTAAACCAAAGTACAAAATAAAAAATAAACAGCTCCACAGCATCGCAAGAAAACGCTTGGTCCCTTGCTCTCCATCTCCAAAGCAAGTCAAGTACCTGAAGTATAAGAAAATTTCCCTTATCTATACCTGCAGTAACATAATATTTTTGGTCCAAAAAAATGACCAAAAAATGGTGTGATAATAAATCCCAGTAGGCAACCACCCAAAGATCTATGCCTAATAGTCATTGAATATATGACAGGTAAAAGTACAGAAAGAGTAAATAGGAAAGTGCTCAGTAGTAAACAGTTCCACAAATCGAAAACAATCTATCAAGCACAGTAACCCTCTAGGAAGTGCACACAGCCTGTCCTATTTTGTTTAGTTATATGAATTCAATAAGACTCTATGAGGAAGCCCTCAAATTCAATTCCCCATACAGTCAAAGGTAAAGAAAGACTCTCTGAGGAAGGTTACAGAGTCAATTCCCCGTATAGTCAATGTTAGTGAAGGAATCTCTGAGTAAGCTCAAAAATTCAATTCCACTTATAGATCCAAGGTCTAGGACTCTCTGAGGATTCTCACACAGTCAATTCTCTATATATCCTAGTTAGTTCAATTAAAACAAAGACTCTCTAAGGAATATCATTCAGTCAATTTCCCTTATAGTTTAAAGAAATGAAAGAATCTCTGAGGAGGCTCACTTGGTCAATTCCCCTTATAGCCCCATGTGGTTCTAGTATCTATGAGGATGCTCACATTTTCAATCCCCCTTATAGACTAATTATCTCGAGGACTCTCTGAGGAAGCTCACTCGGTCAATTCCCTTAAGAGTTTACTACACCAAGTTCTCATGGCCCTGTGTAGGTCAACGAGAATAGTAGTGCAATTTGGCCAATGTAAACATACAGAACTACTTGGATAACCAGTCTACAACATATCAAGAATGTCAGAACACAAACTCCTCATCCTATGGAAATAGGCCTAGAAAACAGGCAAGGCAGCCAAACTGGCTCAGCAGGACCAAACGGTCGTAAATAGAACATTCAAGGGAAATACATCCAAATCATTGAAATCAACCCTGTTCATATCAAAATTAACTCTACACAAGTATACAAGAATGGTAAGCAATCAATAGGGGTAAAAAGGTAAATACGCAATACCATGTTCAAGGGTATTGCTAGATTTTTCACATAATAATCACATACTTCGAACGGAAAGGCACAAACTGTAACGCCCCGACCCCAGCTACCCAGAGTCGGTGCATTATTACATAACATTGGCATGATCACAAGAAAGATCAAATCTCGAAAGACCGATTGGTTTAGTAGCCTTGGAAACACTAGATATATTCATAGGTTTTACATTACATCATAAAATGAAAAACAACTACAACAACATAAAGTCTCCATAATCCACACTCATATCCCCACATAATATCCCTACAGGTCATTCATAATTTACTTCTTCACTTCCTGGGAAAAATAAAACATATAAAAGGGGTGAGCTCAAATGCCCAGTAAGGATAAAAAAATAGCGGAAACTTTCATAAATAAGAATAAACTTTTAAGGCAATGTATAACTAAAACAAAAGCCTTTCAAACATGAACTTTCAACATGGTATGGCATAAATAAAATGAAATAATGCCATTTACTTATTCACATGGATATTCTACTAATCGAATAATCACATGCAAAAATCAATAACCACTTTCATAATGTTGGAATGCATAATGTTGAACTTTAATTTCTTTGTCAAGGCCTCATCCCAAGACCTTAGGGCTAACTGTAACCGGAACCCAACCCGGAGTGCCTCTAATAACCGGACACCAACCCGGAGTGCCTCTAATAACCGGACACCAACCCGGAGTGCCTCTAATAACCGGACACCAACCCGGAGTCCTTCTAATAACCGGAGACCAAACCGGAGGGCTTACTTTTACCAGTCTCTAACCTGGAGGGATTACTTTTACCAGTCCCCAACCTGGAGGGCTTACTTTAACCAGTCCCCAACCTGGAACATACTTGTCCAACACATTCATATGAAGTAAAGGTTGAAATATAACATAAACATTATTATTGGAACTAGCATACGAAATGTCAATACTTTACTCATAAACCATGAATGCTATATAAATGGCACATCCACAGTCAAACATATCACAAAACTTTATTACAATATGGAAGTTTTGTATCATAATAAATCAACTTCAAATAAGCGTAAAATCCATCAAAGGATGTTGACATAGATGAAATCAAAACACTTTTTAGAGAAATATCTCATTCTATTTTTGAAACCATTTAAGAGCCATATAAAATAAAACATTTTCTTGTAAATGTTCTTATAATCTTGTAAGGGAAGCTTTGACGATTTTATAACGGCGGAAAATAACCGCACCCGCCGTTTAAGTTAAAAAAACATTCTTATCTTAATTCTATCGAAAAGGTTAAAAGCACCTTGTTTCGAAAACGACGGAATCATTCCCTTATAAACCTCTTATAAAAAGTCAAACAAGGGTATAAATTACTTTGACCCATATTATTTTAAATATTAGAAATGTTTTGAAATACATTTTGAAAGAACATGGACGTGGATGATAACAAGGTCCCAGTAGATAATTATGTATAAACAATCTCGGATAATGAAGAGATTGCGAAATAAATCCTTACCTTGTACTTTTCCTTTGTTGGGGTCGGTTAACCTCCTGTATAATGGTGAAATAATTGTTATTAAATTATACAAGAATCATATACATTAATATGATATCATATATGATCTTTTAACATTGCTTTATTAATAATATCTTAGTATTATCGTCGTTTCAGGTGATAATCGATTCGTTCTTCTTAAATGTTTGGTTACGTAAGACATGTTTGTAATGGATAGATTAAATCTTATTCATAATCAGAATGATATTAACATTATTTTTAACCCTAAAATGAGAATAAGACTTGAATGGATACGATGGAGGATGGATCTCACCGCGTTCGTGGAGACGGTAGTCCGTACGTACGCACGAACGCTACTTCCATTTAATTTTTATTTTAAAAGAATTGAATCCAAATGATACATAGGTATATTACCATTCCAGTATAATATAATATTTAATATATGTTACTTAAGTTCATTAACATCATCCTTTATACGTTCCATGTGTGGTATGAACGAGTCATATCATTTTAAGGGGGCGGTAGTCCGCACTTCCTCAAATGAAATTATCGTATGTATATACAACATGAAACGAATAATGGTATGAAATAAAATGGAATTACAGAAGCTTATATATAAAATATATATCATTAATATCATATTTAATTATAGTGCCATCATAATGGCCACCATGAGAGGCGGTAAGATGTATTTGAACAATCATCGTTTCGTGAGGCGTTAGATTGCCATCCACAGAAACATTATGTTCATCATCCATTAGATGGAGTTGTGTGCATGTGTAGTTTGAATCCTTCTTATAACAACATCCTAGTATATTGAGGATACTGGTGTTGTTACAAAAGAAAGGAATAAAAAGATTTTGGGGGTTGGAGAAGCAAAATAAATGAAAATAATTTAAGAGAAATCGTTACCTTTAATTTAGGTAACTCACTTTGGTTGGATCCAAAGGACTTCTTGAAATGCTTTCTGCCTAAGGGGAAGCTTCAAAGAGGAGGCGAGGGATGTGGGGAGCTTAGTTGGGCAGAGTTTGGACGAGACAAGTGGCTTGATAGGTGGGAGGAATGAGTAGAAGTGGTCTCCTTTTATAAGGGAGAAGAGGGGCTCTTTAGGAGAGAGTGAAAGTATTACTTTATAATATAATTATATTCGGTTTATAATGGTCCAAAAATCATTGAGGTCGAAGATAAGATGACTAATATTCTAAATAACATCAACCAATACGAATTGGACAGGTTTTAGATAATATTTTAATCATTATAATCTTATTTATTTAAATGATTTATTAATGAGGTAAACATTGCATCATTATTGTGTCATTAATAATTTAAATTATATGATGTCTAAAAATTATAAATAAAATATCATTATGTAGGAAATCCTTTTAGCTTTCTAATGAATATTTATAATCGAAAATCCAACATGTATAACCCTATGTAAAAATTGTTCTTTTAAAAGATGTAAGCTTATGCCATTTTTGTATTCATTTTAACTTAATTAAAATAAAGTGTCATTATCACTTACAAGTGGATCAATGGGGTCCCAAAATTGACCCAAAGATGCCCATGGTCGACCATGTATCAACCAATAGGGTTAAGACACGTTTTAGGGTAATTTAGTATTATTATAATATTATTTTTTAACCCTTATTTACCGGATTTACCCTTAACCATGGTAAATAAAATATTTACCGCAGTAATTATTCAAAATGTCTAAAAATAAAAGTCACCTATTTACACAATTTGAACATCCTGATTCCAAATATGGAATCCATTTTTCTAAATTAAAAACACATAAGTGGCAGAAATTAATTTAAAATTAATTCCCGCTGTCAAAACAAAAAGCGTGTTTTTAAGAGATAATAACTATCAAAAGATTGACACTTGTTTATGTTCGGTTTAATTGTAAAATTATGTCCAATGACCAAAATTATATTAAATGGTAAAAATATATTCTAAATATACTTTAAAACCACTCAAATTCACAATTTATCACTATTAATTATTTTGATTAAAAAAGTTGTTTTTAATTAAAATTTAGGAATTTTCACTATTCATCAAAATATGAAAGTTATCCGAAAAGTACCAAAATTTCACCTTAGGCTAAATTTGATATTCCGAAACCAAAAATGAAGTCCATTTTAAAATATAAAATATATATAACTTCAAAAAGTAGGTATTACTATTCATAACAGCTAGTTTGATTGGTTACGGTGTGTTAGAACTCGAAGTTGCGTACAACACACGCTACTGTTTTATTCAAAGGAAAGCGTACCGTGGAAGCCTGGGATGTTTAATTTTAAATTTTTGATGTCCCCATTAAGTCAAAAAGTTTAAAATATTGTATTTAAAAGGGTTTCACTATTATAAGTTGATAAAAGTGAAATACTGAAAATGAATCTGTTCTTGCAATATGACTAAGAAACTCATAATAGGGATTCTAAAATTATAAGGATTATATAAAGTTCAAAATGTAGTTAATACTATTCATGACCTCTTTTAATGGTGTGATTGAACTCGGTGTTGCGTGTAGTGCAAGTTATTGAATTATTTTTAAGAAATAACACACTCTGAAATCCTGGGGTGTTACATTCTCCCCTCCTTCAATAAATTGCGTCCTCGCAATTTGAAATTGTTCTTCGAAAATAAAAGGTTGAAAGTAGAAAATATATTTGTGGGAAAACCCACATCGGAAATTGGGTTACTAAAACTTAGTCTTAATATGAGGAAAAGATAAATGAAAGGGTTACCACCAAATTATGATCTCGATTAGGAGAACATTGGTGGCAATTAGAGACATATAATTGGAGGAAAAACGTAAATATTTATAGGTAGTGATTGAGGTCATCAATCACAAACAAGTATAAAATTGAGGTCCTTAAACTCATCAATCTATGATGATTTGAAGTACCATCGGTTCAACAAAATATAGGGTATTGGGACAACACATTTTTGACATTTCAAAATATCTTAGTTGAAATCCCACATCGAAAAATGAATTAATGAGGCCTCTATTTAAAATAAAGAGTGGAAAGTATGAAGATTACCGAAAATAACACATACTAGGGTTCCATGTAGGAAAATATGGATATGGAAGAGAAATATAACCATCAATTATCTGATGGAGAGAGGTAGAGAACATGGCTATGAAAAGGCCAACAATCCCAAAGCCATAAATTTGTGATGATTTAAGGTACCATCTAGGACAACATTTTTGTTCTAAGTTTCTATTATTAATGTTGAGGAATTTATTTATGAGATTGGCTAAGATCATAAGGAGATATACTTACTTTATAATTAGAGTTTTGTCCATTAATAAATTTCTACCATAAACTCATCTTTCACTCGTAAAAAAAATTATATTTATACTATTCGTACAGGGTTCCAAAATAAACGAATTTATAATTCATCTACCGGATCTTTTAAAAAAACTACATTATTTAATCCAGGACATCTCTTGGGCCAGTGGTAGGTGATACACCCTTGTCGCCCTTCGGTTGCGGGTTCAAGTCTCGCGGCCTTGCCGGACGCAACAGGTTGCTGCCCGACCTCCGGGTTGTCCTTTTATGGCAATCCAAAATAATCCAAATAAGAACTATCCAAAATAATTCTATCCAAACTCACAGTCCAACATTTATAAGGAAGGTAAACATAATATAGATCCTTTTTACCCCGTAATAGCATATAAATACCTTCATCATGTATTACCATATTCCTTATTGATTACGTTCATGATCCCTTATTCCATATAGAATGCTGGATATACTTCATTAATCCAAAAATGTTTTAAACCCCAACAATGATGGAATATACAAATCATTAATCAGTTCCAAGGTAGTCAAGAATATCCAATATAATTTATCCAAAACAATCACATATTATTCCAAAATCACTACCTCAGTATCAGAACTATATTATGATTTATCATTCTCTCAACCATATATTTTCCAAAAATTTATCCTGCTATTGAGTCACTTTTCTTTGTTCCATACAATCTCAAGTCCTTAATGAAATAGTACTGCAGTACAATCCTTATATACTCCATAATTATTATAACAAGTACATTGTTGATACAACACTCAATTGACATAATCAACATAAGAACTCTAATCATTCCTCTTCATCTGTGGTAGTATCATAACTTGATTATTATCCAATAGCATCATTTGCGTCATAGACTGATGACTGGGACATAGGTTCGCGTAGTGTCCAAACTCCTTGAAAATGAAGCATTGTACATTTGAAACCATTTTCTTACCCTTGAAGTCACGTACTTTGTGCCCTTTTCCTCCACACTTATAACAAACTCTCATTCCTTTCAGGCAAGTTCCAGGGTGTTTCTTTCCACAGTTACCACATATGGGAAAATTCTTCTTTTCCCTCTTCCTTTTATCCATATTTCTCTCTTCCATCCTTTTCTTCTCTTGCTTCCCTTAAAAGCCATAGGACTCAGTAAACTCTTTACTTATCTTATCAATACATGATATTATTTCTTCATATGATGATAATACATGGGAGACTATTTCTCTTATAAATTCTAGCTTAAGACCATGAAAGATATGATCTTTCCTTCTCTTTGAATCATGTGTATTTCTGGAGTTCTCATTCCTTCTACTGCGCGCCATTTCTATACCATGGCATAAACTAGATCAGTTTATGAATCAAAACACATAATCCCAGACTTATAAAACACTTAACATAAATTGAACTATTTATGGATATAATCCATAATCATAAGAATGTTTTCTTTGAGGAAGTATATACTCATAATCCCTTCAAAATGATTTGTAAAGAAAATGAGAGTTATCCTAAGCATATCCCCCGGGAGTGTCGTAACCAAGAGTGCAGCAAGGCCCGTTGTCGTGCACCAGTTCCCGTTCGAGTCTAGCTCAAAGCGGTGTTTTCGGGTTTTACCCCTAGGTACATCTGTGCCAGAGCCGCCTCTACCTGCTCGTATCCAGACAGGGATGTATTTCTCGGAAAACTCACAAAATCTCTATGATACCAAAATTGTAGGAAGTTCTTCTATACTAATCCTCAAATTTCATCTTAGTTCTACGTGCTCTAATCAGAGTTTATCTAAATCTAGTTTCCAAGGTTTGTACTAAACTTCTTCTGATACCAACTGTAACGCCCCGACCCCAGCTACCCATAGTCGGTGCATTATTACATAACATTGGCATGATCACAAGAAAGATCAAATCTCAAAAGACCGATTGGTTTAGTAGCCTTGGAAACACTAGATATATTCATAGGTTTTACATTACATCATAAAATGAAAAACAACTACAACAACATAAAGTCTCCATAATCCACACTCATATCCCCACATAATATCCCTGCAGGTCATTCATAATTTACTTCTTCACTTCCTGGGAAAAATAAAACATATAAAAGGGGTGAGCTCAAATGCCCAGTAAGGATAAACAAATAGCGGAAACTTTCATAAATAAGAATAAACATTTAAGGCAATGTATAACTAAAACAAAAGCCTTTCAAACATGAACATTCAACATGGTATGGCATAAATAAAATGAAATAATGCCATTTACTTATTCACATGGATATTCTACTAATAGAATAATCACATGCAAAAATCAATAACCACTTTCATAATGTTGGAATGCATAATGTTGAACTTTAATTTCATTGTCAAGGCCTCATCCCAAGACCTTGGGGCTAACTATAACCGGAACCCAACCCGGAGTGCCTCTAATAACCGGACACCAACCCGGAGTTCCTCTAATAACCGGACACCAACCCGGAGTGCCTCTAATAACCGGACACCAACCCGGAGTCCTTCTAATAACCGGAGACCAAACCGGAGGGCTTACTTTTACCAGTCCCTAACCTGGAGGGCTTACTTTTACCAGTCCCCAACCTGGAGGGATTACTTTAACCAGTACCCAACCTGGAACATACTTGTCCAACACATTCATATGAAGTAAAGGTTGAAATATAACATAAACATTATTATTGGAACTAGCATACGAAATGTCAATACATTACTCATAAACCATGAATGCTATATAAATGGCACATCCACAGTCAAACATATCACAAAACTTTATTACAATATGGAAGTTTTGTATCATAATAAATCAACTTCAAATAAGCGTAAAATCCATCAAAGGATGTTGACATAGATGAAATCAAAACACTTTTTAGAGAAATATCTCTTTCTATTTTTGAAACCATTTAAGAGCCATATAAAATAAAACATTTTCTTGTAAATGTTCTTATAAGCTTGTAAGGGAAGCTTTGACGATTTTATAACGGCGGAAAATATCCGCACCCGCCGTATAAGTTAAAAAAACATTCTTATCTTAATTCTGTCGAAAAGGTTAAAAGCACCTTGTTTGGAAAACGACGGAAAGATTCCCTTATAAACCTCTTATAAAAAGTCAAACAAGGGTATAAATTACTTTGACCCATATTATTTTAAATATTATAAATGTTTTGAAATACATTTTGAAGGAACATGGACGTGGATGATAACAAGGTCCCAGTAGATAATTATGTATAAACAATCTCGGATAATGAAGAGATTGCGAAATAAATCCTTACCTTGTACTTTTCCTTTGTTGGGGTCGGTTAACCTCCTGTATAATGGTGAAATAATTGTTATTAAATTATACAAGAATCATATACATTAATATGATATCATATATGATCTTTTAACATTGCTTTATTAATAATATCTTAGTATTATCGTCGTTTCAGGTGATAATCGATTCGTTCTTCTTAAATGTTTGGTTACGTAAGACATGTTTGTAATGGATAGATTAAATCTTATTCATAATCAGAATGATATTAACATTATTTTTAACCCTAAAATGAGAATAATACTTGAATGGATACGATGGAGGATGGATCTCACCGCGTTCGTGGAGACGGTAGTCCGTACGTACGCACGAACGCTACTTCCATTTAATTTTTATTTTAAAAGAATTGAATCCAAATGATACATAGGTATATTACTATTCCACTATAATATAATATTTTATATATGTTACTTAATTTCATTAACACCATCCTTTATACGTTCCATGTGTGGTATGAACGAGTCATATCATTTTAAGGGGGCGGTAGTCCGCACTTCCTCAAATGAAATTATCGTATGTATATACAACATGAAACGAATAATGGTATGAAATAAAATGGAATTACAGAAGCTTATATATAAAATATATATCATTAATATCATATTTAATTATAGTTCCATCATAATGGCCACCATGAGAGGCGGTAAGATGTATTTGAACAATCATCGTTTCGTGAGGTGTTAGTTTGCCATCCACAGAAACATTATGTTCATCATCCATTAGATGGAGTTCTGTGAATGTGTAGTTTGAATCCTTCTTATAACAACATCCTAGTATATTGGGGATACTGGTTTTGTTACAAAAGAAAGTAATAAAAAGATTTTGGGGGTTGGAGCAGCAAAATAAATGAAAGTAATTTAAGAGAAATCGTTACCTTTAATTTAGGTAACTCACTTTGGTTGGAACCAAAGGACTTCTTGAAATGCTTTCTTCCTAAGGGGAAGCTTCAATGAGGAGGAGAGGGATGTGGGGAGCTTAGTTTGGCAGAGTTTGGACGAGCCAAGTGGCTTTAGAGGTGTGAGGAATGAGTAGAAGTGGTCTCCTTTTATAAGGGAGAAGAGGGGCTCTTTAAGAAAGAGTGAAAGTATTACTTTATAATATAATTATATTCGGTTTATAATGGTCCAAAAATCATTGAGGTCGAAGCTAAGATGACTAATATTCTAAATAACATCAACCAATAAGAATTGGACAGGTTTTAGATAATATTTTAATCATTATAATCTTATTTATTTAAATGATTTATTAATGAGGTAAACATTGCATCATTATTGTGTCATTAATAATTTAAATTATTTGATGTCTAAAAATTATAAATAAAATATAATTATGTAGAAAATCTTTTTATCTTTCTAATGAATATTTATAATCGAAAATCCAACATGTATAACCCTATGTAAAAATTGTTCTTTTAAAAGATGTAAGCTTATGCCATTTTTGTATTCATTTTAACTTAATTAAAATAAAGTGTCATTATCACTTACAAGTGGATCAATGGGGTCCCAAAATTGACCCGAAGATGCCCATGGTCGACCATGTATCAACCAATAGGGTTAAGACACGTTTTAGGGTAATTTAGTATTATTATAATATTATTTTTTAACCCTTATTTACCGGATTTACCCTTAACCATGGTAAATAAAATATTTACCGCAGTAATTATTCAAAATGTCTAAAAATAAAAGTCACCTATTTACACAATTTGAACATCCTGATTCCAAATATGGAATCCATTTTTATAAATTCAAAACACAGAAGTGGCAGAAATTAATTTAAAATTAATTCCCGCTGTCAAAACAAAAAGCGTGTTTTTAAGAGATAATAACTATCAAAAGATTGACACTTGTTTATGTTCGGTTTAATTGTAAAATTATGTCCAATGACCAACATTATATTAAATGGTAAAAATATATTCTAAATATACTTTAAAACCACTCAAATTCACAATTTATCACTATTAATTATTTTGATTAAAAAAGTTGTTTTTAATTAAAATTTAGTAATTTTCACTATTCATCAAAATATGAAAGTTATCCGAAAAGTACCAAAATTTCACCTTAGGCTAAATTTGATATTCCGAATCCAAAAATGAAGTCCATTTTAAAATATAAAATATATATATCTTCAAAAAGTATGTATTACTATTCATAACAGCTAGTTTGATTGGTTACGGTGTGTTAGAACTCGAAGTTGCGTACAACACACGCTACTGTTTTATTCAAAGGAAAGCGTACCGTGGAAGCTTGGGATGTTTCATTTTAAATTTTTGATGTACCCATTTAGTCAAAAAGTTTAAAATATTGTATTTAAAAGGGTTTCACTATTAGAAGTTGATAAAAGTGAAATACTGAAAATGAATCTGTTCTTGCAATATGACTAAGAAAATCATAATAGGGATTCTAAAATTATAAGGATTATATAAAGTTCAAAATGTAGTTAATACTATTCATGACCAGTTTTAATGGTGTGATTGAACTCGGTGTTGCGTGTAGTGCAAGTTATTGAATTATTTTTAAGAAATAACACACTCTGAAATCCCGGGGTGTTACACAAACCACATACCGAGACGTCGGAAGATATATAAACTTGAACCTAAAGGATTCAATTTCCATAGAATGTCCTAGATCTAAGAAAAAATATAAAACATTCACCCCACGATAACATGGAAAAGAAGAGGAATCACAAAACGACACTCAAGAAGAAGAGAGAACTCGCCGATGTGATTTCAACGCCAACAATGGTGTTCGATTCGGAGGACGGACGGAGGCTCGGGGGCGCGTCGAAGATCAGTGCCCATGAGGAGAACTCAGTCGAATGAGACCTAAAAGAAGAGCATTCTAGAGATTAGACGCGACCTTGGTGCATTTAATGAAAAAAATAAAGTACATGGTGTCTACTTTTTAAGTACACGACGTGTACGTGGCTTTTTTGTACTATGATTTAAGTGGTCTCCAAGTCACTCCCTTACGACCATGAGTGTGGATACTACACGGCCAGCACACGGCCTCCTGCGCAAGGAAGTACAGGGTGTGTACACATAAAGTACACGGCCTATACATAGAAAATTTCTAGAATTTCATTTTTCCTCAAGAACAATCAGAAGATGAAAAACGTATCTGAAATGTAGATCTGGGCTCTTACAAAAATCCCCCCTTAAAAAAAATTTGTCCCCAAATTTCCCTTGCACTGCGTAGAAGAAGAAACCCTGAACAACTCTAGCCACTGCGCTTGTACCTCGGCCTCCCTCTTCCATGTCTCGTCATGCACCCGCCTGTGATTCCATAGCACTCATACCAGAGGAACAGACCGGCCTCGAAGAACCTTCGTACTGTAATACACAATCCGGATAGGATGCTCCTCAAATGACGCATCCACTTCAACCTCAACCTCCTCGTGTTGAAAGGCAGGAGATTGGTTTGATATGTATCGTCAAAGATGAGAATTTTGGAAGATGGCGTGCATAGCTTGGAACCTCTGTGGTAACTGAAACTGATAGGAAACCATCCCAACTCTCTCCAACACCCCAAACGGACCAACATACCTCAGTGAAAGATTACCCTATCTTCTAATCTTCTTGTTTCCCAACCTCGGTGTGACACGTTTGAAAACAAGATCCCCAACCACGAACTCTAGAGGTCATCTCCACTAATAGGTATAAGACTTCTGATGAGACTGTGCAGTAGAAATCCTCTTCTGAATCAACTATATCTGCTTGGTGGTCTCCTGAACAAGACGAGGTCCCAACAAAGCTGCCTCTCCTGCCTCCTACCAACATAAGGGTGATCGACATCACCTACCATAAAAAGCCTCCTAAGGTTCCATCTGAATAGTTTCTTGAATACTATTTTTGTAGGAAAACTCCTCAAGAGGTATGTACTTCTCTCAAGAACCTTCAAAATCTAGGATGCATTCTCAAAGAAAATATTCAAGCACTTGAATTGTACGCTCGGACTGGCCATTTGTCTGGGGGTGATAAGTTGTACTCAAAAGTACTGGTGTACCCAAAGCCTTCTAAAGCCACTTCCAGACCCGAGAAGTAAAATGTTCATCCCGGTCTAAAATGATGGAATGTGGAACTCCTTGAAGATGTAAAATCTCATATATGTACAACCGTCCCAGATCATCCACATTGATGGTCTCCTTGAACGGTAATAAGTGAGAAACCTTCTTCTGTCATTCGATGATAACCCATACTACATCATTCCCTCGAGGAGACCTCGGAAAACCAGACATGAAGTCTATCGCCACATCATTTCACCTCCACTCGGGAAGGGGTAACTTCTGTAAAATCCCTACTAGTCAATTATGCTCCACCTTCACCTACTAACAAGTGGACCACCTCATGACGAACCCAAAAATGTCCCTCTTCATTCCTGGTCACCAATATCGAGGGTGTAGATCACAATACATCTTGGGGATGCTAGGATGAACTACCCAAACTAAGGAATGAAAATCCTGCATTAGCTCCTCACATATATCTGTTGGTACCCATACGCACCCCTAGAAGTGTAAGATCGCATCCTAGCTGTTGGATTATCTAGTAATAGGATCCTCTCCTGACACACTCTCCCTTAGGAATAGGCCTTCATAATCTAACAGTAGCCACATTCAAACTCGATCCAGAAGAGTAGAGGTAACAACTACAGAAGAAAGAAACGTCTACCCATGACTGTTGTGCACCTAACAATGAATCTCAGAGAATAGATCCATAGGCTTCCACTCACTACTGGCCACCTGAATTGCATGTGTCTGAGTCCTCCTGCCCAACGCATATACCACTGCGTTGCCCTTCCCAGGCATATAGGCAAGATCAAAGGCAAATAACTGTAGGTACTCAGCCCACCTGCGCTGTCTCAAATTCAGATCATACAATGTGAAGATGTATTTGAGACTCTTATGGTCGGTGAAAACCACAAAGTGATCTCCTGGAAGATAATATATCCAAAAGCGTAAGGCATGAATACCTGCTGCCAACTACAGATCGTGCGTCAAGTAACTACTCTAATATGGCCTCAACTGTAAATACCCATAAACAATTACTCCATGTCCTTATATAAGCATATCTTTCTGCCCGATACCTAATGCATCACAATAAAGAGAATAGCTCATGCCCGACTCTGGAAATACTAGTATCGGTGTTGAAGTCAGCTTCTCTGTCATCTCCTAAAAGGTTGAATTACAAGAATATAACCACAACAATGTCGCACCCTTCATATTCAAACCCAACAGCGGTGCCTCTATGCATGAAATGTACTGTATGAATCATCTATAATATCTAGAAAGCCCTAGAAAACTTCTCACCTCAGAGACATTCTTCGGCTGCTCCCAAGAAACTAATTCTCTCACTTTTTTTGGATCTACTTCTACTCTTACCTATGATATAATATGACCCAGTAAGTGAATCTAATCCATACAAAAGTGGATCTTTGTGATCTTACCATATAACTGATGCTACCTCAGTGTACTCAAAACGATCTCAGGAAGGGTAGCATGGTCTAGTAGAGTGTGAGAGTACACCAAGATATCGTCCATGAAAACAACCACGAAGTAATCCAAGTATGGATGGAACACTCGGTTCATTAGGGTGATGAATATTGTAGGCAAATTTGTGAGACCAAACAACATAATCATATACTCGTATAGACCATACCTGCTCCAGAATTCTGTAAGTGGTATATCTGATGGTCTAACGTGCAAATGATGATAATCGTACCTCAATTTAGTCTTCGATAACACTCGGGTTCATTAAAGCTGATCAAAGAGATCATCAATCCTTTTCAATGGATACTGGTTGTTGATCGTCAACTGGTTCAACTTACGATAGTCCACACAAAGCCTGAGGGTGTAGTCTGCCTTCTTTACAAACATGACATTCAAACCCGAAGGAGATGTACTGGGTCAGATGAAACCCTTTTCCTGAAACTCCTCTAAATATTTCTTGAGCTCCTGCAACTCTGGTGTTTCCATCCTATAAGGAGGAATGGACATGGGTACCACTCCCCGAACATGCTCAATCGAGGATGTCTACCTCACACTACGGATCCACTCCTAAAAGGTCCTCTGGAAATACATCTCTGAAACGATCTACCGTTGTAGGAAAGTCTAACTGTAAATCCCCATACTAATCTAGATATAGAATAGAAATATGGGCTATATCTCCTCCCAACCCATGAAGCTCAGGTACTTCTCTGCTCTCCTGGACATTCCATTCATCCTTATGATGGAAATATTCACCTCATGGTGACATGAAATTCACCCTACTGAAATATTAGTCAACGATTTCTTGGAAAGGAACTAACCAGTCCATCCAAAGAATGAAATCATAGCATTTCGTCTCTAGGACATAGAGGCCCCATAAGTAGTGACACCAGCAAACCCGTAGAGGGCACTCTCTGAACTGACATACACTAGTCATTATAGTCCCCAACGGTATGTCTCGTGTCAAATTATCAGTAGAAGAAAAGATGTAGAACCCAAGGCTCTCCATGACAGCAATAGATAGAAAGATAATGGAATCCCCTCTATCAAAAATAGAAAAGTCTAAAACTAAGGCTACTCAAATTGTACCTCGAACTATGGATGGTTTGGGATCCTGCTCTTGCTGCGTCTGCTCCACTGCAAAATTTGGGCCTATATCGTGGCCATGCGACCCTGTCTGACCTCCCTAAGATGATCCACCCTACTGCCGCTGAAGAAATGGTGACTAACTAGCACGACCATGACCTCAAACTCGGCCCAAATGGCCAGAAGCACCCCAGTTCCCAAACTGTTGAGAAACAGGTGGCGCGACTCTTGAACGAGCAGCCCCAGAAGAAACCTTGTCACCACCTCCTAGTGAGAAGAACTCAAAAAAGTGTTTAAGATGACCCATCTTACACCAAGATCGGCACTCCACTAGGTCTCTTGGGAAACATGGCCTCATATTCCAACTTTTCCCACACTGGTATCACACCACCTGGAAACCAGAAGATGCATCCGGCCTACTCTGATCTCCTTACGCAGTCTCCCTAATGTGCTACCAGCTATCAGCTACAGGTGCACTAACTCTGGATGCCGAACCGCCCTGGCTCACATCTTAAGAATACCTTTGATAGCACTCTGTGATCAGTTCTTGGTTGATGATAGAATATATCGATGTTAACCTGAATATGTTCACCTGAGATCAGATGTCGTGCCTTAGACCATCCCTAATCTTCCCTGCAAGGAACAACTCATCACCTTCTGGAATAGGTGTGAAGCACTGCAGCTCTATTAAGAGAGAGGAATACTACATAACAGAAAGATTACCCTGCTCCAGATTCATGAATTCTTGGGATCGATCTGCCCTCATGGTCTCCGGATAAAAAAATCGTAGAAGATGCACTGAAACTCATCCAAACACATACTCTACTGGCGTCCTGCCTGTGAGATCACATCTCACCACCACTGGGCAGAGTATTGATGCATATAGGTGGAGAGATTCACACTCTTCTCCGGTGGTATCTCCAAATTCTCGAAAATCATTAGCGTGGCTTCTAGCCATGACTCATCTGCCTGGGGTCCTCCATCCCCAGAGAAAGTAGGAGGATGCTGCTGCTGAAAGACCCCTATCAATTCTGCCATTGACAGGGCAGGAGATGGTGCTCCATAAAAGGATTGAATCTTCCTCATGAATCCTTCCCTGAACTGTGCATCAACACCAGTATCAGGTATAACTTCTGGTTCCAAGACTGGAATAACAGGAGGATCTGCTGGAAGTCCCTGATTGGCCATGTCTGCTGTCCGATCACCACCTGGAAACTGGCGTACAACCAGATGACATCTTAGTGGCATGAATCTGCAAGGTTAATCACAAACCGTAGATCAATATTTTGAAGGACTAAAAAAATGAGTGTAAGAATGGAACATAAGATAGAAAGCTCTCATGTTTTACAAAACATGACTACACAACGTGTACATTTACTAAACGGTGTGTTCCCTTAAGTCTTTTACATGGGCGTGTAATACTACCTAAACTGGTCATGTAGCATCCCAAACACACGACGTGTTGTCCTGAGACACATTTTGTACATGAATCATCTTCCCCTACCCGATTCCTTCTACACTTTTAAGCCACACGACTCTCCTAAAAAAGACTACATGGCTTGTGGAAGGTAGACACGGTGTGTGCTAGACATGATTCACCTGGCCCATGTTGTTAGTGACATTTCTAGACACACAAGTCCCACAACATGGTGTCTTCCCGATGGACACAGCGTGTACGGGAAATGATAACACCAACCTGTGTTGTTCGTGACACGGCTGGGTACCTGGGTCCGACTACACGACATGTTCAATACTGACACGACGTGTATAACTTAAGGTTTTATCCATACAGGATGTTAGTTAAACGGGCAGACAAATGTTCAACACTACATGGAATGCTCTACTGGTACATGTCGTGTTCCCACTAGACTTCCCCCATTCCATGTCTCTTCCCACACAGCCTATGACACGGTTAGAGACTACATGGCGTGTACATAAATTACACTGTGTGAACTTAAGAAAATGAGTTTCTTCCTGAACCAACGAATAAATGGCCTGTACATAACACAAAACAGCGTGTATTCTTGGTTTTTTAGGATAGTAAGATTTCAAAACTACTCCAGAACCCAGAAAAACACTAAAATGAGCATTGAAATTACCATGTTCTGATCTGTTAGGGCCCATACTCCCCATGTATCAAATTTTGGATCCCATTACAAACTATAATGTGGAAAACAAGTAAATCATCCTCCAAATTTCAGTCCATGAGGGCCCATAACACCTCAACAACCAAATTTTTCCATCCATTCAAGAAAATATCTACACCGGGAGGAGTTGATATCTTGAATGGAGGGTTTTACTTGATCATTAGTTTTGGTCCATTGGGATATGGTTTTTTTTTATGTCACGATTTCTTGGGTCCCCCCCCCCCCTTCATCCTTTAAAATGATGTTTTATCAAAATAAAAAATTTGAAGTCCTTCGGGCTATTGGATGGATCACAACAACAAGAAATCACTAATGCAGCCTAGAAGGCATGGAAAAAATGCAAGACATGTGGTTTCTAGAAAGTTCCTATATGATGCATGAGATTTATTTCCCTAATATCATAGGGTTTCAATATTAATATATCATCAATAACGTCAACATTAATATCACAAAACATGTGAGTCACCCAAAGGTGAAATTCAGATCAATCATAAACTTGAAAAACCTAGAAAATTATAATTAATGAGGTAGATTGGCTTTTCCCTATACATAGGTTAGCTACTCCCATGAACAGCTTATTACAATGTACCAGTTCCTTCTAATCCATGGATAAAGGCTCCAAACAGTAAATCAAGAGAAAATTATTCCTATTATACCACTTTTTAACGTCCTGATTCGGGATGCCTCCCAGAGGTACCCCATACCCGATTGGTCACATGGCTTCAAGTGCATTTCCCCAAACGCCAGAGGCTACCAACTAGGAGTGAGGGCCTTGGGTGTGAAAGTGGAAAACTATTCCCTCATTGGAAGAAAAACAAAAGCAATAGAATAAATGGAATAATGAACAAAAGATGAATGAAAGTAAAAAACAACTGGAGCACATATATAAATTTTGTGTGATACAAATTTCTAGGAAAGCATCCAAACATTTCACATTGCTAGAATACAAATAGTGTTAAACCAAAGTGAAAAATAAATGATAAACAACTCCTCAGCATCGAAATCATAAGTTCGGTCCCCTGCTCTCCAGCTCCATAGCAAGTCAAGTACCTGAAGTAGAAGGATCTTTCCCATATCTATACCAGCAGCAATATAATCTGTTAGTGCTCAAAATCATGACCCAAATAGGGTGTGAGACTAAATCCTAGTAGGAAACCACATAAAGATCTATGCCTAACAGTCAGTGAATATATTTCACGTAAAAGTACAGAAAACAGTAAATAGGAAAGTGCTCAACAGTAAACAGTTCCACAAATAAAAAACAATCAATCAAGCACAGTAACCCTCTAGGAAGTTCACATATCCTGTCCTCTCTAGTGTAATTATAAGAATTCAATAAGAATCTCTGATTGAGCACTCACAGTCAATTCCTCTTATAGTCAATGGTAAAGCATGGCTCTCTAAGGAAGCTCACACAGTCAATTCCCCATATAGTCTAAGGTAGTCAAGGTCTCTCTGAGTAAGCTCACACAGTCAATTCCCCTTACAGCCTCAATGTCTAGGACTCTCTGAGAAAGGTGACATGGCCAATTCCCCAAATATTCCATGTCGTTCAATTAAAACAAAGACTATCTGAGGAAGCTCACTTGGTCAATTCCCCTTATAGTCTATTTCAATCAAGGAATCACTGAGGAAGATCACTCGGTCAATTCCCCTTATAGACCCAACTGGTTCAAGACCTATGAGGATTCTCACTCGGTCAATCCCCCTAATAGCCTAATGTGCTCAAAGACACTCTAAGGATGCTCACTTGGTCAATTCCCCTTATAGTATACTACACTAGGTTCTCACGACCCTGTATAGGTCAACGAGCATAGAAGTGCAATATGGAAACGAAAACTAATAGAACATCTTTTCTAACCAGTCTACAACATATCAATCAGCCAGAACACAAACTCTCCATCCTACAACAATAGGCCTAGAAAAAAGGCAAGGCAGCCAAACTGGCTCAACAGGACCAAACAGTCGTAAATAAAACATGCAAGGGAAATACGTCCGAAGCATAGTAATCAACCCTATTAATATCCAAATTACCTCTACACAAGCATAAAATCATGGAATTCAATCAACATGGGTAAAATGGTGAATACACAATACGTCATCCACGGTTATTGGTGGAATTTTCACATAAAACTCCTAGACATTGAACGGAAAGGTACAAAACACCTACCTCGATGTTAGGAGATCAGTATACATGAACCTCAAGGATTGAATCACATTATAATGCTGTATATCTAAGAAATCTTATAAAACATTCATCCCCCGATAACATGAAAAAAAATAGGAATCACGAAACGAGGCTCAAAAGAAGAGAGAAGATGTAGATGTGATTCCAACGCAACCAATGGTGTTCGATTTGGAGGAAGGACAGAGGCTTAGGGGCTCATCGAAGATCCACAACTGTGTAGAGCTCTCGGTCTAACGAGACCTAAAATAAAAGCATTTTGGTGATTAGATGTGACCCCAGTGCATTTAATGAAAAAAAGAAAGTACAAGGAATATACTCTCCATTTCCATACTCGGCTTTAAGAGGCCTCCAAGTCACTCCCACATGGAAATGTATGTGGGGATACTACATGGTATGCACATGACCTCCTGCAGGATAGAAGTACATGGCGTGTACTTAAAAAATTTCCAGAATTTTCTTTTTTCCTCAAAAATTACCAAAAAAGTAAAAACATACCTGAAAGGAAAATCTGGGTTCTTACACTCTAAGAGTGTTTAAAATCCATAGATTCTTTTATTAAAACATTGATATGTTCACTGTGATTACCTAGTCCCTTATTATGAGGGAATAGTGTGTAATTACATCATTAGAATAATATTATGATCCCTAGACGGGTTCAGTTTTGGACAAAGTTCATTACATCCCAAGTGGTGGCGTGGTGGGATCCTCAATCATTCCTAGATGTGCTTTTTGGTATCTTCATTTCAAACATGCATAATTAATGACCCTTATCAATAAAGGTGATCAAGATGGGTTTTTTGTGACCCCTAGTGGCCCTATGTGTGATCCCCAATTAGGATGATGATATCTTCAAATATTCAGTGAGTGCTTCTCAGGTGGGGCTAAAAGATCATGACCATTTAGATGAGTATCACCAATGATTTAATTGATCATTTGGTAGATTCTCCTAGAAAAAATAATTATCTGGAAACATCGAACACTATCTTCTTTATAGAAGTATTTGGTTGAGACCACTTGATATAAGTAACCTTTTATGAGCCTATTTAGGTTTTTTATTATATTTTTTTTACATGAAGATTACACATTATTCTTTATGCTTAGTAATTTTGGGTTGCCTGCTGGGCATTTTCTTACTCACCCATGCATGGGATATTCCTGCACATGTCAGATCTTATGTCAAATAGAATCCTTTTCATGGAGTACTTAGTGTATTGGGAGCAAGTGGAGAACAGTTCTAGGATGGGAGAACCATTAGTGGGTCGGGTTGTGAGAGAATGATGTAAAATCCAATTAGTTCTACCTTATGACCAAAGCATAGTTTTTTTTTCCAGAAAAGAGATTAGTTTAGGATTTTTGGAATCAATTTTCTATGTGTTGATTTTTTATTTTATGTCAGGGACTCTATTGTTGGTGTTATGTCGGTCATCTTTATTCACCGGCACTCTGGTAACATTCATGTGGAATGTTGAATTTCTACATGTAGAAAGTAATTGTAGGGTAAAAGATTGGTATAGGTATTATATTAGAATGATTTGTGGTTTCTATATCCCTCTTGAGTCCAAACCATAGATATACTGATGGTTTGTGGTTCATCTTGTGTATTTTAGTATTCCTCGATGAAGACAAGTATCCAGGATTCCATAATGTGATCATGAGAATGATCCATCAAGTGATGAGGATTCAGTACAAGGGAGTGTATATGAGATAGTACCTTCATTTGGTTTTTTAGTTATTCCACAACTTATATATTAGCAATTATCACCACCTTTATCAATCGATGAAGCACAATTTCTTGGTGTTCTGCATGAGTTTAGAGCTTGATACCTCATAGTTTTCAGACAAATCGAGATCACTATGTAGCTGTGGACAAGAAATATGTAGTCACCCAAGTATTCCTTCTCATGATAATGCTTTCTGATCATATGGAAATACTCACATAAATTCTTCATCATCTCTCTGTCAGTTGATTGTGGATTCTGGTTACATATTCACATGAAGAGACAACTCTCTCCTTGTCTATTTTTGAGCATCTCTACAGGGAGGAGTTCTACATAGCCATTCTTATTATCACTATGCATATAGGATCTTCTTCATTTATAGTAGAGTGGTGGGATCATGTTAGATTATTCAATGTGGGTTACTAACATCTCATGATAATCCCTAGATACATTAAGAAATTCATTCATTAGTGCATGCAAATTAAATTAGGGAATATGTGGAGACATTAGGGAATTGGTGCTATCTATTTCCATTACCACTTATGATAGAGTGGCTGAGTAGGATTTAGTTATGGAGAACTTCGTGGAGGAGTTGATGCAAATAGTGGGTGTTGGTAGTGGGAACCCATGAGTAGAGACCTTGGAATCAAGAAACCAACCACATTCTCAATGATCTTTGACTGTGAGATGCTTCAAGATGAAATATTATGATATAAGATTAGTGGTTTACGGCTCTCAGGATAGCTCAAGTAAGGTAGGGGAGAGGTGATGCTTTTGATGTAATGGTTGAGAGAATAATCCTATATATTTTCTAGCCCATCATACTATTGATAGGGAGATGATTTACATAACACCTATATAGAGGAAGCATTAGGATCAAGGAAGTCCATAGGGTGGTGTACGTGATAGAGGAGTGGGTAGGGGAACCAAAGGTGGTGGGTAGTCTTAAATATTACTTCCACCACCACCCATGTTGTCCCCACCATGATTAAAGAAACATTCAGTACAGGAAAGAATAGTAATACGCAGTGGAGGCCTTTGACCCTATGCATTCTGGAATGATTAGAGGTATGATCAATTACTTTTCTAACTTTGAAATAGTACTGACTCAAATTGGTGTGAGCCAATCATTAATTAATTATTTTTTGGTTCATGACATGTAGACTATGATTAATCTCATGGATATACTGTGGTGCTTGGAGACTCGTATTAGAAGTGACTTAGTGATCGAACACTTGTTATGATAGTGTGTCATGATTCTTGGTGTAGAGATCTTCATATGGGGTATGCGTGTTGCAACGATGATGCCTTGTGATGTAATCTTCTGTATGGTCTGGATATCCACAATTCATGCCCATATTGATTGTTTCAAGTAGAGGATGTGGGGTATCTATAGGGATAGATCAAGTTTTTTGTGTATTTGTGATAAGGAAGCTGAGTTATTGTTGTATGGGAATATTATTAGATT
The DNA here is from genome assembly GCA_963277665.1 of Viscum album. Taxonomy (NCBI): domain Eukaryota; kingdom Viridiplantae; phylum Streptophyta; class Magnoliopsida; order Santalales; family Viscaceae; genus Viscum; species Viscum album. The sequence continues at coordinate 82,618,833 of OY728129.1, forward strand.
ATATATCCAATTACTCACCAGTTGTATTGTATTACCCTAATTGAAGTGGATTCTATAAACATTCAGTTCCTTGAAGTACTATTGAGTTATGAGGAAATCATTCTTGAGGATGTTCTAGTATGGAATCCTCACTAAGAATTTTCCTTATTTATTTATTTACCCCTTGGGAAGACCTCGATATTTTCATCAGCATATCAGATGCCTCTAGAAATACATCAAGAGTTAATGGTGATGTTGGAGGACCTACAAAACTAGGGTTTTATGATACCTATTGGTCCACCTCATAATCCCCAATATTGTTTTCCTAGAATCCAGATAGAATGTTGAGGATGTTTGTGGACTATTGGCACCTGACCTAGGTGACACTGAAGAATAAATATCCACTACCAAAGAACGACGATCACATAGATCATTTGAGAGGGTGTGTGGTATCATGAAGATTGACCTCAGATCTGGATATCACCATCCCTGACTACCAGAAGAAGACATACCAAAGAAAACACATAGTTATATCTATAGTCCCCATGAGTAATTAGTGATTCCATTCTATGTAAAAAACACCCAATTAGTGTTCATGGGACTCTTTAATTGGGTCTTTTAGCCATTCATTGACCAATTTTGGTGGTTTTCAAAAAAGGATATCTATGATTAATTGGATTTTGCGGTGGATCATGCTGTAAAATTGGGGAAGGTCCTAAAAATACTTCAAGGGAACTAGTTTTATAGAAATATCTCATTGTTTCAGGAATGGATTTAGAAGTTCCAATTTCTAGAACATGTCACATTAGAAAATAGTGTATCATTGGACCCTGTGACTGTTGAGAAAATGAGAGATTCAGAGCCACCAAAGAGTCTGATGGATGTTTGGAGCTTCCTTAGTTTAATAAGATACTATAGGATATTGGTGTCTAATTTCTCAAGGATATCAGCATATTTGATTATATTGACCCGAAAAGGGATTCATTTCATGTTTATAGTTTGGTTCCATAAGGGTTTTTGGGAGCCAAGGTATAGGTTGATGGGTGAACCCATCATGAGATTTCCAAATGTGGGTGTCAAGTTTGTAGTTTTTTTGTTCCTTTGGAACAATACAAGGTATTTTTTAGATGATTCTGTGTGAAATTATTTCCTATGGGTCTAGAAAGTTGAGAACACACTAGAAGAACTATTCAACATTCGATATGGAGTTAGTAGTGATATTATTTTTACAAAATATGTGTCTACAATTCCTTATGGGTGATCGGTTTATCATATACTATCACCAAAAGAGTCTCAATTGTAAATTCTATCATTAATATATTTACTTGATATAATAGTGATGGCTATAGTTTCTCCTAGATTATGAATTTGAGTAATTCTATTCTCCTGTGATGGGGAATATGTTAGTATATATTATCAGTGGGAGATCTTTCTTGGTGTCATTGATCGATAATTTGGAGTAGTTGTCCTTATATGAATTTTCCTAAGTATAAATTGATAGTTCCTAATATATTTAGTTGTCGGATGTTACCCTACTGATTATACAATGTGTTAGGGATTCTCATCATGGAAACAATGACTATAAGAGGATTTTTTCTCATATATCCAATAGATGTTATTCTAATGGGTTTTCTGAAGGTGGGGAGGACCTCGTCCTTTTCAGAGAGAGAATGATTTTACTGATGAAGTTGTGGGAGGAGGTAATGGGAGAATTTATTATATCCCCAGTGTTGGAACATACATGTGTGGAAAAGATGTACCAAGACCCTCCATAAAAATTTTAATTTCCACAAATGAATAATTATGTTGCGGAGTTTGTCTCTCAATACCTCACATATCGGTATGTGACGTTTCTCCACCAGGTTCTAGTAGGTTTAGCTCAACTCCTTGAGGTTCAAGTGTGTAACTGGGAAGAGATATCTTGGTACATCATGATAGGGCTCCAAAAATTTCTAGAGGAAATGATTCCATATAGGTAATCAAGAGTCGATTCACTAAGTAAATATTGTTCCTAGAAATTATATAGTATATTTCATTAATGATATTTGGATTCCTTTGCATGTAAGAGATAATTTGGATCCATAGAGTTCCCTCTATGATCATTTCATACTATTTTTTTAAACATCACATCCAAAATATGGAGAGGAATATCTGGGGAAATTGGGACTCATTTGTGCTTGATCACATCATTTCACCCCCAAAATATATTCCAAATTGGATGGACCATTCATGTTTTGTAAGATATGATATGGGATTTCATGTTATACTCATTATATAGTTATGCATACTACTTACCATTAGTGGGGATTGTGTACAAAAATAGTTACCATTACACCATCAGTATATAGCCATTCCAAGACTTGTATGGGAATACCTATAAGTCATAGCAATGCTGGACTAATCCAAGGGATTCAACAATCGTGAGCCTATATTTTTTGTGATACATGAAAGGGCAGGTTCAAATCTCTATAATCATATTAAGACTACCTATATCCATCAGAAGTCCTATATAGACCAATGATAGAGGCCTTTGTAGTTCTAGATGGGAGACAGTGTGTTCTTGAAGATCCCTCATTTATTTGGATTGTAAATATTTTGTTGGGGTGGGTGGATATACTTAGATTCATTGGACCTCTAAAAATACTATGTAGTGTCAGAGAGGTGTCATACTACTTGTTTATTCCACCATAGTTAGAAAGGGTATACCAAATCTTCCACATATCACAGCTAAAGTGTATGTTAACAACCCATCACATGTTATAAACTAGGGTAATATGTACATCGAAGATGGATCTACCTTTGTAGAGTACCCAATGGAGCTCAAGGATCCATAGTAGATGATCCTACATGGGAGATATATTCCCGTAGTATGTTTATAGTAGCATAATTGGAGTCTTTAGGAGAGCACCATGTATGGGGATACACAGAGGAAAGCACTATATGGTGATATTTTTTCATAGTCATTATATCTTTTCTGGATGAAAATCCATAATATGGGGAGAATCAATCCTCTCCACTTTTCCCATGTAATGCATTTAAATATATCTAGGAAATTTTTTGATCCAGGTGACGGGATGTCATGTGATTTTAATTCACAGTGTTCCTAGAATAGATATTTTAAAAATATTTCAAATATTAAATATTTTAATGTATGCAATAAATTTTTTTTGAAAAAATAAAATTACTCAACATATGAGTCCCAGATAAAATATTTGATACCAATATTGGGTTTAGAGTGTGGGTTTTACCAAAGGAGTGACATCACATTTTTATTTCTCAGGTGCTTGTGAAAAATATTTTTCAAGTGTGGATGATAAACTTCATTAACTAATTAATTATTTTATATTTGTGGACACAATGAACTAGAAGTATTTAAAAATATATGCTCATAAAACTATCAATACGGCAATGATTTTCAATTTCAATAAAGTTCATAGATCTCTCTAAGGTTTGAAACACAACACTATTCTTAATCAGTGATTGATCCAAAATCTAGGTAGAACATTTTATTTTTTTGGATTTATCCTTTTTATTTATACCATGTCTAATATAGTTAAATTCCATAAAAATGAATTGATTTGTGCACAATAGGTTGATTGATTTTATGGTTGATTTATTTTTTTGTAATTATTTATTATTCTTCATTCTTATATTAATAAAAACTGATCAAATCTGAAATTAGAAAATTCCAAGGTTCAATTCTTATTTTTATATTTTATTGTTTCCTCCATTGTTTTCACTCATTTTTTCTAGGATATTCCACTGGCCAGTAGTTTTATGAATGCTGGTATTTGGTCGTTACATTACTATTCATTAGTGAAATGGATTGATATTGTTTTGATGGTTAATGCTCGAGGATATTTTTATGATACAAAGACAGGGTATGATGATCATAGGTGGACCATATCATACCATAAATTCACAATATTCTCAGTTTGATGTGTGATTGATGGTATGAGGTGACACAGCTTGATTTCTGAGTGGATCAAGGCCCTGTTTTTAGTTAATGGTGATGATGAGGTTCGATCCTCATAGATCTAGGATCACTGGTGAGTATTCCAGTGGGATTAGAGGCCGAATAAATTAGTGAATATGAGGATATGGAACCATGTAATTCCATAAATCCCATGTTACATGGTCTGTAATCTATAGTTACACACCATGTGGTACCCCTGGATATGGTACTAGGGTTCCTGCAATAGTTTAGGACATCATGTTGTGCATCCCTACCACATGCCATGTGACCCCTGGCTAGTGGAATTCCATGTATCGTGGAATCTATGTGGTCACAGGACAAGTAAACATGATAATATTCTTACTTAGACTCGTCCAAAGTGCAATGGCTTATTTATGTGCTCAAACATGGCTAGGTGTAAATGAGAATGACCTAAAATACACAGTCATTGATTGATGTAACATGTATTGTGTTAGTGACTTCTAAACATAGTGTACCATGATATTTCAGGTTGTGTATTTTGAGGTTTACATAGCATTTGGTATGATGATACATGAGTAGAGAATAGGTAGGAAAGATAAAAAAATTACACTATTTAAATTTTGTGTAAAACCTCTATGGGTTTTTGGAATCCTTCATTTCCTTAGTTTAGACTAGGATCAGTTGAGTGTGATTTTATGGTTTCTTCTTCCTAGGTTACAATGTGGCATTACATCCTTGACATAGGATTATGATCCCACTGATAGGTTCAATTTCATCAATATTTTAGTACATCCCCCTGTGGAACTATGGTGGGATACTTTATAATTCCTAAGCTGATTTCAGGGTATCAGTGTGACTACAATGAACAAGGCCTCGATCCTCTATCTAATTGGTAAAAAAAACACGGATAATGGTTTCCCCCAGTGGTTCATGGGGCGATTCTCTAACTAGATAATCAGTTCATTAGTGATCCAATGAGTACTTAACATGTGAGGCATGATGATCACAACCTCTTAGATGAGCATCACTATTAATTTTATGGATTGTGCATTAGATTACCATAGAATGAGTGTTACCTTAAGTCCACAAGAATTATCCAATAGATAAATTTATTTTTTTGATAACACATGTGAACAATTTGATGTTATGAGTATATCGATGGTTTTATTGTATTGATGTTATTATCTTACTACCCCTGATTCATTATTATTAGTTATTTTTGGTTGTCCTATTTTTATTTTTATATTTACCCCTATATGGGATCTCCCTGTGCATGTCATGATTTATGTTGATGAGAAACCTTTTGAAATATTCCTTGGAGTACCAGAAGAATTTGAATCATTATTTAGGGAGAGAAAGACCAAGGTGTATGTCATCATTGTATTTCATTTCATTCCCCTCCATCTAATAATTTTTTTCTCTTTTCCAGTTTTGGTTGGTCTTGTTATTGGTCCCTCATCATTATCCAGTGAATTAGCATACTCTGATGCATGATTGATTTCATTCATGCATTTATAGTGTCATCCAGTTATAATTTCTTAGTATTGTATGGTCTTGGATATGTTCCTGTTTGTGAAGGTATATTCGTATAATGCCTCCCATTTGTGGTATTTTATTAATCGACACTAGTCGCCAGCCCCTGGCTTATTAGAGGTGGTCTTGGCGTGGTCACACTGGTCATATCACTATCCATTCAAGCAATAGTGGGTTGGTTCATGTGGCATTACAACATTAAAAGTTTTCTTAAACAGATATATATTTATATTATCACTCATTAAATTTGAATTCAATACTAATTAACATTAATAATCCATAATGATAAAAATATAATTTCTTAACTAAAATATTTTTTCTATAAATTACATATTTTAATAACAAATTAATTTAATAATATTATGAAATTTAATTGTACTTGGTTCAATTTATTTTTATAAGATTGAAATTTGGTTATATGGGTGCTCTTGTATTATTAATGAAACATAATATTACATTGTTAGAAACTATTTACCTGTTTTAAAAGTAAAAGTGTGAAATGTAAAACATAATGAAAAATATCATATCCCTTATTTAAACATTTTTCAGAAGTCATGATTCATACTTTACTGACCCAATATCACCACAAAATATATTTTTATGAATTTTTTTGAAACACTTACCATGAAATATTGTAGTGATATCATTGAAGGGTTAACAATATTATCAAAAGTTCATTTTTCACTTATAAATAGAGGTTAAATCCACCAACCGTGTTTAAAATTACATATATAATTTCTTATGAAAATATTCCTAAAATATATCTTTTATAATTAATTATTCCCTTCATAATCCCATGATCTCTAGAAGTTATCTTTATACCATTACTTCTAAGAAAATAACTAAGTGATATCAAGTATCAAATATAATATTAGCTTATTCATAATTTTTCCCATTAATCCTTCACTTAAATATCCCTTATATAAGTTACACTATAAATAAGTTAGTTTCAATATTATAATATTACGTTGTTATATTAAGGCAATAACCATTGTTTACATCTCTCTATATAATTAGAAAAACAAATCATCATTAGTGTGTTGCATAAAAAAACTCGCCTTAATAAAGAGAAATATATTGTTCTTCATCAATATCATCTATAGATACTCAAAAGAACATAATGGATGAATAAATATTATATCTATAATATATATCAAATTCTTAAACATCAAGTTACCATTGAATATCTTCCCCTCTCATTTATGGTGAAATGGAAATATTGATCATGCATACGTTTGACTTGTCACCACCACGAGCAGTTACATTAATTTTTCCTCAAAACCATTCATGGTTAGACTAAAAAATATATTTTATACATAAAAATTATTTCTATAACACTATTAATATTTTTTAAATTTAGAAACTATTTTATAATTCTTTATTCTATGGTCAACATGCAGAAGTATTTATAAAAAATTCAATTAATGGTCACAATATTCTAACGAAGGAAGAATAATATATAAAAATAAATGAAATATTATAATAATTATTCCATATTAAATTATATAAATGGTAATAGGGTTTTTAATATGGTATATAATACACTTAATTTCATTATTCTGGATGTTAGGCATGTTCACATAATTAATATAGAACAAGCCAAGGGTTTGGTATCAAACTTTCTTTATTTGTGGAAAATCTCCATTTATGAAGCTAATTTATTTTGAATGTTTTAAATGCATACAATTAGATATTTAAAATAATTTACTATATTTATTAATTTTATATTATCTTTAAAATCAATCTCCCTCACATTTAATGGGTTTTATTATAATTGTTTTTCTATATTATAATCTTTTTTGTCTTAAATTCCCTTATTTCAGACATGTATTGATTTATATTAAAATTTACATTATTGGGGTGTATATTATTCAAATTTTTTCAATAATATCAATAATTAACAGATATTAATGGAATTATATTTTTATTTTCATTATATATATCTTTCATGTGTATATATTTATGTGTTACTCAAGTCTTATGGGATTTAATCGTATTTTCCCTTCTGTGGGTCATAGTTTTCATGCATGAAACAATTATTTTTTTACTGGTTATTATAATAAAAATATCATATAATATATCATGAATGATATTTTGTTCCTATATTTTTAATTAAAATTTTAATATATTATTTTTAAGGGTTAATTGAATTAATTTTCAACCAGGTTGTAAGGGATCTTATGTATCTCTATTGTGACATATCAGTTACAAATTATCACTATTTTTCTCCATTTTTATTTCATATTATTCTCATGTACATATACTATTAATTTTATATAATTACATTACGTATATACATAGTTGAATATATTTTTCATTATCGGGGTTATTCGTGTTTTTAGTTCGCTTTGAAATTCCCACTTTTCGTTAGACCTAGTATAAAGGAACCTTCTAATTAATTATCTCATGTCGAGCCCCACCCCAATAAAAAATTTTTAAACTATGAATGTAATTTAAAACCCTAAATATATTATAGATAACTCACATGGTAAAATTTTTGTTCTCTAGAATATAATGAGGGATTTCCAACTTTAACAAATATCCTTTATTAATTTCACAATGTTCCATCCAAGTGGTTAACTTTTCTTCATTATTCTCCAAGATTTTTATAACCAATTTTAATCATTGGATCACCATGTTCAAGATAAATTCCCATTATTCAATTTTTAAAAATAAAATGATTTAATTCCTTATTCTCTTAGGAATATCTACAATTTATCCATTGATTATTCACTTAAATAGGAACTGGGGCACCCAATTCATTCATATGGGTTTGATCATGACGTTAATTTATCAATGTTTTTTCTACTCCTCTGAAATAAATATATATGAATTTTTTTATGTGATGGTTGAGATTGTAATTATAAATCCCTCCAATTCATTGATTAAGGTTGTATATCTCATGAAATATTATGTTTGAGAATAAAGAGTGACCCCAATCCACCATGGGTCTTTGTACACTTCATGCTGATAGTATTGGGAGTGACCCATGACTTATGCTTATGATATCATGTTTTATATTTCCACAACGTATTTATCATTATAGGATCATATGATTTAATTTCCTTAGTAAATTTTTATATTATTTTGATCATCCTTTTATTATATCATGTCATTCCTTTTGAAAAATCATGATTTTTTTTATTTATATGTTCACTCCCTTATTGGGATTTTTAGCATTCCTTCTCTTTAAGTGTTTTCCTTGGGATATCATATGTAGTCTTATAGGATATTTGAGAATCATGATAAGTATTTAGAGTTTAAAAAAATGGTTTTATTTTTAAGATGATTTATTTGTATATTTAATCATCCAAATACACAATAGCTCTTTATAATTTGCATGAATTTTAGGAAAAGTAAGATATTAATCATAAAATAAATTATGTTTAATCCCTAGATCACTATATATGGTATTAGTGGAAGGTATATTTATTTTTATAGAATATAATGAAAAAAAATTTAGTAAAAACCCTAGGTGAGAATTCTAAGGGCCCAAACTTAGTATATGTGAACATCCAAAATTTTTGGTAAAGTGATGATTTTGTGGTTTTTCTTACAGTACATCCCAATCAAGATACTACAAGTTGATGTGGTTTTTGAATAGTTTAATCTATGTGTAATATCCACACAAAAAAATGTTCATGTATATCTTGGGCATCATTCTATGGCATAGTGAATGGGACCTTTCTGTGCACCCAAATTGACACTCTTAGGGGCATGCATTGTTGGTTCATATACTCTTTAACAACTTCTATGAAGGATAGATTTGAGTTAATTTTTGGTACTAGGTTCCTAAGTATAGGATAACCCAAATTATAGTAATATGTATTAAGCTCTGATTTATATAGGTTGAACTAAAGAAATAATGGGTTTACATGATCATGTAAAAAGGTTAAAGGTTTTATGGTTGGTTCATTATATTGTTCGTGATTATGAAAATTTCCATTTTTTAATGTTTCACCACTATTTTTCCTTTATTTGTTTTAGTAATGGATGGAATTAGAAGGAAACATGGGTATGAAAGAAAATGCAGATATTATCTCAATAAACCACCCTTCAGAATGAGATATTGAATAATAAACCATTAGATTATACCAAACCAACTATCATGAAATATTATTAGCAATGTAAATATAGTCTAAGACACATACACACAAAATAAAAGGATTAGGGAGTATTAAAAAATATCAAGTGACATATATGATGAAGGATAAAATTGTATAATTTATTATAGGTTAAAAATTAAGGAAAAATCACACTGGGAATTTTCACATGTAGACTAGCATATGCTTTAATTTTAGAATAGGTGGTCATAGAGAATCCAATGTCCATAGGAATATAAAAATTAAAATTATTATAATGGGAGAGGAGGTTTTACATCCAAAAGAAACACTAATTAACATTATCAAACTAAGTGTCATAATTCCAAAGATAGTAAGAATGATAGGCTTGAAAACCCACCAAAATCATGAGAAAAAGTTGAGTAAGTTAAATGACAACATATGAGGCCAATTTTGGAAATTAAATCATCCACTTAAGAATTGTTAATTTATGATTATTATTCGAGTCACTCTATATTAAATAGATTATTTTATAAGGGTACCAACATGATTTATAATTAATAAAATGATTCATTTAGTTGTATGATGGTTAACTTTTTAAAATTTATATTTATAGTTATAACGACCCATACTTTACATACATTGTTAAAACATAAAAATTGAAGCATACTTATTACAAAATATAACAAAACCATGTAAGGGCCGTATAGGTATAGTGTCTTTAGAAACTGGGAAACATAAACAACTGGTCCATAAAGCATCTACACTGTCTCCCATTTATTTCATCATATCTATAGTCCCTTTTTGGCATACCTTACTTAATACCCTTCTTCCTGGCCTGGGGAAATAAAACATACAAAATGGTGAGCTCAAAGGCTCAGTAAGGGTAAACAAAATAAATATCAATCACATCATATTCATAAGAACATAACATTTTGGAAATATTAAACTGCAAAAGAGATCATAATTTTATAACATGGGATAAATCATAGTAGTGAAATGTAATCCCAATTATCACAACATGAAACATGAAAATTTTTGGAATACACACATAATCATAGATAATCATTTCTTATTAGTCAGGACTCATTTCCAAGACTATCTTAGTGGACAAAGTCCATTTCTGAACCGAGTTCATTCCTCGTTTCAGTCCTGTTTTGCTGAACCAGTTTAACCTGCCGTTCCAGCCATGTATATCTCATGAGATATAAAATCTTTACACAATTAATTGTAGGGAGATATAGGTCCCACCCTTCTCATAATTATACCATTCTTATGTGTGCCACAAAATCATAAATCATACATCATAGCATAACCCATGTAACGAAAATGGGAATCTTAAACATCGTGACATCATAAAACAAATCATATAAGATAATGGAATTCATAAAAATAATTCCATCACAACATAATCAAATAAATGTAATAATAGGGATAGAAACAGAACCCTTTATTATCTTAGATGAAAAATAATTTTGATAAAATACTTGAACTCTATTCTTGAGGAAAATATCCTTTCTACTTCAAAATCACTTTTCATTTCTTAACATGTCATTAAATTCTAAACTAAAAGAAGTTGATTAAAAATAAACATGAAAATTTTTAAAGGAAGATTCTTGGAAATTATGTTTTCAAAATCCATTCATGTCGTATAAGTTAAAAAACATTCTTCTCGAACTTTTGTCGGAAAAGTCAAAAAGTACCTCGTACGAAAAATGACAAAAGATTCCTTTCATATCATTTACTAAAACTCACCGAAGGGTAAAATTGGATTTAAACAATTGTAGGTGGATGGAAATAATATTACATATTGAGGAAACATGTATGTGGATGATAATGTACACCCCAGAAATTCCAAAGTATAAACAATCTCGGATAGAAATGAGATTGTGATATTTCTCTTACCTTAGGTCTGATTTGCTTCGTAGGTGTCCGAACCTCCTGTATAATGATTTAAATATTGTTATTGACTTATTCCAGAATCATAATTATTGTTATGATATAATATATGGTCATATTCTTAGCTTCTTATTAGTAATATTTCATTACAACTTGTTATTCGGGTGTTTATTACTTTTTGTTCTTATGTGTGTTTTGTCGAATAAATTCTTATTCATCTCTTTTGGTTATAGATAAATCATTTCCAGAAGGGTATTAGTGTAATATATATCATATTAATTCATTAAATTCATTTATATAATCATTATTCAATGAAGATCATGTAGAAGGAGTCGCATCACATCATGGAGACGGTATTTTGTACGTACGCACGAGCGATGATATCGTTCCCATGATCATGTAATTGTATTGGAGTGTATGTATAGTATTTCAGAATCAATATTAGTCTAAAATAATTATATATTTTTATTCTTTACACCATTATACCCATCCAAGTAAGGTGGTGGTGGAAAATAGTTTCCACCACGGCGTGGAGACGGTATTCCATACGTACGCACATGCGGTGATTTCATTTTCCGTAGGATGGATAGATGGTGAAATAGGGTTGTTTCATACTTAAAATAACATATCAGTATATGAGTGATTCTGAGGTTATTACGTCATAATGAAACAACTAAATAAGAAGAAGTGGAAGAAGAAATAAAGATGAAAGAATCGGTAACGGGCATTACCTCTTCTTTGAAACGCCTCTTTGAGACCGTCTCTTAGCGCACTACAATTGGTCTTTGAAGAAGACCGGGACCACTAGGATGTTTTTAGGGAAGTGTGGAAGTGAAATGGGTAGGTATTGTCCGAGATTGAAGGCTCAAATTGGTGTGAGGAGGAGAGGGAGGAGGTGCCCTTTTATAATGGAGGAGAGGGGCACCTTTGGAATAACTAAAGGTATTATTTTATTATAATGTCAAATTCGGTTTTTAATAGCTCCAAATTGATATATTTCGATTCTAAGGTGGGGTGTGTCGAAAGCCTCTAATCAAATATAATTTAGACAGGTTTAGGTCGTTATATTAACCTTATCCTTTAGTTTTATGTTTTATTTAATTAGATTGCCATTTTCCATGTCACGTTGTATTTTTATATTATATAGTTAATAAACATACCATATACATCCAAGCGACCCCCAAGTGGTCCATTAAGGATACACCTATCATGATATAAGCATCTTGTCCGAACCTTAGATTTTTAGGAATAAAATAATAATCAATAATATAATATTTGTTTTAAAAACAATTTTATGTCAATTTTGACACTATTTAGTAATTGATTTTTTTGAAAATCATAACAGAATGATTAATTAGAAAAAAGTTAATTATGTCAATACTAACATGTCATATTAACCTATAAAATTAATGTAATTCATAAAAAGTCTCAAATTACATTTATTTTGATATTTATAACATCAATTATGTCAATATTTCATTAATAAGATAATTACTACATCATTTTTGTGTCATAAATAAATTAAATTATTAAATGTATAAAAACTAAAAATAAAATCCCATTATGTAGGAAATCATTTTATATTTCTAATGAATATTTATAGTCGAATTTATCATATATATAACCCTATATTAAAAATTATTTACTTATTAAACATTGATTTTAACTATTTTAACCGTTCTTTAAATAAATTAATAATAAATGTCCTAATCTAATCCAAGTGGGCCTTAATGGTCATATTTTATTTATATGGCTGTTTTTGGTCGAATTACACTTATCCGATAGAATTAGGACATGTTTTAGGGTAATAATAATATCATTTTTACTGTTAATTACCCTATTTACTTTTAATCGTGGTAAATAAAAGTAAAAAGTTACTACTCACCAAAAATTATTTTCACCTCATTGAACCAAATTTTACTTACTGACATCAACCGTGTCTCTAGGATTCATTAAATTCCACTCATAGAAGTGGTAAAATTAATTTTTATGTAAATTTGCAAATTCTCCTAGGAGGTAGGTAAAACACGGTGAAAAGTTCAATAAAATTTTTATATATCTAAAATTGTTATAAAATTACTCCAATGAATTACATTTAACTTATATTGGTATTATGTATCAATTTTTAACTAAAACAAATTTATATAAAATGAATAATTATTTAAATAAAAATTCGGTTTTTAAATAGTAAACTAGTGTTTTCAATATTCATCAAAAATTGAAAGTTTTCAGAAAAATACCAAAATTTCACCCAAGGCTAATTTCGATATTCTGAATCCAAAAATGAAGTCAATTTTGAAAAATAATATTTACAAAATTTCAGAAAGTGGTTATTACTATTCATAACGGCTAGTTTTAATAATAGCATATCGTTGTTTAGTGAAACTCGGTATTGCGTACGACACAAGCTATCGAGGAAGGCCGCAATTGCGTGTAAAGAAAGCCAAGCTAGTGTTGTGTGTAGTGAAAGATTCCTTTTATGATTTATATAACATAAAAACAAAATATTTCTCATAAAAGTATCAGGTGATACATTCTACACCCCTGAAAATGAATTTCGCCCTCAAAATCTGTCACTTTATAACAAAAAGATGAGGATACCTCTCCCTCATCATATCCTCAAGCTCCCATATAGCTTCTTCTAATTGGTGGTTCCTCCATAAAACTTTCACCAATCGAGTGGTCTTGTTTCGTAGGACATTTTCACTACGATCCAGAATCTCTATCGGCTGTTCATCATAAGAAAGATCTTGCTCCAGCGGTACAACTTCTGAGCTGAGTACATGTGAAGGATCAGGTATGTACTTTCTTAGGAGAGATACATGGAACACATCGTGAACTTGAGAGAGATTCAGTGGAAGTTCCAATCAGTAAGCTACCTTTCCAACACGATCTAGTATTTCTAAATGACAGATATATATAGGGCTCATCTTGCCCTTCTTTCCAAATCTCATGACCCTCTTACAGAGAGATATTCGTAAGAACACTTTATCACCTACTTCAAACACTAGTTATTTTCTTCGGTTGTCGGCATAACTTTTCTGTCGACTCTGAGCTGCTCTTATGTGTTGTTGAATAGATCTGACCTTTTTTGACATTTCATCAACATGATCAGGTCTTAATAGCCTTCTTTCCCCAACTTCATCCCCGCAAGTTGTAGTCCTGCATTTATTTCCATAGAGAGCTTTATAAGGAGCTATCTGAATACTGGAGTGAAAGCTATTATTATAAGAAAATTCCACCAAAGGTAGGTGTTGATCCCAATCACCTTTGAAATCCATAGAGCAAGATCTCAACATATCTTCTAGAGTTTGAATCATCCTCTCAGACTGACCATCTGTCTGAGGATGATAAGTAGTGCTGAAACTCAACTCTGTATCCAGGGTATGCTGAAGACTTTTCCAGAACTTTGAGGTAAACCTTGGATCCCAATCAGATATAATAGAAAGTGGTACTGCATGAAATATTACCACTTCTTTTACATATATCCTGGCAAGCTGATCTAGAGAGAAATCCTCTCTAATAGCAATGAAGTGTGCAGACTTTGTAAGATGATCAACTATAACCCAGATAACATTATTTTCGTTAATGTTTTAGGAAGTCCTATGACAATGTCCATAGTGATGTTTTCCCATTTCCATTCGGGTATGGGTAATGGTTGTAACATCCCCTTAGTCTTCTGTCTCTCAGCATTAACTTGCTGACAAACCAAGCATCGAGAGACATATTCAGCAACATCTCTTTTCATGCCATCCCACCAGTAGTACTCTTTCAGGTCCCTATACATCTTCGTGCTTCCAGGATGAATAGAGAATGACGAACTATGAGCCTCATCCAGTAGCTCCTTCTTTAATTCAGGGATGTGAGGAACACAAACCCGATTCCTGAACATTATTATCCCATCACAATCAAGGTTGAATTCAGGAACATTTCTCATCTTCTTTTGTAACTCTACATCTTCTTTCCGTGCCTCTTTAATATTCACATGTATAGATGGTTGAACATTTATTTGAGAAAGATACAATTTTTCCCCTTCCATAATAATTCCAAAATCCATCCTTTGTAAATCCATAAATATTGGATCTTTTCTGATCCTCATCATGGATAAACTGGCATGGTCTTGTCGACTTAATGCATCTTCCACCTTGTTTTCTTTCCCAAGGTGGTAATGAATTGAGAAATCGTAATACTTAATCAGATCCAACCATCTTCTTTGGCACATATTCAGATTCTTTTGTGTGAAAATATACTTTAAACTTTTATGATCAGTATAAATATGACACCTTTCACCATAAAGATAATGCATCCAAAACTTTAATGTAAATATTATCGCATCTAACTCCAAATCATGAGTTGGGTAATTTTTCTCATGTATTTTCAATTGTAGTGAGGCATAAGCTATCGCCATATCATTTTTCATAAGAACACACCCCAATCCCTTCTTGGATGCATCACTATAGATCACAAACCTTTCTCCACTACAAGGAAGTGTTAGAACAGATGCACTGGATAACCTTCTTTTCAACTCCTTGAAATTCTCTTCACATTCTTCCGTCCAAACAAACTTAACTCCTTTCTGAGTCAACCTGGTGATTGGATTAGATAATCATGAAACATCTTTCACAAAAAATCGATAATATCCAGCCAAACCAAGAAAACTTCGGATCTCAGTTACTATTCATGCTCTCGATTATCTTTCAATAGCCTATGTTTTTGCTCGATCCACAGATATCCCCTCTTTTGAGATTATATGACCCAAAAATGCAAATTTTTGAATCCAAAATTCACACTTGGTAAATTTGGCATAAAGCTTCTCCTTTCTCAGGGTCTTCAATATAATTCTCAAGTGATCTTCATGTTGTTCCTTTCTCTTTGAATATACAATAATTTCTTCTATGAAGACTACCACAAACTGATCAAGATAGTCTCTAAAGACTCTATTCATCATATCCATGTTGATAGCAGGGGTATTAGTAAGACCAAAAAGCATCACTATAAATTCATAGTGTCCATACCTTGTACGAAAAGCCGTCTTTGGTATATCCTCCCTTTTGACCCTTAATTGATGATACCCTGAATGAAGATCAATCTTGGAAAAGTATTGAGCTCCGCATAGTTGGTCAAATAGGTCATCAATGCGTGGGATAGGATATTTTTTCTTGATAGTGATCTTGTTAAGTTCTCGATAATCAATGCAGAGTCTCATTGATCCATCTTTCTTCTTAACAAACAGAACAGGTGCTCCCCAAGGTGACGCACTAGGGAATATGAACCCCTTATCAAGATTATCTTGGAGTTGCTTCTTCAATTCCTGCAACTTAATTGGGACCATTCTATAAGCTGTCTTTGAAATAGGAAAAGCACCCGGTACGAGTTCTATTGAAAACTAAACTTCACGATTTGGTGGAAGACCGGGAAATTCCTCTGGAAAGACATCCTCAAACTCCCATAAAACGGGAATATTCTTAATTGTGAGTTTCTATCTATCTATTTGAAATAAATAACCTTTATTTAGTGGAATCAAGACCCATAAGATGGTTGAAATTTCCAATGGAAGGTTATGTTCATCCTTGCATCGATAGACGATCATAGATTGATCAGGAATATGAAATGCGACTTCTCTTCATTGAAAATTGATATGAGCTCCATATAAATAAATCAAATCCATGCCATGAATCACATCAAATTCCACTATAGGAAGGATCACATGATTTACAGGAAGCAATTTCCCACAAACTTCAATCGGGGAAGAATTATAAACTTTTGATGTGACTGTTGTGCCATTAGGGGTTGTCACAGCTAACTCCACATCTAATTGCTGAGGTAATACGACAACACCCTTAGAAAATCCATCAGAAATAAAAGATTGGGTGGATCTAGAATCAAATAAAACATTTACTACATTAGAGTGGATGGTAAGTGTACATTTCACCACATCGTTGTCGTACTCCACATTGTTGATAGAAGTTGCATGTGACTTTCCTGTGTCTTTAGCCTTAAGAGTTGGTTGACGTCGATAATCATCATTAACCCATGGATTTGGGCATTGATTGGCATAATTCCCCATCTCCTTGCACTTGAAACATTGAAGTGTAGTAGTTTCATTCTGTGTATCCCTTCCTTTGTTTGCATCATTAGACATTTTCTTCCAATCATTGCTGCATTCAAATGCCCTATGACCTTCCTTTCCACATTTGAAACATTTACTTGTCCCTTTAAGAAAAATCTCTCCATGTTTCTTTCCACACTTTGAGCATAAGGGAATGCTCATTTTTTTTCAGTGTGCTCTTTTGATTTTCCATTGAATTCCATTTTCCTCTTCTTATCATACCCATATGACTGATGGGTTACTCCAATCTCCATCTCAACTTTGAGAGAACATCGAACTATTTCCTCATAGATATTGAAGTCCTTTATGGCTAAGGCCCTTCTAAGACTTGGTTTTAAGCCACTAAAGAATCGATCAATCTTACTCTCAGGTTGGATAATAATACTAGAAGCGTACCATTCAAGTCCTGTAAAATTTTCTTCATAGGTACAAACAGATTCATCATCCTTTTTCTTCAGTTCAAGAAACTCTTTCTCCATCTTTGTTCGGAGAATACTAGGGAAGTACTTATTGAAAAATAAGTTCTTGAACTTGTCCCATTTCATGGACTCAATTTCATCCCTTTGCCTTGTATTCTTAATAATATTCTACGATTGATCAGTATATCCTTCCAAATGATACACTGCTAAGATGACTTTATCTTGTTCAGAACATTGAAGAACTGAAAATATATTTTCAGTAGTATTAATCCATTGTTCAGCAACTAATGGATCAGTAGACCCACTGAATGAAGGTGGACGCTGCCTCATGAAGGACTCAATAGAATGTTGCTCATTCCTTTGCTCGTTTGGAAGTCCTGCATGATTCATAGCTTGAGAAGGTTGTGTGACCATGGCTACAAGATTTTTCATTCCAGCTCCCATAACGTTTGGTTTCTCAGGGGGACAATCATTGCATTTCCCGTCTCATTCCGCATTAACAAGGTTCCTCCGGGTTCCAGTCATTGACTAAAACCAAGAAGAATAGTGTGAGCAACACTAATTATAATAGGAAAACCACATAATCAGGAATAAAATTTCACAATTAAGGTCTTATAATAGGTTATTAATGGACATTTTTAAAACACTAAGATTGTGTTCTATGCTTAGACATATCGTTAGGATTCTTACTAAGGCTTTCACATCCTAGTTTCCAAAGGTTGACTATACCTTTCCTCTGATACCAACTATAACGGTCTGGAATTACTTCCAATGGACAATAATTGATACCTATCAGGGAACTCCATGGCGGCTACACCCCCTGGGTGGGACACACCACCATCCCCATTGGCATCCATTTCCTCATGAAGTCCTTGGGCGGAGAGCCATGCTTCGTCCAATGCTCAAATGTGAGAGTTCCCAAGGATCAGATACATTCCTACCTCCTTTTCCTCTGATACCAACTTTAACGACCCATCATTTACATACATTGTTAAAACTTCAAAATTGAATCATACTTATTACAACATATAACAAAACCATGGAAGGACCATATAGGAATAGTGTCTTTAGAAACTGGGAAACATAAACAACTGGTTCATAAAGAATCTACAATGTCTCCCATTTATTTCATCATATCTATAGTCCATTTTTTGAATATCTTACGTAATACCCTTATTCCTAACCTAGGGAAATAAAACATAAAAAAGGGTGAGCTAAAATTCTCATTAAGGGTAAACAAAATAAATATCAATCACATCATATTCATAAGAACATAACATTTTGAAAATCTTAACCTGCAAAAGAGATCATAATTTCATAACATGGGTTAAATCATAGTAGTGAAATGTAATCCCAATAATCATAACTTGAAATATGAAACTTTGTGGAATACACACAAAATCATAGATAATTATTTCTTATTAGTCAAGACTCATTTCCAAGACTATCTTAGTGGACAAAGTCCATTTCTGAACCGAGTTCATTCCCCGTTTCAGTCCTGTTTCACTGAACCGATTTAACCAGTCGTTCCAGCCATGTCTATCTCATGAGATATAAAATCTTTACCCAATGCATTGGAGGGAGATATAGGTCCCACCCATCTCATAATGTTACCATTCTTATGTGTTCAACAAAATCATAAACCATACATCATATCATAACCCATGTAACAAAAATGGGAATCTTAAACATCGTGACGTCATAAAACAATTCATATAAGATAAAGGAATTCATAAAAATAATTACATCACAACATAATCAAATCAATGTAATAATAGGGATAGAAACAGAACCCTTTATTATCTTAGATGGAAAATAATTTTGATAAAATACTTGAACTCCATTCTTGAGGAAAATATCCTTTCTACTTCAAACACACTTTTCATTTCTTAAAATTTCATACAATTCTAAACTAAAAGAAGTTGATTAAAAATAAACATGAAAAATTGTAAAGGAAGCTTCTTGAAAATAATGTTTTCAAAATCCATTCATTCCGTATACGTTAAAAAACATTCTTCTCGTACTTTTGTCGGAAAAGTCAAATAGTACCTCATACGAAAAACGAAAAAAGATTCCTTTCATATCTTTTACTAAAACTCACCGAAGGGTAAAATTGGATTTAAACAATTGTAGGTGGATGGAAATAATATTTCATATTTAGGAAACATGGATGTGGATGATAAAATACACACCAGTAAATTCCAAAGTATAAACAATCTCGGATAGAAATGAGATTGTTATATTTCCCTTAACATAGATCCAATTTTCTTCGTAAGTGTCCTAACCTCCTATATAATGAGTTAAATAATGTTATTGAATTATTAAAGAGTCATAAATATTTTTATGATATCATATATGGTCATATTATTAGATTAATATTAGTAATATTTCATTACAACTTGTTATTCGGGTGTTTATTACTTTTTGTTCTTATGCGTGTTTTGTCGAATAAATTCATATTCTTCACTTTAGGTTATAGATAACTCATTTCCAGAATGTTATTAGTGTAATATATATCATATTCATTCAATCAATTAATTTATATAATCATTATGCAATGAATATCATTTAAAACGAGTCGCATCACATCGTGGAGACGGTATTCCGTACGTACACACGAGCAATGATATCGTTCCCATGATCGTGTAATTGTATTTGAGTGTATGTATACTATTTCAGAATCAATATCAATTTAGAATAATCATATATATTTATTATTTACACCATTATACCCATACAAGTAAGGTGGTGGTGGAAAATAGATTACACCACGGTGTGGAGACTGTATTCCGTACGTACGCACACACGGTGATTTGATTTTCCGTAGGATGGATAGATGGTGAAATAGGGTTGTTTAATACTTATAATAACATATCAGTATATTATTGATACTGATGTTATTACTACATAATGAAACAAATAAATAAGAAGAAGTGGAAGAAGAAATAAAGACGAAAGAATCGGTAACGGGCATTACCTCTTCTTTGAAGCGCCTCTTTGTGACCTCCTCTTAGGGCACTAAAATTGGTCTTTGAAGAACACCAGAACCTCTAAGATGTTTCTAGGGAAGTGGGGAAGTGAAATTGTCAGGGATTGGAAGAGCATGAATGCTCAAATTGGAGTGAGGAGGAGAGGGAGGAGGTTCTGTTTTATAAGGGAGGAGAGGGGCACCTTTGGAATAACTAAAAGTATTATTTTATTATAAAGTCAAATTCGGTTTTTAATATCTCCAAATTGATATATTTAGAAGCTAAGGTGGGTATGGGTCGAAATACCCTCATACAATATAATTTATACAAGTTTAGGTCATTATATTAACCTTATATTTTAGTTTTAACTCTTAGTTAATTAGATTGACATTTACCATGTCACTTGGTATTTTTATATTATATAGTTAATAAACTTACCATATACATCCAAGAGACCTCCAAGTGGGCCATTAATGATACATCAATCATTATATAAGAATCATGGACGAACCCTAGATTTTTAGGAATAAAATAACAAACAATAATAAAATATTTGTTTTAAAAATTATTTTTTGTAAATTTTGACATTATTTAGTAATTGATTTTTGTGAAAATCATTACAGAATTATTAATTCAAACAAAGTTAATTAAGTAAATAATATCATGTCATATTAACCTATAAAATTAATGGAATTCATAAAAAGTCTCAAATTACATTTATTTGGGTATTTATAACATCAATTATGTCAATATTTCATTAATAAGATAATTACTCCATCATCTTTGTGTCATAAATAAATTAAATTATTTAATGTCTAAAAATTAAAAATAAAATACCATTACCTAGGAAATCTTTTTATATTTCTAATGAATATTTATAGTATAATATTTCATATGTATAACCATATATTAAAATTTATTTACTTATTCAACTCTGATTTTACCAATTTTAACCCTTCTTTAAATAAATTAATAATAATTGTCCTAATCTAATCCAAGTGGGCCTAAATGGTCGTATTTTTTTTCTAAGGTTGTTTTTGGTCGAATTACACTTATCCAATAGAATTAGGACATGTGTTAGCATAATAATAACATCATTTTTACCCTTAATTACCCTATTTAGTTTTAAGGGTGGTAAATAAAAGTAAAAAGTTACTATTCACAAAAAATTATTTTCATCACATTGAACCACATTTTACTTACTGACATCAACCGTGTCTCTCGGATTTTTGAAATTCCACTCACAGAAGTGGTAAAATTAAGTTTTATGTAAATTTGAAAATTCTCCTAGGAGGTGGGTAAAAGACTGTGAAAAGTGCAATAAATTTTTATATATCTAAAATTATTATAAAATTACTCCAATGAATTACATTAAACATATATAGGTATTATGTATCAATTTTTACTTAAAATAAATTTAAATAAAATAAATAATTATTTAAATAAAAATTCGGTTATTAAATAGTAACCCAGTGTTTTCACTATTCATCAAAAATTGAAAGTTTTCTCAAAAATACCAAAATTTCACCCTAGGCTAATTTCGTTATTCCGAATCCAAAAATGAAGTCAATTTTGAAAAATAAAATTAACAATATTTCAAAAATTTGTTATTACTATTCATAATGGCTAGTTTTAATAATAGCATATCATTGTTTAGTGAAACTCGGTATTGCGTACAACGCAAGCTATCGAGGAAGGCCGTGATTGCGTGTAAAGAAAGCCAAGATAATGTTGTGTGTAGTGAAAGATTCCTTTGATTATTTATATAACATAAAAACAAAATATTTCTCATAAAAGTCACGAGTGTTACAATAGTAATATAACTAAAAGTATGGTTATTTTATATAGATTTAATGTGATTATAGTAATGGATTAACTATTTAAAAATAGACATAATATTCAGTCATTGTGATTAAATTACCTAGAAAATACTATATTTTGGAAAAATGGATTGTGGTATAGGAAACGAGATTCAACTACTACTGAGGGATCCTAACATCACTACGGCGGATGGTTATAAAAATAGATCAACTTAATCATCATCAATTAATGAACCACTATAATATATAGGTCTCAATGTTTCTAGAGATATTGAATGAAATTTTCCAATGATGGACATATAGTACAACCCTCCACCACCACCTCTGGTGTAATAGGACATGGTTGTTAGGCGAAAATCAGTGAGGTTATAAGGCCCCAGCCTTAAACTTCACTTAATCTTGAGTGATTACAAGATTACACATTGAGGATCTTTTCGGGTTTAGAGTTTTAGAGAATTAGATCATAAAACTTGCATTACATTCCACATATAAAAAAAGTGGTTACATAAAGATAGTATTCTTCATTCCGATCAATGGAAACACATTTAAAATAAAACATGGATTATTTCTTGACACTTCCTTGACACTATCATCATATCATGTACATTTCCCTTGACCTGTGAAAAACATTTCAAAAAAAACTTGGGATGAGCATAAAAAGATCAGTATGGGTTATAAAAATATGGAAAGGAAACATGAGTTCATATATACGTAAGAATGAAATCATACTTTACCCATAAAACATAGGCACTTTAACATACCTCATAAAATCATGAATAAATCATATAAATCATAAGACATAAAGGTAACTTGAGGCATTCATAACATTCTTACGTAGGGAGTAACCCTCTTGGTTACGTTTGGAATACCCATCACAGTATATTCCCTAAATCTCTTCAGAGAAACCTTAACGTTTCACTCCTTCACGTTACCCAATGCATTGGAGAGCTATATCGGGCTCACCCGCCCTTAGTTTATCACGGAACCACCCGTCTTCATAATAATGCCCAAGAACCATAACATAATCGAATCACATAAAACATGCATAAAGGAAACATAACATTTCCACATTTTAATCACAAGATATCAATACAACACAAAAAACATTGTGAAAAATATTTTCAATACCAAAATAAAAGAAAAGTAAAACATGGTATTTATTTTTCTTTTAAAAAGAAGGCATGGATTGTAGAGGAAGCTGAAACTCAAATAACGGTCACGACGGCGGAGAAGTCATTGTCGCCGCATACGTACGACAAAAACATTACCTTTTTTCATTTAGTAAACGCTTCGTATAAAAACGATTCCTTTTGAATAAATGTAAAAGTCAAAGGGGTTTATACACCGTATAAAAGAAAGTTGTGTATAAAATAAAATATGCCTCAATGAAAGGAGATTGAGACGAAGTCCCATACATAGTATCCGACTTGACCCGACCGTTCTTTAATCTCCTGAATAATAAAGTTGAGTTAATCTATAATTTATTATGAACCTTTTTCAAGTTCATTATTCCTTTTATACCATGTTATGAACATCATGTAATCATTTAAGTTAATGATGTTCATTTTGTCTGTATTTGGTTCTTAAGTCAAAAATAGACTTCTTACACTTACATGTTGTTAATTTGGTCAAAGGTTTGTTATATCCAGAATGATATAAATTATTTGGATAACATATATATCATATATATTCATTATATACATGTATTTATAATATTACATCACATTCAGAGGTAAGAAATGAAATGCACCGTTCATGGAGACGGTAAGCCGTACGTACGCATGAATGCTACTTCAATTTCTATTTAGTATTTTCTAGAATGGAATCATAATGATATAAGAGTATATTATAATTCCATTATAATTACATATATAATATCATTAACTTTATCCTTAACGCATCCCACATATGGTATTAACGAATCAAATCACTTTCAGGGGGCGGTAGTCTGCACTTCTTAAAATGAAGATATCGTGTTTACCCATAATGGGAACCATAAAGGTATGACCAAAACGAAAAAAAACAGAAGCTTAAGGAAAACATAAACATATTATATATCATATATAAAAATAGTGACATCATAATGGCCTCCTTTGAAGGTGTTAAATGAGTATTGAACAATCATCATTTCGGGAGGCAGAATTTCGCCATCCACGGAAACCGTATGTTCTTTAACCATTTGATGTAGTTGTGTGAGAGTGTAGCTCAAATAAATCTTATAACAAAATCCTAGTATACTGTAGATACTGGTGTTGTTACAAAATAAGTAAATAAAAAGAGTTTATGGGGTTGGAGAAACAAAATAAAACAAATGAACATGAGAGAATGAATTACCTTTAAAAGTGTAACTCCTTTTGATTTGAGCCTAAAGTATTCCTTTGAAAGGATTATGCACAAAGGTAATCCTCTAGGATGAGGAGAGGGATGTGGAGAGAGTAAATGGGTAGGGGTTGGCCGATCCAAAGGCTTTATGAGTGTGTGAAATGAGGTATGGGTGGGGGCCTATTATAAGAGGAGAGGAGGGGCACTTTTGGAAAGTAAAGAAATATTACTTTATTTGAAAATGTGTTTCGGTTTTAAAAGGACCCACATTGATATAATTCGTGGATAAGGTGATAAGGGTTCTAACTCCACTAATCCAATTGGTTTTGGACATGTGAAGATCATAGATTTTACATTATCATTACATTTTATTTAAATCGTCAAATAATGATGTCATCACTGCATCATTATTATTACATAAATAATTTAATTTATTTAATGTCTAAAAATTAATAAAAAACTACTATTATTTAGGAAATCTTTTTATCTTTCCGATGACTATTTATAATAAAAAATCTGATCTTTATAACCCCATGTAAAAATTGTTTTCATAAAACATATTATGTTTGTGTCATTTTTACTTTTACATTAAATAAAAAGTTGTTTATGTTATTTCCCAACCAAAGTGGATCCATGGGGTCCCCAAGTTGACCCATGGCTTGTATTGGTCGGCCATGACACAACCAATGAGGGTAGGACATGTTTCAAGCTCATCTTATTTTATTAAAGCATTATTTTTACCTTAAACTACACTAATTACCACTAATCGCGATTAAGAACTTAATAAGTTACTATTCACCAAAAAATTATTATAATCTCATTGAACCACATTTTACTTCTTAATGACAACCATGTATGTCGGATTTTTGAAATTGAAAACACAATTATTACAAAATTTCATTTAAACGGAAAATCAGTCTTTATAAGTACCACTTAGTGGTTTCACTATTCATCAAAAATTAAAGTTTTTCAGAAAATTACCAAATATTCACCCTAAGATATATTTGATATTAAGAATTCAAAAATGAATTCTATTTTACAAAATTAAAAACATATAAGTCACATTAATTAATTTAATAATTAATTCCCACTGTCAGAGCAAATAGCGTGTTTTTATGAAACAATAAGTATCAAAAGATTGACACTAGTTTGAGTCCAATTTCAAAGTGAAATTGATTCCAATGACCACCATTGGATTAAATGGTAAACATATATTCATATTACACATTAAGACCAATTAAAAAGATAATCTAATCATATAAATAAATTAGATTAAAAAGCAGTTTTGATGTAAAATGCAGTATTTTTCACTGTTCATTAAAAATGAACATTGTCAGAAAAATACCAAAAATTCAGACAAAGTAAATTTTGATGTCCCAATCATAAAGAATAAGTTTATTTTGACAAACATAGTTTTTAAAATTGTCAAAATATAGATTTAAAAAGGGTTTTCCATCATAAGGCAGTAAAACAATCTTTTAAGAATATTAGTGTATTCCATGCATAAGATTGGATTTATTTTAATTTTAAGCCTCTAAAACACTATCTTAATCATTAATAGACATATATAAAAATATCTATTATTCATTACTTACTTGGGATGCTACATCCTTCCCCCCTTTAGAAAATTGCGTCCCCGCAATTTATTTACTTATCGAATAAATGGGGGTACTTATCCCTCATTGCATTTTCAGATTCCCATGTTGCCTCTTCAATCATGTGGTTTTTCCACAAAACCTTTACCTGGTGAATCACTTTATTCCGTAACACTTGCTCCCTGTGGTCAAGAATCTGGACCGGTTGTTCCTCATAAGATAGGTTCTCTTCCAGCTGAACTACCTCTGGACTCAAAACATGAGATGGATCTGGCATATACTTTCTCAACTTTGAAACGTGAAAAAAATTGTGTACCAGAGATAAACTCGGAGGTAAAGCCACTCGGTATGAAACTGATCCAACTCTCTCCAGAATTTCGTATGGTCCAACGAACCTTGGACTCAACTTTCCTTTCTTACCAAATCTCATCACACTTTTCTAAGGAGAAACCTTGAGAAAAACATGATCACCTACCTCGAAAGATAGATCCTTCCTCCAGTTATCCGCATAACTGTTCTTCCTGCTCTGAGCTGTTCTCATGTGTTTCTGAATCAGTTGAACTTTTTCTGCCATCTCTTCTACCAATTCGGGTCCCATCAACTTCCTTTCACCCACTTCATCCCAGAAAGCTGGAGTTCGACACCGCTTCCCATATAATGGCTGAAATGGTGTCATCTGTATACTGGAATGAAAACTGTTATTATATGAAAATTCAACCAAAGAAAGATGTTGGTCCCAACTTCCCTGATAATCCATAGAACAAGCTCGTAGCATATCCTCCAATGTCTGGATTGTTCTTTCTGACTGCCCATCTGATTGAGGATGAAAAGCTGTACAAAAATTTAATTCAGTACCCAACAACTTCTGAAGGCCTTTCCAAAAGTTAGAAGTAAACCTGGGATCACGATCCGATACAATGGAGAGAGGAACTCCATGTAACCTGACTATCTCTTTAAGATACAAACGGGAAAGTTGATCAAGAGAGAAAGTATCTCGTATAGGAAGGAAGTGAGCAGATTTGGTCAAGCGATCAACAATAACCCATATTTCATTATTACCTCGAGATTTCTTCGGTAATCCAACAACAAAGTCCATGGATATATTCTCCCATTTCCATTCTGGCACTGGTAAAGGCTGAAGCATCCCTTTCGGTAACTACCACTCTGCTTTAACCTGTTGACATGTAAAACACTTCACAGTAAAATCAGCAGTGTCTCTTTTCATTCCATCCCACCAGTAATACTCCCTCAGATCTCTATACATCTTAGTACTGCCCGAATGAACTAAAAATGGAGAACTATGAGCTTCACATAACAACTCTCTCTTCAACTGTGAATCACAAGGCACGCACAATCTCTTCCCAAATCTCAAAACACAATCATTATCAATGTTGAATTCAGGCAACTTACCTTTCTGAACCAGCTCTACCTTTTTCTGCAACTCACTGTCTTGCTTCTGTGCTTGCTTGATTATATCTGATAGAGATGATCTCACTGATACCTGAAACAAAACAGAAGGACTTCCTACACCAAAAAATTCTATTCCAAATTTCATCAAATCCTTAACCAAAGGATCACGTTCCAAACGCAACATTGTTAGTGAAGCATTACTTTTTCGACTCAAAGCATCACCCACTTTATTTTCTTTTCCCGGATGGTAATGAATTGTACAATCATAATCCTTGATTAATTCTAGACATCTTCTCTATCTCATGTTTAACTCTTTTTGAGTGAATATATACTTTAAACTTTTGTGATCGGTATATATTTCACACTTTACTCTATACAAATGATGCCTCCAAATTTTTAAAGAAAAAACAACAGCAGCTAATTCCAAATCATGTGTAGGGTAATTTACCTCTTGAGTTTTCAACTGTCGTGAAGTATAAGCAATTACATGATCATTCTGCATTAGGATGCAACCAAGTCCTTTCAATGAAGCATCACTGTATATAACAAACTCACCATTCCTGGAAGGTAGTACCAAAACTGGAGCATTCACCAATATTCTTTTCAATTCCTGAAAACTATCATCACATTCTTTTGTCCAGATAAACTTAACACCCTTCCGAGTTAGCTTAGTCATTGGACTAGATAACCGTGAAAAATTTATAACAAACCTTCGGTAATAGCCCGCCAAACCAAGGAAGCTACGAATCTCGGTTACATTTTTGGGTCTTGGCCATTCTTCCACAACTTTTGTTTTTGCAGGATCAACAGTTATTCCATCTTTAGAAACAATGTGACCAAGGAAAGAAATTTGTTGCAACCAAAACTCACACTTTCTAAATTTCCCATACAGTTTCTTTTCTTTTAAGGTTTGCAAGATAAAACTTAAATGTCTTTCTTCCTCCTCTTTACTTTTAGAAAACACCAAAATATCATCAAAAAAAACCATCACAAACTTATCCAAGGACTCATGGAAATTTCTATTCATTAAGTCCATGAATACAGAAGGTGCATTGGTTAGCCCAAAAGGCATTACTACAAATTCATAATGGCCATATCTCGTACGGAACGTGGTCTTCGGAATATCTGCCTCCTTTACCTTCAGCTGATGGTACCCCGATCTCAGGTCAATCTTTGAAAAAAACTGAGCTCCCTGGAGCTGATCAAACAAATCATCGATATGAGGCAAAGGATATTTTTTCTTAACAGTGATATTATTCAAGGCTCTATAATCAATGCAAGGTCTCATAGAACCATTT
The DNA here is from genome assembly GCA_963277665.1 of Viscum album. Lineage (NCBI taxonomy): Eukaryota > Viridiplantae > Streptophyta > Magnoliopsida > Santalales > Viscaceae > Viscum > Viscum album. Next base: position 82,648,184 of record OY728129.1, read on the forward strand.
TTTTTAACAAATAAAACAGGGGCACCCCATGGTGATGTGCTAGGTCTAATGAAACCTTTCTCTAATAAATCTTGCAATTGCTCCTTCAACTCTAAAAGTTCAATTTGTGCCATTCGATAAGGGGGTTTTGAAATTGGCTTAGAATCAGGAACTAAGTCAACAGTAAACTCAACTTCCCGGTCTGGTATTATTCCAGGCAACTCATCAGGAAAAACATCAGGATACTCATTTACCACTGCCACGTCATTAATCTGAACAGTTCCTTTATTTTCAATGACATGTGCAAGGTAACATTCACTTCCATCTTTTACAAGTTTCTCGGCCTCTTGATATGTTATCAAAAGTAAGGGTTCATTCCTGTAAACAAACTGAAAGTCATTCTGAAAAGAAACTTCTTTAGCTCTACAGTCAATCTTAGCATGGTAAATAGAGAGCCAATCCATACCCAGGATAACATCAAACTCTACTAGAGGTAGAACAATAAGGTTTGCAAGTAGGTTCTTTCCACAGATAATGATAGGAAGATTCTTATAAATTCTTTTTGCCTCAAAATTTCCCCTAGGTGTTTTTACCAAAAGTTTAGGAGTCATTTCTTGAAATGTTATTCCCATTTTACTGGAAAATGTTTCAGAGATGAAAGAATGTGTAGACCCCTAATCAAACAACACACTGGCATAATCTGAAAAAACAAACAATGTACCTGATACAACTTCATTTGATGGCCCGACATCTGCTGAAGTAGTTGCAAAGGATTTCACCACCCCTTTCTTCTTGTATTCTAACTTCTTCCCATCACTCAATCTCTTTGTTGGACACTCGTTTGCATAGTGACCCATCTCATTACACTTATAACATTTCACTAACTGTAAATAAAATTTGTTCTTACCTTCACCTAGATCATTTTCAGTGAAATCACGATCCATATGTCCCATCTTACCACATCAGTAGTGTAACACCCCAAGCTTCCTCGGTATGTTTCCTTTCGAATAATGCAATGACGTGCATTGTACCCAACTTCGAGATTTTAAAACACCATAACCAATCAAACTAGCCGTCATGAATAGTAATACCTACTTTTTGAAATTTTATAAATTCTATCTCTCAAAATGGACTTCATTTTTGGATTTGGAATATTGAAATTAGCCTAGGGTGAAATTTTGGTACTTTTCGGATAACTTTCATATTTTGATGAATAGTGAAAATTGCTAAATTTTAATTAAAAAAAACTTTTTTAATAAAAATAATTAATAGTGATAAATTATGAATTTGAGTGGTTTTAAAGTATATTTATAATATATTTTTACCATGTAATACAATGTGGGTCATTGAACAAAATTTCACATTTAAACCAGTCATAAACAAGTGACAATCTTTTGATAGTTATTATCTCTAAAAAACACGCTTTTTGTTTTAACAACGGGAATTAATTTTAAATTAATTTCTTCCACTTATGTGTTTTGAATTTGGAAAAATGGATTCCATATTTGGAATCAGGATGTTAAAATTGTGTAAATAGGTAACTTTTATTTTTAAACATTTTGGATAATTACTCTGGTAAATATTTTATTTACCATGGTTAAAGGGTAAATCCGGTAAACAAGGGTTAACAAATAATATTATAATAATACTAAATTACCCTAAAATGTGTCTTAACCCTATTGGTTGATACATGATCGACCATGGGCATCTTTGGGTCTATTTTGGGACCCCATGGATCCACTTGTAAGTGATAATGACACTTTATTTTAATTAAGTTAAAATAAATACAAAAATGATACAAGCATATATCTTTTAACAAAACAATTGTTACAGAGGGTTATATATGTTGGATTTCAGATTATAAATATTAATTAGAAAGATAAAAATATTTACTACATAATTATATTTTGTTTATAATTTTTAGACATTAAATAATGTATTTTATTTATGACACAATGATGATGCAGTAATTACTAAAATAGTGAAAAATTAAATTAAGTGATATTATAAATACCCAAATAAATATAATATGAAACTTTTAATGAATTAAACTAATTTTCTAGGATAATATGATATATTAGAATTGATTTAATGTACTTTTTTCGAACTAATAAATCTGTTATGAGTTTCAAAAAAATCAACTATTGAATAGTGTAAAAATTGACATAAAGGAGTTCTTAAAACAAATATTATATTATTAATTGATATTAAATTTCTAAAAATCTAAGGATCGTCCAAGAGGCTTATATCATGATAGGTTAATCATTAATGGACCACTTGGGAGTCGCTTGGATGTATATAGTAAGTATATTAACCGTATTATATAAAAATACAAAGAGACATTGTAAAAGTGAAACTAATTAACTTAGAGTTAATACTTAATAATAAGGTTAATATAAGTACCCAAACCTGTCTAAATTCTATTGGTTGAGTTTTTTTCGACCTATCCCCACCTTAAAATTTAAATAATAAACTTTGGATCCATTAAAAACAGAATATGAATTATTATAAATTAATATTTCTAGCTTTTCCAAAGGTGCCCCTCACCCTTCTTATAAAAGGGCACTCCTCCTTCTCATTTCTTCACACCTTCCAAGCCTTTTGATTTGGCAAAACTCTTCCCACATACTCTCCCAACTTTCCTTACTACAACATAGAGGCCTTAGTTTTATCAGAAAGCCAACCTTAGGAGCCCTTTTGATCACATCAAAAGGAAGAACCCGAAGAAGAGGTAATGTTTTCACCACCCCTTTTCAAGTTCCTTTCTTCTTCCACTTCTTCTTCCTTTGTTGTTACCATTATAAAATAATAAATACAGTATCATATATATACTTTGATGTTATTATAAATATGGTACAACCATATTCAGTATTCTATCCACCCTTTGAATAACATGTCACCATACGTGCGTACGTACGGCTTACCGTCTCCACGTCGTGGTGTAATTGTTATTCAATATAATATTATTTGGATGGGTATAATAATGATGTGTAACTCATGTAAATAATAAATATAACATGTTAATGATTCAGTATATATGATATACCATCCATTTATATATTATTTTAATATCAAAATAATGATATTGCCGCTCGTGCGTACGTACGGACTACCGTCTCCACGAACGCGATGAGATTCATTCTCAATCGTATCCATTCATGTATAATTATCATTTGATGATTTAAAAATAGTATCTAAGGACTTGATATTATTCTGGATATGAATAATATACATCCCATTAATAACGAATATGGCTCACATAACAAAAAATATAAAGTAAAATGAACCCGTTAACACCCGAAATGACGATAATTCTAAGATATTATTAACAAATCAATGTTAAAAGATCATATATGATATCATATTAAAGTAAATGATTCTTGTATAATTAAATAACAATTATTTCACCGTTATACAGGAGGTAAACCTACCATCGACCAAGGAAAAAGTACAAAGTAAGGGATTTTCTTATCTCACTTTCAATTCCGTGAGATTTCCATTGTTCGCCACTAAATTATTGAAAGTGGTGTATTGTGTACTGCCATTTGATGTATATTATCATGATTCTCTTTATATTAATTTTATTCTATAAATCATTTGGTGGTTATTAACTTTTGGCCATACGACTCAGTTGATTAACGTGGTAAGGGGTTTTCTTATCTCACTTTTAATTCCGTGAGAATTCCATTGATCATCACTTAATTATTGCATGTGGTGTATGTGTACTGCCCATGATCATATTCATTGTGTAATATACTTTAATTTATGGGTATTTACATTATCAGGTTATGATACTTCTTTCATGGGTGTATGTTTCGTAAGTTACCTAATCGATAAGGGAATTTGAAATTTCAATTTCCACTCATTTGGCATTACACATATTTCATTGATTATATTACTCCAAGATTATGTGTGGAATCTCTATTCATTTGATTATGTCATAATTTCCACTCCACTTCCTGTGGATATAATTTTGATACACATAATCACTCCATTTATAATTCTCAAGTCATTGATATGAATTTGATAAGAGTAATTCACCATTTTTTGAGTTAAACATCCAATTCGTTGGTATTGTTTTTACAAGAATATGTGTGAATATCCTTTGATTGGTTTACACTGAATATCCAATCATATTCAGTGTATTTATATTTGTCACACATAATTATGTCATTGATTTATCCTTAACCTAAGGATACGGCCTTTATGAGAGATTTCATCTCAATTTACATTCCATTGAGACTTCTTTGTTGATATACACCAAATCACTTTTATGTGGTGTATATAATGTACTTTGACATAGTATATCATGAATCCCTTTATTCTCATGATATTAAAAAGTTTTTATTACCTCAATTATTTGTATTCAAGTGTCTCTTTTGGTTAGAATCTCTAACTAAAATACCATTTTTAAATGTTTTAAAGACTTATTCTTATAAATCTTGCTCATTAATGTCCATATTGTAAAAATGGTTTTAAGGATTTATTTATATGTACATTAAAGTTTTAGAAATTAAAACTCCTTTTCAAATGTTTCAAATTGGTATGGGACACTTTGATTCAAAAATCTACTTTTAAATGGCTTCTTGACAAATAGTGTGACTTTTAAATGTTTTCAAGAAAAGGGGGATATTTATCTCAAATAGTTTTGATGATTATTTTCATTTATGTCAACATCCTTCATTATTCTTGATTGAGGTTAATGTGATACAATACAATCTTCCATATTGTATCGAATGAGTTATGTTTGACTATGGATGTGCTGTTTTTATACCATTCATGGTTTGTGGTAAAAGTATTGACATTCCGTATGCTAGTTTTAATACGAATGTTTATGTTATGTTTAAACATGTTCATATGAGGAATGCATTGGACATAATAAGTGACGGTTGGAGCCCGCTATAGCTCCTCGATGCATCGGTAGGTCTCATGAGACAAACTAGTGTCTTGGCACAAGGCCTTGACAAAATCTTATTTGTAGTCTTGGCACGAGGCCTTGGCTATGTGGTTATGATAGTCTTAATTATGCATTCCAACATTATGAAAGTGGTTATTGATATTGAATGTGATCATTCGACTAGTAGAATATCCATGTGAGTAAGTAAATGGCATTATTTCATTTTACCTTTGCATTTTATGCTGAAGTTCAAGTTTAAAAGGCTTTTGTTTTAGTTATAAATTGCCTTAAGTGTTTATGCTTATTTATGAAACCTTCTGCTATAATGTTATCCTTACTGAGCATCTGAGATCACCCCTTTCAATGTTTTATTTTTCCCAGGATTATGAAGAAGTAATTTATGAATGACCTTCAGAGATAGTATGAGGGGATTTGAAGACAAGATGTTTTTTTTATGATATAATGTAAAAATTTATGGATGTATCTAGTTATTCCAAGGCTACTAAACTAATCGGTCATTCGAGACTTGATCTTTCTCGTGATCATGCCAATGTTATGTAATAATACACTGACTCTAGGTAACTAGGGTCGGGGCGTTACAGTTGGTATCAGCGGAAGTTTAGTACAAACCTTGGAAGCTAGATTTAGATAAACTCTGATTAGAGCATGTAGACCTAAGATGAACTTTGAGGATTAGTATAAAATAACTTCCTAGAATTTTGGTATTGTAGAGATTTTGTGAGTTTTCCGAGCAATACATCCCTGTCTGGATACGAGCAGGTAGAGGCGGCTCTGGCACAGATATACCTAGGGGTAAAACCCGAAAACACCGCTTCGATCTAGACTTGAATGGGAACTGGTGCACGACAACGGGCCTTGCTGCACTCTTGGTTACGACACTCCCGGGGGATATGCTTAGGATAATTTACATTTTCTTTACAAACCGATTTAAGTAATATATACATAAGATGAGAGTAAATGACCTTGGTTAATCCTAATTTGTTTCAAATTGAGAATATGGTGACATTTTAATCTCTAATGATTTTACGACTACTATTACTCACACAATGCATTCTGGTTTTAGTCAATGGCTGGATTCCAAGGAAGTCATAGTGACTTTGAGAATGATGTACAAGGTGGGAACGGTGGTGGAAATGAGCAACAAAATGGAATGTTGATAGGCGTAAAAGATATCGTCTTTATGCCAAATCAGTTTTCCAAAAATATGATCAACAAAATATATATTAACCAACTCCCAGACTCAACAAGGAAGAGAAAGGTGATAAATGATAAGATCTCCAGCAATGGAGACCATGGAGAAAAGAAACCTCAATTTTCATCATGCAGGAAATGTGGAAAGAGACACCCAGGAAAGTGTCTCAATGGGACAACGAAATGTTTTACATGCGGGAAGGAAGGACATAAAGTGATGAATTGCTGAAGAAAAATGAAGAGTACTATGGAAGAAGATAAAAATGGTCCCAAGAGTCCATTTACAGCCATTTGCCGTAAATGTAGGGGACCTGGCCATTACCCGAGTGAATGTCCTATTCTATAGGATATTTTCTTGGTCAAAGAAGAAGATATGTGGAAATAAATGGTTGGAGAAAAACTTAAAAAGTATTAGCACTCCTTGTTGATGGGTTTACTTTGGAATAATTTTCTCTTGTATTTGTAACCCCGCAGTTTTCCATGTGAGAATGATATTTGAAGAAGAATTGTCTCTTCTCTTGTAGATATAGGTATAAATAACCATTTGGTTTTATATGATCATTGGGGTTTGAGAAAATTATAAGTTATTATAATTTGGGATGAAAATGAAAAGTATGATATAACATTTGTGGTTAAATTATGTTATTTTGAGGAATTTATCTCATTTTGGTAATATTATAAAATATTGTTTTTGAAAAAGGACAACACGTAGACCGTGTGACAACCCGTCGCGTTGGATAAAGCTGTGGGAATCGAACCCACAACCAAATTGCGATTGGGATTTATCGCCTACCACAGGACTACGTGAAGTCCCTGGTTAGTGTGACTATTTTTTTGTTAAATGATTTTATTGATCAATAATAAGATGATTTGGGTTCTTATGTCTTATCAAATAAATACCCTTGGTATAGGAAAATTATTTGGTGATTAAGTGATAAATATTATTTTGGAAGATGTTCGCTTTGTTGGGAACATTATATGCCCATGGAAAATAGAATACAATGGGGTTTCATTTGTAGAGTAATGGTGGATTTTTATCTACGTTTTTATTGTTGATTTATAGTGATTTGGGTTATTTATGGAAATTATTAACCTATAACAGAGAATATGTGATGATGTTAATTACTTTTAAGTAGGTGACTTTAAGAGTATTTGATGTCATTTGGAGATACAATGTAACATGGGAGACTACATAATCAAATTCTTCTATGTTTGGGGTTTCAATATTAGTTTGGATTATATTAAAGGATTTTAAGGACAATTGGTTATTGAATGGTATCTATTTAACATTGGGGTATTGTTGGTTTAATTTTAGAAATTAAGATTAGTGCATATTTATCTTAATGAATATCATTTTGGGGGATCATTAGATCATTCACTAACCATTTTGGTTTCGATTAATCTTCAAAGACAATGTAAATATATGGTTTATCCTTCATGGATCATGTGATTCTATAGAAGTTTATTCTAGCTCTTCCAGTGTGACCAAGTCTTCTTGAATACTCATCGTTTAAAAAAAATTGAGTTAGTGGTGGAAATTTATTAAAGAATGAAACTCTACTTAAAATGTAAGTATATCTCATAATGTTCTTAGTCAATATCATAAATGAATTCCTCATCCTTATGTAATGTAACTTTAAAAAAAATGTTGTCCGTTTACTTTCCTACTAGGAGACTAATGGTCATTTGTCCCAACACAAGTTTGTGGTTTTCTTATTGTTAACTTTCTCATGATCGTGATTTCTATCCCTCTCCATCAGAACTTGACACTTAGTTTATCATCCATATCCATGTTGTCTTACATAGAATCCTAGTATGGGTTATCTTGGATGACCCTTATACCTCTCTTTCTTTCTTTTAAAGTGATAGTTTTATTGACTCTTTTTCCGATGTGGGACTTTGCATTATATTCCCAAGCAAAATTTTAAAAATTGTGAGGACGCAATTTATTGAAGTAGGGGAGAATGTAACACCCCATGCTTCCTCGGTATGTTTCCTTTCGAATAATGCAATGACGTGCATTGTACGCAACTTCGAGATTTTAACACACCATAACCAATCAAACTACCCGTCATGAATAGTAATACCTACTTTTTCAAATTATATAAATTCTATCTCTCAAAATGGACTTCATTTTTGGATTCGGAATATTGAAATTAGCCTAGGGTAAAATTTTGGTACTTTTCGGATAACTTTCATATTTTGCTGAATAGTGAAAATTACTAAATTTTAATTAAAAACAACTTTTTTAATCAAAATAATTAATAGTGATAAATTATGAATTTGAGTGGTTTTAAAGTATATTTATAATATATTTTTACCATGTAATAAAATGTGTTCCATTGAACAAAATTTCACATTTAAACCAGTCATAAACAAGTGACAATCTTTTGATAGTTATTATCTCTAAAAAACACGCTTTTTGTTTTAACAACGGAAATTAATTTTAAATTAATTTCTGCCACTTCTGTGTTTTGAATTTGTAAAAATGGATTCCATATTTGGAATCAGGATGTTAAAATTTTGTAAATAGGTAACTTTTATTTTTAAACATTTTGGATAATTACTCCGGTAAATATTTTATTTACCATGGTTAAAGGGTAAATCCGGTAAACAAGGGTTAAAAAATAATATTATAATAATAATAAATTACCCTAAAACGTGTCTTAACCCTATTGTTTGATACATGGTCGACCATGGGCATCTTTGGGTCTATTTTGGGACCCCATGTATCCACTTGTAAGTGATAATGACACTTTATTTTAATTAAGTTAAAATAAATACAAAAATGACACAAGCATATATCTTTTAACAAAACAATTGTTACAGAGGGTTATATATGTTGGATTTCAGATTATAAATATTCATTAGAAAGATAAAAATATTAACTACATAATTATATTTTATTTATAATTTTTAGACATTAAATAATTTATTTTATTTATGACACAATGATGATGCAGTAATTACTAAAATAGTGAAAAATTAAATTAAGTGATATTATAAATACCCAAATAAATATAATATGAACTTTTTAATGAATTAAAGTAATTTTCTAGGATAATATGATATATTAGGATTGATTTAATTTACGTTTTTCGAAGTAATCAATCTGTTATGAGTTTCAAAAAAATCAACTATTGAATAGTGTCAAAATTGACATAAAAGAGTTCTTAAAACAAATATTATATTATTAATTGATATTAAATTCCTAAAAATCTAAGGTTCGGCCAAGAGACTTATATAATGATAGATTAATCATTAATGGACCACTTTGGAGTCGCTTGGATGTATATAGTAAGTGTATTAACCATATTATATAAAAATACAAAGAGACATTGTAAAAGTGAAACTAATTAACTTAGAGTTAATACTTAATGATAAGGTTAATATAAGTACCCAAACCTGTCTAAATTCTATTGGTTGAGATGTTTTCAACCTATCCCCACCTTAACATTTAAATAATAAACTTTGGAGCCATTATAAACCGAATATGAATTTATTATAAATTAATATTTCTAGCTTTTCCAAAGGTGCCCCTTACCCCTCTTATAAAAGGGCACTCCTCCTTCTCATTTCTTCACACCTTCCAAGCCTTTTGGTTCGGCCAAACTCTTCCCCAATACTCTCCCAAATTCCCTCACTACAACCTAGAGTCCTTAGTTTGATCAGAAAGCCATCCTAAGGAGCCCTTTTGATCACATCAAAAGGAAGAACCCGAAGAAGAGGTAATGTTTTCACCACCCCTTTTCAAGTTCCTTTCTTCTTCCACTTCTTATTACTTTGTTGTTACCATCCTAAAATAATAACTTCAGTATCATATATATACTGTGATGTTATTATAAATATGGTACAACCATATTCAGTATTCTATCCACCCTTTGAATAACATGTCACCATACGTGCGTACGTACGGCTTACCGTCTTCACGTCGTGGTGTAATTGTTATTCAATATAATATTATTTGGATGGGTATAATAATGATGTGTAACTCATGTAAATAATAAATATAAAATGTTAATTATTCAGTATATATGATATACCATCCATTTATATATTATTTTAATATCAAAATAATGATATTGTCTCTCGTGCGTACGTACGGACTACCGTCTCCACGAACGCGATGAGATTCATTCTCCATCGTATCCATTCAAGTATAATTATCATTTTATGATTTAAAAATAGTATCTAAGGACTTGATATTATTCTGGATATGAATAATATACATCCCATTAATAACAAATATGGATCACATAACAAAGAATATAAAGTAAAATGAACCCGTTAACACCCGAAATGACGATAATTCTAAGATATTATTAACAAATCAATATTAAAAGATCATATATGATATCATATTAAAGTAAATGATTCTTGTATAATTCAATAACAATTATTTCACCATTATACAAGAGGTAAACCTACCATCGACCAAGGAAAAAGTACAATGTAAGGGATTTTCTTATCTCACTTTCAATTCCGTGAGATTTCCATTGTTCGCCACTAAATTATTGAAAGTGGTGTATTGTGTACTTCCATTTGATGTATATTATCATGATTCTCTTTATATTCATGTTATTCTATAAATCATTTGGTGGTTATTAAATTTTGGCCATACGACTCAGTTGATTAACGTGGTAAGGGGTTTTCTTATCTCACTTTTAATTCCGTGAGAATTCCATTGATCACCACTTAATTATTTCATGTAGTGTATGTGTACTGCCCATGATCGTATTCATTGTGTAATATACTTTAATTTATGGGTATTTACATTATCAGGGTATGATACTTCTTTCATGGGTGTATGTTTCGTAAGTTACCTAATCGATAAGGGAATTTGAAATTTCAATTTCCACTCATTTGGCATTACACATATTTCATTGATTATATTACTCCAAGATTATGTGTGGAATCTCTATTCATTTGATTATGTCATAATTTCCACTCCACTTCCTATGGATATAATTTTGATACACATAATCACTCCATTTATAATTCTCAAGTCATTGATATGAATTTGATAAGAGTAATTCACCATTTTTTGAGTTAAACATCCAATTCGTTGGAATTGTTTTTACAAGAATATGTGTGAATATCCTTTGATTGGTTTACACTGAATATCCAATCATATTCAGTGTATTTATATTTGTCACACATAATTATGTCATTGATTTATCCTTAACCTAAGGATACGGCCTTTAGGAGAGATTTCATCTCAATTTACATTCCATTGAGACTTCTTTGTTGATATACACCAAATCACTTTTATGTGGTGTATATAATGTACTTTGACATAGTATATCATGAATCCCTTTATTCTCATGATTTTAGAAAGTTTTTATTACCTCAATTATTTGTATTCAAGTGTCTCTTTTGGTTAGAATCTCTAACTAAAATACCATTTTTAAATTTTTTAAAGACTTATTCTTATAAATCTTGCTCATTAATGTCCATATTTTAAAAATGGTTTTAAGGATTTATTTATATGGACATTAAAGTTTTATAAATTAAAACTCCTTTTCAAAAGTTTCAAATTGGTATGGGACACTTTGATTCAAAAATCTACTTTTAAATGGCTTCTTGACAAATAGTGTGACTTTTAAATGTTTTCAAGAAAAGGGGGATATTTATCTCAAATAGTTTTGATGATTATTTTCATTTATGTCAACATCCTTCATTATTCTTGATTGAGGTTAATGTGATACAATACAATCTTCCATATTGTATCGAATGAGTTATGTTTTACTATGGATGTGTTGTTTTTATACCATTCATGGTTTGTGGTAAAAGTATTGACATTTCGTATGCTAGTTTTAATACTAATGTTTATGTTATGTTTAAACATGTTCATATGAGGAATGCATTAGACTTAATAAGTGACGGGTGGAGACCTCTATAGCTCCTCGATGCATCGGTAGGTCTCATGAGACAAATTAGTGTCTGGGCACAAGGCCTTGACAAAATCTTATTTGTAGTCTTGGCACGAGGCCTTGGCTATGTGGTTATGATAGTCTGGCATTATGCATTCCAACATTATGAAAGTGGTTATTGATATTTCATGTGATCATTCGACTAGTAGAATATCCATGTGAGTAAGTAAATGGCATTATTTCATTTTACCTTTTCCATTTTATGCTGAAGTTCAAGTTTAAAAGGCTTTTGTTTTAGTTATAAATTGCCTTAAGTGTTTATGCTTATTTATGAAAGCTTCTGCTATAATGTTATCCTTACTGAGCATCTGAGCTCACCCCTTTCAATGTTTTATTTTTCCCAGGATTATGAAGAAGTAATTTATGAATGACCTGCAGAGATAGTATGAGGGGATATGAAGAAAAGATGTTTTTTTATGATATAATGTAAACATTTATGGATGTATCTAGTTATTCCAAGGCTACTAAACTAATCGGTCTTTCAAGACTTGATCTTTCTCGTGATCATGCCAATGTTATGTAATAATGCACCAACTCTAGGTAACTAGGGTTGGGGAGTTACAAGTAGCACTTTCCAGAATTCAGAAGACATTCCCCAGCATGCCTTTTTCCACATTTATCAGAAACTGGAAACTTAGTTCGCTTACCATCAGACTTTTTTGAAGAATTCTTACCTTTCTCCTGCCACCTCGGTCTCTTCTTATGCTGGTTGTTATAGAACACTTGGTCATCGGCAAACTCCATTTCCACCTTCTCATCACATCGAACAAGCTTTTCATAACTTTTAAACTCATGAGAATCTAATGCCCTTCGATATTTTGGCTTTAATCCTGAGTAAAATGATTGATTTTACTATCAAAGTCTCGGATAAAATTTGGAGCATACCTTGCCAATCGAGTGAACCTTTCTTCATAGGCAGCCACTGAGTCTTCCTCTTGCCTCAATTCCAAGAATTTCTTTTCTATCCTAAGTCGAACAGCCTTAGGAAAATACTTCTCAAAAAACATACCTTTGAATTCAGCCCAGTCAAGAGCATCAATCTCATCGGTGTCCCTGATATTTTTAACCATAGACCACCACTGATCTGCTTCACCCTCCAAATGGTAAATAGCAAGACTGACCCTTTGATTGTCTGAACACCCCATGACATCAAAAATCTTCTCCAGTGATTTAATCCACCCTTCAGCTAGCACGGGGTCAGATGATCCTCTGAATGATGGTGGATGTTGCCTCATGAAATGTTCCACCACTGACATGTTCCTCTGCGGTTGATCTGGCTGATCTCGTGCATGGATACCACCACCATTTATCGCTTGAGTCAACTACGCCATTACTGCAACAAACTGCTCAGTTCCAATTCCGACCATTTCTGGATGCTGATTCGGAAGGTTATTTCCTTCTGTATGCCTTCCTAGCACTGCTTCCCTGTTTCCTCTGCGGAAAACCATTCTGAACAAACATGTCTTAGATGAAGCAACATGGTAATCTTCAAATGCTATATAATTTCAAAAAAAAAATTGGATATTCATTTAATAGAATTATAACTCCTAAAGTTATCTAAACCGACCTCTGATACCAACTATAAGGCCCCAACCTTAATCCTTACTTAATCTTGAGTGATTACAAGATTACACATTGAAGATCTTTTCGGGTTTAGAGTTTTAGAGAATTAGATCATAAAACATGCATTACATTCCTCATATAAACAAAGTGGTTACATAAAGATAGTATTCTTAATTCCCATCAATGGAAACACATTAAAAATAAAACATGGATTATTTCTTGACACTTCCTTGACACTATCATCATATCATGTACCTTTCCCTTGACCTATGAAAAACATTTCAAAAAAAAACTTGGGATGAGCATAAAAATCTCAATATGGGTTATAAAAATATGGAAAGGAAACATGAGTTCATATATACATAAGAATGAAATCATACTTTACCCATAAAACATAGGCACTTTAACATACCTCATAAAATCATGAATAAATCATAGAAATCATAAGACATAAAGGTAACTTGAGGCATTCATAACATTCTTACGTAGGGAGTAACCCTCTTGGTTATGTTTGGAATACCCATCATAGTATATTCCCTAAATCTCTTCGGATAAACCTTAACGTTTCACTCCTTCGCGTTTCCCAATGCATTGGAGAGCTATATCGGGCTCACCTGCCCTTAGTTTATCACGGAACCACCCGTCTTCATAATAATTCCCATGAACCATAACATAATCATATCACATAAAACATGCATAAAGGAAACATAACATTTCCATATTTCAATCACAAGATATCAATACAACACAAAAAACATTGTGAAAACCATTTTCAATACCAAAATAAAAGAAAAGTAAAACATGGTATTTATTTTTCTTTTAAAAAGAAGGTATGGCTTGTATAGGATGCCGAAACTCAAATAACGGTCACGAGGGCAGAGAAGTTGTTGTCGCCGCATACGTACGACAAAAACATTCCCTTTTGTCGTTTAGTAAATGCTTCTTATAAAAAATATTCCTTTTGAATAAACGTAAAAGTCAAAGGGGTTTATACACCGTATAAAATAAAGTTGTGTATAAAATAAAATATACCTCAATGAAAGGAGATTGAGACGAAGTCTCATACCTCGTATCTGACTAGACCCGACCGTTCTTTAATCTCTTGAATAATAAACTTGAGTTCATATCTACTTGCTTATGAACCTTTTTCAAGTTCATTATTCCTTTTATACCATGTTATGAACATCATGTAATCATTTAAGTTAATAATGTTCATTTTGTCGGTATTTGGTTCTAAAGTCAAAAATAGACTTCTTACACTTACATGTTGTTAATTTGGTCAAAGGTCCGTTATATCCAGAATGATATTAATTAATTGTATAACATATATATCATATATATTCATCATATACATGTATTTACAATATTACATCACATTCAGAGGTAAGAAATGAAATGCACCGTTCATGGAGACGGTAAGCCGTACGTACGCATGAACGCTACTTCCATTTCTATTTCGTATTTTCTGGAATGGAATCATAATGATATAAGAGTATATGATAATTCCAGTATAATAAAATATATAATATCATTAACTTTATCCTTTACACATCCCACATATGGTATTAATGAATCAAATCACTTTCAGGGGGCGGTAGTCCGCACTTCCTAAAATGAAGATATCGTGTTTACCCATAATGGGAACCATAAAGGTATGACCAAAATGAAAAACACAGAAGCTTAAGGAAAACATAGACATATTATATATCATATATAAAAATATTGACATCATAATGCCCACCTTTTAAGGTGTTAAATGAGTATTGAACAATCATCATTTTGGGAGGCAGAATTTCGCCATCCACGGAAACCGTATGTTCTTTAACCATTTTATGTAGTTGTGTGAGAGTTTAGCTCAAATAAATCTTATAACAACATCCTAGTATATTTAATATACTGTTTTTGTTACAAAAGAAGTAAATAAAAAGAGTTTATGGGGTTGGAGAAACAAAATAAAACAAATGAACATGAGAGAATGAATTACCTTTAAAAGTGTAACTCCTTTTGATTTGAGCCTAAAGGCTTCCTTTGAAAGGATTCTGCCCAAAGGGAATCCTCTAAGATGAGGAGAGGGATTTGGATAGAGTAAATGGGTAGGGTTTGGCCGAGCCAAAGTCGTGAAGATTGTGTGAAATGAGGTAGGGGTGGGGGCCTTTTATAAGAGGAGAGGAGGGGGACTTTTGGAAAGTAAAGAAATATTACTTTATTTGAAAATGTCTTTCGGTTTTAAAAGGTCCCACATTGATATAATTCATGGATAAGGTGATAAGGGTTCTAAATCCACTCATCCAATTGGTTTTGGACATGTGTAGTTAATAGATTTTACATTATCATTACATTTTATTTAAATCGTCAAATAATGATGTCATCGCTGCATCATTATTATGTCATAAATAATTTAATTTATTTAATGTCTAAAAATTATAAAAAACATACTATGATGTAGGAAATCTTTTTATATTTCCAATGAATATTTATAATCAAAAATATGATCTTTATAACCCCATGTAAAAATTGTTTTCGTAAAACATATTATGTTTGTGTCATTTTTACTTTTACATTAAATAAAGAGTTGTTTATGTCATTTCCCAACCAATGTGGATCCATGGGGTCCCCAAGTTGACCCATGGCTTGTCTTGGTCGGCCATGACACAAAAAATGAGGTTAGGACATGTGTCAAGCTCATCTTAGTTTATTAAAACATTATTTTTACCTTAAACTACACTAATTACCACTAATCGTGATTAAGAACTTAATAAGTTACTATTCACCAAAAAAATTATTATAATCTCATTGAACCACATTTTACTTCTTAATGACAACCATGTATGTCAGATTTTTGAAATTCAAAACACAATGATGGCAAAATTTCATTTAAACGGAAAATCGGTCTTTATAAGTACCACTTAGTGGTTTTACTATTCATCAAAAATTAAAGTTTTTCAGAAAATTACCAAAAATTCACCCTAAGCTATATTTGATATTATGAATTCAAAAATGAGGTTTATTTTAAAAAATTAAAAACATATAAGTCACATTAATTAATTTAATAATTAATTCCCGCTGTCAGAGCAAATAGCGTGTTTTTATGAAACAATAAGTATCAAAAGATTGACACTAGTTTGAGTCCAATTTCAAAGTGAAATTGATTCCAATGACCACCATTGGATTAAATGGTAAAAATATATTCACATTACACGTTAAGACCAATTAAAAAGATAATCTAATCATATAAATAAATTAGATTAAAAAGCAGTTTTGATGTAAAATGCAGTATTTCTCACTATTCATTAAAAAATGAACATTGTCAGAAAAATACCAAAAATTCACACAAAGTAAATTTTGATGTCCCAATAATAAATAATAAGTTTATTTTTACAACCATAGTTTATAAAATTGTCAAAATATATATTTAAAAAGGGTTTTCCATCATAAGGCAGTAAAACAATCTTTTAAGAATATTAGTGTATTCCATGCTTAAGATTGGATTTATTTTCATTTTAAGCCTCTAAAACACTATCTTAATCATTAATAGACATAGTTAAAAATATCTATTATTCATTACTTACTTGGGATGTTACAGAGGTAGCCTTTTGACCTCAAGGAAGATACTAGTGCAAGAATCAAATTGGATTCCAAAGAGTGTTTGATCCTGTGATACGTGTGGCGAAAATAGTTTGGGTCTTGGGTTCCCCGCTTCTGTACCTAATGTTCCACCCTTTTTGGATTTGTTGGGGTGTCCATCCCCTCACAACCTATAACCTATAAGGCTTCACGAAGTAGGGATTTCATGGACTCATTCAACAAGTAATTGAAGAGATTGGTGCTTCCATATTTGGTTTGTGAATGTAGGTGAAGGATAATCTAGGGAGAGTGCAAGCCAGTTTGGAAGAATAAATTACTCCAAAATGAATTGGGAGGAGTCTGATTGTGGATATCAATAGTCATAAGGAAGAAAAGAAGCATTCTCCATCGACTTAATCATCCTACCTAAACCTTCTTCTATCACCTCCAAGTTCAAGAACTATATGGGATATTGGATAGCTGTGTATGGTCTGCATATTATAAAATAATAAATTTTATTTCGTATCTCATATCCATTTTTGATAATCAAAAACTTGTGTTCTGGTTATGAACACATGAAAAATAAAAATATGTCTCAATAGCAAACTCTATGTGGTATTGAACTCCAATAGTAATGAACAAATATAAATGAGTTAGTATGAATATTATAATTTAATATATGTGAATGATACCTATGTATAATATTAAATCCAGATTCAACTTAGAGAAATCATTAGTAAGTAATACTTTTAATAGCGATACTGAAATTTTTTTATGGGGATAATGTAACACCCATCGATTTAGGATCCATTACTATTATTATTACTATTGTTATTATTAAGTATATCTTACTTTATAAATAATGATTATTAATTATTTCAAAAGAATTAATACCTGATTATAGGTTAGGCCACACAATATATGATCTAAGATAATGGACCTTGTTTAATTATAATAGAAGGTTCCAGTTAAGGTATTTGAAACCTTGTATTGCATACAACGAATTATAACACATCATGGATTATTACATCCCTTAAAATATCAAAAAATTAAAAAGGGGAAATACATAGAAAATAGTAATATCTTTATAACACAAAAATACAATTGACTACGGTCACATTTATGAATCACCCTTAGTATAACAAAACCTATAAGGAGAAAGAATACAATGAATGGAGAGATCATGCTGTAAGGCCTAAAATGATCAATATGGATATAATATGTGGGTATAAAATATGTTTAGTAATGTTATGTATATGAGAATAAAATATAGTGGTTTCACATATAGTCATCACAATTATGTTTTCTTTTAACATAACCTATTAGTATTGTGAGGTTAGGTATTGTTAAGTAGTAAATTTAAAATTATATCTCACATTAAAATAAAAATAATATATATATATATATATTACATGTCACATACAAATTTCTAAATTATTATAATATTAAAAGATGTATAAATAAAATCCAAGAAAATATATCAATATCAATATAGTTCTAAAAATTAAATTTTAGGATATAAATATTTATTTAATGATATTTTTCAAATCGTATTTAGTATAAAATTAATATTTATTTTCATATAACTATTTTATTATGTATGTTATATTTTTTATATTAAATTAAATTAAAAAAATTTAAATATTATTCTATGTGAACTAATATTTTAACATCACAGAAATTATAAATCTATATGAATTAATATTAAGAACACATAATATATAAATAACAGTGCCTTTCAATAAAATATGTTTTATTTATAATTTCTATTTTTTATTTAAAAGGTAAAAATATAAATTTAACCATTTTAATTTTATACTATAAAAATAATTATTTAATTAATTAAATAAAAATTATCTTGTTATAAATTATAAATATATTTTAGGGATCACCATTTTTCTGTTAATAGTAAAAAAATTATATGGCTCAAATCTAACAATTTTAAAGTACATGAATGAATTAAAAGTTTAGGAAACTATTTTTTATTGAAAATATACAATAAATGGTTCTTATAAATCATTGAAAATACAATTTTTAATTTATAAATCATATGTTTCACATTTTTAAAACTCAATAAATATTTCTCAATAAAAACTGTTTTTACGCACTTATATTAAAAATAATACTTTATCACTTTTAGAAAAAATGTATAAAAAATGTTATTTTTTATTTGAGTAAAAAATGTAATTATTAATTATTATTTTAAACTTCAGTTTAATGCATAAATATAATATTACTAATATTAAACATAACTACAATGAAAATGGTAAATTGTTTTTTAATGGATTTTTATATTAATATCATTTTATTTCTAATTAATGAATAAAATTGATATAATTTACATTTTGAATATAAAATTATTTTTAAGTTGATAAATAATAATATTAAAACTCATTAAAGTTGTAATAAATAAAAATAATTTTACGAATCAATAATAGTAAAAATGTATTTTTTCTACTAAAACAGTTTTTGTACACATTACCTCATTAAATTAAAATTTAATTTTATAATATTCTAAAATTTAATTGGATTCAACAATGATTAAATTTATTTCAATCACACCCTTGTTTTTTAGATGGGTTATTTTATATTTTTAATAATATACAAAATCTATTAGTTAACAATTGGTTACCCAATTTAAAGGTAAAATAGTAAAATGTTAAATCATATTGTTAAAAACAATATAAAATGTTTAAAAAATGCTCGGATAGTCTTGGTAGACTCATTATTTACTCAATATCCACCCAAATTCCCTTATTATTAATATTAGGAGGCATTGACAGTTAAATTTTTTTGTGATATCACAGAAGGGTAAAGGTTATGCTAAAATGTTCCCATTTCCTCACTTCAAAATGGGATCACTTACACCCCTCCTTGGTTACCCTAACCATTGTAAATTCCCTTCATAAATTTCCTAGACTATAATTCCATTTATGTTAATTAATCACATGTTCTCTAGAAGTTATCTTAAATCCTTCACATCTAATGAATTCTCTGAAAGAATATCAGGTCTACAATATATGTAATGTCATCTTCACAACATTTTTACCATAATATATCACTTTAAAATCTCGTATATCCCTAAAAATGTATATCAATAAGTAAAACTATCATACATATATTTCATTATATTAGTATAACCACCATTGTATGTTCCACTCCATCCATTAAGAAAAAAACTATTGTTAGTACATTATGCCGACAATCACCTCCACAAAGTGATTTCTTTCATTTTTTCATCATTTCCATTAGTCGAGGATAAAATGGATGAATTCAGTAAATAAATAATATATCAATAATATTAATATTATTTTAAAATTTAAAATGATCATTTCCCTTCTATTTCACTTATTCGTTGATAAATGGAAACATTATTTGTGCATATGTATGAATTATGGCCACCAAAAGTAATGAGTTTAATTTTACATCACCACCATTCAAGAATGAAAATAAAAATAAATTTAATATATTTAAATTATTTGAATTACACAATTAATTTTGGACACATTATAAAACTTTTTTTCTATTCTTTCTATGGGTTTTCTTAGAATGTTTCTTAATCGGTGTGGATTTGTTTTGAATTCCCATCCTTGAGACATGTTTTTTTATGCACAAATCTAATTATATATTGTGTATATGAATACTATTTTATACATTGTATACTGAATTAGCTTCCATATATCATATTTTGATTTAAATTTTATCATCTCACTCTTCCATGTATTTGGATTTAAATGTTTTTCAATCCATAAGGGATTTCATCTGAATTTTCCTTCATTGAGACAATGATGGTATTTATGCACCATTTCATATTTATGTAGTCTGCATATTTATAATTTTATGTAATGTTGAATGAATTATATTTTATTCATTTTATTTTAAATAAAATTTTATTGCTCTACATTTTATGGGGTCCTTGAATGAATTTTTAACTCGATTGCAAGGGATCTTATATACCTCCTTCATGACATATCGGTTACAAATTCCCTTACTTTTCCTCCCTATCTATGACAGATTTCTCTCAAGTACCTCTTTTCTTATTTATATATTTCCCAATAATATGTACCTAGATGAATATATTTTTTATTTTGAGTGTTATTCATGTTTTTATTTACCATTAAAATTCAAACATTTAATTAAACTAGGTTGAAGGGAACTTTCCTATTTCATAACCCTTGTCGAGCACCACCCCCATAAAATGTTTTTAAACCATTAATTCCATCAAAATATTCATTATCTTATGAAGAAAACACTTGGTTGTATAATTGTATTATATAAAATAATGGGTATTTTCAATCTTTTATAACATATCATTTACTTATTCCATACAACATTACTCTAGTGGTTCAATTTTTGTTATTTTTTCTACTAATTTATTCCCAAGAATTTTCTATATTAGATCCCAATATTCAAGAACAATGTCATGTTTCAATTACGGACATTTAAATGTATTTTTTAATTATTATATTGGGAATCATAAGGATTGATCCTTCTATTATGTGTGGAATAAAAATTTTTAAACTCACTTCTTTATCTTGGGTTTGATAATGTTTATCATTTGTGAATGGTTTATTTTCATCATTTGGAACACATTTGTATAATTTATATTTATGTTATTGGTGTGTCTGAAATTATATATCCCTACAATTCATTATTTAAGGAATTATATGTCATGAGATGTCATGTAAGGGATTTGATATTGAACCTAATCTACCATGGGAATTTTTCATCTTTTTGATGATGGTCTTAGGAATCAATCTTGACTTATGTTAATGATATCAATTTTTATGTTGTTGAAACATGTTTTTTATTACACTATTTTATGATTTCATTTATTTATGTCTTGTTTTTATGTTTATGATCATCCTCTTTAGGATATCTTATTATGCCTTTTGAATCCCATGATATTATTTATGATTACTCCCACAATAGATTTTATAGCTCACCCTGTTTCTTATATATTTCCCACAAGATATCCAATAAAGTGTTTGATGATCTTTCGGATTTATCAGCATTATGTAGTGTTTTTTAAGATGGGGTTTTTATGTTTATGTTGATCTATGTAAATTTCTAATCATTCATAGACATTAGACATCAAGAACATTAGAACATATTTTTGGGAAAGTATGTTATAAATCATGAAATAAAGTATATTTAATGGTTGAGTAACTGTATTATATTTTTATAATGTATAAAAATGTTTTATTTATATAAAAATATCTTATGTATCGAATAAATATTCAGTGTTACAATTTTATTAATTATCAGAGGATTATTTTTTTAAATATTTAATATTATGGGTAATGTTATTTAAAATGATAAATGTTGATGAATTTTTATAAATGAAATGTTTTGGGATTTGGGGAAAAACATGTTCATGAATATAATGTTTCTAATAAATTTTCGAAATTATTTATTAATGATAATTGGAAATTGTTAATTTCATTTTTATTATTATATTTATAATTATGAAACCAATATACTTTTGTGGTGTTTAATATTTATTCTAATATAATGAATATTATTATTTTATGTATTATTTATTTTTTTACTTTAAGGTGTATATGTAATTTTATTTTTGTATATAATTTTTTTTCAAACTATTAAATATTTTCTTAAAATATAATTCAGTGATATTTAGTGAAATTGAATTATAGACATTTAGGAATCCATTTATGTGTGATCCCATAACATTTCATGGTAAATGGAGTGTAATCTTTATCATATGAAATATTAATTATTACATTTGTTTAATTTAAAGGTAAGGTGGGTGTTTTTGTAATTGTGTATAAAATATACGTAAAAATGAATTAAAATATGTGAAACAGTGATGCAGTGATCCATTTTAATATAGAATCATGATGATATATGTATACAAATATATATAATATAAATAAATTAGTATTCCATTTTAATAGATGAATGTAATTATTTAAAAAATACAAAAGAATGAATATTATTTATGTGTTTTCATTTAAATGAAAAATATAAAAATAAATAGAATTGAAAAGAATGAAATAAAGTAAAATGATTCAAAGCACCACACTTTTTAAAAAATGTGAAACACTTATTATAAAAAGTAATTTATAAAGAAATAAAAAAGTGGAATAAATTCAAATAAGACTAATTAATTGATTATATGTATTGAGAATGTGATACATCAAAAAAAGAAAGGTTTATTGTAAGTAAAATTTTATAAATAAATGAAATTAGGGAAATATAAATGTTTTATAAAAACACTTTACAAAACACAAAGGAAACATTAAGGATAATATAAAGCACAAAAGTTGGATTGTAATTGAATCATGATATTTAAATACACTTTTATGAATGGAGTGTTTACTTATCATCAACATGATTTACAAAATTTAATTGGTATTGTGTATTAATAAATATTGAATACTATTTATTATATAAAAATAAAAAAAAATATTTTATTAAAATCTAATAACATAGATGTGAGGCACCATAGCATTCTTGCACTATGTTAGATATTAGTTAAATTTAGAATATTCACTCCCCTTTGATTCATTTTTTTCTAATGAATATGACATGTGATGCTTCACTAGAATTTTTATAAGTTCAATTTGATCCATTACATCCTTCCCTAAAATATTTAAAAATTTCTCTATTTTTCCTTATGCGTCCTCAACATCGTTAACCTTTATCCCTCCCAACTTCATTTTGAATAGTTTATCCCCTTTTAGATTATTTTTATACCTTTCTATCATCTTCAATTGATAAAACCTGTAGGTTTCGGGTGCAACTGAAGCATTCTGTAGGTCAGTCCCAACTTTTCCTTTGGTCATAACCGATGATCAATATGAGATCTATATAGAGATGAATTCCCTAATCAATAAAATTCAATAAAAAATAGAAAAGTGATATAATGTTGGAACCATATGGAAGATCATCCCATATTATATTAAATTAAATCATTCAATTAAAGAATTACCTCTATTGAAATTCATTCCTCATTGATTATACTGAAAATAATTTTTTATTGTACAGTCATTTTAATGTAGGTTGAAAAGGGATATTCAATTTAGTGGTGATCTGTATGTGTTACAAAAATTTGAGAACATCCCTATAGGAATCTATGAGTTCTATCACATCAGATCCTATCGCTCGCATTGTGATCCTTTCTTCTTATTTAAAATCACATACAAAGAATTCTCTATATCTCTCTTGACACAATATTGAAAGGTGGAGAAAATATTTCTCTCCATTCGTGGGATAGTCCTTGAAAAATAGAGCTCTCTATTTAATGTGTTAATTCTCCAAATAAATTATACCGAACCAAAAAATTGAATTGGATTATTGAGAAAATAATATAAATGGTTTTATATATCCCTAGGGTTTGAATAAAATAAATGCACAATTTCCTTAAATTATTGATTTAATCCCTGAAAAACCCCATGACAATTATTATTGTTGTTGTTGTTGTTGTTATTTTAATTATTAATATTTCTTTACATGCACATAACATGATAAAAAAAATAAATATTATTTAATCCAATAATATTCAATATTTATTATTACTCACCGGACCATTAAATTCGATCTGATTTTCCCCCATGATATTTATCAGGCCATGAATAATGGTGTTTTATTTATTAAATAAATATCAATATGTTATTCATCGATAAATATATAAATACTATATTCAATAAATAGAAAATAAATACTTGTATGTGATCAATAATAAAATAATAATTATTAAATTTTATGTGGAAATAATATTTATTCAACTTATTAAAAAATAAATAATAATATATTATTTAACTGAGACTCTAGATACAGTTAGTGTGTAACCCTATAGGCCTCTTTCTCTAAGGAATTAGGCGAAGCTTCCAAAATTTCAAGGTTAAAATCTAAAAAAATAAAAGTGACACATTGAGAAAGAAGTTAATGTTATCACAACATGATACCACATATGAACACTTTCTCTATCATATATTCCATTTATCATGATTTCTCAAATCAAGCACGTTTCATTCCTGTGTCGTCAACCTATGTGATCGATGTCTCTTTCATTGACATCCCACAATATGAACATTGCTATAGAATACCATGGACATGAATTTATTTAGGATATATCATTTCCATCAAAGTGATAGAGATATCAACTTCCATTAAATAAAAAAGCGAAAAAACCTTTCTCACATTATTCATTAATACAATATTATTCAGGACATACCCAACATATCTTACCTCACAGTGATCATCTTTCAACAAGGTATTAAACAATATATTAATTTTCAAGAATCATAAAACATATTAATAACAATATTATGGTATAAATATCAATACACATGTACATTTATAGGAACATCCAATAACCCATATAAATGTGAATTTCTTATCACTGGGTCTCGTTCTCATAACATCTTGTTGTATATTACCAAGGGTGTACACCATGAGAAGGTGCATAAAAATTATATTAGTCTCCACCTATGATATCATTTATCATTTTTGTCTGTCAAATGATATCAACCATCTATAAAACATATAATTAAAAATAGTTTAATAGAACTTTCGGGTTATCATAATAGAGGGGAACTACTATGATATTTAATTAAGACAGTTATATTTAAGACATTATCACATACTATGTTATACAGAGGAACAATCCTAATTTTATAACAATTTGACTAATATTCCAAAACAATTAATAAAATTTATAATCACATCTAGAAATTGGACCTATAGAATAATTTTTTTCCAAAATGTGGGTATAGGACCTATAAAATGACTTCATTACAATAGTTTCTAAAAATAGTTGGTATTTGTTCTATTATATGACCTTGTACCAATGATTTGAAAAAACCATTGGTATAGATTCAATAAATTGACTCTATACTATTGTTTTTTTCAAAACCACTGGCATAGGTGATGGATTTACCAATAGTTTGGCTAAAAATATTTCAATAACCTCTATATAGTCACCTTATTCCAATGTTTTTTCCAAAACCATTGTTGTAGGAAATAAAATTAAAAATACTTATACCAATAGTTTGGAAAACCATTTGTATATGTATTTTTATTTTTAATGAATTTTTTTATCAAATAACATTCAATTCAATAATAATAATTAGTTTACTTATAAATATAAATATACATGATTGTCATATTTGGTTTTGGAAAATAAAATATAGCATATTGGTTAGGTTATTGAGACATAAATTGGAGGTCTGAGAATCAAATCCAATGTATTTTTTTAAAATTACATATACCAATGGTTTTAAAAGACTTTGGTATAATTATTTCATATTACTTATACTAATGGTTTGGAAACCATTGTTATAGGCCACCTATACAGACTATTTCTAAACCATTGTTATAGGTCTATACCAATTCCAGACAAGCCAACAACCACCAAACTGTTGGTATAGCCTATAAAAATGGTATTAAGACCTATACTTATATTTCAAAACCATGTATATTGGATTATTTTCCCATAGTTCATAAAGTGAAAAAAAGTTTCTTCTAGGAAACCAACTCCAAAAGAGACCCACTTGAACTATATCCAACTACTAACAACCATTTGTCTGCTAGCTCTCCCATGATAATCATGATTATGTTGGGATAATCCTTTAGTTCAGGGGTCCTCCACGTTCTCCTCTAGGGGTACTCTGCTTAATACAACTTCACCCCTCTGATGATAACACCTCTTGAGGTGATACTACTAGAGTATTTCATTTGTCCATTGTTCTGACATTGACTATTTTTCAAGATCCAATACTATAGTATTATCAAAATCCAATGTGATATGTTCGTTACTTCTATATACAACATTATGATCCTAGAAAAATATTTGAATCCTGACTGCTTCTTTAGCTACATCATAATCCACTATATAAAGAGACTCCACTTTTAAATTCATGACAATAGGCTGCTTTGATATCTTTCAAATAAAAACTTCTCCATTGATATAGAAAACATATCTTGACTATAACATCAGATCATTCTGATATGTCTAGATACAATAATCAGTATAACCCATAATGAATAATTTCTCATCTCCTCCAAACACCAGGAACATATCATTATTTATTCACATATAAAAAAGTATATCCTTAAGAATAGTCCAATGATGTTCTCCTTGATTTTCATGTTATCTTCCAAAAATTTTCAATGCATAGGAAACATCTAGTATAGTACATAACATGACATACATGATTGATCCTATCACTAATGTATCTAACATATTTCCCATTATCTATTTCTCTTATTCTATTGTGGAAACATTTTGTTTGAAATATGTGAATCCTATGTCACTGGAATAAATCCCCTCTTATATATTTCGATACAAAATCTCTTTAGTATCTACTTAATACATGTAATTTGACATAGTTCAAGAATCCCATTTGATCTTTCATGAATGATCTTTATCCCAATAATATAGGATTATTCACTTATTTTATTCATGGATAATCATTTTTTAACCATTCGTTAACTGACTATAATACTTCTATTCCATTTGTAAGGAGTAATATGTCATCAATATATATTAGTAGGATTAACACCGCATTCCAACTAAACATCTTGTAAAAGCATGACTCACATTTAATCACAATGAAACCAAATTATTTTATATATTCATATAATATAAATCCCCATGACTAATATTCTTGCTTCAATATATAAATATATCTCTACAACTTGAAAATATGTTTTCTATCACTTGGAGTAAAAAACCCTTATGGTTGTGTCATATAGACATCTACCTAAAGGTTCCCATTAAAGAATTTAGTTTTTATATACATAATCTAAATTTTATAGTCATGGTAATCTACTGTAGATAGAATAATTTTTATGGATTTAAACACGGAAAATGTTGAAAATAATTCATCATATTTAATTACTTGACACAATTTTAACCCTGTAGCCACTAACCTTTCATTATAGGTTTTTACATTACCTTCCACGTCCAGTTTCCTCTTGAATACCCATTTTCATTCAATGGGATTTACATCAACTGGCACATCGACTAGAACCGACACATGGTTCTGATATATGGTACCCATTTAAAAATTCATGGACTCCTCCCATCTTGCAGCTTATGAAATCTATGCTACCTCCTTGTTGGATTGGGATTTATCATTGTCGACCAATAATGAGTTTCCATCTTCTATGTCTATAAAATAATATATATCGTGTTCTCCTACCTCTCTTGTGCTCCTACACAATAAATGTACTTTTGGAACTACTTCTTCAACGATGACCTACAGAATATGTTCTCGTACCATCTCTTGTGTATCATGAACATCAATGTAATCATTGTCAATTTTTCTCCCACAATCCTTTTTGAGGATCTACTCCATCTCAAGATGTATGGCCTGTATAGTGGGAGTTACATTCTTTTCTGAGGGTTGGAATAGGTAGTATACCTTTGTTTCCATAGGACACCCTATAAAGATACACTTTATTCTTTGGGTGCTAGTTTTTTCTGAGCAGGCCTTCAAGAACACCACCCAACCCTGTAGACATGTATCTGACAAAAAGGGTTTCTTTTAAATCTATAACTCGAATGGAATTCCATTTTAAACTTATTTGTTTCACCGTTTAATATGTATACCATATTTTGTAATGAATATCCCCAAGTGGATAATGGAATATCAATATGACTAAATATTGACCTAACCATGTATAACAATGTATGGTTACTCCTTTTAATAAAACCCTTCAACCGTGGTTTATATGGTGGAGTGAGTTGAGATAAAATCCCAAACTCCCATAGAATGTCGATAAAATCTTGTTTGATATATTAACCACCTCAATCTGTTCAAAGAGTCATTATATTCTTACCAGGATGATTCTATACATCATTTTGGAATCCCTATAATTTATCGAAGGACTCAGTCTTAAATCTCATCAATTAAACATAACCATATCTACTCAGTTAATCCATAAAATTTATGATGTAAGAATACCCAACTCTAGATTCTACTATAAATTATCCCCACAAAATAATATGTACAAATACTAGAAGCACTATGTCCCTTTCATCCCATCCACTGAAAGGTGTTCTGGTGATTTTTCCTTATTAACAAGCATAACATATTTTGAGTGGTTTTACCTCAGATGATTCTAAATAACCATCTTTTCATAGCATTGACAAAGGCTTTTCATTCACATAAACGAGGTGGTGATGACAAAGCTGGGTGTTATATGAGTTGTGTGAACATGATTTGTTATCAATTTACAACACATGATTTTATTAATTTAATACTTAAACACAATTATTTAAATGTGCTATACCATAACATATGATGTCCTTATAAAATAAAAAAAATTCCCTTCCAAACAATAAAATAAACCCATATTCATAAAGAAATGATATATAAATTATGTTCTTTGTAACTGTAGGAAGTAATATAAGTCTTCTCAAACCAAAATCATTTTTATTGGAAATGAATGGTGTTAGTCACCAATGGAGAGATGATCTATCATCTCACTATTAACATCCCTCGGACCAACCTCTCTTCTAGATATCTTTCTGAATCTACTAGGTTCCTAATTATCAACACAGATGTGAGCGCCATAAGCTATATCTAATACCCAATTTGAAGATTTGTAAATATTAAACTCAATAATGAATGTACCATTATCTTTCCATAGCTTCTGGGTGTAGTTCCTCTTCTAGTGGCCTGACTTTCCACATGAATAACATACTAAATCCTTTTCCTTAACTTTCCTCTAGATTTTTCTATTAATGAAAGGATGCTTCTTAAGGGATATAGACGTTTTATATGTCTTGGTCCCCTCAACCTTGTTCTTCATTTTCTTATTCTCCATAAGGACCGCTGTTTTTTCATCCCTATTGTCTTTATCCTCTTGGTGTATCAATGTAATATGTTCTGAAAGACTCTTCATAATATTTTTCATGTTTTAATTTACAAGAAAACTAGGAAAGGTCTTGGGAAATGATGAATCTATGATATCTATGTGCAACTCATCTAGTAATTTAATCCATTATATTCTTAATCATTCAATGTACCCAATAATCTTGATAGCATGAGGCCCAGCTGTCATGGACTCTCCTCATATAGATGTCAACAAAGCATTGTATATCTTATACCTCTATTGTCTCACATTCTCTTTATTGATATCTATAATGTGATACCTCATCCTATATACATCCATGTCCTCAAGTTTCTTTAAAATATCATTACACAAGGATGATAGCATGAAGCATTGACCATTATTGGAATCATTTAAATGTTTCTCATAGAGTTTTATCACATCATAAATTGTCCCATTACTAGGGACATCAGGAAAACATTCTTCAAGCTTGTACAATTTCTTTTCATGGTGAAGGATAACGCATAAGTGCTTTTCCTACTTGTGGAAATTTGTGCTGGTGAGAAGGTTATCCATCTCATGTATGGATCACAGTGATATGTTTGAATTTATTTTATGTTTTTTCTATAAAATAATATGGGAATAATTTTATATCTTTATTAGATAAAATTTAGACAAAAAAATAAATTTTATATTCATTAGTCTCTAAATATTTTACCAATACCCAAAATCCTTCATCATTGGCTCCCGGATATCATATTTCATGGACATACATTCGATAAGGATCCGTAATCCCCTTCTCATTACAACATCATTGGTTCGGGAATAAACATGAATGGTTTTAGGTACACATTCCAAATTCCAATTGCATTAAATAAAATTTTCTTTGATCGCTTAGTGGAATCCCCAATCTTGAAATTTTTAGGTTGGATTTTCATAACACTTTCCTCTCAGTAATAGATTTTTATACTTTGGTAGTAAACCCTTAATGGTATGTAATTTATGTAAAACCAAAAACTCAAGTTAGAATTCCAAAATAATAAAAATCACTACAAATTCTTCTGGTCAGGAACATTAAAATAAGGTATGATTTTATGTAAAGTAGTGGAATTCTATACCAACCTAATATATTAAATTTTTGGATTTTATTATTTTTTGGGTAAATTTACAATTATTATGTTTATTACATAAATGTTAAAATTATGTGTATTTACCAAACTGATTGACTATTTCTTATATAATATTTACACTATAACGACCCATACTTTACATACATTGTTAATACTTTAAAATTGAAGCATAATTATTACAACATATAACAAAACGATGGAAGGACCGTATAGGTATAGTGTCTTTAGAAACTGGGAAACATAAACAACTGGTTCATAAAGAGTCTACACTGTCTCCCATTTATTTCATCATATCTATAGTCCCTTTTGGCATATATTACATAATATCCTTCTTCCTTACATGGGGGAAAGAAAACATACAAAATGGTGAGCTCAAATGCTCAGTACGGGTAAATAAAAGAAAAATCAATCACATCATGAACATAACATTTTGGAAATCTTAACCTGCAAAAAAATCATAATTTCATACCATGGGATAAATCATATAAGTGAAATGTAATCACAAAAATCATAACTTAATAAATTATGCTTTGTGGCATACACACATAATCATAGAGAATCATTTCTTATTAGTCAAGACTCATTGCCAAGACTATCTCAGTGGACAAATTCCATTTCTGAACTGAGTTCATTCCTCATTTCAGTCTTGTTTCACTGAACCGGTTTAACCTACCGTTCCTGCCATGTCTATCTGATGAGATATAAAATCTTTACCCAATGCATTGGAGGGAGATATAGTTCCAACCCATCTCATAATGATACCATTATTATGTGTGCCACAAAATCATAAACCATACATCATAGCATAACCCATGTAATAAAAATGGGAATCTTAAACATTGTGACATCATAAAACAATTCATATAAGATAAAGGATTTCATAAAAATAATTCCATCACAACATAATCAAATCAATGTAATAACAGGGATAGAAACAGAACCCTTTATTATCTTAGATGGAAAATAATTTTGATAAAACACTTGAACTCCATTCTTGAGGAAAATATCCTTTCTACTTCAAAAACAATTTTCCTTTCTTAACATGTCATACAATTA
The DNA here is from genome assembly GCA_963277665.1 of Viscum album. Lineage (NCBI taxonomy): Eukaryota > Viridiplantae > Streptophyta > Magnoliopsida > Santalales > Viscaceae > Viscum > Viscum album. Next base: position 82,680,325 of record OY728129.1, read on the forward strand.
TGAGATAAAAGAAGTTGATTAAAAATAAACATGAAAACGTGTAAAGTAAGACTCTTGGAAATAATGTTTCAAAAATCCATTCATGCCGTATAAGTTAAAAAAACATTATTCTCATACTTTTGTCAGAAAAGTCAAAAAGTATCACGTATGAAAAACGACGAAAGATTCCTTTCATATCTTTTACTAAAAACTCACCTAAGGGTAAACTTGGATTTAAACAATTGTAGTTGGATTGAAATAACATTAAATATTTAGGAAACATGGATTTGGATGATAAAATACACCCCAGTAAATACCAAAGAATAAACAATCTCGGATAAAATGAGATTGTGATATTTTCCCTTACCTTAGGTCCGATTTGCATCGTAAGTGTCCGAACCTCCTGTATAATGATTTAAATAATTTCATTGAATTATTCCAGAATCATACTCATTGTTATGATATCATATATGGTCATATTATTAGCTTATTATTAGTAATATTTCATTGCTACTTGTTTTTCGAGTGTTTATTACTTTTTGTTCTTATGCGTGTTTTGTTGAATAAATTCGTATTCTTCATTTTAGGTTATGGATACCTAATTTCCAGAATGGTATTAGTGTAATATATATCATATTTATTCACACATTTTATTTATTTAATCATTATTAAATTAAAATCATGTAGAATGAGTCGCATCACATCGTGGAGACGGTATTCCGTACGTACGCACGAATGATGATATTGTACCCAGGATCATGTAATTGTATTGGAGTGTATATATACTATTTAAGAATCAATATCACTTTACAATAATAATATATATTCATTCTTTACACCATTATACCCATCCAAGTAAGTTGGTGGTGGAAAATAGATTACACCACAGCGTGGAGACGGTATTCCGTACGTACGCACGCGTGGTGATTTCGTTTTCCATAGGATGGATAGATGGTGAAATAGGGTTGTTTCATAATTATAATTACATATCAGTATATGAGGGATAATGATTTTATTAATTTATATTGAAACAACTAAAGAAGAATAATTGGAAGACGAAATAAAGTTGAAAGAATCTGTAACAGACATTACCTCTTCTTTGATATGTTTCTTTGAGACCTCCTTTTTGGGCACTAAAATTGGTCTTTGATTAAGACCTAGACCTCTAGGATGTTTCTAGGGAAGTGGAGAGGAGAAATTGGCAGGGTTTGGCCGAGCTTGAAGTATCAAATTGGTGTGAGGAGGAGAGGGAGGAGGTTCCCTTTTATAAGGGAGGAGAGGGGCACCTTTGGAATAACTAAAAATATTATTTTATTATAAAGTCAAATTCGGTTTTTAATAGCTCCAAATTGATATATTTCGAAGATAAGGTGGGTATGGGTCGAAATACTCTCATCCAATAGAATTTAGACAAGTTTAGGTCATTATATTAACCTTATCTTTTAGTTTTAACTCTTAGTTAATTAGATTGACATTTACCATGTCACTTTGTATTTTTATATTATATAGTTAATAAACTTACCATATACATCCAAGAGACCCCCAAGTGGTCCATTAATGATACACCTATCATGATATAATTTTCTTGGCCGAACCATTGTAACGCCCCGAACCCAGTTACCTAGATTCGGTGCATTACTTCGTAACATTGGCATGATCAGAATAAAGATCAAATCTCGAAAGACCGATTGGTTTAGTAGCCTCGGAAACAATAGATATATTATAAAGTTTTAAATTACATCATAAGGTGAAAAACTACTACAAAAACATATTGTCTCCATAGTCCACACTATTATCCCCTCATAATATCCCTGTAGGCCATTTATAATTTACTTCTTCTCATCCTGGAAAAAAAATAAAACATAGAAAAGGGGTGAGCTCAAATTCCCAGTAAGGATAACAATATAGCGGAAACTTTCATAAATAAACATAAACATTTAAGGCAATGTATAACTAAAACAAAAGCCTTTTAAACTTGAACATCAACATAATATGGAAAAATTAAAATGAAATAATTCCATTTACTTATTCACATGGATATTCTACTAATCGAATAATCACATGCAATATCAATAACCACTTTCATAATGATGGAATGCATAATTCCAGACTATCATAACCACATAGCCAAGGCCTCTTTCCAAGACTACAAATAATATTTTGCCAAGGCCTTGTGCCAAGACACTAGTTTGTCTCATGAGACCTACCGATGCATCGAGGAGCTATAGCGGGCTCCACCAGTCAATTACTAAGTCCAGTGCATTCCCATATGAAAAGGTTTAAACATAACATAAACATTCGTATTAAAACTAGAATACAAAATGTCAATACTTTCTCCATAAACCATGAATGGTATAAAAATAACACATCCACAGTAAAACATATCACAAAACCTTCAGTACAATAAAAAAGTTTTGTATCATAATAAATCAACTTCAAATAAGCTTAAAATCCATCAAAGGATGTTGACATAGATGAGAATCAAAACTATTTGAGAGAAATATCTATTTTCTCTAAATCATTTAAAAGTCACACATTTATAAAGGAAGTAATTTAAAAGAGAATTTTGAATCAAAGTGTCCCATACCACTTTGAAACTTTTGAAAAGAAATATCATTTCAAAACATTCATGTCCATATAAATAAATCCTTAAAATTATTTTAAAAACATGGAAATTAATTAAAAAGATTAAGAAAGATAAATATTTAAAACATTTAAAATTATGATCATGATAAAGAGTACCTTTCACAAATTCATAAAATATTCATTTTGAAATAATTAAAAAGTCACATAATTATAAAATAAAACATATATTTTGAAAATATTCTTATAAGCTTCTAAGGGAAGATTTGACGATTTTATAATGGAGGTAAATAGCTGCACCCACTGTATAAGTTAAAAAAAGACATTCTTACCTTAAATTTGTCGAAATGGTTAAAAGTGCCTTGTTTGGAAAATGCCGGAAAGATTCCTTTCAAAACACATAAGGGTATAAATGACTTTAACCCATTGTCTAGTAAATAGTAAAAATGTTTTTAAATACATTTTTAAGGAACATGGATGTGGATGATAAAGAGATCCTAGCAGATAATTGCGTATAAACAACCTCAGATAATGAAGAGATTGTGAAATAAACCCTTAACTTGTACTTTTCCTTGGTTGAGGGTAGGTTAACCTCTTGTATAATGGTGAAATAATTGTTATTAAATTATTCAAGAATAATATACATTAATATGATATCATATATTATCTTTTAACATTTCTTTGTTAATAATATCTTAGAATTATCGCCGTTTTGGGTGTTAACATACTCGTTTACTTTTATATGTTTTGTTACATAAGTCGTGTTTGTTATGGATAGGTTGTATCTTATTCATATCAAGAATTATATCATGTACTTAAATACTATTATTAATCATCAAATGATAATTATACTTGAATGGATACGATGGAGAATGAATCTCATCACGTTCGTGGAGACGGTAGTCCGTACGTACGCACGAGCGAAAATATCATTCTTTTGATATTAAAATAATATATAAATGGATGGTATATCATATATACAGAATAATTATCATTTTATATTTATTATTTACATTAATTACAAATCATTATTATATCCATCCAAATAATAATGTATTGAATAACAATTACACCACGACGTGGAGACGGTAAGCCGTACGTACGCACGTATGGTGACATGATATTCAAAGGATGGATAGAATACTGAATATTATTGTACCATATTTATAATAACATCACATTATATATAATATACTGGATTTATTATTTTATAATGGTAATAATAAATAAAGAAGAAGTGGAAGAGGAAAGGAACTTGAAAAAGGGTGGTGAAATCATTACCTCTTCTTTGGGTTATTTCTTTTTGATTTGATCAACATGGATCCTTAAGTTGACTTTATAACTAAATGATGGCCTCTAGGATTATGTGAGGGAAGTTTAGAGATTATTTTGTCAGAGTATGGATGAACAAAAAGGCTTTGAAGGTGTGAAGTAATCAGAAGGGGGAGTGCCCTTTTATAAGAGGCGTGATGGGCACCTTTGGAAAAGCTAGAAATGTTAATTTATAATAAATTCATATTCGGTTTATAATGGCTCCAAAGTTAATTATTCAATGGTTAATGTGGGGATATGTCGAAAACCATTCAACCAATAGAATTTAGACAGGTTTGGATTACTATATAAACTTTATCTTTTAGTTTTAACTCTTAGTTAATTAGTTTGACATTTACCATGTCACTTTGTATTTTTATATTATATAGTTAATAAACTTACTATATACATACAAGAGACCCCCAAGTGGTCCATTAATGATACTAATATCATGATATAAGTCTCTTGGCCGAACCATATATTTTTAATAATTTAATATGAATTAATAATATAATATTTGTTTTAAAAACGCTTTTATGTAAATTTTGACACTATTCAATAGTTGATTTTTGTAAAACTCATAACAGAATGATTACTTCTAAAAATGTCAATTATATCATTCTTAATATGTCATATTATCCTATAAAATTAGTTTAATTCATTAAAAGTCTCAAATTATATTTATTTGTGTGTTTATAATATCAATTTGTTTAATAGTTCACTATTATGGTAATTACTGCATCATCATTGTGTCATAAATAAATTAAATTATTTAATGTCTAAAAATTATAAATAAAATATCATTATGTAGGAAATTTTATTATATTTCTAATGAATATTTACAATCGAATTTATCTTTTTCATAACCCTATATTAAAAAGTTTTTAGTAAATAAACATTGATTTTAACTCTTTTAACTCTTCTTTGAATTTAATAATAATAAATGTCCTAATCTAATCCAAGTGGAACTAAATGATAATATTTTATTCATAAGGTTGTTTTTGGTCGAGGTACACTTTTCCAATAGAATTGGTACATGTGTTAGGGTAATATTAATATCATTTTTTACCCTTAATTACCCTATTTACTTTTAATCGTGGAAAATAAAAGTAAAAAAGTTACTATTCACCAAAAATTATTTTCATCTCATTGAACCTAATTTTACATCTTGATATTAACCATGTCTCTCAGATTTTCGAAATTCCATTCAACGAAGCGGTAAAATTATGTTTTATGAAAAATTCAGTTTTTTAACTAGCACTTAGTAGTTTCACTATTCATAAATAATTGAAGTTTTTCAGAACACTGCCAAAATTTCACCCCAAGCAATAATTGATATTCCGAATTCAAAAATGATTTCTATTTTAAAAAATTCTGAACATATAAGTTTCATTAATTAATTTTATAATTAATTCCCGCTGTGACAATAAATATCGTATTTTTAAGAAACAATATATATCAAAAGATTGACAATTGCTTAGGTCCAATTTCAAAGGGAAATTAATTTTAATGAACACCATTGGATAAAATGGTAAAAATATATTCTGATTATACCTTAAAAACACTAAATAATATAATTTATTACTATAGATTATTTTGATTAAAAAAGTTGTTTTTAATTATTTTTCATTATTCATAAAAATTGGGAGTTCTCAGAAAAATACCAAAAATTAATCTTAGGATAATTTCAATATTCTGAATCCAAAAATGAAGTCAATTTTGAAATATAAAATATATATAATTTCAAAAATTAGGTATTACTATTCATAACGGCTAGTTTTATTGGTTGTGGTGTGTTAGAACACGATGTTGGGTACAACAAACGCGATCGCATTATTCAAAGAGAAGCGTACTGTAGAATCTTGGGGTGTTACATTCTCCCCTCCTTCAATAAATTGCATCCTCGCAATTTGAAATTGTTCATCGAAAATAAATGGTTGAATATAGAAATATATTTGTAGGAGAACCCACATCGGAAATTGGGTTGATAAAATTTAGTCTTAATAAGAGGTAAAGAGAAAAGAAAGGGTCACCACCAAATTATGTTCTCTATTCGAAGAACATTGGTGGAAATTAGAGAACTATAATTGGAGGAAAAATGTAAATATTTATAGGTAGTGATTGAGGTCATCAATCACAAACAAGTGTAAAATTGAGGGCCTTAAATTCATCAATCTATGATGATTCAAAATACCATCGGTTCAATAAAACATATGGTATTAGGATAACACATTTTTTTGTTTTAAGATCCCTTCACTAAAGTATAAGAATTAATTTCTTCATTGAATAAGAGAAGAAGAAAAATATATACTTGAAAAGTAGAGTATCAACCTTTAACTAAGTTCTACCACAAACACATCTTTCACTCTAAAAGATAATAGAACTTCAAAATAATATTCTATTTATCCTATTCGTATAGGGTTAAAAAAATGAATTTATAAATAATCTAGAAGAACCATAAAAAACGACATTATTCAAACAGGACATCATGTGGGTCAGTGGTAGGTGATACACCCTTGTCGCCCTTCAGTGGTGGGTTCAAGTCTTGCGGCCTTGCCGGACGCGACGGGTTGCCGCCCGACCTCCGGGTTGTCCTTTTATGGAAATCAAAAAAAGTCCAAACTAGAACTATCCAAAATAATTCAGTCCAAAATTTATAAGGATGGAAAACACAATGAAGATCCCTTTTTTTCGCGTAATAACATGTGATCACCTTCATCATGTATTCTTTTGAAACACTGCAACATCGTGAATTTCCACAAAACCTTATTGATTATATTCATGATCCATTATTCCATATAGAATAATAGATATACTCCTTCAATCCAAAAATTTTGTAAACCCCAACAATGATGGAATATTCAAATCAGTAATCAGTTTCAAGGTAGTCAAGAATATCCAATATAATTTATCCAAATCAATCATGTATTATTCTAAAATCACTACCTCGGTATCAGAATCATATTATGGTTTATCTTTAAACCATATATTTTTCAAAAATTTAACCTGCTATTGAGTCACTTTTCTTTGTTCCAAACAATCTCAAGTCCTTAATGAAATAGTGCTGCAGTACAATCCTTATATACTCAATATTTATTATTACAAGTACATTGTTGATACAAAACTCGAATGACATAATCAATATAAGAACTCTAATCATTCCTCTTCATCTATGGTAGTATCATAACATGATTATTATCCAATAGCATCATTTGTGGCATAGTCTGATGACTGAGAAATAGGTTCGCATAGTGTCCAAACTCCTTGCAAATGAAGCATTGTACATTTGAAACCATTTTCTTACCCTTGTAGTCACGTACTTTGTGCCCTTTTCCTCCACACTTATAACAAACTCCCATTCCTTCCAGGAAAGTTCCAGTGTGTTTCTTTCCAAAGTTATCACATATGGAAAAATTATTCTTTTCCTTCTTCCTTTATCCATATTTCTCTCTTCCATCATTTTCTTCTCTTTCTTCCCTTCAAAGCCATAGGACTCAGTAAACTCTTTAATTATCTTATCAACCCACGATATTATTTCTTCATATGATGATAATACATGCGAGACTATTTCTCTTATAAATTCTGGCTTAAGACCATGAAATATATGATCTTTCTTTCTCTTTTTATCATGTGTATTGCATGAGTTCTCATTCCTTCGACTGGGAGCCATTTCTAAACAATGGAATACACTAGATTAGTTTATGAATAACAATACCTAATCCCCAACTTGCAAAACATAAATTAAATAGTTAATGAATATAATCCATAATCATAAAAATGTCTCCTTTTAGGAAGTATATACCTATAAACAGTTCATAATGTTTTGTAAATAAATGATAATTATCCTAAGCATATCCCCTGGGAGTGTCGTAACCAAGAGTGTAGAAAGGCCCATTGTCATGCACCAGTTCCCGTTCGAGTCTAGCTCAAAGAGGTGTTTTTGGGTTTTACCCCTAGGTACATCTGTGCCAGAGCCGCCTCTACCTGCTCGTATCCAGACAGGGATGTATTGCTCGGAAAACTCAAAAAATCTCTACAATACCAAAATTCAAGGAAGTTCTTCAATACTAATCCTCAAAGTCCATCTTAAATCTATGTGCTCTAATCAGAGTTTATCTAAATCTAGATTCCAAGGTTTGTACTAAACTTGCTCCGATACCAACTGTAACGCCCCGACCCAAGATACCCAGAGTCGGTGCATTACTTCGTAACATTGGCATGATCAGAAGAAAGATCAAATCTCGAAAGACCGATTGGTTTAGTAGCCTTGGAAACACTAGATATATTCATAAAGTTTTACATTACATCATAAGGTGAAAAACTACTACAACAACATATTGTCTCCATGGTCCACACTATTATCCCCTCACAATATCCCTGCAGGTCATTTATAATTTACTTCTTCTCATCCTGGAAAAAAAATAAAACATAGAAAAGGGGTGATCTCAAATTCCCAGTAAGGATAACAATATAGTGGAAACTTTCATAAATAAACATAAACATTTAAGGCAATGTATAACTAAAACAAAAGCCTTTTAAACTTGAACTTCAACATAGTATGGCAAAAATAAAATGAAATAATTCCATTTACTTATTCACATGAATATTCTACTAATCAAATAATAACATGCATTATCAATAACCACTTTCATAATGATAGAATTCATAATTCCAGACTATCATAACCACATAGCCAAGGCCTCGTGCCAAGACTACAAATAAGATTTTTCCAAGGCCTTTTGCCAAGACACTAGTTCGTCTCATGAGACCTACCGATGCATTGAGGAGCTATAGCGGGATCCACCCGTCACTTTCTAAGTCCAATGCATTCCCATATGAAAAGTTTTAAACATCACATTAACATTCATATTAAAACTATAATAAGAAATGTCAATACTTTCTCCATAAACCATGAATGGTATAAAAATAACACATCCACAGTAAAACATATCACAAAACCATCAATACAATATAAAAGTTTTGTATCATAATAAATCAACTTCAAATAAGAATAAAATACATCAAAGGATGTCGACATAGATGAGAATCAAAACAATTTGAGAGAAATATCTCTTTTCTCGAAATCATTGAAAAGTCACACATTTATAAAGGAAGTAATTTAAAAGAGATTTTTGAATCAAAGTGTCCCATACCACTTTGAAACTTTTGAAAAGAAATATCATTTCAAAACATTCATGACCATATAAATAAATCCTTAAAATCATTTTGAAAACATTGTAATTAATTAAAAAGATTTAGAAAGATAAATATTTAAAACATTTAAAATTATGATCCTGATAAAGAGTTCCTTTCACAAATTCATAAAACATTCATTTTGAAATAATTTAAAAGTCACATAATTATAAAATAAAACATTTAATTTGAAAATATTCTTATAAGCTTCTAAGAGAAGCTTTGATGATTTTATAACGGCGGTAAATAGCCGCACCAGCCGTATAAGTTAGAAAAAAGACATTCTTACCTTAAATTTGTCGAAAAGGTTAAAAGTTCCTTGTTTGAAAAAATGCCAGAAAGATTCCTTTCAAAACACATAAGGGTATAAATAACTTTAACCCATTGTCTAGTAAATAGTAAAAATGTTTTTAAATACATTTTTAAGGAACATGGATGTGGATGATAAAGAGATACCAGTAGATAATTGCGTATAAACAACCTCGGATAATGAAGAGATTGTAAAATAAACCCTTACCTTGTACTTTTCCTTGGTTGAGGGTTGGTTAACCTCCTGTATAATGGTGAAATAATTGTTATTAAGTTATTCAAGAATCATATACATTAATATGTTATCATATATGATCTTTTAACATTGCTTTGTTAATAATATCTTAGAATCATCATCGTTTCGGGTGTTATCTTACTAGTTTACTTTTATATGTTTTGTTACATAAGCCTTGTTTGTTATGGATAGGTTGTATCTTATTCATATCCAGAATTATATCAAGTACTAAAATACTATTATTAATCATCAAATGATAATTATTGTAACACCCCGAGATTTTATAAAAAATATTCTTTTTAATTTCATTGATGTCTTGTGTTGCACGCTACAGCAAAGGGAGCTTTCACAAAACGCATCATTGACTTGCCTTTCATTACACGCAATCGCGACCTTCCTCGATAGCATGTGTAGTACACAATACCAAGTTTCACTAAACAACGATATGCTATTAAAATATTATTAAAACTAGTCGTTATGAATAGTAATAACCACTTTTTGAAAATTCGTAAATTTTATTTTTCAAAATGGACATCATTTTTGGATTTGTAATATCGAAATTAGCTTAGGGTGAAATTTTGGTCCTTTTCGGATAAATTTCATTTTCCGATGAATAGTGAAAATTACTAAATTTTAATTAAAAACAACCTTTTTAATCGAAATAATTAATAGTGATAAATTATTAATTTGAATGGTTTTAAAGTATATTTAGAATATATTTTTACAATTTAATACAATGTTGGTCATTAGATGTAATTTCACATTTAAACCAGACATAAACAAGTGTCAATCTTTTAATAGTAATTATCTCTTAAGAACACGCTATTTGTTTTCACGACGGGAATTAATTTTTAAATTAAGTAATGAAACTGAAATGTTTTGAATTTGGTAAAATAGAAATCATTTTTCAGTTCATAATATCAAATATATCTTAGGCCTAATTTTTGGTATTTTTCTGGAAACTTTCATTTTTTGATGAATAGTGAAACCACTAAGTGGTAGTTAAAAAAATGAATTTTTCATAAAACATAATTTTACCGCTTCTGTGAGTGGAATTTCAAAAATCCGAGAGACACGGTTGATGTCAGTATGTAAAATGTGGTTCAATGAGATGAAAATAATTTTTGTTGAATAGTAACTTTTTACTTTTTTTACCCCTGTTAAAAGTAAATAGGGTAATTAAGGGATAAATTGATATTATTATTACGCTAACACATGTCCTAATTCTATTGGAAAAGTGTAATTCAACCAAAACTAACCTTAGGAATAAAATATGACCATTTAGGCCCAATTGGATTAGATTAGGACATTTATTATTAATTTATTTAAAGAAGCGTTAAAATAGTTAAAATCAATGTTTAATAAGTATATCGTTTTTAATATAGGGTTATACATAAGATAAATTAGACTATAAATATTAATTAGAAATATTAAAAGATTTCCTACATAATGGTATTTTATTTGTAATTTTTAGACATTATATAATTTAATTTATTTATGACACAAAGATGATGCAGTAATTATTTTATTAATGATATATTGACATCATTGACGTTATAAAAACCAAAATAAATGTAATTTGATACTTTTAATGAATTACACTAATTTTATAGGTTAATATGACATGTTAGTATTGATATAATTAACTTTATTAGACCTAATAAGTCTGTTATGATTTTCAAAAAAATCAATTACTAAATAGTGTGAAAATTGACATAAAATAGTTTTTACAAAAAATATTATATTATTAATTTTTATTTTATTTTTAAAAATATAATTTTCTGAAAAATGACTTATATAAGGTTATATATATTAATAATAAACAACTTGGGGTTCGTTTGGCTTCTTATAGTACGTTTATTATCCTTATAGTGTAAGAACACAAAAAGACACGGTAAAAGTAAAATTATCTAACTTAATGTTAAATCTAAATGATAAGGTTATAATAGGAACCTAAACTTGTCTAAATTCTATTGGATGAGATGATTTCGACCCATATCCACATTATATTCAAAATAAATCAATTTGAGGCTATTTAAAACCGAATTTGGCTTTATAATAAAATAATAGTTTTGGTTATTCCAAAGGTGCCCCTCTCCTCCCTTATAAAAGGGCACATCCTCCCTCTCTTCCTCACACCACTTTGAGCCTTCATACTCGGCCAAGCCCTGACAAATTCTCTTCTCCACTTACCTATCAACATCCTAGAGGTCCTGGTCTTCTTCAAACACCAATTTTAGTGCCCTAAGAGGAGGACTCAAAGAGGCACTTCAAAGAAGAGGTAATGTCCATTACCGATTCTTTCAACTTTATTTCTTCTTCCACTTCTTCTTATTAGGTTGTTTCATTATGAAGTAATAACATCAGTATCACTAATATACTGATATGTTATTATATGTATGAAACAACCCTATTTCACCATCTATCCATCCTACAGAAAACTAAATCACCGCGCGTGCGTACGTACGGAATACCGTCTCCACACAGTGGTGTACTCTATTTTCCACCACCACCTTACTTGGATAGGTATAATGGTGTACATAATAACTATATATGATTATTATAAAGTGATATTGATTCTGAAATAGTATACATACACTCAAATACAATTCCATTATCATGAGAACGATATCATCGCTCGTGCGTACGTACGGACTACCGTCTCCACGACGCGATGAGATTCATTCTCCACATTAACCATTCATGAATGATTATAAAGTATATATAATAATTAATCATGAAATATATGACATAATAATGATACTGGATTTATTTGTATATATATTTATATCATCTACTCAATTCCATTCAACTCAATAAGGAAACGAAAACAGCGTTCATGCGTACGTACGACCTACCGTCTCCATTAACGATGTATTTCATTCCATTTACTGATCTATTATATATATGTATATTCTTAATATATATTATATATAAATAATGTTTTATATTCTGGAATTAAGTAATCATGATCTAATTAATCATATGAATAATTACAAGTCAAAACACGGACGACAAATGAAACGATTTTACCCAAAACACTCTTTAACATGGAATTTACTAAAGAACGGGTAATATAAAGTCATAAGTGAACCATATATGATATCATAACAATGAGTATGATTCTGGAATAAGTCAATGACATTATTTAAATCATTATACAGGAGGCTCAGACACTTACAAAGAAAATCGGACCTAAGGTAAGGGATATTGTGCAAATCTCATTTTTATCCGAGATTACTTATTCATAAGTATTTACTAGGGTTATTGCTATCATCCATGTCCATGTTTTATAAAAGTGTATTCATTTATGTTTAAATTCCTTTTATACCCATTTTTACTTTTACCCCATGGGATGGAAGGAATCATTCTTTTGTTTACCCTACGAGGTACTTTTTTAACTTTTCTGAAAAAAGTACAAGAAGAATGTTTTATTAACTTATACAGCACAAACAGATTTTTACAGTTTTACAAAGACTTATTTTCATGATACTTCCTAAAAATATTTCATGACTATTTCAACTAAATATCTTTCTTTTAAAATAGCATGACATTTTGTGAAAAGAAATTGATTTTGAAGAAGAACGGGTATTTTCCTCAAGAATTAATTTCAAGTGTTTTATCAAAACCTTTTTCCATCTAAGATGACATTATTTCATATGTGTATGTTTCAAGTATAAATTCTCCATGATTTACATGGTTTCACTTTTCTTATTATGAAATGATATCCATTTCTTTTATATAGATTATGTGATTATGGGATGATGTTTATGAAACCCATTTTATTTATTGGGTTACTATGAATGATGTATGTTTATTTTGTGGCACAAGTAAGAATGATTTCATTATTAGATGGGTGGGACCTATATATCCCTCCAATGCATTGGGTAATGATTTATATCTCATGAGATAGACATGGCTGGAACAGAAAGTTAAACCGGTTCAGTAATACAGGACTGGAACGAGGAGTGAACTCGATTTAGAAAGGGACTTTGTCCAGTAAGATGGTCTTGGCAGCAATTCCTTGGCTACTATGGAAATCATGTCATGTGATTAATGGTTTCCACAATTACATGTTTTATTCCCAATATATTTTATCATTCTTAATGTTTCTTTATGATCTATGCCTTACGTACTTCCATGTTTTGTGTCATTTCTCAAGATTTTGATGTTTAAACATTATGTTCATGTTTTTAAGTTCAAATGTATATGGTATGTTTTATTTTATCCATGCTTACCCTTACTGAGCATTGGAGGTCACCCTTTTTATGTTTTCCTTTCCCCAGTATATAAAGAATGGTTTTAGGTAAGAAAAAAAGGAAGATCCTTATGGGAGATGTTGAAGATCTTTCACCACGATTAGAAGATTACGTTCCAAGATTCCAAAGACACTAAACTATTACGGTCCTTGTGTGTCTGTTTTTGTTATGTATTAAGTATTCTGCTAAAGTAATGTAATGTCCATGTATGTCATGCTTTGGGTCTCTACAGTTGGTATTAGAGGAAAAGTTTAGTCAACCTTTGGAAACTAGGATGCGAAAACGTTAGTGGGATCCCTAGAGATGTTTCTAAGGTATGTCCAGGGATGTCCATAAGGATAATTATACGTATAGGATATAGTCCTAGAACTATGGTAACGATATTAAATTAAACCAAAGATGTTAGATATTGAAGTTACTCCCCCTTTATTATGATTTTTGCCTCTCACACTATTCTTTTTGGGTTTTAGAAAATGGCTGAAAACAAGATGATTCACGATAATGGAGGATATGATGGACAATGGAATGATATTCTTCATGAGCAACCAAATGAAATGGGATTTGGAAGTCTAATCATAATTATTATGTCGAATCAGCAATCTAATAATATGATCAATAAAGTAAAATTTGGTAAGTCTCCTAGCTCGGCTAATAAGAGAAAGATGGAGTTTCATGATGATCATAGAGGAAAGAAAGTTCAATTTCCCCTATGTAAATCATGTGGGAAGAGGCATCAAGGAGAATGTTTCAAAGGAACTGAAAGATACTTTGGGTGTTGAAAAGAAGGACACAAATCCAGTAAGTGCAAAGGAAAAGGTTCAGTTAACACCGGGGATGAGGATAATTGTATTGCTACAACATCAACAATGGTTAAATGTATTAAATATGGAATGTACGGTCATTATGCAAACCAATTCCCTAAGGGAATGTCTCATGAAGAGAATTAGTATGGTCATATGGGTAGTATTTATGTTGATGATGATGATGAGACTACAAATGATATGTGAGATGAAAGAATTGTTAATGCTCGGTCAATGGTTTAAGAATGTAGTGGAATGATTACATGTTTATCATGTGTAATGTTGTATAAGTAATCTCATGGAACTATGAAATATACAAACATCTAAGGATTGTTACATTGTTGCCTTTCCTTGAGTTTTGAAATTGTATGATTAATGGTACCAGTATCCATGAAAGGTTATTCAGATATTTTTGGAATGTAGATGATATGCGCATAATGAAGGGATAAGGAGAAAATTAAATGTTTGATAGTATTCATGAGCTCATGACTGATATAAGGAGAAGTTTATATCATGGTTTGAGTATATAGAATTTTTTGTATTTTGGTATGTGGAAGGAGTTAACTTTTGACATGCTTGGTTGACGACATTTCAAGTAATCATTTTCTTTATACTATGAGCTTGGACCGAAGTATTTTAGATAAGCCTAAAGATATGAATAGATTATGTTAACCACAAGTTAGTATTGTTTAAGGATAGAACTTTTTTTGATATTATTTATGTGATGTTATAGTAATGTAGTTTTAGAAAAAGGACAACCTGTAGGACGGGCGACATCCCATCGCGTCAGACAAGGCTGTGGGAATTGAACCCACAACCGAAGTGCGACTGGCCTTTATCGCCTACCACTGGCCTACAGGAAGTCCCTGTTTAGTAGAAACTAGTTTTATTATATTAATCAGTATGATATATGAAGTATTAGTCCATTTTAGGAACTATATATGATTAATCTCAATATAGATGGACTTATGTAAGTTTTGATAACTTTTCTAACCTTTTGTTTGAGACAGATGGAATGACCCATCATTCTATCACATGATCTTCTAACACATCATGAATGACAAATTCGACTTCATTTATTTAAGAGATGAAGTGGAAATTGTCCAAAGAACGACCAACGGTGAGACTATACCAAAATCATGAAAGCATTTCTTCTAATTCCAATTTCATCAAATTTAGGGAAATGATCTTGAAAACCAAAAATGATGTCCTAGTGATCTTATATCTGATGAATCAGATGGTACCTTAGATCATCACAAATTCATGGCTTTGTGATTTTTGGATTTTCCATATCCATGTTCTCTACCACTCTCCATCAGAACATGATGGTTAGATTTCTCTTTCATATCCATATTTTCACCTACGTGGAAACCCAGTGACTAGTTTATTTGGGAAACCATTACATTTCATACTTTTGTTTTTAAATATTGGTTTTGGTATTCCTTTTTACGATGTGCGTTTATATTAAAGAAACTTTCGAGGAGTAAACCATTTATAACCCCGAAGAATTTCGAGGGCGAAATTCATTTTATGGGGGGTAGAATGTAACACCCCGGGATTTTATGAAAAAAATATTTTATAATTTCATTGATGTCTTGTGTTGTACGCTACACAAAAGGGATCTTTCACAACACACATCATTGACTTGACTTTCATTAGGCGCAATCGCGACCTTCCTCGATAGCGTGTGTAGTACGCAATACCGAGTTTCACTAAACAGCGATATGCTATTAAAATATTATTAAAACAAGGCGTTATGAATAGTAATAACCACTTTTTGAAATTTTGTAAATTTTATTTTTCAAAATGGACTTCATTTTTGGATTCAGAATATCTAAATTAGCTTAGGGTGAAATTTTTGTACTTTTTGGATGACTTTCATTTTCTGATGAATAGTGAAAATTACTAAATTTTAATTAAAAATAACCTTTTTAATCGATATAATTAATAGTGATAAATTATTAATTTGAGTGTTTTTAAAGTATATTTAGAATATTTTTTTACAATTTAATACAATGTTTGTCATTGGATGTAATTTCACATTTAAACCAGACATAAACAAGTGTCAATCTTTTGATAGTTATTATCTCTTAAGAACACGCTATTCGTTTTGACGACGAGAATTAATTTTTAAATTAAGTAATGAAACTGATATGTTTTGAATTTGGTAAAATAGACATCATTTTTTAGTTCATAATATCAAATATATCTTAGACCTAATTTTTGGTATTTTTCTGGAAACTTTCATTTTTTGATGAATAGTGAAACCAGTAAGTGGTAGTTTAAAAATGATTTTTTCATAAAACTTATTTTTACCACTTCTGTGAGTGGAATTTCAAAAATCCAAGAGACACGGTTGATGTCAGTAAGTAAAATGTGGTTCAATGAGATGAAAATAATTTTTGGTGAATAGTAACTTTTTACTTTTTTTACCACGGTTAAAAGTAAATAGGGTAATTAAGGGTAAAAATGATATTATTATTACCCTATCACTTGTCCTAATTCTATTGTATAAGTGTCATTCGACCAAAAACAACCTTAGGAATAAAATATGACCATTTAGGCCCACATGGATTAGATTAGGACATTTATTATTAATTTATTTAAAGAAGGGTTAAAATAGTTAAAATCAAAGTTTAATAAGTATATCATTTTTAATATAGAGTTATACATAAGCTAAATTCGACTATAAATATTAAGTAGAAAGATAACAATATTTCATAAATAAATTTATTTTATTTGTAATTTTTAGACATTAAATAATTTAATTTATTTATGACACAAAGATGATGCAGTAATTATTTTTATTAATGAAATATTGACATAATTGATGTTATAGATACCAAAATAAATGTAATTTGAGACTTTTTATGTATTCCACAAATTTTCTAGGTTAATATGACATGTTATTATTGATATAATTAACGTTTTTCTAAATAATCAGTCTGTTATGATTTTCAAAAAAATCAATTACTAAATAGTGTCAAAATTGACATAAAATAGTTTTTAAAACAAATATTATATTATTAATTGTTATTTTATTCCTAAAAATTTAATATTCGTCAAAATTACATAGATAAGGTTTTATATATTAATAATAAGCAACATGGGGTTAGTTTGGCATCTTATTGTCAGTTTATTAACCTTGTAGTGTAAGAACAGAAAAAAGACACGGTAAAAGTAAAATTATCTAACTTAATGTAAAATCCAAATGATAAGGTTAAAATAGGAACCTAAACTTGTCTAAATTCTATTGGATGAGAGGATTGCGACCCATCCCCACCATAGCTTCGAAATAAATCAATTTGGAGCTATTAATAACCGAATCTGGCTTTATAATAAAATAATATGTTTAGTTATTCCAAAGGTGCCCCTCTCCTCCCTTATAAAAAGGCACCTCCTCCCTCTCTTCTTCACACCACATTAAGCCTTCAATCTCGGCCAACCCCTTCCAAATTATCTTCTCAACTTCCCTAGAAACATACTAGAGGTCCTGGTCTTCTTCAAAGGCCAATTTTAGTTCCCTAAGAGGAGGACTCAAAGAGGCTCTTCAAAGAAGAGGAAATATCCATTACCCATTCTTTCAACTTTATTTCTTCTTCCACTTATTCTTCTTAGGTTGTTTCATTATGAAGTAATAACATCAGTATCAATAATATACTGATATGTTATTATAAGTATGAAACAACCCTATTTCACCATCTATCCATCCTACGGAAAACTAAATCACCGGGCGTGCATACGTACGGAATACTGTCTCCATGCCGTGGTGTAATCTATTTTCCACTACAACCTTACTTGGATGGGTATAATGGTGTAAATAATAACTATATATGATTATTATAAAGTGATATTGATTCTGAAATAGTATACATACACTCCAATACAATTCCACGATCATGAGAATGATATAATCGCTCGTGCGTACGTACGGACTACCGTCTCCACGATGCGATGAGATTCATTCTCCACATTAACCATTCATGAATGATTA
The DNA here is from genome assembly GCA_963277665.1 of Viscum album. Lineage (NCBI taxonomy): Eukaryota > Viridiplantae > Streptophyta > Magnoliopsida > Santalales > Viscaceae > Viscum > Viscum album. The sequence goes on from OY728129.1 coordinate 82,698,988, forward strand.
TAAAGTATATATAATAAGTAATAATGAAATATAAGACATAATAATGATACTGTATTTATGTGCATATATATGTATATCGTCTACTTAATTCCATTCAACTCAATAAGGAAACGAAAACAACGTTCATGCATACGTACGGCCTACCGTCTCCATGAATGGTGTATTTATTTCCATTTACTGATCTATTATATATATGTATATTCTAAATATATATTATATATAAATCATGTTTTATATTCTGTAATTAAGTAATCATATGAATAATTATAAGTCAAAACACGAACAACAAATGAAACGATTTTACCCAAAACGATCTTTAACATGGAATTTACAAAAGAACAAGTAATATAAAGTCATAAGTGAACCATATATGATATCATAACAATGAGTATGAATCTATAATAAGTCAATGACATTATTTAAATCATTATACAGAATTTTTAGACAATTACGAAGCAAATCGGACCTAAGGTAAGGGATAATTGTGAAAATCTCATTTTTATCAGAGATTACTTATTCGTAAGTATTTACTGGGGTTATTGCTATCATCCATTTCAATGTTTTATAAAAGTGTATTCATGTATGTTTAAAGTCCTTTTATACCCATTTTGACTTTTACCCCATGGTATGGAAGGAATCATTCTATTTTTTACCCTACGAGGTACTTTTTTAACTTTTCCGACAAAAGTACAAGAAGAATGTTTTTTAAACTTATACGGCACGAACAGATTTTTACAGTTTTATAAAGACTTATTTTAATGATTCTTCCTAAAAAGATTTCATGACTATTTTCAACAAAATCTATTTCTTTTAAAATAGCATGACGTTTTGTGAAAATAAATTGATTTTGAAGAAGAAATGATATTTTCCTCAAGAATTCATTTCAAGTGTTTTATGAAAACCTTTTTCCATCTAAGATGACATTATTTCATATGTGTATGTTTCAAGTATAAAGTCTCTATGATTTACATGGTTTAACTTTTCTTATTATTAAATGATATCCATTTCTTTTATATCGATTATGTGATTATGTGATGATGTTTATGAAAACCATTTTATTTATTGGGTTACTATGAATGATGTATGTTTATTTTGTGGCACAGGTAAGAATGATTTCATTATGAGATGGGTGGGACCTATATCTCCATCCAATTAATTGGGTAAAGATTTATATCTCATGAGATAGACATGGATGGAACGGCAAGTTAAACCGGTTCACTAATACAGGACTGGAATGAGGACTGAACTCGATTCAGAAAGGGACTTTTTCCACTAAGATGGTCTTGGAAGAAATTCATTGGCTACAATGGAAATCATGTCATGTGATTAATGGTTTCCACAATTACATGTTTTATTCCCATGCTATTTTATCATTCTTAATGTTTCTTTATGATCTATGGGTTACGTACTTCCATGTTTTGTGACATTTCTCACGCTTTTGATGTTTAAACATTATGTTCATGTTTTTAAGTTCAAATGTATATGGTATGTTTTATTTTATCCATGATTACCCTTACTGAGAATTTTATCTCACCCTTTTTATGTTTTCTTTTCCCCAGGATATAAAGAAAGGTTTTAGGTAAGAAAAAAAGGAAGATCTTTATGGGAGATGTTGAAGATCTTTCACCACGATTAGAAGATTACGTTCCAAGTTTCCAAAGACACTAAACTATTACGGTCCTTGTGTGTCTTTTTTTGTTATGTATTAAGTATTCCGCTAATGTAATATAATGTCCATGTACGTCAAGCTTTGGGTCTCTACAATTATACTTGAATGGATACGATGGAGAATGAATCTCATCGTGTTCGTGGAGACGGTAGTCCGTACGTACGCACGAGCGAAAATATCATTTGTTTGATATTAAAATAATATATAATTGAATTTTATATCATATATACAGAATAATTATCATGTTATATTTATTATTTACATGAATTAAAAATCATTATTATACCCATCCAAATAATAATATATTGAATAACAATTACACCACGACGTGGAGACGGTAAGCCGTACGTACGCACGTATGGTAACATGTTATTCAAAGGATGGATAGAATACTGAATATGATTGTACCATATTTATAATAACATCACATTATATATAAGATACTGGAGTTATTATTTTATAATGTTAATAATAAAGAAAGATGAAGTGGAAGAGGAAAGGAACTTGAAAAATGGTGGTGAAATTATTACCTCTTCTTTGGGTTCTTCATTTTGATTTGATCAAAAAGGATCCTTAAGGTGGATTTATGACTAAACGAGGGCCTCTAAGATGATGTGAGGGAAGTTCAGAGAGTACTTGGGCAGAGGTTTGCTGAACCAAAAGTCTTTGAAGGTGTGAAGTAATGAGAAGGGGGAGTGCCCTTTTATAAGAGGGGTGAGGGGAACCTTTGGAAACGCTAGAAATATTAATTTATAATAAATTCATATTCGGATTCTAATGGATCCAAAGTTGATTATTCAATGGTTAAGGTGGGGATAGGTCGCAAACCATTCATCCAATAGTATTTAGACAGGTTTGGGATACTATATTAACCTTATCTTTTAGTTTTAATTCTTAGTTAATTAGTTTGACAATTACCATTTCACTTTTTATTTTTATATTATATAGTTAATAAACATACTATATACATAAAAGAGACATCCAGGTGGTCCATTAATGATACACCTATCATGATATAAGTCTCCTGGCCGATCCTTAGATTTTTAAGAATTTAATATCAATTAATAATATAATATTTGTTTTAAAAACTCTTTTATGTCAATTTTGACACTATTCAATAGTTGATTTTTTTAAAACACATAACAGAATGATTACTTCGAAAAAAGTCAATTAAATCAATCCTAATATGTCATATAATGATATAAAATTATTTTAATTCTTTAAAAGTCTAAAATTATATTTATTTGGGTATTTATAATATCAATTATTTTAATTTTTCACTATTATGGTAATTACTGTATCATCATTGTGTCATAAATAAATTAAACTATTTCATGTATAAAAATTATAAATAAAATATCATTATGTATAAAATATTATTATCTTTCTAATGAATATTTACAATATAAATTATCTTATGTATAACCCTATATTGAAAAGTTTTTAGTAAATAAACTTTGATTTTAACTCTTTTAACTCTTCTTTGAATTAAATAATAATAAATGTCCTAATCTAATCCAAGTGGACCTAAATGATAATATTTTATTCCTAAGGTTGTTTTTGGTCGAGATACACTTGTCCAATAGAATTATGACATGTGTTAGGGTAATATTAATATCATTTTTTACCTTTAATTACCCTATTTACTTTTAACCGTGGTAAATAAAAGTAAAAAGTTACTATTCACAAAAAATTATTTTGATCTCATTGAACCAAATTTTACATCTTTATATTGACCGTGTCTCTTGGGTTTTCGAAATTCCATTCACAAAAGTGGTAAAATTATGTTTTATGAAAAATTCAGTTTTTTAACTACCACTTAGTAGTTTCACTATTCATCAAAAATTGAAGTTTTTCAGAACAATGCCAAAATTTCACCCTAAGCTATAATTGATATTCCAAATTCAAAAATGATGTCTATTTTAAAATATTAGAAAAATATAATTTTCATTAATTAATTTTATAATTAATTCCCGCTGTCACAACAAATAGCGTGTTTTTAAAAAACAATATATATTAAAAGATTGACAATTTCTTAGGTCCAATTTCAAAGTGAAATTAATTCTAATGAACACCATTGGATAAAATTGTAAAAATATATTCTAATTATACTTTAAAATCACTAAATAATATAATTTATCACTATAAATTATGTCAATATTTCATTAATAAGATAATTACTTCATCATATTTGTGTCATAAATAAATTAAATTATATTATGTCTAAAAATTACAAATAAAATACGATTATGTAGAAAATCTTTTTAGATTTCTAATGAATATTTATAGTCGAATTTATCATATGTATAACCCTATATTAAAAATTATTTACTTATTAAACTTTGATTTTAACTATTTTAACCATTCTTTAAATAAATAAATAATAAATGTCCTAATCTAATCCATGTGGGCCTAAATGGTCATATTTTATTTCTAAGGTTGTTTTTGGTCGAATTACACGTATCCAATAGAATTAGGTCATGTTTTAGGGTAATAATAATATCATATTTACCCTTAATTACCCTATTTACTTTTAACTGTGATAAATAAAAGTAAAAAGTTACTATTCACAAAAAAAATTATTTTCATCTCATTGAACAACATTTTACTTACTAACATCAACCATGTCTCTCTGATTTTTGAAATTCCACTCATAGAAGCGGTAAAATTATGTTTTATGCAAAATTGAAAATTCTCCTAGGAGGTGGGTAAAAGAGGGTGAAAAGTTCAATAAACTTTTTATATATCTAAAATTATTATAAAATTACTCCAATGAATTAAATTGAACTTATATAGGTATTATGTATCAATTTTGACCTAAAATAAATTTAAATAAATCAATAATTCTTTAAATAAAAAGTCGGGTTTTAAATAGTAACCTAGTGTTTTCATTATTCATCAAAAATTGAATGTTTCCAGAAAAATACCAAAATTTCACCCTAGGCTAATTTGGATATTCCAAATCCAAAAATGAAGTCCATTTTGAAAAATAAAATTTACAAAATTTCAAAAAGTGATTATTACTATTTATGAAGGCTAGTTTTAATAATATTTTAATAACATATCGTTGTTTAGTGAAACTCGATATTGCGTACGACACAATCTATCGAGGAAGGCCGCAGTTGCGTGTAAAGAAATCCAAGCTAGTGTTGTGTGTAGTGAATGATTCCTTTAATGATTTATATAACATAAAAACCAAATATTTCTCATAAAAGTCTCGGGTGTTACATTCTACCCCCCTTAAAATGAATTTTTCCCTCGAAATTCGTCACTTTGTAACAAAAAGATGAGGATACCTCTCCCTCATCATATCCTAAAGCTCCCATGTAGCTTCTTATAATTGGTGGTTCCTCCATAAATCGTTCACCAATCAAGTGGTCTTGTTTCGTAGGACTTTTTCGCTATGATCCAGAATCTCTATCGGCTGTTCTTCATAAGAAAGATCTTGCTCCAGTGGTACAACTTCTGAGCTGAGTACATGTGAAGGATCAAGTATGGACTTTCTGAGGAGAGATACATGGAACACATCGTGAAAATGAGATAGATTCGATGGAAGCGCCAATCGGTAACCTACCATTGCAACACGATCCAGTATTTCGAAAAAACCGATATATCTAGGGCTCAACTTCCCCTTCTTTCCAAATCTCATGACCCACTTCCAAAGAGATATTCGTAAGAACACTTTATCACCCACTTCAAACTCTAGGTCTTTTCTTTGGTTTTCGGCATAACTTTTTTGTCGGCTCTGAGCTGCTCTTATGTGTTGTTGAATAGATCTGACATTTTCTGCCATTTCATCAACGAGATCAGGTCCTAATAGCTTTCTTTCCCCAACTTCATCCCAGCAAGTTGGAGTCCTGCATTTCCTTCCATAGAGAGCTTCATAAGGAGCCATCTGAATACTGGAGTGAAATCTGTTATTATATGAAAATCCCACCAAAGGTAGGTGTTGATCCCAACCACATTTTAAATCCATAGAGCAAGCTCTCATCATATCTTCTAGTGTTTGAATCGTCCTCTCAGAATGACTATCTGTCTGAGGATGATAAGCAGTGATGAAACTCAACTCTGTATCCAGAGTATGCTAAAGACTTCACCAGAACATTGAGGTAAACCTCGGATCCCGATCAGATATAATAGAAAGTGATACTCTATGCAATCTTACCACTTCCCATACATATATCCTAGCAAGCTGATCCAGAGATAAATCCCCTCTAATAGCAATGATGTGTACAGACTTTGTAAGACGATCAACTATGACCCAGATAGCATTATTTCCCTTGGATGTTTTAGGAAGTCCGGTGACAAAGTCCATAGTGATGTCTTCCCATTTCCATTCAGGTATGGGTAATGGTTGTAACATCCCCTTAGACTTCTGTCTCTCAGCTTTAACTTGCTGACAAACCAAGCATCGAGAGACATATTCAGCAACATCTCTTTTCATTCCATCCCACCAGAAGTACTCTTTCAGATCCCTATACATCTTCGTGCTTCCCAGATGAATAGAGAATGAATAACTATGAGCCTCATCCAGCGACTCCTTCTTTAATTCGGGGATGGGGGGAACACAAACCTGATTCTTGAACTTTATTATCCCATCACAATCAAGGTTGAATTCAGGAACATTTCTCACCTTCTTTTGTAACTCATCATCTTCTTTCTGTGCCTCTTTAATCTTCACATGTATAGATGGTTGAACATTCTTTTGATAAAGATAAGATTTTTCCACTTCCATTATAATTCCAAGAACCATCCTTTATAAATCCATAAATATTGGATCTTTTTTTATCCTCATCATGGATAAACCGGCATGGTCTTGTCGACTTAATGCATCTGCCTCATTGTTTTCTTTCCCAGGGTGGTAATGAATTGAGCAGTCGTAATCCTTAATCAGCTCCAACCATCTTCTTTGGTGCATATTCATCTCCTTTTGTGTGAAAATATACTTTAAACTTTTATGATCTGTATAAATATCACACCTTTCTCCATGAAGATAATGCCTCCAAATCTTTAATGAAAATATTACCGCAGCTAACTCCAAATCATGAGTTGGGTAATTTTGCTCATGTATTTTCAATTGTCGTGAGGCATAAGATATCACCTTATCATTTTGCATAAGAACACACCCCAATCCTTTCTTGGATGCATCACTGTAGATCACAATCCTTTCTCCACTACAAGGCAGTGTGAGCATAGGTGCACTGGATAACCTTCTTTTCAACTCCTTGAAATTCTCTTCACATTCCTCTGTCCAAACAAACATAACTCCTTTCCGAGTCAACCTGGTTAGTGGATTAGATAAACATGAAAAATCTTTCACAAAACGTCGATAATATCAAGACAAACCAAGAAAATTTCGGATCTTAGTTACTATTGTTGGTCTCGACCATCTTTCGATATCCTCTGTTTTTGGCTGGATCCACATATAGCCCCTCTTTTGAGATTATGTGACCCAAAAATGCAACTTTTTGAAGCCAAAATTCATACTTGGTAAATTTGGCTTAAATCATCTCCTTTCTCAGGGTCTTCAATATGATTCTCAAGTGATCTTCATGTTCTTCCTTTCTCTTTGAATATAAAAGAATATCGTCTATAAAGACTACCAAAAACCGATCAAGATAGTCTCTAAAGACTCTATTCATCAGATCCATGAAGATAGTAGGGGAATTAGTAAGACCAAACGGCATCACTATAAATTCATAGTGTCCATACCTTGTACAGAAATATGTCTTTGGTATATCCTCCCTTTTGACCCTTAATTGATGATACCCTGAACGAAGATCAATCTTCGAAAAGTATTGAGCTCCTCGTAGTTGGTCAAATAAGTCATCAATGCGTGGGAGAGGATATTTGTTCTTGATAGTGATCTTGTTAAGTTCTCGATAATCAATTCAGAGTCTCTTTGATCCATCTTTCTTCTTAAAAAATTGAACAGGTGCTCCCCAAGGTGACGCACTAGGGCATATGAACCCCTTATCAAGATTCTCTTGGAGTTTCTTCTTCAAATCCTGAAACTCAATTTGGGAAATTCTATAAGGTGTCTTTGAAATAGGTAAAGCACCCCGTAAGAGATCTATTGAAAACTAAACTTCACGATTTGGTGGAAGACCTGGAAATTCCTCTAGAAAGACATTATAAAACTCCCGTACAACGGGCATATTATTAATCGTGAGTTTATCTCCAGCCATTTGAGATAAATAACCCACATTTATTGGAATCAAGACCCTTAAGATGGAAGAGATTTCCACCAAAAGGTTATGTTCATCCTTGCATCGATAAACGATCAATGATTTATCTAGAATTTGAAATGTGACTTCCCTTCTTTGGCAATTGATATGAGCTCTATATAGAGAAAGCTAATCCATGCCAAGAATCACATAAAATTCCACTATAGGAAGGATCACAATATTTGCAGGAAGCACTTTCCCACAAACTTCAATCGGAGAAGAATTGTTAACTTTTGATGCGACTGTTGTGCCATTAGGGGCTGTCATAGCTAACTCAACATCTAATTGTTGAGGTAATACAGTGATACCCTTAGAAAATTCTTCAGAAATAAAAGAGTGGGTGGATCTAGAATCAAATAAAACATTTGCTACTTTGGAGTGGATGGTAAGTTTAACTTTTACCACATTGTTATCGTACTCCACATCGCTGATAGAAATTGAATGTGACTTTCCTTTGTCTTTAGCCTTAAGAGTTGGTTGACATCAATCATCATCATCAACCCTTGGATTTGGGCATTGATTGGCATAATGCCCCATCTCCTTTCACTTGTAACATTGAAGTGTAGAAGGTTCACTATGTGTATCCATTCCTTTGTTTCCATCCTTAGACATCTTCTTCCCATCATTACGGCATTCAAATTCCCAATGACCATCCTTTCCACATTTGAAACATTTAATTACCCTTTATGAAAACTCCCTCCATGTTTATTTCCACACTTTGAGAATAAGGTAAAGCTCATCTTCTTTTCAGTGTGCTCTTTTTATTTTCCTTTTAATTCTATTTTCCTCTTCTTATCAAACCCATATGACTGATGGGTTACTCCAACCTCCATCTCAACTTTGAGAGCACATCGAACGATTTCCTCGTAGCTATTGAAGTCCCTTATGGATAAGGCGCTTCGAAGACTTGGTTTTAAGCCACTAAAGAATCGATAGATCTTACTCTCAGGTTGGATAATAATCCCAGAAGCATACCTTGCAAGTCTTGTAAAATTTGCTTCATAGGTACCAACGGATTCATCATCCTTTGGCTTTAGTCCAAGTAACTCTTTCTCCATATTTGTTCGGAGAATACGAGGGAAGTACTTATTGAAAAATATGTTCTTGAACTCGTCCCATTCCATGGACTCAATTTCATCTCTTGGCCTCGTATTATTGATAAGATTCCACCATTGACCAGCATCACCTTCCAAAAGAATAAACTTTTAGGATGACTTTATCATGATCAGATCATTGAAGAACTGAAAAAATCTTTTCAGTAGTACTAATCCATTGTTCTGAAACTAATGGATCAGTAGACCCGCTGAATGAAGGTGGACGCTGCCTCATGAAGGATTCAACAGAATGTTGTTCCTTCTTTTGCTCGTTTAGATGTCCGGCATGATTCATAGCATGATAACGTTGTGTGATCATGGCTACAAGATTTTGCATTCAAGCTCCCATAATGTTTGGTTGCTCAGGGGGACAATCATTGCATTTCCCATCGCATTCCGCATTAATACGGTTCCTTTGGGTTCCATCCATTGACTAAAACCAAGAAGAATAGTGTGAGCAACACTAATTATAATAGAAAAACCACATAATCAAGAATAAAATTTCACACTTAATGTCTTATCCTAGGTTATTCATGGCCATTTCTAAAATACTAAGATTGTGTTCTATTCTTAGACTTATCCTTAGGGTTCTTACTAAGGCTTTCACATCCTAGTTTCCAAAGGTTGACTATACCATTCCTCTGATCCCAACTATAATGACTCATACTTCACATACATTGTTAATAATTCAAAAGTGAAGCATAATTATTACAACATATAACAAAACCATTGAAGGACCATATAGGTATAGTGTCTTTAGAAACTGGGAAACATAAACAACTGGTTCATAAAGAGTCTACACTGTCTCCCATTTATTTCATCATATCTATAGTCCCTTTTGGAATATCTTACTTAATAGCATTATTCCGAACCTGGGGGAAAGATAACATAAAAAAGGGTGATCTCAAATGCTCAGTAATTGTAAACAATAGAAAAATCAATCACATCATGAACATAACATTTTGGAAATCTTAACCAGCAAAAGAAATCATAATTTCATACCATGGGATAAATTATAGATGTGAAATGTAATCACAATAATCATAACATAAGACATGAAGGTTTGTTTCATACACACATAATCATAGAGAATCATTTCTTATTAGTCAAGACTCATTGCCAAGACTATCTTAGTGGACAAAGTCCATTTCTGAACCGTGTTCATTCCTCATTTCAGTCATGTTTCATTGAACCGGTTTAACCTTCCGTTCCAGCCATGTCTATCTCATGAGATATAAAATCTTTACCCCATGCATTGGAGGGAGATATAGGTCCCACCCATCTGATAATGACACAATTCTTTTGTGTTCCACAAAATAATAAACCATACATCATAGCATAACCCATGTAATAAAAATGGGAATCTTAAACATCGTGACATCATAAAACAATTCATATAAGATAAAGGAATTCATAAAAATAATTCCATCACAACATAATCAAATCAATTTAATAATAGGGATAGAAACAGAACCCTTTATTATATTAGATGGAAAATAATTTTGGTAAAACACTTGAACTCCATTCTTGAGGAAAATATCCTTTCTACTTCAAAAACACTTTTCCTTTCTTTACATGTCATACAATTCTAAACTAAAAGAAGTTGATTAAAAATAATCTTGAAAACTTGTAAAGGAAGCTTCTTGGAAATAATGTTTTAAAAATCCATTCATGCCGTATAAGTTAAAAAAACATTCTTCTTGTACTTTTTTCAGAAAAGTCAAAAAGTACCTCGTACGAAAAACGACAAAAGATTCCATTCATATATTTTACTAAAAACTCACCGATGGGTAAAATTGGACTTAAAAAATTGTAGGTGGATGGAAATAACATTACATATTGAGGAAACATGGATTTGGATGATAAAATACACCCCAGTAAATACCAAAGTATAATCAATCTCGGATAAAAATGAAATTGTGATATTTTCCCTTATCTTAGGTCTGATTTGCTTCGTAAGTGTCCGAACCTCCTGTATAATGATTTAAATAATGTCATTGACTTAATCCATAGTCATACTAATTGTTATTATATTATATATGGTCATATTATTATCTTATTATTAGTAATAGTTCATTGCTACTTGTTAATCGAGTGTTTATTACTTTTTGTTCTTATGCGTGTTTTGTCGAATAAATTCTTATTCTTATTTTTAGGTTATAGATACCTAATTTCCAGAATGTTATTAGTGTAAAATATATCATATTTATTCACTCAATTTATTTATGTAATCATTATGAAATTAAAATCATGTAGAACTAGTCACATCACATCGTGGAGACAGTATTCCGTATATACGCACAAGCGATGATATCATTCCCATGATCGTGTAATTGTATTAGAGTGTATATATACTATTTAAGAATCAATATCACGTTAAAATAATCATATATATTCATTTTTACACCATTATACCCATCCAAGTAAGGTGGTGGTGGAAAATAGATTACACCACGGCGTGGAGACGGTATTCGTACGTACGCACGCGCGGTGATTTCGTTTTCCGTAGGGTGGATAGATGGAGAAATAGAGTTTTTTCATACTTATAATAACATATTAGTATATCAGTGATACTGATGTTATTAATTCACAATGAAACAACTAAATAAGAAGAAGTGGAAGAATAAATAAAATTGAACGAATCGGTAACGGACATTACCTCTTCTTTGAGACGTTTCTTTGAGACCACCTTTTTGTGCACTAAAATTGGTCTTTGAAGAAGACCAGGACCTCTAGGATGTTTCTAGGGAAGTGGAGAGCAGAAATTGGCAGGGGTTGGCAGAGCTTGAAGGCTCCAATTGGTGTGAGGAGGAGAGGGAGGAGGTGCCCTTTTATAAGGGAGGAGAGGGGCACCTTTAGAATAACTAAAAATATTATTTTATTATAAAGTCAAATTCTGTTTTTAATAGCTCCAAATTGATATATTTTGAATATAAGGTGGGTATGGGTCGAAATCATCTCATCCAATAAAATTTAGACAAGTTTAGGTCATTATATTAACCTTATCTTTTAGTTTTAACTCTTAGTTAATTTGATTGACATTTACCATCTCACTTTGTATTTTTATATTATATAGTTAATAAACATACCATATACATACAAGAGACCCACCAAGTGGTCCATTAATGATACACCTATCATGATATAAGTATCTTGGCAGAACATTAGACTTTTAGGAATAAAATAACAATCAATAATATAATATTTGTTTTAAAATCTATTTTATGTCAATTTTGACAATATTTAGTAATTGATATTTGTGAAAATCATAACAGAATTATTAATTCGAAAAAAGTTAATTAAATCAATAATAACATGTCATATTAACCTATAAAATTAAGGTAATTCATAAAAAGTCTCAAATAACATTTATTTTGGTATTTATAACATCAATTATGTCAATATTTCATTAATAAGATATTTACTCCATCATCTTTGTGTCATAAATATATTAATTTATTTAATGTTTAAAAATTACAAATAAAATACGATTATGTAGGAAATATTTTTATCTTTCTAATGATTATTTATAGTCGAATTTATCATATGTATAACCCTATATAAAAAATTATTTACTTATTAAACTTTGATTTTAACTATTTTAACCCTTCTTTAAATAAATTAATAATAAATGTCCTAATCTAATCCAAGTGGGCCTAAATGGTCATATTTTATTTCTAAGGTTGTTTTTGGTCTAATTACACTTATCCAATAGAATTAGGACTTGTGTTAGGGTAATAATAATATTAACTTTACCCTTAATTACCCTATTTTACTTTTAACAGTGGTAAATAAAAGTAAAAAGTTACTATTCACCAAAAATTACTTTCATCTCATTGAACCAAATTTTACTTACTGACATCAACCGTGTCTCTTGGATTTTTTAAATTCCACTCACAGATGTGGTAAAATTACGTTCTATGTAAATTTTCAAATTCTCCTAGGAGGTGGGTAAAAGAGGGTGAAAAGTTCAATAAAATTTTTATATATCTAAAATTATTATAAAATTACTCCAATGAATTACATTGAACTTATATAGGTATTATGTATCAATTTTGACCTAAAATAAATTTAAATAACTAAATAATTATTTAAATAAAAAGTCGGTTTTTAAATAGTAACAAAGTGTTTTCACTATTCATCAAAAATAGAAAGTTTCCAGAAAAATACCAAAATTTCACCCTAGCCTAATTTCGATATTTCGAATCCAAAAATGAAGTCCAGTTTGAAAAATAAAATTCACAAAATTTTACAAAGTGGTTATTACTATTCATAACAGCTAGTTTTAATAATATTTTAATAGCATATCGTTGTTTAGTGAAACTCGGTATTGCGTACGACGCAAGCTATCGAGGAAGGTCGCGGTTGCGTGTAAAGCAAGCCAAAGTAGTGTTGTATGTAGTGAAATATTCCTTTGATTATTTATACAACATAAAAAAATATTTCTCATAAAAGTCTCAGGTGTTACATACACCAACCCAATTTATTTTAGTTATATATTGAATGATTATTAGATTAATTAATTTTGTGATTACGAAAAAATAGCTGTAAGGAAATAACCATAAAAATTGATAAAAATAAAATAATAAAGCAGTATTATCATGGTCATTTAATAATGGTTAATTTTTCTAGTGTTTCATAAACTATCCTTTCACCTACGGGGAAAAGACCTTGAAGAAATTATCGTTCGTCTTATATCTTTCAACTTATACACCAATGAATCTATCGTAGATTGATTTCCAATCGGCTCAAAACATGAACCACCTCTACTAGCTTTGGATCTTCATCAATTATATATGATTTTACACACATGAAGGTGAGGTAGAAGGGATTACATAAAAGAAACCATGGTAACATTCGACCTATATAATAAGAAGAGAGAAGGCACACTGGAAAAAAATTAGTTTTATAATAAATTAAATGAAATGAATCACAAACACCGGTCTAGTAAATGTTAAGGTTCATCCACATGTATTCAATGAATTAGAAATTTAAATTAAATATGCATTCAATTCTTAACAATTGTTATTTATTACAAATAATGCTCGAATCAATTAATTATCATCATTATTTAATCAATCATTTTATCATAATTCTTACCTGATTTTTTTTATATTCTCATACATTATAATTTCAATAAAATAATTAACTTTATTTAAGGTTAACTATGTACATAACATGTACCTTGGAGGCAGCATTTGGAATATCCATTTAAATCTACCCATCATGTATTGAATTAATATATTGTTTACTCTTGCGAAATGTGGAATCCACAATTTATAATGTAATTTCATGATGTGTACTTTCAAATTAATGATTACACGAATTAAATTAATTTTCTGTGATGTTTTATACTTCAATGCATGTAGTGTAACAACTATAATATGACTCATACACGATATGGAGGTCTAAACATTACACAGATATTAATCAAACAATTATTATAAATATGTTTGAAAAAACTATCCCACGGTGTGTCCTAAAAACATAATGACCACACACATGGACATTTAGATAAGGTTTACATAGTATAATATATAAATATTCAATCTGAGTAATTCGGAATAAGTACACACTGTGTGTAGGTGAACTAATGGGAATTTATACCTCTCCCCATCAATCTGAGGCATAATCCTAGGGACTACGCATTTAAACCATGCCTTGGAAAAAATGGAGTAAAAAAAATTTACAATTGGATACACAACATGTGGTCTCTGAATTACATGGTCATAAGTTAGGTAGGTCATGTATCATAATAAAGGGTTCATCTATGAATAAAAGGGACTACACACTATGTACATGGGATAACTGACTTATAATCTAGATGACTATGTGTTGGCAAGGCCTGGTCAGCACGCGGTGTAATAATTATCTACACCGCATGTAATCAATTCACACAGTTTGAGTAATTTTTAAATTAACTCATATTGTATTGAACACTAGTACATGACATGTAACTCTAGTTACAAAATGTTCACTTATATGTTTTATATAATAAAACCTCTTCACCTTCGGATGTGTTTCTTGATTTTATTTTATTCATAAAATTAATCAACTCGGTTTAATCTAAGAGAAACGATGGAGGAAGAAGTGGATCTCACAATCTAGATTTAAATAATGATTAAACATGAATAGAAAAATTAAATTATATATATGTAAATCAATAAATGACCTTTACATAATTTTAAATAATAATGTGACTACTCTAATACAACTAGTATGTTCCAAGTGTTGTGGAAGCGTACAATGGGTCATGCCCAAATTTTCTTATTTTCATGATTAATGATCAATCTGAGATCTATACAAGGATGAACTCCATGATCCATGGAATTGAATCAAACAAAATAGACAAGTAATATAAATCTAGAACAATATTGAAGATCATCAGGTATTATTTATAATTATCTTAATCAATTAAATTGTTAATGTAGTTGGAATTATTTCTTCATTGATGAATCTGAAAACATATCCACATAGTAAGGTCATTGCGATGCAGGAATAAAAGTAGATTCCCTTTAGTAGTGATCTATACATGTTCCAAAAATATCTGAATATTTCCTTAGTATTCAATAGTTTCTAGCACGACAGATTTATCACTTCAATCATCCACCATTGATATCCTTGGGAATCGCTTCAAAAGGATTTTCTATATCTTTCATGACATGAGAATAGACAGTGGAGGATGATTTCCCTCTATTGTGGGAAGTGTTCTTGGAGAAAGGATCTCTCTATATCTTGACATAATTCTCCAAATAATTTGTGCATGACCAATAACATGAATTTTCATATTGAGAAAATAATATTATTAGGTTTATATTTCTCTAGAGTTAATATAAAATAAATGCACAAGATCCATTTTTTATTTATTTAATCCATCCCGAACCCCATGTCGATTAAAAATATTATTATTTTTTCTCAACACATTCTTAACATATGAATTAAATTACATATTATTTAATCAAATAATATTTATTATTTATTATTTCTCAATGAAACATTAAACTCGGTCCACCATTCCTGCGTAATATTTATCGAGCCTTGAATAATGACTATTTATTTAATAAATAAATATCTCTACATTATTCTCCAATAAATATAAAAATATTATATTCCCTAAATAGAAAAAATTAATTTTTTTTGATCAAGAGTAAATGAATAATTATTAATCCATATATATGGATAATGTTTATTAATCTTGTTAAATAATAAATTTATATATATTATTTAACTTTGATTCAAGAAACAGTGTATGTGTGACCCTCTATGCCTCTTTTTATATGGAAATAGGTGAAGCAGTCTAAAGTCTTCAGTAAGAATCCAGTAACATGCCAAGGTACCCATATAGAAAGAAGTTAATTCAGCAATGACATGATACCTCATATGAGTGATTACTGTGGAATATAATACCATTATCATGATATCTCAAATCATGTAGGTTGCATGCCGGTGTCATTAACCTATGTGCTCGATGCCTCTATCATTGACTTCCCAGAATATGAACATGCCTATAGAACACCATGGTCATGGATTTATTTAAAAAATATCATTTTCATAAACTGGATAGAGATATCAACTTATTTTAAAGAATATAAGGGAGGAATCCTTTCTTGCATTACTTATTAATACAATATTACTCGTGACACATCCAATGTATCTTACCACATCACGAAAATCTTAAATTATGGATATTTTCAATACATCAATGTACATGACTCATAATAGTTTATAATAATAATATTAATGTCTAGGGATCAATACACACGTCTACATATAGGAACATCCAATGACACATATAATTGCAGATTTTCTAATGGCAGGTCCCGTTTTCATAAATTCCTGTGGGATATTACCAAGGTTGTACACCATGAGAATAAGCCTCAATGTACTATGAATAACACTGATGATAAACATTATCATTTGTGTCCTTGAAATGATATCATTTAATTATATAACATATATTTTGGAATCGTTTTTTAGCACTTCTAGGTTCTCATCTTAGTGTGTAACTTTTAGGGACTTTAAATTTGTCAGATTCTTTTAAGACATTACCACATACTATGTTACACAAATGAACAATCATGATGTTATAAGAACATTATTAATAATAAATAACATAAATTCATGTTATCATAATGTACATCGATGTTTGTTCTAGGGTACAAAATCCAATAACCCATTGAAATTAATGATGTATTTATCATCACATAACAAGTTATATACTTTTCATATGATGGTTAGAATTAAAATAAAATTATTATATTATCATTCCTCATTAATATTTTAATATATAATTTATTTTAATGTTGTAACACATGAAAACCCACCCACTATCAAGCCTTAATATACAGTAATAATTTACAACATTTCCTCATTTATTTTATTGAATGAATTTGTATTATTACACTCTCCTCAAGTTGATAACATTATTTTGGTTAGGAGGATGGATTATCATTTTCAGGAATATATATTATTTCAATCTTTTATCATTTTGATATTGTTATTTTATTTTAGGCTGAGGGGGTTATTGTATGCATATTATCTCATTTAAATTCTGCATTGTGCAAATTTTTAATGTGTTTTATAATTTTTTATAAAATTTCAAGGTCAATATTCTTTGAAAAATGCGTCCAAGAAGATATAGGAGCCCACATCCCTTGAGAAACAAAAAAAAATTATTTTAATAGTCAACTATTTATATTTATAAATATATTGGTTGTTAACTTATGATAAATATATTATGATTATTATTTTTAGAATTAGGTCATTAAATTTTGAAAGTGAATTTTTTTTATAAATAAATATTTTGATATGTAAAATTGATTTTACTTATTCCATTTACAAATATTATAATATTATATTACACTATTTTTGGATTTTGTATGCTAGTCTATTTTATAGATTTATAATATACCAGCAAATGGTGGTTCTTGATTAAAAAGTACCCATTTAGCGGGGTTCAATATCTAGGGTTAGTTTGAATATATAATTTCCCAAATTCATTAATATTTCACTAAAAATGAATTTCCTAGAACAATATATTGTTGTTTTAAACCATAAAATTTTATTTATAATATTTTTTTACATTCTATTTATTTTCCATTATTTATTATACTTATGAAATTCATTTTTATTTTCATCAATTTTTTGGATTCTTATGATATGTTTTATATTTTATTTAGATTGTTTTTATAGTTAACATTTCATATGTTTTTAAAGTTACCAACAAAATATTTAATAATATTTTTATATTTCTGGTATGAAACATTCTATTAACATAAAATATAAAAAATAACTACAATTAAAATTAAAATTGAAACAGAGGATAAACATGTAAATATGGTTTATAGTAAAAAAGTTTAACATCATTTTAATTGGAAGAAAAAATTTGCATGAATGATTATAGTCGTTGTCTATTGTGAGGTTATGTCCCACATGGTGGTGTGTGCTGGAGACGCCTATATCAAGATCACAGAAATTAGTACTATAGTGTATTATGATGACTTGGAGGGATCTCATCCTCAGGTATTAGAACCTCGATCATTGGATACTATCTATATGTTTCAATGGGAGGAGATGTAAACTAGATGTCCTCCTGCACACATAATCATTCACCCATGAGGGTAATAGAAGGTCCTTCCATAATCATAGGGGGGAACTATATATCATTTTATGTATCTGGCATGATAGCTAGAGGCAAGGTAAATGACCCATGATAGAATATTTCATAATATGAACATAGAAAAAACTATGGATATCCTGCCAATAAAAATTGATCCCATGTATCCGGATGCACTCCCCCAATTGACTAAGGATGGAATGATAGAGGGACGACCTCTTCCTATGGAATAAGAGAGACCTCAAGTGAATTATGATATGGTCTACAACATCATTATCATGGATCCTCGTCATCATCTGGTTCTATACATGGTTCCTATGTAGGAACGACCACTCCATGGGATGTACAATCAAAACTACTATTGTGAACTACATGATAAGCTAGCCCTACCCCTACACTATAGCATGGATCGCTGTTAGGCTAGTAACCTACTCCTCATACAGATCAAACATTTGGATAAGCATTTGTACTTCATTATTCTTTAATTATATTCCAAATGAATTTATAAAATTTACAGTAGAAATACTAATAAAAATTTATTGACTTACAAGATTCTAAATCCATATTCTATGTCGAGTAAGATACAGTATAAATTTTATTTTATACCATCATACATACTCAATATACTATGATAGAGGTAATGGAATCGTATGTACACCATTGATATGAAGTAATCTTCGTCTTCCACAATGGTCGAGATACATGGAATTATTTGAGTGAAAATCGACATCTTTCCTCCCAATAACCATTAAACAATACAACTCTTCTAACTATCTCAGAAAATATATAATGCACTTAATATAGCCTAATTGGTGCATTAATCTATTAGGATGGTGCCACTCAATAATATAAAACTGAATCAGTGGCACTACATCTATAAAATCATGAAGCCTTCCAGTGTTTGGAATCCATGGAATCTGAAATATGAAGTGAGATTTTTTAAAAACATCCTTAAAAAAAATTGATTCTATTATAAAAATAATTAGCCAATCAAAGATTGTATCTTCTATCCTCATTATGAATAATCATTTCCAACATTATATTGTATATACCCAAATGGTGTATCAGAGAAATGATGATGTTATGTACCTAACTCCACCTATAAAATTCAACATCAGAAGTTATAAAAAATAATAAATTAAATTCAATAACTCATAATATAAAAAAAATTAATAGAGCTGAGTGATCATATGAGCTTTAATATAGAGCTTCATGTAGAACATCAATTGGATCCTACTAACCAGAAACAATAGTGGAGAGGGTGGATATGTTCTCCCATTATCACATTAAATGAAAGATGAAACATCCACTGAGATCCATGCAGTCTTCTTGGCATGCTATGTATAATGCTCTATAAGTGTAATACAAGCTTGCATATCCCAAAAAGTTTGTCCCAGCCACATTAAATTATTTTAGTAGCCTCATATACATCATGTGCACATGCATACGTGAGTGATCAGCACACTGTGTCCCTCCAAAGATCTGTAAGATATAGGCAAGGTCATGATTCATGGTACTCTTCTAGTTGGTGTCATTAAGTAAATGTAAAAAGTGTATCTCAAGTCACCTAATCAACATCAACCCACCATCATTAGCAACATCATAAACTAAAATTTTGATACCCCTAAATCAATGTACAAGATCAGGCCAGTGTTCATGGGTGGGTCTAGTTACTCCATCCCCCTTGATTTGATGATCAAGAAGGTTTCCCACATCCTCAAGGTTGATGGTAATCTCTATTTTAGGTATGTGGAATGTTTTTTTATCTAGAATCCTCCACCATACTATGGATGTAAGTAGGTGACGATCAACATATGTGAAATCGGATACAACAATTCCATAGAATCCACCACGGTGCAAGTATGGTATAATGGTGGCTAGATGAAACATTTGATGATGATGGTGTGCTTGACACACCCTGATCCATCAAACTAGAGGACCCTAATCACAGTTTGGGAAACATGCCTATCCTAATCGGTGATTAGTATAGTTTCATCAGTATATATATTTAAAAAATGAAATATATCCTATGTGTAAAATGTAAATCTAATGTAATGGTTAGAAGAATTTTATGATAGGTACAATGTAAGAAAAGGCGTGTTTATTCCCCTTTTTTCATGATTTTTTTACTAAAATAAGAGGGAATGACTTCATGTTTCTCAAATAATTCATCTAATGTTTTTCAAATAAGATTTTTCATATAAAAGTTTTTTTTTCCAGAAATGGTTTTATATATTTATGTATATAATCATTTTTCTTACATTGTCTAATTGTTTTTAATAAAATGGTAGGATTTGTAATTTATGTTTGATTTCTAACATGACTGTCTGATTCATTATTATTTTCTTACATAATTTATTTGGGGTTTATTCAAGGATAGTTTGATTATGCTTTCCTTTCATCTCATGTGTACTTTCCAAAATCCTTTTAATATGAATATGAAAGTCTAATTTTTAATTAATTGTAAAAGATTAAAAATATATGAAACAATTCTACAAAATAAAAGATCTTATATTAATACCATATAATTTACAGTTTTAAAAGATCACATTGAACAAAATACATCATTGTCCCTGATAATGTGAACATGATCCCAAAATGTTAGAGAATCATTATTGATAATTACCTTCTTAATGAAATATACTTCAATTAAAATATTTCACTTGTTCTTGAGGCTAGTCCATCTCATTATATATCATGTTGAACTTTAGTCTCCCTTATTGAGGAAACCATTAGATGTCGGGTATCACTATTAGTTGTTCTTATGGCATTGTGATATATAAAAACTCACTAATATGAATATATGGTGTTTCATTATTGGGACTAATTTTGATGAGGAAGGAGCTAAGATTTGTTTTCTTTTTAAGTGGGTTTTCTTTTTTTGTCAAAAAGGATAAATAAATTCACTTTGTAAAATCCTTTGAAAATATGCCGAAGATTTTATGGTTTTTACTTCAAAAATATCAAATGTTTTTGGAAAATTTTTGATGAAATCCTTATGAAGGAACGGGGGAGAAAATATGTTTCCAATAATATTCAGGTTTGACTATAAAAAATGATGTTTCTAAAAGATAGGGATGTTACAGAACATTCCATTGAAAAACTAATGTTGCTAAAGTTGACTAATCAGTGGTTAAAAATCATGATAGATAATGTTTTTTATGATTGTAGATGACCTAAAATCATTAGTATTGGAGTTTTCCAAAGTAGTTGTTTATGTTGGTGTCGTCTCCCAGTGTTTTCCAAATATTTTTGGCCTCATAATCAGGATTTTAATTTATTGTAAATGAAGTCCTTTCACAATGGTGTCTATAAGAAATTTTTTTTGTAGAATGTGAATCATATTTAACGGACCACATATGAGTTCTTTTAAAAATTAATGAAAATTGGAGAAGGATGGATTACACATAGCATCGCTATATAGACCACGAAACATAGTACACAAACCACATAGAAAAATGGTTCGTGTGAGGATCAAAGTTCAATGAATGATTTTTTTCATGGGAAGGAATTAATTTTTGTCTAAGTAGGGATGCTCTGTTTTTAGATGGAATTGGACACCATAACGGAAGAAAAGAACTACATTGATCATAGAGAGGGAAAATGTTCCCATAAGGAGATATTCTATGGTGAAGGTTCTAGAATGTTGTATTTTTAGATAAATCATATTAGCATGATTTGTGATTAATTTCTCTATATAAAGGAATGTTATCTGATTATTAAGTGTGTGAGAATTATATAAGAATTGATCATCAGGGATGAAAGAATTTGTATAAGTATAAATTTGTTCATGAAAGAGCAGTCTATGAAAGAGAATAGTTCTTTAAGGAATTCTTTACATGATGAATAAGAGATGATTTGGAATTATTTCAATGAATGCGATAGTTAATAAAGGTAGTATATAGAAGATGCCTGTGGAGATCTATAGTTCTCACCTGAAAAGGGACTGTGTAGGAAAGGTGGTTCATGAAGCATTATCCCTATACAAAGTAGAGGCAGTTCATATAAGGAAAGATGACCTATGAAGCATTAATTCCATAGAGTGAAACTCTATTTTCAGAAGGGGCATGATTTTCATGGAGTAAGGGGAAATATTCGTGGAGGATTAAACAAAATTCATACCAACATCTTGGTTGGAATAAGAAAAATTATTTTGAACGATCAACTTTTTGGAAGTGGATAAAGATGTACCATGACATTATATTATATAATTTTGTGCTATAAAAATTATACACAATATTGGACTGTTTTTATAAGTTATACACAAGTGTAATGGAATATCCTAGTCATTTTATTCCACAAAAAATGATTTTTTTCTAGTGTTTTTTGTGGTATTGTATTATTCACAAACAATAACAAGGACTTCGCTACTCATTTATTGTAGTGGACCTGGTAAAGTCATTTGTTCTTGTGGATGTGTGTTGGAATTGTGTTCGATAGGGAAGGAAATCTTTAATCGGAGGTGAAGAATGTTTCATACATAATGAAACATACAATAAATTGAAATCATTTATTCAACCCCTCCCCCTATCAGTGATACTTAAATATTTCCTTTTAGACTGTAGTTTTTTTAAGGACATGTTCCTTTAATTTATTCTTTATTGATTCTATAAAGATAAGTTGTGATGGGAAATCAAAATTTTGGGAATAATAAGGGTATACTGGTATTTTATGGAATGTATAATCTTGTCTAGAAATATTTAATTATACCTCATCTTATGTATCGTGGGTATAATGCTCTTGAATATACAACAGATGGATTTCCTCTTGTTGATTACTAGGTTTCTCTTACAAATGTCAATAATAATAATCTTGAGAATGATGGAAGAGATAAAAAATATTTAATTTCATCACATTATGAATGTTATTTGTTAAGAGTGAAAGGTGTTCCTAGATCTAAAGGTATCCAGGATAATATGAAAAAACTTATGAAGGAAATACAAACGTGAAGAAGGATAAACTACAAATTTGGAGAATGAAATATGAATATTAGAAAATGGGTGATCTTAAATATGTTATGTAATTTTTTGTAATGGTAACTGGTATTGTCAGTATAATTTTATTTCATGGGGAGTAGATGGGGGATTCAATAATTACTGAAAGATCTTAATAATTCATCCCCATATGTAAGATTCTAATGTTTCATTACTGGATGATAGAGACCCCAAAACATTGTCTTTGGATTAATTTAATAGTATTTTCATCACATAAGAAATGATAAGGGATAATACTATAAAGAAAATAATAAATTTTAACAGATAAATTTATATCAAATCCAACAAGAAGGATAAATCTAAGAAGGCTCTTTAGGCAGATGATATTGCTAACACTGACTTTGAAAATAAGGCATCAATCAATCGTGACAATTTATTATCCTTGTTTTTTAAAAATATGAGAGAGAAAAATTATAGATGGAAGGAAAAAAGTTCTGAAAAAAAAAATTAATCTTTCTAACTAAAGATGATGAAGAAAAAGATATTGAAGTTTAATATGAGAAATATTTTTTCTAAGAAAGTTAAAGGGAATAAAATTATTAAAGTTATGAATAATGAGGATCTTAGGAAAATATGCTCTGGAGAAGATGAAACTAAACATGAATATCCCTTGAAAGAAGAGTTTAAAGAAAATATTTAAGGATATTAGAGATTTAGAAGGAAAATAGAGAGTTTATAAATGATGATTCACCATTAAAACACCAAGAAGGTTTTCTTGATGAAAAAATCATGTTTTTAAAATATATTGATGACTTTAATAATTTTCTTGATAATGAAAAGACTCCTATTGAAAAAGTGGAAGTTAATATGTATGAAAAATAAGAGATGTTAGAACATGTCATAAAATTCTAATGTTGAATAGAGGGATATATGTTTCAGAAACTATATCATGTACTTTTTTGTAAGTTCAACTAAGGATGAACCTAGGGAATATCAGAAAAATTTACCTTTAATGGCTGAGAAAGGTTTTTGAGTCAATTATGATAAGAAAATAGTTGATAAAGTTATGTATGTGGAATAAGTTACCAATATTGAAAAATTAAAAGTATCTAAAAATACCGATTCTGAAAAAATTTCTATTACTTCTGGTTCTGAAAAAAGATAAAAAGAAATATGAGTTGAAGAGGAAT
This sequence comes from Viscum album, assembly GCA_963277665.1. Taxonomy (NCBI): domain Eukaryota; kingdom Viridiplantae; phylum Streptophyta; class Magnoliopsida; order Santalales; family Viscaceae; genus Viscum; species Viscum album. The sequence goes on from OY728129.1 coordinate 82,723,718, forward strand.
ATTCCCTTTGGAGAAAAAATGGTTGGTACTGAACAATGTTCTATTAAAATGGTTTCAGAGATAAATACTCATAACACTAGTGAATCCAAAAAGATTAGAGGAATGAACACTTTTTATCGATACTTCTAGAATTTGATAGGATTTGGGCATGTGGAAAATATGTGTGTTTTTTAACCATATTCATTACTACTACTCTACAAGTTATCGATGGAATGGTTTGAGGGGATTCATTCATCTCAAAAGAAGATTTAAGAGAATGAAATTTAGAAGAATCCAGATATAGTTGGTGTGGAGGTTGTGAATAGGTTCCAACCAGTGGAAATTATTTTGGAAATATTTGAATAACCTAGACATATTTTAATGGGTTATCTTGTTTTGTTACTAGCATAACAAAATCTCCATAACAATTCACAAAAGCCAGAGGTAAATAAATAAAATTAAGAAGAAAAATATATTGTTATTGAAACTAAATTGAACGCTATAAAATGAGAATGACCATGGATTCTTGATTGTTGTATTTCTTCTCATATGATCAGGTACATGTGATTTTTGATGAATATAAAGTAATTATAAGATGTAAATGTGTCATTTGGATAATATGTGTCTTTCAAAATCAAAGGTGTTTGATCATCCATCATTGGGAATGAAAATAAGAAGTCCAAGAAACATTTATACGTTGTTGGGACAAAACTCAACCCAATGAGTGTCTCACAACATTGTGATTAGGTTAAAAAATTTATCTTCATAAAATATGGTTTTTTTAAGGTGAAGAAGTTGGAAATATTATTATAAGAGGGAAATGTAAAAAAGAAAACTTTTCCCATGTTGATGAAATACAAAACACTTATTACATGGCTATGGTGTAAGAAACTAAATTAGGGCATAAAAGGATGAGACACATGTGTCAGAGAAACCTGAGCAAGTTATAAAAGTAAGAGAGTTTCTTAGATATTCCTTCTAGGTCAAGAAGAAGTGATTGATGTTTTACTGTTTTTCAAAACGGGAAGATGACAAATTAATGGAATAAGAAAGTTGAAATTTTTTCAAAATGGCCCATAGAGAAAAATGATTTTAATATTTATGGGCCAATGAAGTGAAAATACAAAAATATATATAAGTACTTAATCACTTTTGATGATGACTTTACTCAGATTACATGTGTTATGTACATGAGACATAAGTGAGATTCTCTAAAAATGTTTCAGAGTTTCTGGAAAAAAAAATTTGATGGAATGTGTGTATTTAGTGAATTAGTTAATAAATTATAATTGTTTTGAGTATTAGGATGAAGGATTTGAAAATTATCTTGAGAATCATTGAACTTAGCATGAGTTCATTTCATGAAAAACACTTCACCAAAATGGGTTTCTGAAATGTAGAATAGAATTATAGTGGAAATGGAGAGAACTGTGTTACATGGAATTTTTCTTTTTAACTACTATTTTAGTCAATCCATGAGTACTACTTTATATATTCCCAATCAATGTTACTATATATTGAGTTCATATATGAAGCCATATGAAATATTTTTTTTCGAAAAACTACAATGTTGAATCACTTATGAATTTTTTGGAGTCTATACATTATAAAAATAAAGGGTGGAAACCATGAAAATCTTTATCAAATAGGTGAAGATTGATTTTTTCTTGTCAATTCACCATAAGGAAGAAGATATATAAGTTTCAAAGTGAAAGGAAGAATTTTTTATTCTTCAAATATGAATGTTATTGAAAGTAGTGATGATTAAAAGTAAATGTAAACTGATATCAATGTTCATTAGGACAAGGAATTATTTGTTAACAATTCTAATAGTGATACTGATAGTGGTAGTCCTACTCAAGAAGAATAATCATACTCAACTATTTTGTGTGATGAGGAGTAAAGTCAACATACTCATCCAATGTTTTTTATGAAAATGGAGGTTCATAATATTATTTGTGATCAACATCCGAAGGTACAAACAAGTAGAATTTGAAAAAATTATACAGACACTTGTTTGTATTCAAAAGTTGAGCCGAATTATGTGAATGAAGATTTTGTGTATTTGGAATGGGTTCCTGATAAGAATAATGAACCTGATCATATTGAGAAGAGTAATACTTGGGAAATCATAAACAATACGTATAACAAAAAATTTTGGAAGAAAATGTGTTTTCTAGAACAAGCTAAATGAAGAAGGTGAAGTGATAAGGAACATGTAAAGATTGGTGTGTAATGGTTACTCAAAAATTGATAATTTCATTTTTGAAGAGACTTTTTTTTATGGAAAGGTTATAAATAATAATAATATTTCTTGGTTTTATTGCACAAAGTGGTCCAAACGTTTCTCAAATGAATGTGAAGTCTATATTATTGAATGGGGATCCTGATAAGGAAGTTTAAAATGAACAATCGTGTGTCCTTTTTATTTGGAATATGAAAGGTTATGTGTGTAAGCTGAACAGATACTTGTATGGTATGAAATAATCACCAAGATAATGATATTCCCAAATTTGATACATTCTTTAGAAATTTTATTTTCAAGAATGGAAGAGTTGATTGTAATCTTCATATCAAGGAAAGTCAGGAGTTTTCCCTCATCATAATTATTTATGGTGATTACATTATCTTGGTTGGGAATGAGGAATGGTATTGTGAATGATTTGATAGAGATATGAAAAAGTTGTTTGAGATATCCATGTTGGTCTAAATGAAATACTTTCATGGGATACAAATTCTACCAAAGAAGAAAGACATTTTTATTTCACATGAAAAGTATGCTAAGAATCATCTTAAGATGCTTTGAAAGGAAAATTAAAAACCAGTTTCCTCACTAATTTCAATGGGATCCATGTTGTCTATTGATGTGAAAGGAAAATAATTTTATCGAAAAGAGTTTTTAATTCTAATTATAAATTTTTTTTGTATTTTACTACCTCTAGACCTAATATGGTTTATTTTGTTACCTTTTGTAAAAAAAATACAATGCTCCTAAAGAATCACATTTGATCACTAGAAAAAGAAAATATCAGACGCATAAAATGAGCAATAAATTTTGAATTTATGTATCATATTATAGAATGTATTGACTTCTTCGGGTATTTAGATGATGATTAGAGGAAAATTTTGTTGATATAAGATCATAATTTTGTGGAGTTTTTTTTCTGGGGAAATTTTGTGATAGTTGAAGTAAAATAAAACATAATTTAGTAACTTTTAGTATGCCTAATGCCAATTATTTTTCGGCCACTCAATATACTACCCAACATATATGGATGAAAACTTCATTGGAAGACTAAGTTGTTGATGTAATGTAACCCTTGTTCTTGGGATTTGATAATCAATGTAAAATCAATCTTACAAGGAATCTGATATAAAATTATCTTTCAAAACATATTTTCACTAAGTACCACTTCCTCAAATAGCATCTTAAGAATAATGAATTGAATCATGAGTATGTTTCTATATTAGAACAAGTTTCTTATATATTTATAAATCCTTCTCTAAAGGAAACATTTTGTAAATTGTGATTTATCATGGTTTTCCAACCTCTCTCCCATCATGGTTGAGTAATGTGTTTCTATCTCTTCTCTCATAATTAATTTTGGTAGCATTTTCATGGGGTGGTTTTTATCATAAATTTATCCTTATATAATCATGCATAAAGGCGGAGCTATGGGTAGGCGTTGAATCCAAAATGTAATTGTGTGAACTGTTTTATCTATTCGTTGGAATGGTTGTAGGAAACATTTTTTTTTTGATTTCCTGAAATGTGGATGATGTATAAAAAGCTATTGGATAAGGTTAAGGAAGAATGGATGAGGAAGAAAGATGAAGAGGATTCATTGTCACTACTTTTGGATAGCATAGTTTTTAATTTAAATAAATATTTTTTTTTCTAAAATGAGTTAGCTAACATAGACTAGTAATTTGTGATAGTTAATCCATATCATGAGGACACAATGTTTGGTGATTTATGAATCTTGGTTGAAAAAAAATCAACATGGGGAGATTGGTAGGACGAAGTTGGATGAGGAAGTAACTAAGAGGACTTTTTTATGAGTGTTATCTTTTGTTGTCAAAAATGCTAAATCAATTAACTTTGTAAAATCCTTTGAAAATATGTTGATTCATTTCTGGTTTTAATTTAACAAATATTATATTATGTTTTCAGAACATGTGATACAAGACATATTAAGGAATGGGGTAGAAAATATGTTTCCAATGGTATACAAGTATGATCAACATGAATGATGTTGCTGGAATATAGAGAAGTTATAGTACATTCCTTCAAAAATATGATTATGCTATGTATGATCAATAAAACATTAAAATCATAATAAATAAGGATCATCATAAAATAAGGTGATAAAAACATTATTGATGGTGTCTTCTGAAGCATCTATTTAAGGTTGTTTTATTTCCTAGTGTTTAACCATACATTTGGACCTCAAAATTAAGACATTGATTTTTGAAAAATGATTTTTATAAAATAGATTCCACAAATAATAGTTTTCAGACCCTTAAAAATAGTTCATGGACCACATATGAGGTACATGGAATAGTGAAGGAAAATTGGAAACTAAAGCATTACATATAGAAATGGTATGTAGTCCTCGAAGCACGAGACACATACCACATAGGGAAAATGGTTTGTTAGAGGATTACAATTAAAGGGAGGATTTTTGTTTGCTGGAAGGCCAGCATTTTTGGCTGAGTGGTGATGAACATTTTATGGATGGAATTGTATTTCATCAAAGAAGATAGGCGCTATGCGTACCGTAGAGGGAAAAATGGTTGGGAGAAGGGGAACAATCCATGGTAAAGGTTGTACAACATTGAAAATTTGGTTAAATCAGATTAACATGATTTATATATTTCATTTCCTATATAAATAAACCTAATCCAATCATTATGTTTGAGAGAATTTATATGATGTGATTAGTACTATTGATAGAATTTGGAGAAGTCTACTGTTGTTCATGAAGGAGAGGTCTGTGAAGGATAAGAGTTCGAGATGGAAAAATTTCTACGAATGAGAGTAGTTCAAGAAGGAAATACTTTCATGAAATAGATAGTTCATATATAAATATCATAGAAGATGTTTTTGGGGATTAATAAATTGCAATGGAAATGGACCTTATAGGTTGGGTGGTTCGTAAAATATTAGCCATCTGCAGAGCAGATATGGTTCATCTAAGGAGAGGTGATATGTGAATCACTCCCATCAAGAAGTGAAATATTGTTTGTGGAGGATACAAGTAGTTCATATAGGTTTAATAACTGTTTTTTGATGACTAAAGAATTTTTCCACCAGTTTCTTTGTATAGAAGAGAGAAATAGTTTTGAAAGTTCAAATCTGTGGAAGTGGATCAAGAAGCATTAAGAAATTGTTTTATGTAATTTCATACTAGAATAAAAAAATGCATTGTAGGATATTTTTAATATGTTATACATGGTTTTATAGAATATTCTACTTATTTTATTCCACAAAAAAGTATAATTTTCTAGTGTATTGTGGGGTATTATATTGTTTCCAAACCATACCAAGTACATAACTACTCTTTTGAGTAGTGGAAATTCTAAATTCATGTGATCGTGTGGATGTGTGTCTGAATTATGTTCAGTAAGAAAATAAATAATTGAAATGGGGTGAAGTTAGTTTCATAATTAAGGAAAATTAAAATAAATGTATATCACTAATTCACACCTCACCCTTTCCGTGATACTTTAATCCAAATTGGGAAACTACAATTGGCATCAAATCACTGTGTTCCATTCATTTATTCAATGTTGAAGTTTTTAAGAGACATTATGATGGAATATTTGAATTTCATGACATTTAAGGGGATTCCGATATTTTAGGGAAATAATTTTCATATCTATAAATATTGAATGATGCCTTATTTTATGTATCTTTTGTATAGAGTTCAGGAAGAAACAATAGTTGGATTTTCTCCTATTTATTATTTGTTTCCTCTTACACCTGTCAATAAGATGAATTTTGAGAATGATGGAAGAGGTAAAAATACATTACTCTCATATCTTTTGGAATGTTAGTTTCTATGAGTGAAATTTATTTCCATGGCTAAAGGTATATGTGATAATATGAACAACAACTATTAAAGAAATACAAACGTGAAGATGGAAAAGGTAAAAATTAAGAGGCTGAAGTATGAAGAATTGAAATAGGGTGAGTTTAAATCTATTGGGGACATCATTACATGGGTAAATGAAAAAATTAGCATGATAATATTTCTTGGTTAGAAGTTGGTGGGTTCAAAAAATCATGAAAATATCATGGGAATTTTTTTCGATAAGATAGAAGATATAGTTTCTTCATTGAAATACTAAGACCCTGAAACATTATATCTGGAGAACTATCCTAGAACTGTTATCATTTAGGAGATGTGATGGGATAAGGCTATGTAGGGAAAATGAATTATAATATAAAAATTTCTTTCAAATCCATCAAGAAAAAAATTCTAGCCAGTTTCTTGAGGAAGTGTATTTTGCTGGGATAGACTACAAAAAAAAGTTATGAAAAAATCAAGATGATATTTTATCCTTGTTTTATATGAATATTAGAAGAGGGATAAGTATGTATAAAGGAAAACATCTGTTTAAGTGTTTTTAATGTGGAGTCATTGGGAACATTGTGCCTAATTTCCCTCAATTGAAGAAAGAATAAGATATTTATGAAGAATAAATAAGAGCATAAAGGTCATGGATGAAACATGGAGATAAAGATAAATATTTATCTTTAGGAAAGGATAAAAAATCTCCAAATCAAAAAATATCTTATGTATAAAGATGATGAATAATATTATAGTGAAGATGAAACCGAATAATCTATTACACAGAAAAAAATAGAATAACATTATTGCACTTGTAAATAGTGAATATTTCAAGAGTAGTTGTTCTATAGAAGAAGAAGAAATTCAATGTGAATATCATCTGAAATAATAGTTTAAATTCTATTTTTTAATGATTTGATAGATTTCGAATAAAAACATGATGTTGATAAATAAAGATTCCTCATTAAACAATCAAGATGGTTTCCATGATGATAAATCCAAGCATATATAATTGATTAATGATATGAATAATTATCATGAGAAAGAAAAGAATCATAATGAACATCTAGAAGTTAGGATGAAGGAAAAATATAAGTAGTTTGATCTTTTCCCAAAAACATTTATAAAGATTAATAGAGGGATATAATTTTCAATAACTCTATATCAGAAGTTTGTGAAAGGTCTATTAAGGATGAACCTAAGAAGGATCAGAAAAAGTTTCTTTAAAAGGTAGTGAATAATGTTGGAGATAGTTATGAGAAGAAGAAATCTGGTAAAGTTATTTACGTGGAAAAAGATAACAATATAGAAAATTCAGAAGATTCTAGAAATGGTACATATGAAAAATTTTCATTTACTTCTATTTATAAAAAATATATAAATAAATATGAGTTAAAGAAGAATGTTCTTTTTGAAAACAGAATGGTTGGTACTCAAAAATGTTATGATAAGATGTTTGATGAGAAACATACACCCAACACTAGTCCATCCCAAAATTTTAGAGGTATATATTCCTTCAATGGATACTTGTGGAATATTTGTGGATTTCGGGATATGTCAAATATGTATTGTAACATTCAAAAACATTATTAATACTCCATAGGTTATGTAAGGAATGGTTTTAGGGGGAGTCAATCCTCTACAAAAAAGAATTTTGAGAAAGAAATTCAGAAGAAACCAAAGAAGGTTGTTGTAAAGTTTGAGAATATATTCCAACCACTATAAAATATATGTGAAATATATTATCAAACTAAACATCTTTCTAGGTCTTTTATTTTTTATTTTGTTTCCAGAACAACAAAATCTCCGTAACAACTATAATTTCCTCGATGTTATGAACTAAAGGAAGAAGTAAAAGATCTCGTTGTTGAACCCGCTTTGGAAGCTATAAAAAGAAAATTAACTTGGATTTTTGATAGTGGTTATCCTTCTCATATGACATTATAATTAATGAAGTTGATGAATGTGAAGGGATTAAAATATGAAATGGAGAAATTTGGAAGTGATGAATCTCTAATAGTCAATGGTTTTGGATCAGCCATCATTTGGAAAGAAAATATAAAATCCAAAAAAATATTATATATTGATTGAAAGAAATATGACATTTTGATTATTTCACAACATTTTGATGAGGGAAAAATTTATCTTCAGAAATTATGGGTTTGTTATTTAAATTGAAGAATATGGAAAGATAGTTACAAAAGTCCAATATACCAAAAGAAATATGATCCCAGTTGGTGAAATAAAAAACCCTTGTTACATGGGTATATTGGAAGAAAATAAATTATTTCATAAATGTCTGGGACAGTAGTGTCAAAGAAACATGAGAATGTTATCAAAGTGAGATTTTTTATGAGATATTCTGGAAATGTCGAGAAGAAGATATTAGTGTTGCACTATTTTCCAAAAAAGGAAGATTGCAAATTCTATGCATAATAATGTAATATTTTATTTAAAATGAACCCTATAAAATATTCATTATTATATATGTGGTCCAGTGGGAAAATAATAAATAAATAGAGATAAGTAATTTAAAACTTTAATTGATGAGTTCACTCACATTACTTGAGTAATGTACATGAGACATAAGTCATATTCTATAAAAATGTTTAACAGTTTTTGGAAGAAAGAAGAGATAGAATGTAAGTATTCAGTGAATAAGTTATGAACTGATAATGGTAGTGAGTATTGAATTTTAGAATTTTAAAATTATCTTCAGAAGCATGGAATTCAGTATGATTTTAGTTCAAAAAACACACCTAAAAATTAGGGTTGCTTAACAAAATAATAGAATTCTGATGGATATGGTGAGAACTATGTTATGTGACCATGGTCTTTATCATTACTATTAGAAGCAATACATGAGTAATGATGTGTATATTCAAAATTAATGTTTCTATAGAACAAGTACAGATATGACTCCTTATGAAATGTTTTTTTAAAACTCCATGCTGGAAACATTAATTCATTTTCGGGAGACCATGCATTATAAAAATGAAATTTGGAAACCATTTAATGTTTCAATAAAGAGGACATGATGGAATTTTTCCTGGCTACATTCCAGAAAGATGATGATATAGATGGTTCATCAAATAGAATGGGATAATTTTTTATTTTTATAATGTGAAAAGTTTTGAAAATAATGAGGATGAAAAGAAAATGTATGCTGATATAGAAGTTAGGAATTATAAGGAATGTTTTGTTAACAGTTATGATAATTCCGCAGAGAGTGATAATCCTTCTCATGAAGAAGAATCAGACTGAACTATTTCTAGTAATGTGGAGGAAACACAAATTATTCATCCAAGCACAAGGGGGAAAGTGGAGGCATAACACATTATTGGTTATCAATATGAGAAGGTTCAAACTAGATGAATTTAAAATATGGCTACAGAAACTTAGTTATAGTCTAAAGTTAAATCAATAATGTTAATGGAGCTTTTGAACATTCATAATGGGTTCAATATATTAATGAAGAACATTATCAGATAGAGAATAATGATACATCAGATCTCATACCGATGTGGGATAACAAAAATATTTTTGGTACAAAATGGGTTTTCTGGATCAATCTGAATGAAGAAGGTAAAGGGATATAGAACAAGGAAATATTAGTGTGAAAGTATTACTCTCAAATTGAAGGTGTCGAATTTTATGATAATTTTTTCTCTGATGGGAATGATAGAAACAATAAAAATATTTCTTTCTTTCATTATACAACGAGGTTACAAAAAAAATATAAATAGTTGTGTAGTCTATATTTTTGAATGTGGATCCTGATAAGAATGTTTATATTGAAAAAATATTGTTGTATTATTGTTGAGAATAATGAATGTTTTATGTGTGATCTGAAGAAATACTTTTCTAGGCCGAAATAAGATTTGAGATCATGGAATTAAAAATTAGATACATTCTAGAGAAAGATAATTTTAATGAAAAGAACATTACATAGAAATCTTTACATAAAATAAATTTGGTAGCTTCCTATCATTGTAATTTTTTATGTTTACTACATTATATTTGATGAGAATTATGAAAGGACATGTGAATCATTCTTTGAAGACATGTAAAAATTATTTGAGTTCCCATGGTGGGAGAAATGAAATACTTTCTTGGGTTTCAAATTATACAAAATAAGATACACTTTTTTATCTCTAAAGAAACGTATACTAAGGAACTTCTTAATATGTTTGGAAAGGAAAATTTGAAACCAGTTTCCACACTAATTTCAGTGGGAACCATGTTTTATAAATATGGTTATAGAAAGAAGGTTGATAAAAAATAGTTCTAAAAGAAAATTGGTTGTTTTTTGTAATTGACTACCTCAAGTGTTAATATTGTTTATATAGTTACCTTATGTACAATATTTTACAGTTCTCTGCTTGAATCTCATTTTATCACTAGAAAAATAATTCACAGATACGTCAGTCACATAAGATTTTTTGGAATCAGGTATGATAGCTCATAATGTATTTAATTTTTTGGGTATTCAGATGCAAATTGGGAAATAAATGATGATGATATAAGATCTAAATCTGTTACAAATATCTTTATAGGTAATAGTTGTGTTATTTTGAATAGATAGAAATAGAATTTCCTAACTCTTATCATGGATGAATCCAAGTACGGTGTTTTCACTCAATCTTTTACCCAACTTATGTGGATGGAGACTCAGTTGGAAGAATACTTGTTGAAGCAATGTTACTCATGCTCTAGGTATGTGAAAATAAAAGTGGAATAAATCTTACAAAAAATATGGTACAAAATTCCCATACAAAACATAATGACATAATGTACCACATTATTAATGAGTATGTGGAGAAGAATGAAATTAATCTTGAGTATGTTCCTACAACAGAACAAGTTGATTTAATATTCAAAAAAACCTTTTCCAAATGAACCATTTTTTAAATTGGGGATGAACATGGGTGTCCAAATTATATCTCATCAAGTATGAGGTATGTGTTTCTATCCCACATCTCATCATTCCTTTGGATATTGCTTTCATGGAGGGGGGATTGTATCATAAATATATCCTTATGGATGAATGCATAAAGGGGGGTTGTGGGATAGATGTGAACCATACATGTAAGTCTATGAACTATTTTATCTTTTTTTGGAGTGGTTATAGGAAAAAAAATTATATCATTATAATAATATTAATGAATTGGAGAAATCTATGAAATAAGGATAAGGAAGAAATCCTAAGCATGAAAAATGAAGAGGATTCATTGTCACTATTTTTGGACTGCGTGGTTTTGGCTGTGAAAAATTCTTGTTTCCTATAAATAGATAGCTCACATAGGCTTATAATTGTTGATAAGTAATCTATAGATTCTGTCTACAATGATCTGTGATTTTTGAATCATCATTTACTATTAAATCCAAAAGGGGAGATTTTTGAGACCATGTTGGATGAATATGGGTGTAAGAAGAGTTATTTATTAGTTTGGTCTTTTATTGTCAAAATGTATTAATCAATTCACATTTTAAATAAATTGAAAATATATCTATGCCCTTCTGTTTTTTATTTCACCAATATCATATGATTTATGGAGAACTTGTGATGCAATCCTTATGAAGGAATGGGGAAGAAAAGATGTGGCCAATCATATTTAGGTTTGATTAGAAAGAATGATGTTGATGGAAGATAGGGAAGTTACATAACATTACATTGAAAGTATAATGATATTATAGATGATAAATCAATGATTAAAAATCATTAGAGATAAGGTTTCTGATTAAATATCATGATCACAAGTCAGTATGGTTTTATCTTTCCAAATTTGGTGTTTAAGGTCGCGTCTTTTCCTGGTGTTTTCTAAATGTTTGTGTGCCTCAAAATCAGTTATTTCATTATTGGTAAAGGATTTTTTTTTCTAAAAAGGATACGGAAAATTTTAGTTTTCAGAACATGAAGTATTATACATGGACCACATATGAGGTACATAGAATGGTGAAGGACAATCAAAAAAGGAAGGATTATGTATACCAGCTCTATGTGGACAACAAGAAAGGAATAAATTCAATAAATGGAACATGTAGGGAAGAATGGTTCACAGAAGAAGATTAGTCTATAGTGAAGTTTTTTCCACATTAAAAACTTGGGTAAATTCGATTACTGTGATTTATGGATTTATATTTATATATAGAGGACCCTAATCACATAATTATTTGTGGGAGATTTTATAATAATTTATCATCACTATGGATTGGATATGGAGAAGTTTGATGTAGTGTCTAATGTAGTGGTCGGTTAAAGTGAAGAGTTCAAAAAATGAATGTTTTTTGTGTAATAGAATAGTTTATGAATGAAATATTTTCATAAATGAAAAATTCCATGAGGAAATTATGTAGAATAAGTTTTTATTTATCTTTAGATCTCAGAGGAAATGGGAACATGTAGGAAATTTGTACTAAGATGCATTATCCATTAGCAGAGAAGAGACTATTCGAAGAATGAGATGTGATCCACAAAGCCCCCAAAACATGCGGTGAACTCAGATCGTGGAAGATTCATAAAGCTCAAAAAAAGAAGAATAATAGTTTAGGGTGGACAGATGTAAGTTCATACCTACTTCTTTGTAGTGAAGAGAAGGAGTGTTTTAAAAGATCTAATTTGTTTAAGTGGATAAAGAAGTACCATGACATTATATTAAATCATTTTGTTCTAGAAGAAGTAGACGCACTATTGGATTGTTTTCATAACTGCTACTTGAGTGTAAGGAAATATCATACTCATTATATTCCACAAAAGGATTATTTTCTAGTGTATTGTGTGGTTTGGGATTATTTGAAAACCATACAAAAGAGGTAGAAACTCTTGTTTATTAGTGACCCTTGTAAATTCTTCTGTTACTGTAGATGAATGTATGAATTGTGTTCAATAGGTAATGAAATAAATAACATATGGTGAAGTTTGATTCATATGTGAGGAAGTATAAAATAAAATCATATCACTGATTCACCCCTTCCCCCTCTTAGTGATACTTGAATCTTGACTGGGGAACTACAAGCATAGTTGATTGCAATTGTGTCCAGATGGTACACTTGATCAGCATATGCTTCACATGATATTTTTATAGTGGCACATACTAGGATGTAATGGAATATTTAAACCATATATATTATATGTTTTAACATTTATTTCCTCATTAATTGTCTGATTCTGATAAAATATAAATAATACACACCAAATATTGGTGAATTATTTTATAATACATGTCAGAAAAAACTCCATGTTTCATAGGTGTATTTCTTCAAAATGGAAGATGAAAGTAGTAAAGGTGAATTGTTTCCATCTTGGTTTTCTAAAATCAACAAAACTCCAATTTATTTTTCATAAATAAACGTTTCATAAATCTATATGATCCATTTTCTTAAACGAAATGTAGAAATTCATGGGAGGAATGCCTGAAAAAATCATGAAAGTAATAATGAGATGGATCACGTCTGTTATCTTGAGACACATGTTTTTTCGTATGAAGACTAGAGACAATTTGGTCATTGTGCATTTTTGTCTCTAGAAATTATGGAAGCACTCGATATGAGTTATCCCATTCACCATATACCATCAAAATTTCATTTTGTAACATAATACAAGCCTTATTATCAGAAATCTTTTACCTGATTTTTTTTATCCCATCATTCACTACGGCTGCATAGACATATTGGTAGGTCCTAATCATCTCGATGATAATTGAGGATGAAAATTCATGATCCAATGATGTATTGTAACACCCATATATTTTATGAGAATTAATTTTTTTAATTTCTTTAATGATTGTTGTTATACGCTACCCTAAGATTATCTTGCACTATATACAACACCGTATTAGCTTATAGTATACGCAAAACTATTCTTAACTTATGTTACACGCAAGAGAAACCTTCCTTGATAGCTTGCGTTGTACGCAATACCGAGTTTCACTAAACAACGATATGATATTAAAATATTATATAAACTAGAAGTTATGAATAATACTACCCACTTTTGGAAATTTTATAAATTTTATCATTCAAAATGGGCATCATTTTTGTATTCGGATTATCGAAATTAGTCCAGGGTGAATTTTTGGTATTTTTAGGAAAACATTCAATTTTTTTATGGATATTAAAAACACTCAGTTATTAGTTAAAATAGATTTATTATTTAAATAATCAATTTTTTATTTAAATTTATTTTTGGTGAAAATAGATACATAATACCTATATATGTTCAATTTAATTCATTGGAGTCATTTTATAATAATTTTAGATATATAAAATTTTTATTGAACATAGAGTGAAATCAAAATGATAAGGATAAAATGGTAACCTATACTTGTCTAAAACCTATTGGTTGAGGGAATTTCGACCCATCCCCACCCTAGCATCGAAATAAGTCACTTTGGAGCCATTATAAACAGAATATGAATTTATTAAGAAATAATATTTTATGATTTTTCCTAAGGTTCCCCTCACCCCTCTTATAAAAGAGAACTCCCCTTCTCCCTAATTCACTCCTCCATAGCCATTTTTCTCGGCCAAACCCTGCCCAAATACCCTCTAAACTATCCTCCCTTCATCATAGAGTCCTTCCTTTAGTAATAAATCCAACCTAAGGAGCACTTTTGATCAAATCAAAAGGAAGAACCCAAAGAAGAGGTAAATATCTCACCACCTATTTCAAGTTCCTTTCTTCTTCCACTTCCTCCTTCCTTGTTGTTTCCATTCTAAAATAATAACTCTAGTATCTTCTATATACTGTGATGTTATTATAAAAATTTTACAACCATATTAGTATTTTTATCCAACCTATGAATGAAAAATTCACCACACATGCGTACGCACGGCTTACCATCTCCACGTCATGGTGTAGTCTATTATTGAAACATTTCATCATTTGTATTGGTATAATAATGAGTATAAATGATATATGTAATGCCCCGACCCTAGTTACCCAGAGTCGGTGCATTATTACATAACATTGGCATGATCACAAGGAAATCATTTCTCGAACGACCGGTCATTTTAGTATTATTGGAAACAAGATTCATACATAAGTTCAACTTTACAGCTTGAAGAGAAATACAACCCAAATATATTTCATTAGAAACATCCAAGCCTCCAAGATTATGCCTGCAGGTCAATCATAAATAACTTCTTCATATCCTAGGAAAATGAAACATAAGAAAGGGGGGAGCTCAAATGCTCAGTAAGGGTAAGTAATAGAGTAGAAAATGAAATAAATATTAAGCATGATAAATAATTGAAACCACATGCCTTTAACAATAATAAACATGAATACATTTATGGAAAGAATATGAGATGAGTACATAATATCATAATAAAACATAATCATGGGTATTCTACTAGTCGAATTACCAAATTAACCATCAATATTATTACCATAATGAGGGAATGTATAATGCCAGACATTCTGAAAATTTTTTTTAAGGCCTCGGACAGGACGTCTAAAAATGATTAAGGCATCAGCCAAAACCATAAATCAAATTGGGAAAGGGCCTCAGCCAATTCCACATCTAGTTGTTTCATGAGACCTACCGATGCATCGAGGATCTATAGCGGGCTCCACCCGTCCCTTACTAAGTCCAATACATTCCTCATATGAAAAGGTTGAAATATAACATAAAAATTTGTATTAAAACTAACATACGAAGTGTCAATAATTTAACTATAAACCATGAATGGTATACAAATAGAACATCCATAGTCAAACATATCACAAAATATACAATACAATATGGATGTTTTGTATCATAATAAATCAACATGAAATAAAATTAAAATCCATCAATGGATCTTGACATAGATGAAATAAAAACCTTTTTTAGAGACTTATGTCTTTATATTTTGAAATCATTTAAGAGTCACATAAATAAAAAAATTATTTTTTAAATATTCTTATAAGATTGTAAGGGATTCTTCCATGAAGTTATAACGGTGGAAAATAACCGCACCCGCCATATAAGTTAAAAAAATATTCTTGCCCTAAATTTGTCGAAAAGGATAAAATTACATTATTTAGAAAATGACGGAAATATTCCATTATAAACACATAAGGGTATAAATGACTTTAAACCATTATCTATTAAATATTAAAAATTATTTGAAATAGGTTTTTACGAAACCTGTATGTGGATGATAAACGGGTCCCAGTAGATAATTACATATAAACAACCTCAGATAATGAAGCGATTGTGAAATAAACCCTTACCATGTACTTTTCCTTGGTTGAGGGCAGGTTAACCTCCCGTATAATGGTGAAATAATTGTTTTTAAATTATAAAAGAATCATATACATTAATATAATATCATATATGATCTTTTAACATTGATTTGTTAATAATATCTTAGAATTATCATTGTTTCGGGTGTTAACGGATTCATTTTACTTTATATTCTTTCTTATGTGAGCCATATTTTTTATGGATTGCATTTATATTATTCATATCAAGAATTATATCTTGTATTTAAAAATTATTTTCATTCCTCAAAATGAAACTTATTCTTGAATGGATACGATGGGGAATGAATCTCATCGCGTTCGTGGAGACGATAATCTTTACGTACGCCCGATCAACAATATCAATCTTTTGATATTAAAATAATATATAATTGGATGTTATATCATATATACAGAATAATTATCATGTTATATTTATTATTTACATCAATTACACATCATTATCATACCCATCCAAATAATAATGTTTTGAATAACAATTACACCACGACGTGGAGACGGTAAGCCGTACGTACGCACGTATGGTCACCTGCCATTCAAAGGATAGATAGAATACTAAATATGGTTACAACATATTTATAATAACATCACAATATATAGAAGATACTAGAGTTATTATTTTATAATTGAAATAACAATGAAAGAAGAAGTTGAAGAAGAAATGAACATGAAAGAGGGTGGTGAAAACATTACCTCTTCTTCGTGTTCTTCCTTTTGATTTGATAAAAAGGGCTCCTTAGGTTGGATTTCTGATCGAACTAAGGCATATAGGTTAAATTTAAAGAATTTTAGAGACTATTTGGGTCGGGTTTGGTCAATCCGAAATGCTTTGAATGTATGAATTTGAGAGACGGGTGAGTGCCCTTTTATAACAAGGGTGAGGGGCACCTTAGGAAAAGATAGAAATATTATTTTATAATAAATTTATATTCGGTTTCTAATGGATCTAATGAGTTTTATTTAAAGTTTAAGGTGGGGATGGGTCGAAAACCACCCAACCAATAGGTTTTAGATAGGTTTGGGTCACAATATTAACCTTATAATTTAATTTTAACTCTTAGTTAATTAGTTTCACATTTACCATGTCTCTTTGTATTTTTATATTATATAGTAAGTAAAAATTCTATAAACTTCCAAGAGACCCCTAAGTGTTATATTAATGATTCACCTGTCATTATATAATTCTCTTCGCTGATCCTTAGATTTTTATGAATTGAATATCAATTAATAATATAATATTTGTTTTCAAAACTCTTTTAGGTCAATTTTGACACTATTTGGTATTTGATTTTTGTGATAATCATAACCGAATGATTAGTTACAAAAAACATAATTAAATCAATACTAACATGTCATATTAATCTATAAAATTCGTTCAATTCAAAAAAATTCTCGAATTAAATTTATTTGGGTAATTATATTATAAATTATTTTAATATTTCATTAATTAGGTAATTACTGCTTCACCATTGTGTCATAACTAAATTAAATTATTTAATTTCTAAAAATTATAAATAAAATACCATTACGTAGGGAATATATTTATATTTCTAATGAATATTTATAATCTAATTTATCTTATGTATAACCCTATATTAAAAAATGTTTAGTTAATAAACTTTGATTTTAACACTTTTAACTCTTCTTTGAATTAAATAATAATAAATGTCCTAATCTAATACATGTGGACCTAAATGATAATATTTTATTACTAAAGTTTTTTTTGGTTGAGATACAATTGTCCAATAGAATTAGGACATGTGTTATGGTAATATTAATATCATTTTTACCCTTAATTACCCTATTTACTTTTAAACGTGGTAAATAAAAGTAAAAAGTTACTATTCACCAAAAAAAATATTTTTTCCTTATTGAACCACATTCTACTCCTCGATATTAACCGTGTCTCTCGGATTTTCGAAATTCCTCTCACAGAAGTGGTAAAATTATGTTTTATATGAATTTTCAAATTCTCCTAGGAGGTGTGTAAAAGACGATGAAAAGTTCATTAAAATTTTTATATATCTAATATTATTCTAAACTAACTCCAATGAATTACATTAAACTTATATATGCATTATGTATCTATTTTGACCTTAACTAAATTTAAATAAAAAAAATTAAATAAAAATTCGTTTTTAAACTATAACTCAGTGTTTTTTTCACTATTCATCAAAAATTAAATGTTTTCAGAAAAGTACCAAAAATTCACCCTAAGATAATTATTATATTCTGAATCCAAAAATGAAGTCCATTTTGAAAGATAAAATTTATAATCATTCAAAAAGTGGGTATTACTATTCATAACTACTAGTTTGATTGGTTGTGGTGTGTGTTAGAGCTCGAAGTTTCGTACAACCCACACTACTGTATTATTCAAAGAGAAGCGTACCGTGAAAGCTTGGGGTTTTACATTATCCCCTCCTTCAAATAATTTCATCCTTGAAATTTCTAGAATATTATTGCATAAAAAGACTCGGGTGGTTCTTCATCATAAGTTCCCTGGGTTCCCACTATTCCTCTTCTATCTTACCATTTCCCCATAGAACTTTTACCAGACGAGATGCTCGGTTTCTCAGCACTTGTTCTCTTGTATCAAGAATCTTGAGAGGATCTTCACAATAAGACAGATTGGGTTCCAGTTCTAATTCCTCATAAGTGATTACATGCGTTGGGTCAAGAATTTATTTTCTCAACAGTGATACGTGTAACACATCGTGAACTTTGAAGAGATTTGGTGGCATTTCCAAACGGTATGCTACAAATCCAATTCGTTCTAGAATTTCAAAAGGTCTGATGTACCTGGGACTCAGTTTACCTTTCATACCGAAACGTATAACTCCCTTCCATGGATATACATTCAAGAAAACATGATCTCCTACCTGAAATTCCAAATCCTTCCTTAAGTTATCATCATAACTATTCTGTATACTTTGAGCTGCTTTGAAGTGGTTTTGGATTACCTTTACCTTTTCCATCATTTCCTCCACCAGTTCTGGGCCTACAAGTTTTCTTTCACCAACATCATCCCAACAGGTTGGTGTGCGACATCTCTTTCCATATAATGCTTCATATAGTGCCATCCGAATACTTGAATAGAAGCTATTGTTATAGAAAAATTCCACCATAGGTAAATATTGATCACACATACCCTGAAAGTCAAGTGAGCAAGATCTCAACATGTCTTCTAAGGTTTTAATAGTCCGTTCTAATTGTCCATATGTTTGATGGTGGTAGGCAGTACTCAAATGAAGTTCAGTATCCAAAGTCTTCTGAAGACTCTTCCAGAATTTTGATGTAAAATGGGGATCGCATTCAGAAACAATCGATAAGGGTACTCCATGAAGTCTCAAAACTTCATTAATATATAGTCTTGCTAGGCATTCGAGTGTTAAATCTTCCCTTATATCAAGAAAATGTGCTGACTTGGTAAGAAGATAAACAATGTTTTGGATCAAATATGTAGATATGTATGTCTATTAGATGGAACAATACAAGAGGGGGGGTGAATTGTAGGTTTAAAACCTTTTGGGTTTTAGCAACTAAGAGATTAGTTTAAATGATCTTAAACTAATACAAATACAAACACCCACAATTGTATTGAATATAAAAGTTATGATGTATTGTAATACTAATGTAATGTAAAACAATTGTATTCAAGAAGAACACAATAATCATAGTAATACAAAGATGAATGATTCTACCTTAAAGCGTATAGAATCAATCAATACAATATGTAATAGAATGATTGTAATTGAAACAATTACAATTGAATATATAAAGAAGAAAGGAAACAAAACAAATTACTTTTTCATACAAGTAACAGCGGAAATGTAAAATAATTACAATTCTTTTAACCCAAAGAGAAGGGTTATCCTTTCACCTAGGTTAAAAGGTCTGTCTCACCAACACCTTGGTGAGCCTTCGATACGATGATCGGCACGTCTGTCTGCCTATCCCTGGCAGACCTCGATATGATGATCGGCACCTCTGTCTGCCTATCCCCGGCAGCCCTCGATTCGATGATCGGCACGTCTTTCTGCCTATCCCCGGTAGCCCTCGATTTTGTAGGTAATCGGAACCTCTGTCTTTCAATTGCTTGAAAGCCCTCAATACGATGATCTGACACACAAAGCAGATGAGAGAATTCACAGCATCTCTCTCTAGAATCTTGATTGAAGCAAAGTATCACAGTTGTTCCACACAGTCTAATTTTTTCTCTTTCTTAGCTTCAAATGACCTCCTATTTATAGGCCTCAGGTTCCAACGGTCATATTTCCTCCAACGGTCATATTTCTCCGAAAAACTCAGAGGTACTTGGACACCTGGAATCATAACGGTCATATTGAAACAGAAAGAACGACATCGTTTTGATTAGTTTGTAACTAACTCAACGACATCGTATTGGTTAAAACATGATATATATTGATGATAAGAAATGGTACGATTCATATGAAACAAGTGCTTTTGAAAAAGTACCAAAACAAGTAATGAAGATCTGAATAGCAGAGTCAGTACGATACGATTGATAGAGTCAATACAATACGATTGACAGAGTCAGTATGGTACGATTGACAGAGTCAGTACGATACGATTGACAGAGTCAGTACGATCCGTATTGTACGATACGATATGGTCAGTATGATCAACATTGTACGATACGATAAACATGATAGAAGTCAATTGTAATTTCCAAAATATGATAGAATACATTTGTGATTTCCAAAACATGATATAGAAGTCAAAAGAGGACTTTTGACTCAACAATCTCCCCTTTTTTGGAAATCACAACACATAAAGAAAATATAACAAGAAATACTTATCTCCCCCTGAGTTATTGGAAACTCTTCTGAATAAGAAATTGAATACAACTAACTCCCCCATAGGTATAGACTTTCATAAGGATTGTGTTCGTAGATTTTCCTTAAGAGTGTTGTAAAGCATTCTCCCCCTTTATAATACATTCTCCCCCTTTGTGATTTACAAAAAGAAAGGAGTAATCTTGAATTGTCTGAAGGAGTTAGTAAATCAATACAAGACAATAAAAAAACTTGAATTAACAATCATTATGATAACAAACATTTCCAGACAAGAAAACAAATACAGATCACTTGTTTTCTCTTTCTTTCTCCTTTTTGATTCACTCATGAAGAACTGCCTTTATCTTTTTTATCTCCTTCTTGACTTTAGAAGTAGATTTTCCCTGAGTTCTGAGAAGCTCTTGTTGATCCGCAAAAATTTGATCTTGATTCTTGATAGTCTCCTCCTGGACTCTGATTACTTCTTCATGGGTATCAATTCTGTTTTTCAAATTCTTGTTATCTTTGGATAACATAGAATTTTGATTCTTCAACAAAACCATTTCATCTTTTAAAGATGAAACCTTCGAGAATTCAGATTGAAAAACATTCATTCTCTCGTGCAAGTCTTTCACTGAAGGAACATCGGCTCTTTGAGAAGACAAAAGATTAAACCTTTCAACCGTTTCTCTGTCAAGCTTATTGATAGCAACTGCAAGCTCATTTGACAACCTTCTTATATCTTCAATAGCTATTTTATGATCATTGATTAAGCTCTCTGTTTTGTATGACCACTTGGTCATCTTGTTGCAGGCCTTCTTATGAGCAACCAAACTTTCTGAAAGAACATTCAAATCAGCTTCAACTGACAAAACTTTCTTCCTCAATTCTTTTATAGATCCAAACTTCTTCATTTGATTGTCAGTAATAAAATTGATTTTCCCTTCCAGCCTCGGAAAATATGGAATGGTCTTCTTAACCCATCTCAAAACATGAACAATGTAATCACCCTTCTTGAGAGATATTGTATGTTCTGAATCAGTATCTTCATCGTAAGATGCTAGTTCATACGATCTGCTTGAGTCAACAACTGGTTGTTTTCCTTTTTCTTTTTCTTTCTGCCTTCTTTCTTCTTCCACTTTGTCACTAATGACAGCAACTTTATCAGTGTGAGAGGATTGAGCACCTTTCTTTTCATGAGATGACATTCTGTCCGGAGATCGTGCTTGATCGACATGAGGAGTTTGTTGAACACCTTCACTCAGCTTTTGAACCAATTCCTCTCTACTCTTCTTTGAACATTGAAGAAATTCTAAAAGAAAGTATCCTTCTTCTTCTTCCACTTCTTCTATCTCTTCCATCACTTGTTTTTGTTTTTCTTTCTCAGGGAGAATCTGAATGATGGGCTCTTGAAGCACTTCTGTGGTAAGTTGAGCACTAGCTTCCTCAATTGATTTCAAGACTTTAGAGATATCAAAGTCATGAGCCTTTCTTTTCAAAACAGTTTTCTTTTTCTTTTCAGCCTTAAGGGTTTCTTCTACCCTTATTCTTTCTGCAAAAGCCTCATCCGGGTCTTGTCCGAACTTTGGATCACCTTCCTTTCTCTGTTCTTTATCCTTTCTCCATTTGGATACAACCTCCTTGCTGTACCTTGGCTTCTTCTTAGGTTTTGAACTGGTTTGCGGATCAGACTATTGAGTAACACCAGTAGATTGAATTTCTTTGGCTGGCATAGGTGCCGATTGATTCTGAGCCAATTCAGCCTCTACATCTCTGACAAAATGTTTTGAATTCTGATCAAAACAAACATTCAACTTCTTCATCGTACTCTTACTAATCCAAGAGGGCTTCAAATCTATGGGGTTTCCTTTCAAAGGAATGTTACAAAACTTCATACTTTCGAGAATGAACTTCGTAAGGATGGCTGGATACATAATCATTTGGGACCTAATCCCCCTGTCTTGAAATTCTTAATGGTTTCAAAAACATACCCCATTAGATTCACTTTTCTCATATTCACAAGATAGTCATGCATAAAGATATCAGAAACATTCAGAGTTTCTCAATCCCCTTTCCTTGGGATAAGAAAACCTTGCATCCATAATGTGACAAACCGATTGTCCGATGAAAGATGAGACACTTTTCTCTTTTCTTCATTAATAACAAACAACGTCTTTTCAGCACTTTCTCTATTAAACGTACCAACTTCCTCTGGTAGTTTGTGAGATGGACAGAAAGAATCCCCTTCTATTGGGACATTCATAAAATGAGCCGCTTGTTTCACAGACATGGATAGCTTTCTATCATACACAGCAAAATTGATAGTCATATCTTTGTCGAACGATACGGTTTTATAAAACTGACAAACTTCATCAAAGAGAACAGGATCTTGAGAAATAGGCCTTTCAACACACAAATTTTCCCATCCTTGAAAGAGAATTATTCTTCTGATTGTGGAATCATACAAATCAAAAAAGTCCTGAGAAACTAACCTTTCTCTGTTTAAGTCTTTCTCTGTAAAAGTCTTTGAAGGCATTTTGGTGGGAGTGTTAGCAGAGGATTGAAACATAGAGATGATGTCAATGATAGATCGTACGATGATTTATAACTGGTTAGCAGAGCTTCGCCTCAAAACCTGAAAACCAATGTGGGTTTGGGAAGGGGGGGGGGGGCTATTTATAGGCGAAAAAGGAGCGACCTTTGATCTTCTATGGTTGGGATTAGAGGAAAACAGATCAATGGTTAGGATTAAAAATGAAAAAGAAAAAAAATAAAAAAATGGAAAATACATGTCGGAGAACGTAAGGTAGTTGATGGCTTTAGGATTAAATAATACACAACCATATGAAATAAAATAAAATAGAAGTATCAAACGACATGCCGATGGAAAACAATCTCATTACCATGAACTGACAATACGATGGAAAACAATCTTGTTACCATGAACTGACGATACGATGGAAAACAATCTTGTTACCATGAACTGACGATACGATGGAAAACAATCTCGTTACCATCATCGGTTAGTACGATGGAAACGAAATTCATTACCATCATCGGACAGTACGATGGAAAAGAAATTGATTACCATCATCAGTAGATATGATGGAAAAAATTGATTACCATCATCGGTCAATACGATGGAAAAGAAATTGATTACCATCATCGGTCGATACGATGGAAAATAAATTGATTACCATCATCAGTCGATACGATGGAAAATAAATTGATTACCATCATAGGCCGATACGATGGAAAAGAAATTCATTACAATCATAGGTCGATACGATGAAGTAAATAATAAGATTGTCAAGACGATAAAAAAACGAATGATACGATAAATATGCCAATACGATAAATAGAAAAATGAATACACACATCCAGAGAGTAAATAGTTAAAGAACATAAGATAAAAAGAAACATAAAAACATAGAGAGAAATGTCCTCCCCCTTTCAAAGGGAGTTTTTTAATGTTAGGAGAATTGTAAAACATGAAGTAGATATGAATGATTTTTTTAATGTAATCATTCCTAGCTTCTGTTTTATAAACTCAAATCTATCGGAAGGTAATGGTTTTGTAAAAATGTCAGCAAGTTGTTCTTGCGTTTAGATAAATTGTAAAATAATATCTCATTTTACAAAAAAAAACATTTGAAACAATATTACATATACCAACAATCATTCCTTGAGAATTATCTCCGAAGGTAACTTTTCCACCTTTTGTTTTGATAACCTTTTCAATGAGATCTTTGTTTCCAGTCATGTGTCGAGAACAACCACTATCCATGTACCAAATGTTCTTATTGGTACACTTCTCATTTTCCTGAAAAAGAAACAATTAGTTTTTCGGAATCCAAACTTGTTTGGATCCAGAAATGTTAGATAAAAGAATTTTAGGAATCCATATTTTTTTTGAAAAATGAGCTTTATGAAATCCTAAAGATTGAGTTTTGTTAAGAGAACAATCTCTTCTCCAGTGTCCTCCACATTGACACTTAGAACAAAAAGAGGTTTTTTTAGGAACAAAATAGTTATTACTAAAAACCGGTTTAGAATAAGTATAACCTAGATCAGAACGATTTCTCGAAGGTCTAATTTGAGAATACATCCTGTCAAAGTTTTCTTTTCCATGAGTAAAGTTTGAAAAACATTTTTTCAAGGATAAAATCTCTGACTTTATTTTTAAAACCAAATTATTATTTTCCAAAACATTTGAATTTGAGCTAGAGTTAGGCTCTAAAATATTTTTCTTTGAAATTACAGTTTCAAGATCCTTAGAAAGTTTATCCTTATCAGATTTAACTTTCTCAAGGTTTTTTAAAATAATTTCAAAATCAGAAGTTTTCACATCAAGATCTTTAGAAAGATCTGATACTTCTTTAGTCAAGATTGAAATTCTAGAATTTTCTTTTTCAAAACTCTTTTTGAGTTTAGAATTTTCATTTTCAAGTAATTTAGCATATCTAGAGACTTCTTCAAAAGTAGGTAATGTATCATCCTCTGATGATGAGGATTCATCATTTGAAGATTCATAATATCTATTATTAGTACAAATTTCATTCAAAGAGACATTTGTAATAGCTTCAGCATTATTTACCTTAGCCATGAGATAATGATCTTTAATTGGTAATCTGGCAAAGAGTCCGATATTCCTTTGTCCTGATGTCTCATATTCTGAAAAATCATCTGAGGAATCACTACCACTTGCACTCCACATATCATTTGCTTTCAAGACATTCTTTGTCTTATAAAACCTTTTCTTGTTTCTTTCAGAGTGTTTCTCCTTTCTATCATTCCTCTTAAGTAAAGGACAATCAGGCCTTATATGTCCTGCTTTCTTACATTCATAACAAATTACCTCTGAATCTTTCCTATCCTTCCTATCTTTCTTTTTGAATCTATATGTGAAGTCTTTCTTTCCCACAATCTTGTTCATCCTTCTAGCAAGATTGGCTATCTCATTATCCGAAAGATTACAATCACTTGAATCAGATATAACAACTTTCTTGGATTTAGACCTCGTAAGCCTTTCAGGTGTTTTAGCTTTAGATGCAAAGGCTACACTTCCATTCCCATTCTTCTTCTTATTGAAATCAGCATCTCTCTTCATTCTTGTCTCGTGCTGTAGAAGAGTTCCAAATAGTTCATCAAGAGTAATCTGAGAAACTTTTCTATTTTCATCAATAGCTGTCCTTTTTGACTCCCATTCATATGGTTTCATATCTTTAATCTTATCAACAAGAGATTCATCATCAAGACCTTTTTCACCCATAGATTGTAAGCTGTTGACTATCGTCATAAACCTTTTTTGTACTTTACATACTGGCTCTCCATAAAGAAAAGCAAATCCATGATACTCTGCTCGAAGCGTTGCTCTCCTTGTTTCTATAACCTTGGATGTACCAAAATGAGTGACTTCTAATTTCTTCCAAATACAGTTGGCTGTTTCACATGAAGATATCTGACTGTATATATTCCGGGTCATAGAGCATAATAAAGTATTGCGTACCTTGTAATTCAGTTGATATTCTTGTTTCTCTTGGTTGGCGAAAGTACTGACTTCTTTGTCAGGAATTTTGTAACCTCCAGTAAGAAAAATAAAATTGTCTACACCAGTATTGATAACGAAAGTCTTCATATGACTTCTCCAATACTCATAATCATTCCCATCAAAGATTGGTGGTCTACAAGGATTCAGATTGTCTATTGACCCAATATTCATTCCTGCCATCTAATACAAAAAAACAACTTTTACACTCCAGACGTTAGTGTAGTAAGTATTCAAGATAATAATATGAAAGAAATAAAGCTAGTAATACAATTCAATGGAAAACCTCCTCTGATACCAATTTTTGGATCGAATATGTAGATATGTATGTCTATTAGATGTAACAATACAAGAGGGGGGTGAATTGTAGGTTTAAAACCTTTTGGGTTTTAGCAACTAAGAGATTAGTTTAAATGATCTTAAACTAATTAAAATACAAACACCCACAATTGTATTGAAAATAAAAGGTATGATGTATTGTAATACTAATGTAATGTAAAACAATTGTATTCAAGAAGAACACAATAATTAGAGTAATACAAAGATGAATGATTCTACCTTAAAGTGTATAGAATCAATCAATACAATATGTAATAGAATGATTGTAATTGAAACAATTACAATTGAATATGGAAAGAAGAAAGGAAACAATACAAATTCTATTCTAATACATGTAACAACGGAAATGTAAAAGAATTAAAATTCTTTTAACCCAAAGAGAAGGGTTATCCTTTCACCTAGGATAAAAGGACTGTCTCAGCAACACCTTGGTGAGCCCTCGATATGATAATTGGCATGTCGGTCTGCCTATCCCTGGCAGCCCTTGATACAATGATCGGCACGTCTGTCTGCCTATCCCCGGAAGCCCTCGATACGATGATCAGCACATCTGTCTGCCTATCCCCGGCAGCCCTCGATTTTTTAGGTAATCGGCACCTCTGTCTTTAAATTTCTTGAAAGCCCTCGATACGATGATCGGACGCACAAAGTAGATGAGAGAATTCACAGCATCTCTCTCTATAATCTTGATTGAAGCAAAGTATCACAGTTGTTACACACAGTCTCATTTGTTCTCTTTCTTAGCTTCAAATGACCTCCTATTTATAGGCCTCAGGTTCCAATGGTCATATTGCCTCCAACGGTCATATTTCTCCGAAAAACTCAGAGGGACTTGGACACCTGGCATCATAACGGTCATATTGAATCAGAAAGAATGACATCGTTTTGATTAGTTTGTAACTAACTCAACGACATCGTATTGGTTATAACATGATATATATTGATGATAAGCATTGGTACGATTCATATGAAACAAGTGCTTTTGACAAAGTACCAAAACAAGTAATGAACATCTAAATAGCAGAGTCAGTACGATACGATTGATAGAGTCAGTACGATACGATTGACAGAGTTAGTATGGTACGATTGACAGAGTTAGTACGATACGATTGACAGAGTCAGTATGATCAGTATTGTACGATACGATATGGTCAGTACGATCAACATTGTACGATACGATAAACATGATAGAAGACAATTGTAATTTCCAAAATATGATAGAATACATTTGTGATTTCCAAAACATGATATAGAAGTCAAAAGAGGACTTTTGACTCAACACAATGACCCATATTTCATCATTCTTTCTAGGAGTATTTGGTAGTCCCATGATAAAGTCCATCATAATGTTATCCCATTTACACTTCGGTATGGTAAGAGGTTGCCTGACTCCTCTAGGCTATTGCCTTCCAACATTCACTTGTTGACAAACCATACATATTGACACAAAACCAGCAATCTCCCTCTTCATGTTGTCCCACCAAAAATTTTCCTTCAAATCCCAATACATTTTCGTGCTCCCAGGGTTTATAGAGAAATTGGAGCTATGAGCATCATCCAACAACTCTCTTTTTAGATTCGGTATATTGGGAACACAAAGTCTATTCCCAAATTTTAAAATTCCATCTTCATACACAAAGTCACTAAATCTCCCATCACTCATAGCTTTAATCTTATTTTGAAACTCTTCATTACCAGTTTGAGAACTCTTTATCCTTTCTTAGTATAGATGGTTTGGCAACCATTTGAAAAAGTATTGATGTTTCACCTTCCAGGGTGACTCCCATATCCATCTATAATAGATCCATGTATATAGGATCCTTTTCCACTCTCATCTTGTTCAAAAATACTTGATCCTTTCTAAACGATGAATCTTCCACCCTATTTGGCTTCCTCGGGTGGTACTATATCGTGCAATCATAATCCTTGAGTAATTCAAGCCATCTCCTTTTCCTCATGTTGAGTTCTTTCTGTGAGAATTTATACTTCAAACTCTTTGATAGGTATATATCTCACATTTTTTACCATATAGATAGTGTCTCTACATCTTCAAATCAAAGATTACAGCAGCTAACTCATGATAACGAGTAGGATAGTTTTGATCATGAATTTTCAGTTGTCGTGATGCATAGGCAATAACTCTATCATTATGCATAAAGACACAACCAAGTCCTTTATTCAATGCATCACTATAAATAACAAACCCATCATTCCCCGATGTTAGATTCAACATAAGGGAATTGATTAATCTTCTCTTCAGTTCATCAAAACATTCTTCACATTCTTTTGTCCAAACAAATTTAACACCTTTACGTGTGAGCTTCGTTAATGGGTTATTCAGTTGGGAAAAATTCTGGAAGAAACATTGATAATAACCTACTAAACCAATAAAACTGTGTACCTCAGTTATACTCGTCAGTGCTGGCCATTATTGGATTGCCATGGTCTTAGAAGTATCAATAGAGATTCCATCCTTAGAGACAATATGGACAAGAAAAGAAATCTCTTGATGCAAGAATTCACACTTGCTAAACTTCCCATATAATTCATGTCTTATTAGAGTCTTTAGAATAATGCACAAGTGATGTTCATGATATTCGTAGATTTTGTAGTATACCAAGATATAATCAATAAATACCACCCCAAATTCATCAAGATATTCCTTGAAAACTCTATTCATCAGATCTATGAATACAGATGGTGCATTAGTCAATCCAAAAGGCATTACTGAAAACTCATAATTCCCGTACCTAGTTTGAAATACTGTCTTCGAAATGTCTTCCTTCTTCACACACAACTGATGGAATCCAGATCGAAGGTCAATCTTTGAAAATTATTGAGCTCCATGCAGTTGATCAAATAAATCATCAATGCGAGGTAGAGGATACTTGTTCTATATTGATATAGCATTGATTCCCCTGTAGTCGATACACAACCTCATAGATCCATCGTTCTTCTTAACAAAATGGACATGGGATCCCCATGGAGAATCACTAGGGAGAATATATCCCTTATTACTCAATTCCTATAGTTGTTTCTTTAGTTCAAATAATTCCACAGTGTCCATTCCATAAGGGGTATTCGATATAGGCCTTGAACCAAGAATTAAATCAATGGAAAAATCAAATTCATGTTCTGGATGATGTCCAGGTAAATCTTCCCAAAACACATCAACATATTCTCTCATAATAGATACATATTCTATTTGAACATTCCTTTCCTCACCCATAGTTATTTAATTCTCTTCTTCCTTAATAATTAAATTTAGTTGAGCTACTGGGGGTGGATCTAGATAAGAATCAGGTGGTGAGGATTCTGCTCTAAAGATAAGGTCTTCTTTATCATCATCATCAAAAATCATGACCTCCTTCTTCGTACAATATATTTTAACATCATGGTCCAAAATCCAATCCATACCAAGGATTATATCAAATTCATTCGTGGGTATGACGATGAGATCAGTAGAGAAAGAACATTTATATTACCTAATAGGAATTAATCCATATAATTTTGTAACAATGATACTTCTTTTAGGATATTTAACCAACAACTCCCTTGTTAAATCAAATTGGAAATATCAATTTTTCTTCGAAAACTGGGAGGATATGGAACAATGAGATGATCCAAAATTAAATAAAGCATTTTCTAAAATTGAGGAAACCATCAAATTACCTGCCACCATGTCTTTAGGGCCTTCAACCTCAGCAGTAGTGATTGCATAAGCTTGGCATTGATCCCTTGGCCTTTTCTGAGGTATGATTCCCTGATTATTAGGACATTAATTTTAATAATGTCCCATCTCCCTGCAATTTTATCATTGAAAATTGGTAGTGTATTTCATTACTTTATAATCCTCAACTAGATGGCCTTTCCTTCCACATTTGTAGCATACTCTTTTTCCTTTTAGACAGGCACCAAGGTGCTTCCATCCACAATTATCACAAGGTGGAAATTCAATTCTACCCTTCTTTCCAATTTCCTTATTTCCTTTCCCAGAGTGTTCAGCAGCTATCTTCTTCACTTTCTTTGATTTAATGTCATAAGACTTATAGAATTCCTTTTCTGTCTTTATAGCACATGAGATAATATCTTCGTACGATGAGAAGGATTGTGAGACTAATGCTCGATGAAGAAATGGTTTTTACCCATCAAAGAAACGATCAATCTTACTTCTTGGGTTATGTATATAATCTCCAGCATACCATGATAACCTTGTAAATTTATCCTCATACTTTGAGACATTCTCATCCTCTTTTTGTCTAAGACTAAAAAATAGACTTTCCATATCTGCTCATTGGTCATGAGGAAAGTATTTTTCTAAGAAAAGGTATTTGAACTCCCTCCATTCCATATTTGATACTTCATCATCTTCCTTTGTTTTTTGAATCAGTGACCACCATTGATCAGTATCTCTAGTGAGGAGGTAAACTTCCATGATAACGTTTTCCCTTTCACTACTCTCCAAGGCATGGATTAATTTCTCCAAATAATTTATCCATTGCTCAGCTACTACGGGATTTGTACTCCCATTTAATTTTGGTGGTTTTTTCCTCATGAAACGGTCTAACATTGATCATCCACTCTATGGAATGGGGTTCTCCATACGGGTAAGGTTATTATTCACAACCTGAGTGAGTTGTCCCAGTATGGTGATTAGCTGATCAGCACTAGTTGCATCACCATCCCTACTATAATTATCTTGAGTAGGAGGGAAGTCCCTACATGGTGTGTGTGCATAGATATGGTTTCCATTTCTTCTATTAGGTTCCATTTATAAACAATGTCATAAACTAGATCAGTGTATGAATCAAAATACATAATTCCATAATTGTGAAACACTTAACATAAATTGAACTATTTATGGATATAATCCATAATCATAAAAATGATTTCATTGAGGACGTATATACTCATAAAGCCTTCATAATGGTTTGTAATGAAAATGAGAATTATCCTAATCATATCCCCTGAGAGTGTCATAACCAAGAGTGCAGCAAGCCCCGTTGTCGTGCACCAGTTCCCGTTCGAGTCTAGCTCAAAGCAGTGTTCTCGGATTTTACCCCTAGGTACATCTGTGCCAGAACCGCCTCTACCTGCTCGTATCCTGGCAGGGATGTATCGCATGGAAAACTCACAAAATCTCTACAATAACAAAATTATAGGAAGTTCTTCTATACTAATCATCAAAGTCCATCTTAGGTCTATGTGCTCTAATCAGATTTTATCTAAATCTATCTCCCAAGGGTTGTACTAAAATTCCTCTAATACCAACTATAATGCTATGACCCTATTTACCCATAGACGGTGACTTATTATATAACATTGGCATGATCACAATGAAGTCATGTCTCTAAAGACCGATCAATTTAGTATTAATGGAAACAAGATTCATACATAAGTTCAACATTACAGCTTGAAGAGAAATGCAACTCAAATATATTTCATTAGAAACATCCCAGCCTCCAAGATTATGCTAGCAGGTCAATCATAACTAACTTTTTCATATCCTGGGAAAATGAAACATAAGAAAGGGGTGACCTCAAATGCTCAGTAAAGGTAAGTAATACAGCGGAAATGACATAAATATTAAGCATGGAAAATAATTGAAACCACAAGCCATTACCAATAATAAACATGAATAATTTATGGAAAGAATATGAGATGATTATATAATTCCATAATAAAACATAATAATGGGTATTCTACTGGTCGAATGACCACTTGAACCACCAATATTATTTCCATAATGATGGAATGTATAATTCCAGACATTCTGAAACATTTTTTCAAGGCCTCGGCCAAGACGTCTAAAAATGATTAAGGCCTCGTCCAAAACCATAAATCAAATTGGGAATGAGCCTCATCCAATTCCATGTCTAGTTGTCTCATGAGACCTACCGATGCATCAAGGATCTATATCGGGCTCCACCCGTCACTTACTAAGTCCAATACATTCCTCATATGAAAAGGTTGAAATATAACATAATCATTCGTATTAAAACTAGCATAAAAAATTTCAATAATTTAACCGTAAACCATGAATGGTATACAAATAGCACATTAATAGTTAAACATATCACAAAACCTTCAATACAATATAGAAGTTTTGTATCATAATAAATCAACTTCAAATAAACTTAAAATCCAACAAAAGAAACTTGAAATAGCTGAAATCAAAACTTTTTTTAGAGACATATCTATTTATATTTTGAAATCTTTTAAGATCACAATAAGAGAAAAATTATTTTGAAAATATTCTTATAATCTTGTAAGGGATGCTTCGACGATGTTATAACGGTGGAAATTAGCTGCACCCGTCGTATAAGTTAAAAAAACATTCTTACATTAAATTTTTCGAAAAGGTTAAAAAGTAACTTGTTTGGAAAATGATGGAAAGAATCCTTTAAAAACACATAAGGGTATAAATGAATTTAACCCATTTTCTATTAAATATTAAAAATTATTTGAAATACATTTTTATGAAACATGGATGTGGATGATAAATAGATCCCAATAGATAATTACGTATAAACAACCTCGGATAATGAAGAGATTGTGAAATAAACCATTACCTTGTAATTTTCCTTGGTTGAGGATAGGTTAACCTCCTTTATAATGCTTAAATAATTGTTATTTAATTGTAAATGAATCATATACATCAATATGATATCATATATGATCTTTTAACAACGATTTGTTAATTAAATGTTAGAATTTCCATCGTTTCGGGTGTTAACAGATTCATTTTCTTTATTATATTCGTTATTAAGTGAGCCATATTTGTTATGTATGGGATGTATATAATTCATATCCAGAATGTTTTCATGTCTCTAAAAATGTATTTCTAATCATCAAATTAAATTTAGTCTTGAAAGGATACGATGGGGAATGAATCTCATCACGTTCGTGGACACGGTAATCCATACGTATGCACGAGTGACAATATCATTTTTTTATATTAAAATAATATATAATTGGATGGTATATCATATATAAAGAATCATTATCATTTTATATTTATTATTTACATCAATTACACATCATTATCATACCCATCCAAATAATAATTTTTTGAATAACAATTACACCACGACTTGGAGACGGTAAGTCGTACGTACGCACGTATGGTGACATGTCATTCAAAGGATGGATAGAATACTGAATATGGTTGTAACATATTTATGATAACATCACAGTATATAGAAGATACTGTAGTTGTTATTTTAGAATGGAAATAACTAAGAAAGAAGAAGTTTAAGAAGAAAAGAACTTGAAAGAGGGTGGTGAAAACATTACCTCTTCTTCGGGTTCTTCCTTTTGATTTGATCAAAAGGGATCTATAGGTTGGCTTTCTGATCTAACTAAGGCATCTAGGTTGAAGTGAGGGAAGTTGAGAAAATATTTGGGCAGGGGTTGGCTGATCCAAAAGACTTTTAATGTATGAATTTGAGAGTAGGGGGGTACCCTTTTATAAGAGGGGTGAGGGGCACCTTAGGAAAAGCTAGAAATATTATTTTATAATAAATTAATATTCGGTTTATAATGTCTCCAATGTAAATTATTTTAAGGTTAACGTGGGGATGGGTCTAAAACCACTCAACCAATAGGTTGTAGATAGGTTTGGGCCACTATATTAAACTTGTCTTTTAGTTTTAACTCTTAGTTAATTAGTTTCACATTTACCATGTCTCTTTGTATTTTTATATTATAAATTTAATAAACATACTATAAACTTCAAAGAGACCCCAAAGTGGTCCATTAATGATACACCTATCATTATATAATTCTCTTGGCCGAACCTTATATTTTTTAGTAATTGAATATCAATTAATAATATAATATTTGTTTTAAGAACCTTTTTATGTCAATTTTGACACTATTTGGTATTTGATTTTTATGAAAATCATATCAGTAGGATTACTTCAAAAAACAAAATTCAATCAATAATAACATGACATATTAACCTATAAAAGTAGTTCAATTCATAAAAAGTCCCAAATTACATTTATTTCTGTATTTATATTATCAATTATTTTAATATTTCTATAATTACTTAATTACTACATCAATATTGCGTCATAAATAAATTAAACTATTTAATGTCTAAAAATTATAAATAAAATAAATTTATTTAGGAAATCTTTTTATATTTATAATGAATATTTATAATCTAATTTATCTCATTTATAACTCTATATTAAAAATGTTTTAGATAATAAACTTCGATTTTAACTCTTTTATCTCTTCGTTGAATTAAATAAAAATAAATGTACTAATCTAATCCAACTGGACCTAAATGATACTATTTTATTCCTAAGGTTTTTTTTGGCCGAGATACACTTTTCCAATAGAATTAGGACAGGTTTTGGGGTAATATTAATATCATTTTTACCTTTAATTACCCTATTTACTTTTAACCGTGGTAAATAAAAGTAAAAAGTTACCATTCACCAAAAATTATTTTTATCTTATTGAACCACATTTTACTCCTTGATATTAACCATGTCTCTCGGATTTTATAAATTCCACTCACAGAAGCGGTAAAATTATGTTTTATGTGAATTTCCATATTCTCCTAGGAGTTGGGTAAAAGACGGTGAAAAGTTCAATAAAATTTTTATATATCTAAAATTATTCTAAACTAACTCAAATTAATTACATTGAACTTATATATGTATTATGTATCTATTTTGACCTTAATTAAATTTAAATAAATAATTATTTAATTGAAAATTCAGTTTTAAACTATAACTCAGTGTTTTTTTCACTATTCATCAAAAATTGACTGTTTTCAGAAAAATTCAAAAAATTCACCCTAAGATAATTTTGATATTTTGAATCTAAAAATGAAGTCCATTTCAAAAGATAAATTGTATAAACATTAAAAAATTGGGTATTACTATTCATAACGACTAGTTTGATTGGTTGTGGTGTGTGTTAGAACTCGAAGTTGCGTACAACACACGATACTGTATTATTCAAAAAGAAGAATATCGTGGAAGATTGGCATGTTAAAATATAAATAATAAATATATTGTTATGATGATTCTGTATATATGATATACCATCCAATTATATAAGAATTTAATATCAAAAGAATGATATTGTAGCTCGTGCGAATGTACGGACTACCGTTTCCACGAACGCGATGAGATTCATTTTCCATGATTAACCATTCAAATATGGTTATAAAGTATATATAATAAATAATAATGAAATATATTACATAATAATGATATTGGATTTGTGTACAATATGTTTCATTTACTTAATTCCATTCAATTCAATAAAGAAACGAAAACAGTGTCCATGTGTACGTATCGCCTACCATCACCATAAATGGTGTATTTCATTCCACCTATCGATCTATAATATATATTTATATGCTGAATATATATTATATAAAATAATTTTTTACATTCTGAAATTATGTAAATCAGGATATAAGTACTAATATCAAGAACAACAAGTCGAAACATGTATGATAAATGAAACAATTTTACCCAAAACTCTGCTTTAACATGGAATTTACAAAATAACGGGTAATATAAAGTCATAAGTGAATCATACATGATATCATAAATATTATTATGGTAATTTTTAAAGTTAATAATATGTTTAAACCCACTATATAGGAGTCTCAGACACATGCAGACGAAACTGGACATAAAGTAAGGGATAATTTTTCAAATCTCATTTTTATTTGAGATTAGTTATACGTAAGTATTTACTAGGTTAAATTTTTCATCCATGTCCATAAAAATGTTTTTCATAAAGTGTTTAATATTATTCCATGTATTTTTAAATTCATTTTTACCCATATTTTACTTTTACATTTTTTATGGAAGGAATCTTTCTTTTGTTTACTATACGAGGAACTTTTTGACTTTTCCGGCAAAAGTACAAGGAAAATGTTTTTTAACATATACAGCATGAACAGATTATTATAGTTTTTTAACGCATAATTTTCATGAAGATTCCTCTACAATATTTCATGTTTAATTTCAAAAAACTCCATTTCCTTTAAAATTGAATGGAATTTAGTGAAAAGAAAATGATTTTGAAGAAGAAAGGATATTTTCCTCAAGAATTAATTTCAAGTGTTTTGTCAAAACTATTTTCCATCTAAGATGACATTATTTCCTATGATTGTGTTTCACGTATAATTTATCTATTATTTACATGGTTTTATTCTTAATGTGATAATATTATATTCATTTGTTTTAAATGGATTGTGTTATGATGGGATGATGTTTATTAAACCAATTTTAATCTTTGGGTTATGATAAATCATTTATGTTTATTTTGAGGCACAATTAATAATGATTCCATTATGAGATGGGTGGGACATATATCTCCCTCCAATGCATTGGGTAATGATTTATATCTCATAAGATAGACATGGATGGAATGGAAAGTGAATATGGTTTAGTAATATATTGCTGGAAAGACAAGTAAACCGCGTTCAGTAATAGACCTTGTCCACTATGATGGTCTTGGTAGCAATACCTTAGCTACTATGGAAATCATATCATGTTCTGAATGGTTTACAAAATTAAATGTTGTATTTCCATGTTATTTTATCATTATTATTGGTCCTTTATGATCTGTGTCTTACATAGTACCATGATTTATTTTACCACTCATGATTTTGATGTTTTAACATTATCTTCATGTTTTTAAGTTCAAATGTATATGGTTTGTTTTATTTTCTCCATGCATACCCTTAATGAGAATTTTAGCTGACCCTTTATATGTTTTCTTTTACACAAGAAATAAATAAATGTTTTAGGTAAGAAAACAAAAGGGGAAGATCTTTATGGGAGATATTGATGATCATTCACCATGATTAGAAGATTATGTTCAAAGATTCCAAGATACTGAACTATTATGGTCTTTGAGTGTTGGTTCTTGTTATGTATTAAGTATTCCATAAAAGTAATGTAATGTTCATGTACGTAAACTATGGGTCTCTACATGTATGATCTTGTGTCAGTTATGGATCAATGCAAGTATGACCTACCTCATTCATTGAAATTCTTCGACCTCCAAATAAAATGACTCAAATCACCCTGAAGTTTAATCTACAATCCTCCCAAAATTTATCACTTTGTATGATGTATTTTTATTTCTTGATTCATGAACTAAATACCCATAATACCTATATATATGAATATTTTTTTATTTTTTTCAATTCAACATTACATTGAAAATACATTCCAATATATAATGTTCTCTATATATCACTAAACTAATCCACTAAAAATCTAGGAATCTGAGTTGCAGGTGTGAGAATATTACAGTCGAATTCCAGAAAACGTGCCATTTTTTCTAACCATGATGTTAAGGGTTGTGGATGATTCATTGTGGATCGAGGCTATAGTATGACTACTGAATTTCTTGAAAATTCCTCTCTATATTCTACTTCTCCCTCCTCATAAGCACTTTTTCCTCCTTCTATTCCATTATTTAAAAATTCTTCATTGGAAGTGGGATTTAAATATATATTTGGGAGACCATCGTTGATGTTATCCTTCTTCATAGGGACCAACCTTAATTTCTTGGGAATGCCCATCATAAACCACTATTGTAATATGATATACTTATAATTGGTCTTTGTTGTTGTACTATAGAAACATCATCATATAACTCAATCACGGAACAATCTGAACACTGTGAAAATGAATTTATTTCAGGGAACCACTACTCATCAGTAACCAATGAAAAAACTAGATACCATAGTTAATACATGAATTGAAATTTTCTATATCTATTATACTTGATCTCTTAATCATGTCCTAGACATAAGAAACCCTAAATTTAGTTTTAAAGTTCACTTAGGGTTATAAAATCAGATGTACTATCCACTATTTTTGTATATATACTATAAGAATTTTCTTTTTATGTTTTAATTACATCGTAGTAGTAGTATACACAAGTGAACCTGACACATTGCATTTAAAATATTGTTTAATCAAGATTCTGATAGTGTACAAAATATAGACATTGAGGGTTGACCATATAATAATTATGATAATAGAATTTTAGAATATATATATATGTGAAAATATTATACTATTATTTTATTATATAAATGCTAAGTAGAAAAAATTTCACATAATATTTTTGAAACTGAGGTAAAAAATAAGAGAAAATACCAAATAAGTTTATTTATCCCTAAAAAATTGGAATTTATGATAATATAATTTGAAATGGATAAGAAAAAACGCATTAAATAACACATTAATTATTTAAAAAAGACCAAAAAAACCTTTTCATTCTTCAGAAGAACAAGGCTTGGGTGGAAAGTGCCTAAATTAATATGTGAAGTAAACTTTATCTAATTTTCATTTGATAGATTAATAATATATTTCCAAAAGAGGAATATAAATTTTTCATTTTAAAAAGCTTTTGTTCATCTTATAACATATTATAGATGTCATCTTATATTTCATTAGATTCATGAAATATTTTAATAATTAAAAAGTTATGTACATATATATGGACAATGTTATTTTGGTACCACTTGAAAATAAGATGGATTTTACTTCACTTCTGAAGTACGAATCATCTTATCCAAACCATCTTCTATTGAAAAATGTAAAGGTATTTCTTGTCTGCTGTAAATATTTAATATGTTATTTAATGTATTTATTCATGTCCATTTCAATTTACATGATAATTATTTTCGTGTTATCATTGATAAAAAACTGATATGTGGTTTCTCTCTAATTTACCTTAGTTTCCAAAATATTTTATGAATACTATTGACAATGAGGGTTGACCAAATAATCATTATGATAATAAAATTTGATAACATGGTCTCATATCCTAAAATACGATTATAATTTTTTTGATTACAATTTTTATTGTTTTTAATGGTATTTAACGATTTTATAATTAACATATAAATCATTGAAATCATATCTCACTAGAGTGTCAAACCAGGTGTGCAATAAGGCCCATTTTCATACACCAGTTCTCTATCAGGTGTAGATCAGTGCGGTGTTTTTGGATTTTACCTCTATGTATATCTGTACAAGAGCCCCATCCACTTCTAGTATCCATAAATTTATTTTATTTCTTCGATAACCAAAAAATCATTATACTACAAAATGTATAAAATTTTTTCTTATATCATAAAATATGACACATAATCTTTTTAGTACAATTTTTAACTTTATTAAATATTTTTTCAATGGTATATAAAGAGAATGTGATTCATCTAAAACATATTCATTGAAATAAATCATTATATAATCATTCCTTGATCATAACTTGATCATTCTTTAGTCATTAGATACTCATTAATTAATCATTACATAATTATTCCTTAATCAGTACTTAATCATTATTTAATCAGGACATAATCATACCTTATTTATTTATTATTCATTCTATTATCATTCTATAATTATTATTTAATCATAAATTAATCATGACTTAATACTACCTCAATCTTTGCTGAATCATTCCTTAATCAAAAATTAATCATTTCTTGAACATTAATTAATCGCTACTTAATCGGTCATTAATCATTAATTAATCAATACTTAACCAGTAGTTAATAAATAGTTAATCATTACTTAATCATAACTTAATCATTCCATAAGAATTAATTAATCAATATTTGATCATTAATTAATAATTATTTACTCCTTCATTAATCATATCTTAATCATATCTTAATCATTCCTTAATCATTATTGAATCACTAATTAATCACCACTTATTAATTAGTTAATAATTA
Organism: Viscum album; assembly: GCA_963277665.1. Lineage (NCBI taxonomy): Eukaryota > Viridiplantae > Streptophyta > Magnoliopsida > Santalales > Viscaceae > Viscum > Viscum album. The sequence goes on from OY728129.1 coordinate 82,764,459, forward strand.
CTTAATAAATATTTAATCATGACTAAATAATTTGTTAATCAATACATAATCATTATTCAATAATTACTTATTAATTATTTTATCATTTTATACTTATTATCAAATGACACTTTAATCATTAGTAAATCATTCTTTATTCATTAGCTATTAAATAATTAAAAAACAATTAATCCTTAATTAATTTATCCTTATTAATTAGTTAATCATATGATATTCAATAATTAATTATTATTACCTAATCATTATATTAATTGATTCATTAATCCTATGTTATTTCTGGTTTAATAAACATTGAATCATTAAAAATAATAACAATTATTTATAAACTATATATTACTAACAAAATTATTAATTAAATAACTTATTTAGAACTAAATAAAAACCCTTCAATTAAATAAATAAATAACACTAAATTAAACAGGACGAATACCTCTAAGTGATGCTTTGAAAAATATTGGTACCTTTTTTGGGCCATTGGAACCTCCTTGCACAAAGAAGTATTATTTTAGAGAGAGGGGTTGTGGAGTCTAGAGATAAGAGTAAATTTCAGTTGAGTTGGGCGTTCCCTTTTATAAGAACATAAGGAATATGTGGTATGGGGGTACCTCCTTTCACCTTTATGTTAGGCGAAAGTTGGCCCCCTTGCCCCTTTTTTATTATTTTAGGCCAAAGGTATCCACCCAACCCCCTTATCCATGACATCATTCATGGTCAATGTAATGAAATTTTGGCATGGGATATTCCACCTATATTAAATATGAATGGCAGCCAGTCCCCGGCTCCCTTTCAGGTACATTTTAAAATAATGTCCCTTCCATATTTATGTATTTTCTATAAAATAATGAAAAACAATAATCACATTGTGACTTGTCTTGATTTCATAACACATTTTAATTTTCATTAATTTTGTAAGAGTAATGATAACATTTTTCCCTATTGTTGAGGTAATAAATGGATTTTTTTTTTCCTACTATATTTTTTCCCATTTGAAATGAGAAGAATTATTGAAATGGATTGGATAAAAAATATTGAATATTGACTATGAGTTTAAAGAGAAAGACTCAAATAACTAGAGCCTCAATATTCATTCATTAACATTCATTCACATGTTGTTATATTGAATGGATGATTATATGTAAATTCCCCAACCCTAGTAGTATAGAGATAGTGGTTAAGTTATTATATCAGTGGTAGATACAAGTGATTGGATCCCAAATAATTGAATAGATCCCTAATATTGGAAATCTGGATACGTCTATAAATTTGAAAATTCATTTGAAAACCTAAAATACAACAACGTATTTTATTTTAGAAAAAAACTATCCAATATATAATATCCATCAAATTAATCATAATACATTTTCTAGTATCATCGATATAGGAAACATAAGAATGGTGTGATCTCAAATACTTAGTAATGGTATGCATACAATAGAAGATATCATGAATACATAAGACATAATCAATATTGAATGAAAAAAACTAAAAATTCATTTCATTTAATTGATAACATAAACATGAAGATTGATATGTCATGAATAAATAATGATAAAATAATTTCATATAAATAACCACTTGATCTTGAAACTTATCCTTGAATGTGATAACTATTAAAATAATCACATTGACCTCAAGTACTAATAAAATAATGGGGTAATGAAAAATTTTGAACATAATAACCATACCTTCAAGGCCTCATATCAGGATAGATTATACTAATAGTTAAGGGCTCAATGAAATACCCAATATACATTGTCTCATGAGACATACTAATACATCATGAGGCTAGAGAGGGTCCCAAAAATCACATACGATGTCCAATAAATTCATCATTTGAAAGGGGTGAGTCATAATCAACATTAAACATCATATTGAAAAAAAGGCATAAGAAATGTTAATAATTTCTTTAATAAATTACAACAAATCATAAACTATGAAGAGTAATATGATGAATGGTATCAAAATAGTACATCTCTAGTCATACTAATGATAATCCATAAAGAAAAATAATAATGTTTATATTATTTTAACATATCCCCAGTTGAGATTAATTATAATAAGGCTTATTGTCTTTGATGAATAGAAATTCAGTAAAAAGATCTTTTTGAACAAACTTGAAGAAAATATCATTTTCCTTTAGTAAATCAATTTAAAAAAAATATTTTCTATGATATTAAGGAAAAAATTTTATTTGATTATAATAATATAAAATTTTAAATAATTCTTCAAATAAATGATTTTTCATGACATTTGGAAACTACCATTCATGGTTACTACGTTAAACAAATGTTCTTTTCAAAAGTTTTTTAGAAAATTAAAAAAGTACATTGTTCGGAAAAATAAAGGAAGGTTCATTTTAATTTTTTTTTAATCTAATAACGGGTTGAAATTAATTTAGAAAATTATATGAAAATATTAAATAAAATTTTGAAAACATTTTTAGAATACATGGATATGGAAGGAAAGGGTTTTTCGATCGAAGAGAAAAATAACGTTATATTATCTTAAAAAACATTATCAAACAAATTTCATGTATGATAGGGAGTAAATTGGTAATATTATTTAAAAATATCATTAATAACCATATGATAATAAAATATATTGGGTTTATGATAGTAATATAAAATAACTCCCCATTTGAGAATTTAATAGAAATAATCCCTAATAATGTTGGGATTATGAAATAATCTATTACCACATCAGAATATTTTGAATCATATACCGCATGAAATAAATAAAATTAGATGGAAATATAAACCATATAATTTTTATGATAATAATAATAAAAGACATTTATGGTTAGTATATACACCACACTAAAGAAATAAGTGATGAATTTGGAATAAGTCTCATGGAAGTAAAAGGGAGCCGAGAAACCATTTCCTTAGGTCAAACATCCTTTATGTGTTTTTGAACCTCATGTATAATAAATATAGATTTCATATAAATATTTTAAAGAATTGTATTAAATTATTTCACACATTATTTGATTTAAATATAGTCATTTATCACCATTTAGTTATCAATTATTTGTCAAAATCATTATTTCGCGTAATAACTACTTGGTTTTTCTGGTATGTTTGGGTTTGTTATTTGAAATCCATATAAATTTATCATAGTTGAAAAATATAAATAATTTTAAAAATGGTAAAAATATCATATATATTATTATATATGTATTTAAAATACTCTAGAAAATAATGAGATAGAAAAATGAGGCACATCATTCATGGAGATGGTAGATTATACGTATAAATGAACGCTTTATCATTTATTTAGTAATGAAATTAATGAAATTTAAATAATAATTATAATTTAATGAATTATTATAATATCACATCAGTCATATCTTTTTACCAAATTAATACTTATTTCAAACCATGTCAAAATACAATGAAAAACAAATCGCATCACTTCGTGAAGGAAATAGTCCACATGTATGGACGAGTGTTGTGATAATTTTCAGTTGGATAGTAAGGTAATAAGGTAGATGGGATATTATAATTTAAGATGTATATTTACATCATAAATATTATATATATGGATTTAATTCATAATTATATATAGTCAAGAGAGGTGGCGATGTAAACAAATTACATGGATTCGTGACCAAGCAGACTGTCGTATAAACGATCGATGGTTTTCAATTTCCATTTGATTAAAGAGGGGATGAATTTAGGTTCTTACATAATAAATAATACAATATAATTATATTTTAGAAAAAAAAAAAATTATTATATTTTACTCATTAATACATGAGTGAATGTGGTAGGATAAGATGTAAAGTATGATGTAGCTAAGTTATTACAAATACATTCCCTTAGAAAAACCACTTTGGATATTTTATTAATGACTGTAGGATTGGTATTTTATGAGGAATTGAATCTCTATAGCTTTGAAAATAATTTATGGAAAGGGTTTCTTGAGATAAATTTCATAATTGGTGTGAATAATTTTATGGGAAAAGGAACCCTTTTATATGATGGAGATGTGGACCTTCTTTGGAACCACTTGGACGTTTCCAAAAAAAATAAAAAATGTTAAAGTCATTCCCAACAAAATTGATTCAAACATAAATTATATTTTAATTAGGGAGTGGATAAGATCTAAATATTTCTGTACAATAGTATTTTTAGAAGATTAATTGGAAAAGTGACTCTTATATTTTGTTTTAACCCCTCAAAACCAGTTTTAAACATCACGGGGGTAATTAATTGTTATTCTTTTACTATTAATTATGAAAAAAATTACGTTGAACTTATTAAAGAATATCTCTTTATTGTTATTAAATATATACAATCCATTTTAACAAATTCAACTCATATAATTGGATGATTTTAATTTATAATTAAATGAAACGCGTAAAAAATAGGTTTCCAAAGGAAAATATTTCTTATGTAGTAAATGATTATAAATAAAATAACAATTACTTTTTAAACGTATTTTTAAATAACATTAAAAATTATAAAATGAGAAGGTAGTTGTCGATAAAAATATGTATTTTTGGTATTCATTTAAAAAATTAATATTTTCAGAAAATTCTCAAAAATTTAATTTATGATAATCTTAACATGATGAATTAAAAAATTATGTTCATTTTTTCAAAAAAAATTTCAAAAATTAGTGAAAAATAATTTTTAAAAAGGTGCACAAAACATAATAAAACAATCTTTTAGAAAATAAACATGTCATGTATGAATAAACCTATATTTATTCATATCACATACCTAAAAAATAATATATGGATGATAAATTTTCATAATGAATATATAATATATATTTAATTAAAATTGTTCATCAATAGTTATTAATTAAATTATTTATTATATAATCACAATGTGTGCCTAAAAATAGTTTTTCAGAGAAATATTTATTTCACTTTAAATTGATTTTTATTAGTTATTTTAAATAAATTGATTTGAAATACATTTTATTTATATATGTGTCAAAAATATAAATTTCATAAATTTGTTAGTCTTATTCACACCCACAAATTTATCATCTAGGTTATAACGAGATATTATATTATTCATGATTAAAACTGGGGGTTTCATGTGTTTTATGAAATAAAATAGATTATTTTTTTAGAGAAAATATATAGTAACTTCATAGGGTGTTACATTATCTCCACCTTAAATAAATTAACTATTATCAATTTTAAAATTCCCTCAAGGATCAAAGGATTCAAAATTTTAAAATATATTTTTTGTAAATGACATTGTATAAATGAATAGTAAAACATATTATTGATATGAGTGAAAGAGAAGTCTGAATTTCATATAGAATAACACATAACTATATCTCCCAATAAGAAACTATTAATGGGAAGTGAAAATATGAGCGTGGAAGAAAATAATATATAATTATGTACAATGATACAGATCATAGATCATATGATATTTAATGATCAAGAAAAGGTTAACGACCACAAATCCATAAACATGTGATGGATGAATAAAATAACAATTTATCAAAAAATGAAGGTAAATATATAAAATTTTTATATCAGGATTTTTCAATGTTTTGAGGGATTATTTTACTATAGTCATAATGAACACAATAAAATATACTTATTCGATATATTTCTCGTGTTATAAGAAAACTTTCATCCTTTAGTTGTGCTTCAATAAACATCCATTTCATTTCTTACCCTAAGTAATGAATATTCAAGATGCTTTTTATATCCGAATAACTAAAATAAAATTTTAATGGACCATATTTTCCACCAAATAATAACTCGATGTTTTTATCCTTACTAATGACATAATTTTTGGCATAATTTAATACAATTCCCAATATGAATAAACCATAATATAATGGAATAATACATTAATTTCCAAATTTCGATAATATAAATGAAGGCATGATATAAATAATTCAATAAATAAATGTTAAACACAATTAACCAAAATTACCTTAACATTAAATAATATTTTACCCTAATTGTTTATCACATATCCTTCATCTTACACCTTTAAGATATATAGAATCATTCTTATCAAATAATCCTTTATATTAAACATAATGGCTCTATATAACTGAACCCAATAAAAACACACGTAAAATATTGTTAATAAAATCAAAATAAAAAAATTTAACTTATAATATGTTTACCAAATTAAAACTAATGTTTATCCATCAAAATTTTGTGTAAAATAAATAACTTATTAACCAGTATATCATTTAGTCCAGTGGTATGTATTGCACTCATGCCTATTTTCATTTGTAGGTTCAATACCTATGTCTATAAAGGATGTGATAGGTCATCTCATGACATATTGATTTTACTTTTGTTATATATATATATATATTGATATTATTAATATAACATTCACAATATATAATGAATAACCTCAAAATTTACAGTAATTATCAAAACTCTTCCAGAAATATTTTTTCACAGAACCATTTTATGCATTTATTTTTTGAAATAAAATCCCACATTTGGATAAATTAATTAATTAAACTTTTTAATTTTTTTATTATATTTATGTTTTGGGGTAGTATATAAAGTCTATAAAAAATAAAAAAAAGTGACAAATAAAGTAAGCTGAAAACACTTCACACCATGACACTTGACAGTGTAGTGTGAAACTATATTTTTGAAGAATGATTAAAACTATAGTTGGGTAAAAGATAAGTCTAGGACTGAGACCATAGCTCAAAAGTGAATAAACGAGATAAATCAGTGTAAAATTAACAAGAAAACAACATTACATGTGATGTATATAAATCACATATTGTAAAATTTTGTGATACAAGCAATGAAACATGACATAAAAATATCATCCCACACATGACAAGTTGGGAATCCACTATTCATTATGTAAAATATTTTATAGATCAGATGATTGGACCACACATTCTAGGTCATGTAACACTTACAAGATGAGGAAATATATTACCAATTAAAAAAATTAGATTCAGAGCTAATTAAAGTAATACACATTTTTTCACCACATGATAGCCTCGGGTCCATTATGACCCATATATGATGTCCAGAAGGTTCTTTTATGCTTATAAATAAGAGTATTGGGGGGATTAAAAGGGATTTATCAAGGAGGTATTCTCTTTATGATAGGATACTATTTTAATTCTTTACGAGTTTCTTTTCCTTAATTTGTTATCATTATATTCCTATGATGTCTCCCCACTCGTGAATAAACTAGAATTCCCCATCCTTAGAGGGGAAGTTTATTTTTATGATTGGGAATGGGGGAGGTTGTTCCTTTTATATTTTCATGATTTTTATTGTTATATTGAAGAAAAATAATTTTATTTTCTTCATTTTGGTTTCAATTATTTATAGTTTTAATTATCTCATGCGACTGTGTAGGGTTTTGATTTCGTTAAATTATAATTTCCTTAGCTGATGATTATTAAATCCCTCCACCCAATCCTAGTCGGTATACAGTGTATCATGCTTAGGTTGAGTGTTGAGTGATCATTTATTTTCATCAAGTGCATGAATTTACGGTAATAACTATAGTTTTTAGGTATTAAAATTACCTAATTAGGGATTTCACTAATTAAACAAAATAAATCAGTGCATTGAGACACACATATGGATGAGAGTATAAAAATATGATATTTCAGTTAGGGTAATTCTCAAATTCACTAGAAATACAAGAGAGATGGATAAATCGATATATAAATCTGACTCTTACCAAAAAATAGAATAATACTGGGTAGTTAATTGAAAAATTATGATATCACTACACTGGTTCTTGGAAAACCTGTTATGATGACCATCATTCTCAAATATTTTGAAAGAAATCAATTTAAACCAATTTTTTCAATTTATAAAAATGAAATAAAATTATTTTTATCAAAAAAAATACATTTTTAATGTAATCTAATTCAAGAAACAACATGTGTTTACTATAATATTATACTAGGTAATATATTAATATAAATTTTCCATTCCCCACAATAAGTGTGTGTCCGTTTTCTATAAGAATTGTTTTCACTAAATTAAATAATCATAATTGACTATTATTACCTTAACATTAATAATCATACTAACCCTAAAGGTTATCAATGTATTTAAACTTATTCCCTCAAAATATTAAATCATTATTCCTCAAACAACCGTCTTACTAAAACTAATGTGATATTTAAGGTTCATATATACCTCAATAATATATTAAAACATCTTAAATATCTCCAATGTACTTCCATCACATAAAACCATAGAAGTGTTGTCTAAGAAACTGAACTTATGATCATACTTAAACTCATAAACCCATGGTGGTATCTGGAACTATTATTGTAATAATATATGATGAAAAATATGCTACCAAAAATTAATAAAATCCAGATATTTTTCATGAATTTAAGAATGAAAATATCATTGAAAAAAAATACTTCTACAATATAATTCATAATTCCAAATATAAAAATACTTTACAAATTTTACATAAATGATTAGAATAAAATTGGTCCATCCCCTTGTCTAGGAGCTAACATTAAGATGAGGGAGTTGACTCATATAGTCCCAAAGTTCCCCACATTTAAGACAAAAAACAATAAATAAAATCCTCAAATGAAATTTATTCTTCTCTATTGAAAACCTGACTTTTTTTGAATAATTTATTTCTCAATTTCCATATTTTCTGCTCATAAAACATTTTGCTATTACATTGTTACATTCTACTGGGTTTCTCATTAAATATTTTTGAGCGGATTTGAATTTATCATTATTTCCTCTATGGTATCCACCACATGAGCACGTATAGTGCGCCATCCTGAACGTTTTTTGTTATTCTAAGAGTTGGTTTAAGTAGGGTTTCTTAGTCATAAATTTTGATAATATATTTGGAATAATCAAAATATCTTTTAATGAAGTTCTGATCCTAATTTTCGCAGTATCACTATATTTTAAATCATACTTAGTGTTAACATCAATATTCTTGGTTCTAGCCATTGACTAGAAACAAAAATAATTGTGTTAGGAACACTAATCATAATTACAAAAAATAAATTATAGCATTTCTAAATCATGAAACCAACTATTCAATCAATGAAACCTTATTTTTAACCAAGTAAATTAATTTTAATAATCTATTCCAATACTTCATGATGGTTCATAATGAAAATGGGAATTAACCAATGAATAATCATTGGGAGAACCAATCTACGTGTGTACAAAGTCCTGTTGTTGTAAACAAGGTGATGATTTAGTCAAATCCTAATACACCACTTTTGAATTTTTTTACCCCTTAGTACAACTATGCTAGAGATACATCCACTTATAGTATCCTGACATTTATATACATTTAGGAAAAATACTTATTATCAAACATACCAAAACATTAGGATATTATCATATTATTATAAATATATAAAAAGTCTAACAAAATTTTTGGTTTTCTAATCTTTGTTTTCATAAATATAGTTATGAGGGATTATGCTAAAATTTCACTAATACCAACCATCAATACATAAACCCTAGTCTCTTTGAATTTTTGGTTACTTTATTACATCAGTTCTAGATATAATTGATTACATCCCAAAGGACCAAATAGTTTAGTAGTTCTGAAAAAAAAGATTCATATGTGAATTTCAGTTTACATTTGAAAACATAAAATAAAAAAAATATCATTAAGAACACCACAATTCCATTAATCTTATCCCTTTATATTAAACATAATTAATTTCTTCATATCATGGGGAAAGGAATCATAAAAAATGGGTGAGCTTATATGCTTAGTAAGGGTGTGTGTATAATGGATTATATCATTACTACATAAAGAATATTTAATATTTAAAGGTAAATAACTACAAACACATTAATTTAATCAATAACATGAATGTGAATAATTATATGGAAGTAATAAATGATGATAAAATAATTCCATATAAATAATCACATGATCTTGAAAATTATCCATTGATATCATAAATAATCAAATAATCACATTTCCCTTAATAAGTAATCTAATAATGAGGTAATGCATAATTTCCGACATCATAACCATGACATCAGGGCCTCATGCCAAAAAATCTTCTATAAATGTCTAAGATCTCATCCTAATTCTTAAGTTAGTTTTACTCATGAGACATGTTTATGGGTTAAGGGGATATGCTTGGACCTTCCCATTACATACAAATTCTATTTAATTCCTCATTTAAAAAGTTTTAATCATAATCAATATAAACATTTGTATTGAAAAAATTTCATAAAAATTTCTAATAATATCACTGGTTAGTAAAAAAATTATGAACCATCCAGTATAATATAGTAAATGATATAAAAATAGTACATCACTTGAAAATCTAATATTAACCCATCTTGAGAAATAATAAGGATGGATTCATTTTAACAAATCCCTTTAGAATAAAAATTTGAATAATGTGTTTTTTAATTTATAAATAAAGTTAAATAAAATGATCTTTTTAATCATTCTTGCGAAAAATAAATTTTTCAAATTGAAAAATACTTTTAAAAACTATACTTTTCTTGAATATTATGAAAAACATTTTACTTGAAAATTCTAATCAAAACATGTAATGTAATATTAAAAAATATATATGACTGTTTCATTGGGAAATATGTCCTAGAAGGGGTTTCTCTCATCATGTTACCATTAATAGTTTTACCTGAATCTCCTAATTATTTCATCATCCTTAGCTGGGTATATAACTACTTTCCAATGTTTACTAGGAATCTAGGTTTTCAGTCCCAATTACACTTAGGGACTCAAATTGGTCGAGAGGATGGGAGGATGGGATAATCTCACCCATTTTGGGAGGAATATTTGAATACTCCATAACACTATTATATACTTAATATATGTTTTTGAATCCTTTCTTAATCCTGATACAAGAACGGTTACCCTAACAAAATGAATTTAGTTTAATTCTTTTTAATTTGAAAAAGATCAGGATCTCTTGGGTGAGTCCATCTGTACGTGTCCAAGGTTATCCATCATTCCTTGATAATAGTCGGTGGGTTATATGTTTTTACCATATAACCAAACGCTTTTGAATGTAATCACATTTGAGGATGTGAATAATAATAGGATGATGGTATTGAGCCTTTATGAGGCATCCAATGTATCAGGGTTTTTGTAGGAATAAAAACACATGTAGGTCATTTAACCTCTGCACTTTTACATCATGAAGAAGGAATTATATGGGTGCTCTTGACTCCTTTAAGAAAATGTCCTAGAGGGATGTCCTGCATATCCCGAATATAGAAAAAATCACAGTTTCTGTAGTTAATTCTAATAGTAATTTTATATTAGGGTTTACCATGTCATTATGGAGGATCATGGTGTTGATGAAAAAAAATTTGCAGCTCCCTAAGCTCACATGGTCAATTCTCTCTGTGAGAAAAAAGGGATAGAATGTAAGTAAAGTTATTATTTTGGACAAGGGACTCATATGTGGGTCCCTTCATGGATGATCATTACAGATCATGGGCTATAAATGGAGGTGAACTGTGTAGCATGAATATGGAAGTAATTAGAGTCATCTTAGTTCCCTTTTTGTTGGATCTTACACACTAATTCTTCCCCTGATAGAAGAGATTTATTATGTCAGTGACATGTTCTTTGCATCCCCCCATGCCCACATGAGCCAAGCTTGGTTTGAGAAACAAGGGGAGAATATGACCATCATCACTATATATTGGAATGGGAATTTCATATTAGAACAGTCCTAGGGATTTTTGGTATAGGTCTCAGGCCATAGTGAGGAGTCTTATGTATCCTTATTGTGGCAGGAATCAGACATCTCATAGGTCACTTTATGATGGGGCTTAGACACTAAGATTTCCCTATACCATTGTAAGGGTTTATAAGGCATATGATATGACCATTATAACTCCCTAATACCACATTATCCATGCCCATTTATGAGAAAAAATGGAGAGCATGTAATCAATGTCATTTGTTTGAACAAGGGACTCATATGACGGTCCCTCCATTGATGATTAATATGGAGCTCGTGCCTCAGAGGGAGTTGTCCTACATATCCTAAATATGACAGGATTCAAATTCATCCTAGTTTCTTTAGTTTCTAGCCTTACACACTGAGGCAGGTCTATATATCTTTCCTTACATGCTGGGGAAATATATCAAACCCAGATTTTGGGATTCCTTGTTGATCTAGACTTCTTATATATAATACGTTGCAAGACACACTTGGCACAACACGGGGGTTATTTCATGACCTGGATTTACACAAATATAGGGTGTCATAAGAAACATTGTGTCATATCCCAAGGGTTGTTGTGTCTCTTGGATGATACCTCTAGACGACACCACAAGACTAGGAAAACATGTCTGGAAGGCATCACCAGTCTCAGGAGACATGAGAAAAGGGTGTCATGGGGGCTTGGTTTTCATGTCTGGAAGCTTTCGTAAGACTCGGTTGATATGAGAAAGTGATGTTATATGAGTCGAGTGATGTGTTTGTAGGATGTCTCATGTACTGGGTGATAAACCCTCAAGGTTCAAAAGAAATGAGGGACACTTGAAAGGGATATATATGATGTTCTTGGACAAGTCTGTAGGAGGCCATGTGTCCCAGATGACATGCCAAAGATAATTTGAGAAATCTGGGCATTGTGACTTGGTGCTATCGCGTGTCATTTTATTCCACACACAACACGTACGAGGTTTAGTGAGAATTTATTTTACATAATCCTTCTTCCTTAGAACTTGTTTTTAACCCTTGAACTGTAAATGCCTTGATATTTTTCAATGTCAATTTCTTTGAGTATTGCATAATTTTGAGGAAATGTGGTATGCTCTTCTCATATCCTATAAGATTATCTTCATGTGATCTATGAGTGATCATGTGAAGAACTTTATGTCTATCTCATGACTACTATGGCTTCCCAATAGTATATTAGTCCAAAGCATGCTAGCTGAACACGTGATTAGATTCATCGAGAAGTCCCTAGAAATCAGGAGACGAACCCTATAGATATTGGGAATCCTGTCAATCCAAAAAAACCCATTATTTATGTTTGGGTGAGGAATTTATAGTCATCGCTACCCCTAATACTTGTTAGTTTATGAGGATCATCTGACACAAGTCAAGTCTGGAGTCAGTGTAGATACATGGTGCCATGCGGTTTTGTGAGTCTCTTTTGTGGACTGCTTCAAGAACATCACCTGACATTTAGTGATCATGAGTCTCCTTCATCATTGAATCCTTTATCAGATTATTTTCAATTATATATGACTTTTTTGATCATGTTGTTGTGTCTATGGAACTCCATAATTGTATGATAACAAGTATCAGAGCCTTTCCATGATTCGAGTACCCATGGGAAGACACTCGCGAGACCTTGGGTGAATTTTCCTGGGATCTCATGGAATAGTGATGCAGGTGCTCTGGGGGAGTCGCATGTCATTCAGTGACCACGACTTCCACTCACATGCACCCTTTTGATCCGTTCGGTTTGATGTAACAATGGTTGGGATTCATATGAGATTGCATGTGTCTATAAGAGGTTATTTATTAAATTTTTTAGAGATGTGTGTTGTGACCAATAAAGGTTCGATGGGGTTGTGTGAGCATTAACTATCCTAAAGACAGGGGTAAAAAGTCAAAGGGCATCCGCAAGACAAGTCAGGCATGTCATTTAATGCTCTCAGTGCCTTGTGGGTCATCAGGGGTGCATCACATGTCTATTTCAGAATCAAACCCCCTCTCACTTCTTCCCTCTTCATCTTATTTGTTTTATTTTACAATTTTCTAGGATCATCCATGTTGGAATGGTAAGTGTCTATGATTTTTACATGATTATTGGATCATGTCTTTGATTCGAAATATTGGTCATATGGAGAGTGTGAAATCATTAGCGGATAGGTTTATCCATATATCCTTATAGCGTCAAGTGGTTTCATGGGCTTGTTTGAGGACTTCTGTGCAGTGAGTCTAAAAACCTAGAGGGTTTTTGTGAAGAGAGGTAGACATGTCCTAGAGGTCTGGTGGAATCTCATGGATTACTCAGGGTGTGTGTCGCATGTATTTTAGCAGATGTGAACCAATCTCACTTCCTTATCTTTCCCTCCTTTGTTTTATGTGGTGATGGCTTGGATGTTATTCAATATTGATTTGATGTCACAAATGGATTTTCTTCTTCCTAATGATTATCTAACTCTTGAGATTCCTGACCAATGGGGGTATATTTCATTAGAATGAAATACCTATTTATTCTCAGAGGATTCTGGATGGTATTTCAGGAACATGCCAATGAAAAACCATGCGGCCTGAGGGAACTCATTCTGTTTTCTAGGTGGGGCTTCAAAAGAGAAGGCATGTTGGATGAAGAGGGCTTCACGAGAATATCCATGTGTGATGTACCATGCGTGGGGCCATTGTGTGAAATTAAAATGCGAAAAAATCGTGATTCACTTAGAGGATTCATGAATATTTGACCATCCTCTTCTTCTTTGATTTATCAGGAAAAATAATACCAACATTTATTTATTTCCTCTTTTTGTGATTTTTTCGGTTCTTATTTAGTAGGGGTCAAAAAATATCCCCCTCCTTAGCAGTATCTGAGGGGACAATGACTCGACTAATAGGAAAACTAATGCCCTCCAAAACCTTCGATGATGTTGTGAACCAATTCTTATGGAGACATTTGGTCTATCGGGCAACATTTGGTATTCCATGAACTGCTAATATATAGGGGGTGGAGGACAATTCATTCTACCGGATGCCTATCATCAAATCTCTCCCCACTATTTCTCTCGTCATGAGACCCTACCGTGAACCCTGATCATGATCCTTGTCTGTAGGTCCGTGCTGTAAACCCATCCCACTAAAGCAATTCATGCAAGTCTGGTTTCTGCCCAGGCACATTCCTGCCCCGACTAAAAATGTTTTTTTGGTAATTCCTCATATTTTTTCTCTTAGTTCCATTGTCACCTCAAGTGATTTGGGAAGGATCAATGACCCATTCATTTAAGAATTTTCCAATAGCATGACCATGTTTAATTAACTATATTATGAGTATTCAAGAGGGTTAAATGATTCATGTGATGACCTATAGGGTTTTTGTGTAACGACCCAAAATTTCATTAATGGAAAATCCCTCTTGATCCAGTTAAATGTTTCTTTATGTTTTTATATGATGTCAACTTCTTTAGTTTAACGTTAAGATTTGTGACCGTTGCTTTTATAGCCGTTGAACAGTGATCATCTGGGTAGTTTAAATATAAGGCTTTAACGAACCAATTTTCTACTCAGACAAAGGAAGCGATGGCCTCATCCAGTAGAATTGCCCCTTACGAAGCCCATTTGTCGGAGCTCGGAAAGGAGGTGGCGTCTTTGGGATTTTCCCTTGACCAAGCCCAAGCTGAGCTTCATCAAGTCAAGCTCGAACGTGATCGTCTACGGGAAAAATGGAAGTTGATAGAGATTACCACTCGAGCGATGTTATCCGAGCAACCCCAAGAGTCTGTCACCATCGCACACCTTACCCTTAGGTCTTATGAGGCTATTTTAAGGGGTTATGTAACAAATAAGTAGCACCATTTTCATGTACATTATTTTTGTATATAATAATGAATATAATTTCTAGTCATTTTTGATGCATTGTAATTAGTTTTTAAAGTACAAATGATGTTTTTAGTTATTATTTAATTAAGAATTATATTTTATTAAATTAAAGGATTTTTGAATTAAATAATATTTTAATAAAATATTATTATTAATATTAAATTAATTTTTATTAAATATATATGATCTTATAATTTTATGAATGCAATTAAAATTTTTATTAAGGTTTGAAAGCCATTTCTGTCAAAACCCGTGAATTTTTTATAAATGTCGGTTTTTATTTTAAAAGTGAAAATTCACATATTTAGAAAATTATTTAGATAAAATAAATATTATTTTTGGAATCAGGACGTCGAAATTATCCAACGGTGAATTTTTCATAATTTTCTGAGACAGTCAAATTTTTGGGTAAAAATTAAATACCATTTAAATATATAATGTGTTTTATGACATCATAATGACCCAATGGTGATGTAATAAAATACCATAATCCTTATGTTCGGCCAATATGTGTTTTATCAATAAAATAATGAGGTTTTGGGTTTGTTTGACTCACTTTTCAAAGCATTAATGGAGCCCTCAAGACTTATTCAACACTTTGCCTTTTTAAATTAATTTCCATGGGAGTGTGACTCACCTCCACATAAGCAACCCTAATTTTTTAATAAGTTCGGACCTTGGCCTTGTAAAATATTGTTTTCCTCTTCCCTTTTCCAGAAACCATGGGCAAATACCATGGGATGGTTTGTGGTTTGGATTATTTTAATATAAGGGGTCCCAAACCTAAATAATAAAGAATTCTCTCACCTTTCCTATATAAACCCACCCAAGCTCCCACTTCCTCCTCACTCAAAGCCCTTGAAGTTCGTCCAAACTCTGCCCTACTCTCTCTAGAATCCTCTCAAGGTGCCCCAAACTCCCAAGAAGCCTCTCACAAGCCTCTCTCTAGCCTTTGGAAGCACACTTCCAAGTAAGGGTTTTTCTTCCTTTCTCATTTTTGTCAATTTTCATTAAGTTGTATTGCCCTTTTAATTTCATTTATGAATGTTGGGGTATGGTTTCGCACCTCTCCCATACTGCCCTCTTATTTTTTTAATGATGGGAGACCCCTTTCTCTCTCATTAAATGCCTCCCATGTACACCCGTTACTATGCCGAAATTCCGAAAGGAACCTTTTTCTCCTCCTCTATATTCAAGAAATACTTTTGTATCATGAATCTAAATTCCTTTTCAATTGTTGGGACATGTATCTATATGACCTCCTTACTGTCCATTACATGTAAATATGATGAGGAACCCCTTTCTCCCTCATCAACCCTTTTTATGAGTTCTTATGTCACGCCGTTACGCTGCCGAAATCGCACCGATTTTCTAAGCCAATGTCATTGTGTAGTGAATACCATGCCCATTTCTCCATCAAGGGTATTCACCTTTATGCACATTTACTTATTGATTGTAAAGTTTCATGTATGAATTCCACATTCCTTTATCTTGGAAGAAATTATTATGTTTTATGAATCCATGTTTTATGATCCATGTGGCACACTTATGCATGAAATGAAATGTTTAAGAAGGGTGCGCCCTTTATAGCGCTCCAATGCATTGGGTAAAGTATAGTATCATGATACGTCATGTGCAATGAGTGTTGACTCATGCTAATTCAAGTGCAACGAGGGTTTACTCGTGCTTCAAGTGCAATGAGGGTTTACTCATGCTCCATGTGCAATGAGCCTTGGCTCATGCTAATTCAATGTTAAGTGTTGTTGCCACATTTCCATGTTATGATTATCATGCTTTATCATGCCTTTATGTTCATGTCTCTCTTATGATATATTGATATGCCTATTGCCTAACATGTATTGTACTCCTCATGTTATTCATTATGTACTCCCTTACTGGGCTTTATAGCTCACCCTTTTCTTATGCATGTCCTCAGGTTATCCCATGCAATGCTAAGTACGAAGGAATGTAGTGGTCATGTAAAGGAAGTTTTCAATAAGGATGTTGTATTTCATGTTTAAAGTTTTTATGTAATGATCCTAAGCCCCAAAGACACTAAACCTCTCGATCTTCTTTGTTGTATCATGTGAAGTTTTATGTAATAAAGCATGTTTAAGTTGTAATAAAAAGCAGGGTTGTCATAGTTGGTATCAGAGGATAGGTTTAGTTATTTTTGGGATTAGGAAACCCTAGTAAAGCCTTAGATACAAGACTAAGCATAATAAAAACATCCCTAAATTTTGGTAAATACTAAGTAAGTGGTTTATCAAACAAATACATCCCTGTCTGGATACGAGCAGGTAGAGGCGGCTCTGGCACAGATGTATCCTAGGGGTAAAACCCGAAAACACCGCTTTGAGCTAGACTCGAACGGGAACTGGTGCACGACAACGGGCCTTGCTGCACTCTTGGTTACGACACTCCCGGGGGATATGTTTTGATAAATTCACAATCTTAGTATGAACCCTTATTAAGGGAAAAATGCCCCTAAGAATATATGTTAGAAGGTAGATCATGAAAAGCCTAGATTGAATCCTATAGACTCATGAGTTAAAGAGATTAAAGTTTATTTATAAGTCATCAACTTTTTTCTTTGGATTACCCTTTATGTGTTACCCCTAACTTTTCTTTTATTCCAGCCAATGGCCGGTAACAGGAGAACTCGGGCTAACAACCGTTGTGAAGATCAGTGTGATGATTGTACCAATGAGATTCCCAATCCAATGGGAGCGGGAATCGCGAACTTTGTCACGCTTCTCTCTCAGCTAACTCAAGTTTTGAATAGAAACACTGGTCAAGAGGAACGTTCAACCCCCCCTAAGAAAGAACAAGTCACTATTGAAAGCTTCATGAGACAAAGGCCTCCTACTTTTAGTGGATCATCGGATCCCACGATTGCTGAACAATGGATCAACTCCATTGAAAAGATATTCTCCATCCTCCAATGCTCTGAAAAAGAGAAGGTTCTCTTGGCAGCTTATCGTATGGAGGGTGAAGCTGATCAATGGTGGACGTTGATCAAAAATACGAAGCCTGAGGAGGAGATCGAGGCTTTGGAATGGAAGGTATTCCGGAAGATGTTTTTCGATAAATATTTTCCACGCACCCTCCGTCTTAAGATGGAAAGGGACTTCCTTTCCCTCAAGCAGAAAGATGAGGAATCTGTGGGAGTATACGAGGAAAACTTCACAAGGCTTGCACGATACGCTTCTAGCTTTGTTGTTACCCCCGAATGAAAGGTTGACCGCTTCTTTGGTGGGCTGAAGCCTAGCTTGCGGAAAGCATTAGCGATCCGTGACTTCGACAGCTATGAGGAAATTGTCCGATGTGCCCTTAAGGTTGAAATGGAGATCGGAGAATCACAGGGGTATCATGGGGACAAGAAGCGGAAGGTGGACTTCAATGCTGGTGGTCCGATGGATAAATCCAACGGCGCTAAGAAATTCCAGCACCCCACTTGCCAAAAGTGTGGAAAGAAGCACCCTGGAAATTGCCTTAGGGGGACAAGAAAATGCTTGAAATGTGGAAGAGAAGGGCACCTAGCTGTTAACTGTCAGCAAGAAGGACCCGCGGCTGCGACGGAGGGGAGGAACGCTCCGTTCGAACCTAAACGCGTTGTTCAATGCTTCAAATGCAAAGAACCGGGTCATTTTGCGAATCAGTGCCCTAATCCAAGGGTTATCGGAGGCAATCAACAACCTCCAAGACAGCAAGGAAGAGCTTTTTCCATCACTTCTGCCGAAGTGAACCCCGACAACGAAGTGGTGACAGGTACGCTAGTTATTCATTCAAGAATAGCGAATGTACTTTTTGATTCAGGTTCTACGCATTCTTTTATATCTCAAAAGTTTAGTAGAATAATCCCTGCACCACCACAAGTCATGGAAGTAAAGATTTCGGTGAGTATGGCAAATGGGGCAATCATTGCATCCCATGAGTATAAGTCCTCCCCTGTTATAATCTGTGGATTGAATTTCCCGGCGAACCTCGTCATACTCCCTTTGGTGGAATTTGATGCAATTCTTGGCATGGATTGGCTTTCCTTATATAGAGCCAACATAAATTGTCGGGAGAGGGAAATCACACTCCATATGGAGAATCGACCCCCGATTCTTTACAAGTGTCAGGAGGAAGATGAATCTCCTTTAGCTCCATCATCTCAAGCATGGATATTACTGCCTTATGAGCACGCATATCTGGCTCAGATGATTGAGTCCAAGGAAGAAACCACCCTTGAAGAAATGCCTATTGTGAGGGAATTCGCTGAAGTATTTCCCGAGGAACTTCCTTGTCTTCCTCCAAAAAGAGATGTTGAGTTCTCAATTGAACTTATACCTGGGGCGCTACCAATATCCAAGACTCCATATAGAATGGCTGTGGTTGAGCTTGAAGAACTGAAGAAACAACTACAGGAGAATCTGGATAAAGGGTTTATACGCCCAAGTGCATCACCATGGGGTGCACCAGTCCTCTTCGTCAAGAAGAAGGATGGGTCAATGCGGCATTGCATCGATTATCGTGAACTTAACAAAATCACGATAAAGAACAAGTATCCTCTCCCAAGAATCGATGACTTGTTTGATCAGCTGCGTGGAATTCAATACTTCTCCAAGGTCGACTTGCGGTCGGGATATTATCAAGTAAGGGTGAAGAAGGAAGATATCCCCAAGACTGCTTTTCGTACAAGGTACGGGCACTATGAATTCATAGTAATGCCTTTTGGACTCACCAATGCTCCAGCAATATTCATGGACTTGATGAATAGAGTCTTTAGAGATTACCTAGATAAATTTGTGGTAGTCTTTATAGATGATATTCTGATATACTCCAAAACCAAGGAGGACCATGAGGAGCATTTAAGAACTGTACTGGAGACTTTGCGCAAGGAGAAGCTCTATGCCAAGTACAGCAAGTGTGAGTTCTGGTTGAAGGAGGTCTCATTCATGGGCCATATCATCACAAGCAATGGGATATCTGTGGACCCCTCCAAAATAGATGCAATTGAGGGATGGCCGAGGCCAACATCGGTAACTGATATCCGTAGCTTCTTGGGGTTAGCTGGATATTATCGACGATTTGTGAGAAACTTCTCACGATTGTCCAACCCTCTTACCAAGCTAACTCGAAAGGGAGTAAAGTTTTCTTGGAGTGATGAATGTGAAGAAAGCTTCAAGGAGTTGAAAAGGAGGCTTATCACTGCACCCGTGCTCACTTTACCCACAAGTGGGGAACTTTTTGTGGTATTCAGTGATGCTTCGAAGAAGGGCTTAGGATGTGTGCTGATGCAGAATGATAAAGTGATATCCTATGCCTCAAGGCAGTTGAAAATCCATGAGCGAAACTATCCAACGCATGATCTGGAGTTGGCGGCGGTGATCTTCGCCTTGAAAATCTGGCGGCATTATCTCTATGGGGAGAAATGTGAGATATATACTGACCACAAGAGTCTTAAATATATATTCACACAGAAAGAGCTTAATATGCGCCAGAGAAGATGGATAGAGCTCATCAAGGATTATGACTGTTCAATACATTACCACCCTGGGAAGGCGAACAAGGTGGCGGATGCCCTAAGTAGAAAGGATCCAGCAATTCTATCAATGATGAGAATTGAGAAGGATCCAATCTTCTTAGACTTGATGAAGATGGACGTGGGAATCATAAAGAAGGGAACATCATCAATCCTTTCACAAATGATTGCTCAACCATCTCTTTTGGAAAGTTTAAAGGATGCTCAAAAGGATGATGCGAGAATCCAAGAAAAAGTGGAAGCTATCAAAAAGGGAAAATCCTCAGAGTTTAATGTTAATGAAGAAGGAATTGTGCGGTTTGGGAAAAGACTATGTGTCCCATCAAGTTCGGAGCTGAAGAAGGAACTTTTGGATGATGCACATAGTTCAAATTTCTCTATTCACCCAGGGAGCACAAAGATGTATCGAGATCTCCGAGAAAACTTTTGGTGGGATAATATGAAGAAGGAGATCGCCGAATATACATCAAAGTGCCTGGTGTGTCAGCAAGTGAAGGCAGAGAGGCAGAAGTCTAAGGGGATGATGCAACCATTGCCCATACCAGAATGGAAATGGGAGAACATCACCATGGACTTCGTCACTGGACTTCCAAGGACATCCAAAAGCAACAATGCAATCTGGGTTATTGTGGATCGTCTTACAAAGACTGCACACTTCATTGCTATTCGAGAGGATTTCTCTTTGGATCAACTGGCACGGATATATATCAGGGAAGTGGTACGGTTGCATGGAGTACCACTATCTATTGTGTCGGACCGAGATCCAAGATTTACCTCTATGTTTTGGAAGAGTCTTCAACATGCTCTGAATACTGAACTGAACTTCAGTACGGCCTATCATCCTCAAACTGATGGCCAATCCGAGCGGACTATCCAAACACTTGAGGATATGTTGAGAGCGTGCTCAATGGACTTTAAAGGAGGATGGGATCAACATCTTCCCCTAGTTGAGTTCTCTTATAATAATAGTTTCCACTCGAGCATCCAAATGACACCATATGAAGCCCTGTATGGGAAAAGGTGTAGAACACCGGCATGTTGGGATGAGGTCGGTGAACGTAAGCTGCTTGGACCAGAAATGGTCGAAGAAATGGTGGAGAAGGTGAAAACCATTCAGCAGCATATCAAGGCATCCCAAAGTCGACAGAAGAGTTATGCATATAATCGTCGACGAGACCTTGAGTTTAAAGTCGGAGACATGGTGTTTTTACGCATATCTCCGTGGAAGAAGGTCATGAGGTTTGGAAAGAAAGGGAAGTTAAGTCCAAGGTAAATCGGCCCATTCGAGATTCTTGATCGTGTTGGGGCTGTGGCCTATCGACTAGCACTTCCACCTACTATGGCCAAGGTGCATGATGTCTTCCATGTATCCCTCTTAAGGAAGTACATACCAGACCCTTCACATGTACTCTCTTCCGAGGTGGTACAATTAGAAGACGATCTTTCTTATGAGGAGCAACCAGTGAAGATCTTAGATCGTAGAGAAAAAGTTCTACGAAATAAGACAATGCCCCTCGTCAAGGTGTTGTGGAAAAACCACAAGTTTGAAGAAGCAACTTGGGAGTCGGAGGATATGATGAAGCTAAGTTACCCACATTTGTTTTAGTGTGGGAAAAGGAAAATTTCGAGGGCGAAATTTCTTAAGGGGGGAATGTTGTAACGACCCAAAATTTCATTAATGGAAAATCCCTCTTGATCCAGTTAAATGTTTCTTTATGTTTTTATATGATGTCAAATTCTTTAGTTTAACGTTAAGATTTGTGACCGTTACTTTTATAGCCGTTGAACAGTGATCATCTGGGTAGTTTAAATATAAGGCTTTAACGAACCAATTTTCTACTCAGACAAAGGAAGCGATGGCCTCATCCAGTAGAATTGCCCCTTACGAAGCCCATTTGTCGGAGCTCGGAAAGGAGGTGGCGTCTTTGGTCTTTGCCCTTGACCAAGCCCAAGCTGAGCTTCATCAAGTCAAGCTCGAACGTGATCGTCTACGGGAAAAATGGAAGTTGATAGAGATTACCACTCGAGCGATGTTATCCAAGCAACCCCAAGAGTCTGTCACCATCGCACACCTTACCCTTAGGTCTTATGCGGCTATTTTAAGGGGTTATGTAACAAATAAGTAGCACCATGTTCATGTACATTATTTTTGTATATAATAATTAATATAATTTCTAGTCATTTTTGATTCATTGTAATTAGTTTTTAAAGTACAAATGATGTTTTTAGTTATTATTTAATTAAGAATTATATTTTATTAAATTAAAGGATTTTTGAATTAAATAATATTTTAATAAAATATTATTATTAATATTAAATTAATTTTTATTAAATATAAATGATCTTATAATTTTATGAATGCAATTAAAATTTTTATTAAAGTTTGAAATCCATTTCTGTCAAAACCCGTGAATTTTTTATAAATGTCGGTTTTTATTTTAAAAGTGAAAATTCACATATTTAGAAAATTATTTAGATAAAATAAATATTATTTTTGGAATCAGGACGTCGAAATTATCCAACGGTGAATTTTTCATAATTTTCTGAGACAGTCAAATTTTTGGGTAAAAATTAAATACCATTTAAATATATAATGTGTTTTATGACATCATAATGACCCAATGGTGATGTAATAAAATACCATAATCCTTATTTTCGGCCAATATGTGTTTTATCAATAAAATAATGAGGTTTTGGGTTTGTTTGACTCACTTTTCAAAGCATTAATGGAGCCCTCAAGACTTATTCAACACTTTGCCTTTTTAAATTAATTTCCATGGGAGTGTGACTCACCTCCACATAAGCAACCCTAATTTTTTAATAAGTTCGGACCTTGGCCTTGTAAAATATTGTTTTCCTCTTCCCTTTTCCAGAAACCATGGGCAAATACCATGGGATGGTTTGTGGTTTGGATTATTTTAATATAAGGGGTCCCAAACCTAAATAATAAAGAATTCTCTCACCTTTCCTATATAAACCCACCCAAGCTCCCACTTCCTCCTCACTCAAAACCCTTGAAGTTCGTCCAAACTCTGCCCTACTCTCTCTAGAATCCTCTCAAGGTGCCCCAAGCTCCCAAGAAGCCTCTCACAAGCCTCTCTCTAGCCTTTGGAAGCACACTTCCAAGTAAGGGTTTTTCTTCCTTTCTCATTTTTGTCAATTTTCTTTAAGTTGTATTGCCCTTTTAATTTCATTTATGAATGTTGGGGTATGGTTTCGCACCTCTCCCATACTGCCCTCTTATTATTTGAATGATGGGAGACCCCTTTCTCTCTCATTAAATGCCTCCCATGTACACCCGTTACTATGCCGAAATTCCGAAAGGAACCTTTTTCTCCTCTTCTATATTCAAGCAATACTTTTGTATCATGAATCTAAATTCCTTTTCAATTGTTGGGACATGTATCTATATGACCTCCTTACTGTCCATTACATGTAAATATGATGAGGAACCCCTTTCTCCCTCATCAACCCTTTTTATGAGTTCTTATGTCACGCCGTTACGCTGCCGAAATCGCACCGATTTTCTAAGCCAATGTCATTGTGTAGTGAATACCATGCCCATTTCTCCATCAAGGGTATTCACCTTTATGCACATTTACTTATTGATTGTAAAGTTTCATGTATGAATTCCACTTTCCTTTATCGTGGAAGAAATTATTATGTTTTATGAATCCATGTTTTATGATCCATGTGGCACACTTATGCATGAAATGAAATGTTTAAGAAGGGTGCGCCCTTTATAGCGCTCCAATGCATTGGGTAAAGTATAGTATCATGATACGTCATGTGCAATGAGTGTTGACTCATGCTAATTCAAGTTCAACGAGGGCTTACTCGTGCTTCAAGTGCAATGAGGGTTTACTCATGCTCCATGTGCAATGAGCCTTGGCTCATGCTAATTCAATGTTAAGTGTTGTTGCCACATTTCCATGTTATGATTATCATGCTTTATCATGCCTTTATGTTCATGTCTCTCTTATGATCTATTGATATGCCTATTGCCTAACATGTATTGTACTCCTCATGTTATTCATTATGTACTCCCTTACTGGGCTTTATAGCTCACCCTTTTCTTATGCATGTCCTCAGGTTATCCCATGCAATGCTAAGTACGAAGGAATGTAGTGGTCATGTAAAGGAAGTTTTCAATAAGGATGTTGTATTTCATGTTTAAAGTTTTTATGTAATGATCCTAAGCCCCAAAGACACTAAACCTCTCGATCTTCTTTGTTGTATCAAGTGAAGTTTTGTGTAATAAAGCATGTTTATGTTGTAATAAAAAGCAGGGTTGTCATATTTTGTACACCACAAGTCCTCTGAAAGTTAGGTGGTTCATGAACTATGTATGTGGTTTGCAAATCCCATGTTGATTCATGTGATGCCCATTATGCCATTTTCTCCTATAATGATTTATTTTTTTCGAGAAATTTAATTTTCCTTGTTTGAAATATGAAACATAATTATTTTCATATAGATTATAGTTATTATGAAGTTTGATTTGCTACATCCTACTAGAGGTCCCGTATTTTTAGGAATCACATTGCTGATCCCCACTATCACATGCGTACAGATAATGTTCTACAGTAGAAGATCCTTTCATTCATAATATAAAATTATCACTCGTCTAATTTACTTCCACCATATGATTTTGGATGGATGGATGATGTTGTTATACCTCCCCTTGCTTTTATCTACAATTTCATCAGGCATCTAGCTCTTCAGACAGCATTCATGCAACGATTATAGATAACAGTTCGCTGGTTACATCCCAATATTATGGCTTGTCTTATCTATTGGTTGGTTCTCCCTTGAGTCTGTAAGGTCATTAAATGGGTAAAAAAACTATTTCCTAGAGTTACTTAAGTGTATTCACCTCTGGTATGGATTCTTCTTATTGTGGATGGTACTCAAAATAGGATATTCATCCCTGTTTCAATTTCTCCAATGAATGGGAATGGCTTTTCTAGGTGTGGTAGAGTTGTTCCAAATTTTATAATGATATATATATGGTTAATCTCCATGAATCCATGTGTATATCTCAATTAATTAATTATTACCATCCCAGAATTATTTTGGGAAATGATTAATCGATGATGTCCTGACAGCAACACATTCCATCTTCCTCATGGCAATGTAGGTATCAGTTTACCGGATATCCATCAACTGAGAAACATCCCTCCTCTCAGAGATAAGTATGAATAATTTTCCAACTACAGATTTCTGGTATGATCCTCTATTAATACAGGTATTAGTGAATGAGTGTCTTGACATTGTGAAGAAACAGATAAGGATAGAGTAGAGAATTTGGTTTCTTATTTCCTTTACCGACAAGATCAATATTATTCTTGTGTGGATGTGGGGAAAGAAAAAATGTTATCCACCCCTATTGATTCCCTTCCCAGAATGTCTTATATAGTGTTGGCTCATAACGGGAAATTCTGGATGCTGGGGACTACACCTCAAATGGCTATTGAGTGAACCATGAGGTTTCTTCATTCCATTGTTTGGATGGTTCTCTCTATAAATTCATAAATTGGTGGTTCCTATTGGCTCAGGGTACATGCTTGGGAATTCTTTTTAGAGTGTTGGTAATGGAGGTGTTGCTTGAATAATGGGGGTGAATTTACATGGTGGTACATGTTCTTGAATTCCACTACCAAATATTGGGTCATATCCAACAAGGTAGAACTAAATACATGATTGGTGGTCTTATCAAGTTCATCATTGGCTGGATAGGTTAGTAATTTAATTTTTCTGAGTACTGCAGTATCTATAGGATCAAAGTCCCCATATCCTTCCCAAGATAGCTGAACATATCTGGGGATGGACCTATGTCACTATCCCAAGAAGAAATCAAAGGTGCACGATGCTGATATGGAAACATCATCTTTTCTACCTTCTCTGCACCGTGAAGTATAATTATTTGTGGTGGAATCTTCTCTCTTGGTGAGTGTTGATATATGATCTGTAATTGATATGGGAATCTTGAAGTTAGTGTGGAAGAGCTGATTATTAGTGATCCGTACCCATTGTATAAATTTCTTTGACAGTTTGGACACATTCATTGATTTTTTTCCCATTCCATGGGCTAGAATACAAAGGGAGAGACATCCTAAAATCATCCAAAATTTTTTGGATGATTCTATCCCTTGATGATACCAGAGCATTGATCACCATTATGCCTTCTAATGCTCCCAATTTCTACAACAAGGATTATGCCCAGGATTGGGTGATGGCTTATCCCAATGCGTAGTTAGGGGAACTATTCTACCATGTGGACTATCCCCTTGCGACACCAAGGACCCTATCTATGGAACTATTGTAATTGATTGAGAATTTAGGTGAGGTTTCGAGGAAATAGCCACACTCCGATGATGGTTATTTATATTTTAATTCAGGTTTTGCTGAGGTCACCAATACACCAGTACATTCTGTGATTGATGTGCTTATCGAGAGAGAGGTGTATGGGGAATCCTCTTTGATTTCAAAATTTATTTAGCTAGTTTTTCATCCCCCTATTTCTACCACTAAATCAACAAAAAAGTATCAATCATGTCATAATCTGATCAGGGAGTGTATCCATGTATTGATTACTATGTCCCATATATAGATAGTCTACCATCAAGGTGAGTGGCTTTTCCAATTATTTTATGATCTAGGGGTGTTTGATCAGAAGCCTCTATAAAAAATTATGTAGTGGATCATCCTGATCTGAGGAGACATGGATGCACAGAGAAAACGGATTTCATGATCCTTCTCTTTAGGCCTCCGTTTTGAAAAAAATGAGGGAGGCAGTATTGGCACTGGAGTAAGGTTGTCAGTTTTCATCAAAATTGTAAGCCCAGATAGATGCATGGATGTCACATATATAGAGGAATGAAGATATTATTTCGCATTTGGAGTCCATTATTTTTATATAATTGACCTCATTTTCCACTGTTCATAAGATATTTGATTAATTTACTACACTGATTGATGTTCTCTACTATGAGGCAACGATGGAAGAGGCAAGGAAGGAAATACGCTTGCGCTCAATTGACTCCTCTCTAGACTCTTATTGAACTAGATATCACTGCTGACAATCTTTTTTGTAACCCATTTTTTTATTACATCCCATAAATTTTCTCTAGACACCATTTTTTAGAGAGACTCCAAAAAGTGGAGATTCTTCCCTCTTATTCATACTACCAATAGATGAGTTTATTTAAGATTACTATTCAATTTTCTTCCTTATACGACATATCAATGTTTTTTCCTTTTGTTTTTAGCACACATCCCTTGATTTTCATCATGTGATCATGAATTCTTTTTATATAGTGGGATCACTTAGGCTAGTTGTTTTTCCTGTAAAATGAGTTCATTTATTATCCTTGGAATGTATCATGATCATAACATGGCTATGTAGTTGGACTCATGATAATTTATATATGAAACATTTTAACGCCTTTTAGATCAGCCCATATATTTCTTTTAGTTTAATGTATGTTAGCTCGAACAAAGTATTTCTTATGTTTATGGTTTTTTATCTCAGACCATCTATTTCATTATTTTATGTATTTTTTCTCAGACAATCCATTTCTTTATTTTAATGTATTTTATCTCAGACAAATTATTTATTTTCATTAAGGTCTTTTAGCTCAGACTGTTACATTAGATTATTTTATTTTATCCCATAACTTCTATTTATATAGTTTAAGGTATTTTTTCTGAAACCATTTATTGATTTTTCCTATTTTCTATTAGCTTATAACATTTGATCATGGGATATGGTGCAGATGTGAAAATAATGACTGAGAACAGTTTGTGGTGATGGATTCTATCTTTGTATTTTGGAGGCTTACAATAATCAGAATGTACATTGTCAGAGTGACGTGATTGGTTGATGGCCATAGGCACATATGTAGGAGATATGATTATGTATACATAGTTAATAAAATGGTCCTTGATGACGAGTATACATTCTAAGGGCTATGGAAGGTTATGGTTAAAATATTAGTGAGAATGAAATATTAGAGATACTAGGTCCACCTAAATATTTGGAGTATGGATGATGTAAATCATAACCCAAAAGCAAGAATCTATGGATATGGGATGGTATGGACATGGTGGTTATTTCCCATGTCATTCTGAGATGTCAAGTTCCACTACAGTGTTTTTAAGGCTGACAAGAATTGAAGCTCCATTCTAGAAATGAGATGATTTATTTAGTTGGTGGGTTATGGCCCTTATGCATCTTCCAAATGTCATATTAATGATGATATCCCCATATTTATGATGGATATTAATGGTTTATGAAGATTCAAATTTCATGATGATGAAGGTGGGAATTGAAACGAGGCTATATAGGAATGGTTCCTTTCACCCTAGATAATTTTTTCTCATAAAATGAACCTATAGCTCTATTCCATGTAGTATGAAGTCATGATATGGGAACCCTAAAATTTTAGGAAATGAAGCATCACATTGCATCACTGAGGAAGGGTACAGAACTTGGTGGCATAACATTGAGGATATTGAATATACTTGGAATAATTGTTACAGGGATTATAAATCATGATCTAGAGTTATCACATCTGGATAATGGTATTGGATTTTTCTATAGAGACTGGTTAAAACATATTGGGGTGTTGAGTACTACCATGATGATGTCAGGGGTCATGAGAATCAGAATTCCCTTTTTTAGAGTGATGTGTTTGGTTGACGACCATAGGCACATATGCAGGAGCCTTAGGCATGCATGCATTTTCATAAAAATGGTCTGTGAAGCTAGATATCATTTACAAGGACCGTGGAAGGTCAAGATGATTCATGGAACCCAAAGTAGTGAATTTTGGTTCATGGAAGACATAAAATCCAAGGATAGTTTAAATCCCATGAAGGTTTTATCACTATCTAGCAAATATATTCTCACAGTGAAGAGGTGTGAAAAATATTGCCCTATATTTTTCCTAGACCAGTGGGTATAGCATGCATAGGCTGGAGTTTACTAGGGTTATGTACCCTATGGTATTATGCCTTTTATTTTTTCCACCCTAATTGTTTCCTAACCTATGAGGATGAAGAGTTTTTCGGGAGGGGACTCGACTTTTTCTCCGGTCATCCTTTATGTGGTTTTGTCTTGACAAGTATTTATGTCTCTTTTGCTAGAATTTTATGGTCATACAAGTTGGAAGACTATGGGATAGAGTTTAAGTTCATGCATCTTGACTAAAGCATGTATGTTTAGGGTCATGTGGACTAGGCCATAAGGTGGAGTTCCTAACCTTGTGTTGTGTTGTATGGTCCCATGAAGCTATCTTATGTTAATGAGGACCAAAAAAGTATCAACCACATCACTCCCCTTTCCAATAAGACAAAAAAATTGAAAAAAGGTTTATGGTAATGAATGGGCATGAAGATGAACTTTCTAGCTGTCACTATGAATCTCATGATGACAAGAATCATGCTACACATCGTTTTGGAGCACCGCGAAGTTTCATGTCATGTAGTACGGACATCAACTATGCATTTTAACATACCGAGACTCAAAATTATGGAATACCGTTTATGGTTTATGATCAATATTTTAATTGGTCGGTTTTTTACAACTATTCATTTCTTTTGATGGTATGTCCCTACCAGAATTCCTAATCTCATGTGAGCTAATTTAGGTGTGAGAAACAAGGAAAGGCATGGGATCCCCTCTAGTGTATAGACAAAAGAGGTGTATAAAACATGATTTTTGTATGATTTACTAGATAGAGCTAGATATAAGTTCAAATAAATCCCTGCATATATCATTGGGAATTAGAATCAAGCCATATGTTGTTCTTAAGGGGAACTGTGCAGTTTAACGTCATGAGGCAAGGATGATGTATTACATGATGTGTATGGGAAGGGGAGTTATGGATCCGTGTAGTTTTATGTCATGCAGTGAGGACAACAGTCAATAAATATAATGTCTTCTGGTAAGGAAGAAATCAATACAGTTTAAAGTCACATGATCAGGAAGAAATGTTCCATGATGTTTATCATCATGAGGAGAGGAGGATCTGTTCCAAACAATATAATGTCATACGGTGAGGAAGAGACATTCAATTCAGTTTAACATTATATGGTGAGGAAGAAATGTTCCTTGAAATTTGTCATCATATTGGGTGGATGATATGTTCCACATAGATTAACATCATATGATAAAAATGATTGATGGGTCTTACAATAATGGGGATTCTCTTGTTCTTAATAGATTAGGAAAAGTATTTCTTGAGAAATAATACTTTGGTGGGATGGGTGACTCAGTCTCAATGAATGGGGACAATATAATAGGCTCTATTATGATAGAAAATATGTATTATGAAAGGTTCTTCCCACATAGGCCCCAATTTCAGATCCTTCTTTGCCTATATCATCAGGGTTCTGAGAGACAACACCAATCCTCATGGAAGGAATGAGCGTTAGAGAACATTTTTTTTAAAAGCTTGTGAAACTCAATTATGGTGGACATGGAGGTTCTAAAATGTGTGAAAACATTTTTCATATAACATTTCTAACTCATCCAAACATTTTTTACTATTCACACTCTATGTGATGTTTGAAAATGGATATTCGGTGTGAGGGGAGATAAAAATCTATAGGCAACACTTCCTCGATCCCATAACCTAGTGAGTATGGTGCTGCTGGTGTAGCAGTGCACATGGTGGTATTAAAGTCCCAAAAATCATGGAGGAGTTTATTTGAAAAATAATTCTTATCCTTGTTCGCCATATTTAAAAGTATGTTCAATAAAGTCATATTGAAGTCATCTATCACTCCATTTACTTTTGCATGATAGTAGGACGAGTGACTGGACTCAATATTTTACTCTTGGTAATGATTCTTCAACTTAGTTGAATAGATTTTGGTGCCATTGTCTTTCAATATTGCATGAGGGACTTTAAACCTAGATATGATATGGAACATCAATAATTTGATAATATTCTTCATCCCGAATTCATTGAGGGGTATCACCGCATCCCATTTGGAAAAATAGTCATTGGAAGTATGGATGTACTTGAACTGCTTAGCGGTGGGTGGGCGATATGGCCCCACAAAATCCATCCCCCAAACATAAAATTCCCAGTAATATTTAGAGGTATGCCTTAATTATAGGGGTTGATGCATGAATTTTTTATGAATCAAGCATGATTGGAATTTCATGGGGGGTTCCCCATTGTCTTATTTCATGGTATTCTAGTAATATTCGAACATCATAATTTGGTTGGAGAGCCTAGTCCTATATTGTTGTGTGCCAAAATAGAATTTGTGTACTTACTTCATGATAGCGAGAACTTCTCCTTCTTCTATGCTGTTGATTAGAATTCCATAAAATCCATGCTTAGAGAGTATGTTTCCTCATTTGTTCCATCTTGAAGAGTGAATTTTGATGCCCGGTGTTGAATCTATTCATTTTTTACCTGATCTTCTAGGAGAGTCTCATCCTGAAGATAACAAATTATGGGATCCATCCATCCTGCGGTGGTCATTGGTACATCATGCTCTGGGAAGTTTTGACTTGATTGTTCTATTCCATGTCACATACAGTGATTGATGACAACATTCTTTGATGAATAATACAGAAGATGGCTTCCTCTTGATCAGTTTCGTCCAGGATGGTGGCTACATTGGCAATTACATCAGCACAAGCATTCAATGATCGGGGGACAAAATTCTTTGTGGGATCAAAGTGTAATTCATCATTTAATCCAGTTACATAGTTCTTGATGGGTCCAGTTCCTCTTTATTTAGAGAATTATCACCATTGAATTTCTTTATCATTAACTCTAAATCAACTATGAAGTTAAGGTAGGATATGTACTATTGTAGGTATAATTTCAATCCAATGATGAGGGCTTGGTATTCATCCACATTATGTGTGTAGCCTTTGGACCATGAGAAGGAGTTGGTAAAATTGTTCTGTTTGGGGAGACAAATACTATCTCTAGACCTACCCGGTTGAGTTTTGGGTTCTCTATTCAAGTACCATTAGGACTCTGGGAGGCACCATAAAAGTACATCTCCCATGTTTAGGGAGTTTCATGGTCATAAAATTCCTATTTACAATGGATCTATGTGTTATTTGGTGTATTTTTCAGGGAAGGGTGAACTTTGAGGATATCAGTAAAGTCTTTCCCTTTCACCGACTTTTGTGACACAAACATGATGTCATATTACTGCAAAATGACCACCTTTCGTGCCAATTTCTAATTCAACATGGGGTGACCATGAATATACCTAAGAAACTCAATATGAGAGACCAAGTGGGCATCATTTTGCTTCAATATTTCATCATTTTTTGACAACGATGAGTGAAATCTATTTATTTCCAACATTTGAATATTTTGTCTCAGTACCAATAATTTTTCAGCTATGGTATTAGAGACTATTCTCACTTCTCCCATAATTCTACTGCATGTGGAGGATTCCTAGTGAGTGTTCCACAGTGGCCACATATTAGTTGAGTGGCCCCCCTTCCACCAGGGGCATAAAACTTGTGGGTGCATTAAGTATTTCTTGGAGATTTCGAGGTCTTTCTCACCATCATTGCCCCATTAGTAGGTGGATCCCTTCATTATTAAAATTGAGAAAGGGAAAAAACTACTGGATTGGTTGTCTATGAAATTATAAATATAGGTGAGGTTCCCTAAGAGTCCCCTTAGTTATTTAGGTTTTTTGGTGTGACATTCCCAATATAGTAGTAGTCTTCTCTAGGTGAACCTTAATGTCATGTGGAAATAAAAAAAATCCAAGGAACTACCTTACTTTACCCCAAAGGCACATTTTAATAAATTCATCTTTATATTATGTTGTCATATCTTGTCACATATTTCTCGGAGATCTTTGAAGTGATCACATCGATGTCATGATTTAATGACCAAGTCATTGAAAAAAGACTTGACTACCCTTACCAAAAATGTCTTAATGATGTGATTCATGGTGTAATGATATTTGGAATCCACATTAATTAATTCAAAGGGAATGAAGTTATTTTAGAATATCCCTTGAGGTTCTCTCAAGGTATTGGATTCTTCATCCTCATGGGTTTTCTTGATTTGATTGTACCCTGAGAACATGTCCATGAAAGAAAAGGCGTGGAAGACATCAGTATCATCGACCAAGAGTTCCATGATCGGTAATGAAAAATCACCCTTTATGAAATGCCGACTAAGGTCTTGGAATTCAACACAGACCCAAATATTCATATCCTCCTTTCTTATGGGGATGTTGTTGGAAATCTATCTCAGGAATTTTACTTCTCAGACAAAGATGGCATTGATAAACTAGTCAACTTATGCATCTATATTGGAGGCATGAGAGGGGTGCATCCTATTGGATTATTTTTTGAAACTTTGATTCTCATCGGTTCATCTGATCTGATGTGTAGCCACATCTGTATTCAATCAGTGATTATTTTTGTAGTTCTAGGAAAAATCATATCAGTGCTACTTCAGAAATTCAATACACCTATCTTGCTCCTCGAGAGGCTTGTAATCACTAATCATGGTAGATCGCGAGTGTTCTTCTATCCCTAGATTTATCTACATGAGCTTGTATATGTAAGTGGAGACTTCCTCCTCAAATAATGGAGGGGTGTTCCAATGTTATACCTCATCGTCATCCATTTTTAAGCCTATGGAGACATATTCAAGTGAGTATGGTGACCTGGGGGCCTCTCTATCACTATTAGGGTGAGGGAAGTTATGAGAAGAAAAATCATCATTCCTTTCAATCTCAGTTGTTGTAGAGATATGCCAGAGTTGATTTTCATTGGTGATAGGAGATTGTTGGACCAATGGGGTCAGATCATCCATTTTGACCATATTTATGGTGTGTACATAATCATTATCACACATTATCCTAGGATATATAGTAGTAGTCCCTCAGACATTAGGTGCTGAAACTAGTATATCGTCATCCACCATTGGTTTCATACCTTCCTTATTATAGAAATAAGCTTCAGCATATGTGGATATGTATGTTATGAAGGGTTATTTTTTACTATATAGTATTATAACCTTTCAATTGATGGAGGATTTATGCCATTTATGTAATTCTGATGGTACCACCAAGTCGATATGTATAAAAGTCCTCCAAGAAAGAAATTATATGTATAGTCTTGCTGAATGACAATGAACACAGCCTCAAATGTGAGTTCCCCAAATTGGGATTCCAACTAGATATTCCTAAGAGTCCTTTTCTAAAACTTATCAGATCCCAGGATGGTTATATTTTTAGGGTTTATGTACCCTTTTCTATACCCCAGTCATCATAGGGTATGCACTGGGATAATATTGATCCCTGATTTATTATCAATCAGCACCCTTTGGAAATTGATATTATTGAGACTATATGAAATGTGTAAAGGGATGATGTGCCCCCAGATAGCCTCTTCATAATAACTATTAGTGAATAATATGGAAACATGGTATCCAAAAAACATAGTCTTCTCATGATATACCTTGGTGGCAGCGACTTCTTTCTATAATTCCTGCTAGATATGGAGGGCTTTAATGAATGCCTCTTTGAGATATTTTGAAAGATATAGTGCATCCAGGATAAAGAGCTTTGTAGGACCTGTAAATAGATGTTTCAAAACATCATAAATTTGTGCCAGATGTCAGGGATTCCTGATATTTGGCTGCTCTTGGGCTTGGGGTTCATGAGATGGAGCATCCGAGGTAGATGGACATTTCTCATGTGATGATATTGAGGGGGGAACTTCTTCTAGTGGTGTAGGTTGTTCCAACCTTAACTATTTCTTATGTTGATTATATTGGATCACTGCAAGGTAATTATTCAAGAAAATCGGATTCTGATAACTAGAAGATGGATCTAAGGAACCTTTCTAGCTCATTTGGTCCTACTTGAGCACATGCCCACGAGTCTTAGTTTCCTATATGTCCTCTATGGGGACAAGAAAAAAATACTCAGTCTAATAAGATCTACATTGTTTCCTATACTCTTTCTATAGTGTGTGAATCATCCACTTCCTTTTTTATATATAGGAAAAAATGTTCATGTGGAATACTCATCATCATAGAATGTGGTTTTCAATTGTATGGTATTGACAACACACAATATGAATTCCCCATTCGATGAGAATTCCATTTCGTGGGTTGGTGATCATAATGGAGATGTTGTGTGAACGAAATCTATGTGGTTTAATGAATACATTGGAGTAGTGTAAGACTCTCTATCTTCTCCTTCATTTTAATACTGGTGGTCACACCCACCATTGGGATGTGCATCTGATGCCTTTTTCTTGGGTGGTAGAACTACTTCTGGCCTACTCAATTATTCTCTTACAGTGGCATGGGATCGATCTACTATCTTCTTAACCACATAGTTATTGAATTTTAATGCAAGTATAGTCAGGACCTCTTACTAACCATAATCTTCAGTTGTATGGACCATGGTTATGAAAGCCACATGCTCTGGGGAATTGTCTTGGAGCACTTTTCCAGAATCAGTCATGACTTGAAGGACATATTTGAAGATGAAAAATTTATAGATATTATGACCTGTCATTCTGTGGAAAGTGTAGTAATTAGGATGGTTGGTGAGGTTGATCTCATCGGGCATCCTAGGTTGTGTATGTGGGAGCAGGTTATTGTCAATGGGTAATAATAAATAATCGGGTACATATTTTTTTGAAATGAGTACACATTTTTCATAAGTTTTTCAAATCGTAGATGATATTTATTTCTATGAGCTTCTAGACAAGGGAGATTATATGGTTGTTCCTACTCTATATAAGGTTTTGTGTGGTTTTTTTCCTGTCTTCCCATCTAAATAGGTGCCACTGCTAGCTTTTGAGTGATAGTTGTAGCTTGTATTCTTACTAGAATTTTTTCAAATGTCATGGTCATGGTATGATCATCTGATTAGGTACACTAAATAGCCTCTTCAAGGCATTGTGCTATTTCTGAAAATTTTTGGAATTTTCCCACATAATTCATTATAATAAAGGGTTTTAGCAACTCATCCCGAAGATTTTTTGTACAAAGGTCTCGTAGTTTCTATTGAGTGAAATGGATGTTGAGTGATTATGTGAAACCATTCCACCTTGATACAAAATTAGACAACCTATAATTTTAATGTAGTTTTTAGTTTTATATGATGACTATCATTTTCTTCCTTTTTGTCGAACCGAATTGAAAAATGAATTGACAAAGGAGGTCATACAATCCTGAAAAAGATCGTACTAGAAGGATACTCTACCAAACAAATGTTGGCCCCATCAGAGTTTGTACCACACACCTCAGCTTGGTTTCCTCTTATTGATCTTGAGGACTCATCATATGCCCTCATTGGTAAAAGAAGTGTTTTAGTTGTTTCTTAGGGTTTCTCTCACCATAGAAGGTGGAGAAAGATGGATTTACTAATTTTGGTGGAGGTGGGGAATCATCAACCCATTCTGGGTATGTCTTCATTTTAGGCTACATATGCCAGTGTCATCCTTCTATTACATACATACAAGTATCTATGGAATCACAGACATTAAGGAACTCTAGGGTCACTGATTACTGGACTGTCTCTTATCGATGGGGAGCTAGCATGGGTTGATGAGGTGGCCCAGTTTTTTCTCCTAATGATTTTAAATCTTCCCCAAGACTAAATGTTTATCCATGTGAGTAAGAGGTTGTTTCCACAATTAAGGGTATTAACAAGAATTTTTTATGTCCTCATGCATGTTGGATGGTTTCCTGGACCTGTATCCAATATGATATTCAGAAGCTACCCTTGATGATGGATCAACTGCGGGAGGGAGATCATTTTTCTCTATATAGAGATGATACAACACCAGAATATTTTCCCAGAGTAACTCCTCATTACGTTTTCAATGGGATTGTATTTCACTCTCATATGGTGACAATCATTCCTCCATGAATGAAACCTCACTCCTACTCGGATTTGATCGAGAAGTGGTTTAAAACTTCCCCTTAGCAGCATTTCATCGAGGAGGTGGAATCTCGACATTCAGAATTTCCATGTTTTGTAGCGACCTTTGATTCCTGGTTGTGCAACCCCATTTTTTACATTCAAGTCACCCTACTCCTGAGGCATGTTTTCAGTGTCATGACCTCTTTTATTTGTGTCATGGTCAATATCTTCCATGTGGAAAATTACAACATTCACAGGTGAATACTGGGAAATTGGGGTCATGTCATTACATTTGATATAACAGGATGATTCTACACTGCTTCAATCAGGGTTGTTATTCAAACCTTTGGCGATAGTGGGTTTTTTTCCTTGAAAAACTAGCAGGGCATAACCGTCCTCATTGTCATTCGTCCCAATGTTTTCAATGAATAGTGATCCAAAGGGAGTTCTAAATTAGGGTTGCTAAATAGGCCCCAGCCAGCCATGGTGTGTCATGTGGTAGGTGGATTGCTGACCAATGAATCATTTATCCCATTCTAGAAAAGACAGATTCCCTCTATGGTGGTCATGATGATTAAAATTCCCCCATCCATGTGGGGTGTGGTCTATTTAGGGTATCAGTTGGGACTGATTTGTCCAATTATTGAGGATCTAATGGCTTTGGATGGGGATTTTACAACTCTCTAGATGGATATTATGATATAAATTCACCCAGTGCAGTGATTAGGGATGTTATGGTATCACTGATTATGTTTCCAAGGTCTTTTCAAGATATGATGATCTTGGTGATAGTGATTGAGATATAAATTCTCCTAGGAATGTGTGTTGGGGTTCACTTGTAGCTACTATTGATGCTTCCCAACTTCTCTTAGAAATGATGATCAGAGAGGTTGAGGAATTTTTATGTTTTACCCAATCATGGTAGTCTGGGTCTGCTGCTAGATGGATGATACTATTGCTAAAATTGCAACCCACAAGATGTGTGATAATTTTTCTCACGTAGGATCTGGTTGTGATGACGACCAGTGATGAGAATCCTTACTCAGGGGAAGCTGTCTAGGGGATCTCAACTTCGATCTATGTGTTTGAAATTTATTCTCATTTTTTGAGTGGTCTAGTTAGATGTCCTACTAAATATCCGCCCTCTCTGTCTGTAATATATGTGCATTGTTGGAGCAGAATCATTGTTTTGCAATTACCAACTGACCCGATCATTTCCCGGTACCGTGATCTTTCCAGAGGCAATAATAGTATAAGACATTTGTATGTATAGGGATATACTATTATAAAGGATCAAAAAATTATAATGCATTATATTTCTCCCATCCGAAAATTGAGATGCATGACATAGCATCAGTGATCAACTATTGAAGTGTCCTGATGCAATGGCGGAAAGCAAGTTATCTGTTTGGGATGTGGTTTTCGAGTTTTGGATCCCGAACCTGGAGATAGCAGTTAGGTCAAGCTAGAAATAGAGTGTAATAGTGTTTTAAGGTGACATTCATATCCAAGATAAGGGATATATTGATCCTTTAGTCACCGATGAGTATCCTAATTATTCTGGAAAAGATAAGGAATGAACTCCCTTTTTAGCTCATTTTGGATCTCAATGATGGAAGTAGTGAGGCGACAGATCATAATGAAGAAATTTTTTTTGTATAACCCTCTCCATATTTCAATTTCATCCTCCTCCTTATCATACTTACATGCCACCATGTGGTCATACCATAGATTATGGATCTGATTGTTTTCTACTGACAGGAATGGGGTGCTGTTATAAGTTGATGGGGGAACCATATACGGTTGACACTATTGTTTTGAACATATCTATGTATGAAGGTGTTGTGGTTTGGATCACCTATATATATGGAGTTCTTTGTAAAATGTGATGATTTCATTTCCCATGGGAGATATCACCATGGTGAGGTTGACCAGAGTGGATGTCTGGAGTAGAGTCCCTATGATCCATCTTCACACTACCACGAGGAGGACTATCGTGGTAATGAATGTCTCGTGCTTCGGATTCGATATAAGAGATGAAATACCCTTTTGGAATTGATAATGTGTCTCAAATGACCCCAAGTACACTTTTATTGAGAATATTAGGGGTATGGTCCATGTTCTGCATTGTGGTTGGAACATGTCGACCTTCCATTTGTGATTGTGAGTGAATATGAGCCAGTCACGTGACGATTGCTGAAACATGTATATAATTTTTAGGTATCATGGGAGTATAATCTCCCTAATTAATTTTTTTAGAATATTCCGATAATATGTCTCATTATTAAAAGGGATATACGAACGTTCTGAGGCATGTCCCATTCTTTGATTCGATCCTTAGTCATTACGGGAATATGAGCCATATAATGAGTCATTGTAATATGCCACTACTCGTTGATGGATGGAATATGAGCCTAACCAGAGTCATCTACCACTCTCGGCTACTTTTTCATATTTGTATCAAGAATATGAGTCTAGTCTCAATATGAATTCCTTATCAGAATATGCCAATAGACCTACCGAAAGAAAGAAATAATATGATCCTTACACTGTTTTTCCTTTGAATGATGCGGGTGCAGTCATTCATCGGCAGAAGTGGGGATATGTGCCTTTATTCATTGATCTTATGATTTCTCCAAGTAGATTCAATGATAGTAATATGAGAATTCCCCAATGTTCGTTCATTTCTCACTAGTATGGCTTTTTCCAGAATGGAGATATATTTCCCATCACGGGCCTTTAAAAAGTGCCTACACGAATCTTCGATAGGCATGTTCCACAATCTCGAGGAATGTGCCTATATCATTTGGTTATCCCTAGTTGGAATAGGGATATAATAATGATATGATCCCTCACCCTTAATCAGAATAAACCTATAGTCCACCGGGGTAGGACCCAGAGTGTGCACTCGCTCTGGTACAACCACTTGTTCACGATGATCAGAGTGATGTGATATCCTAGTTGTAGGGATAGGTTTATGTTCTTATACCTTCATATAGAACAGTTTCGAAATATGCTTGTGGAGTTATTCAGTTGTTTCTAAAATGTATTGGAATTTTAGAAAGGTGTATGAATAGATATGAGACTTTATATTTTCTACATCCATGCTGAACTAGAATATGTCTTCTATTAAAGAGGGGTTGTTCCCCCAAATTTATCCTTATTTTTTAATCATAATATTCTTATGGAATTTATATATGGAGGCAGAAATATGAACCTACCCTATGCTTGCTGTGGTAATTTGCTCGCAGGCATGTTTAGATCAAGTATGGATATGAACCTAATGGTTATTCCCTACCTCAGAATACAGGAAGTCATCATTGGTGGGAGTATAGATATACACCCACTCTTAGATATCTAACAACTTATCCTCTAATCAGTTTTCCGTGAAGTCTTTTCATGGGAATCTGAGGGTTTTTTTATTGTATTGTACCCTCGGCAGTTGACTTAGAGGTACCAGTGGGATGGTGTTAGTAATTTCGGTCAGCAGGAGACCACCTGGGTGGCTCTTGATCCTAAAGTGATCAATATTCAGCTTCCTAGTCCACCATTTTTAGATATAGATGGTGGTGGTTGTCACGCTATGAGGATAACATCCTAAAGCTATTGGTTGTGGTTGTGAGGGACACATTTTTAGCTGCATCCTTTCCTATGTGATGCGAACTCAACATCCATTTCTTCCGGAGGACATAACGAGTATCCTCCATCATCAAGATAGTACCCTTTCAGTGCTACTCTGAAAAAATATTATTCACCAACATACATATGGGCTCATCATGATGGTAAAATTAATTTTTCAACCTCAAAATATTCATTCGCGAATTATTTCCCGAAAGGAATGATAGATGATGATGAAATCATCTTTAATTGAGCTTCTAAAGCGGTGTCTGTAATTATGTATGTGAAAAATACCATATTTCCCATTAGTGAGGTATCATACACATAATATGATCAATTAGATATGCATGGTTAACTCATTTGATGTTGTATTTCATATTCATCCCTTCCAGTTGTTTGGAAATATCAAAATGAGGATAGACATATGAGAACCTTGTCCATAGAGGATCATTTGTAAAATTATGTCAGTCTAATTTTTTTCTATAGGGTTTTTAGAACAAATTGTCCAGATACATTATAACGTAATGTGAGCCCTTCTCATTTGTGAGAAACAAGGGATAGAAATTATTCAATTTCATTACATTGAACAAGGTACTAATATGCTAGTCCCTCCCTAGATGATCAATATTGATCTCTACCCATGGTGGCCAATGTATCTTGAATATGGTAGGATTTAAAGTTGTTGTAAGACCCTTTATGTAGGGGCTTACAAAAGGAGGATACTCTATTGATCATGGCATAAATTCTGAAGACATATAGCATTTTCAAATCCTGGGATTCCCTAGTGATATTTCCTTCAAGTCAATAAGATGTCAGAAGACCCAATTTTCACATCTGGGGGGTCATCGCATGAACTGGCTTGACACATATATGGGGTGTAGCATGTGTAACGACCCAAACATTCAT
Source organism: Viscum album (assembly GCA_963277665.1). Taxonomy (NCBI): domain Eukaryota; kingdom Viridiplantae; phylum Streptophyta; class Magnoliopsida; order Santalales; family Viscaceae; genus Viscum; species Viscum album. The sequence goes on from OY728129.1 coordinate 82,806,943, forward strand.
TATTGAAAATTCATCTTGATCTAATTAAATGTCTTATTATGGTTATATAAAATATGATCTTCATTTGTTTTATGTTTCTAAATTTTAGAAAACCATTATGAATTGTGACCATTGTTAATATAGTCATTGAACAGTGATCACATGATTAGTATAAATATAGGGCTTTACCAAATCCATCTTACTCAGAAAAAGGAAGTGATGGCCTCATCCAGTAGACTTTCCCCATATGAATCCCATTTTTCGGAGCTCAAAATGGAGGTTGTATCATTGGGCTTCGCTCTTGACCAAGCCCAAGCCATGCTTGAACACGTTAAGCTTGAGCGGAACCGACTACGGGAAAAGTGGAAGTGAATAGAGATTACCACCCGAGCGATGTTATCTGAGCCACCCCAATAGTTTTTCACCATCACACACCTTACCGTTCAGTCTTATGTGGGTGCTATAAGGGGTTATGTAACAAGACCCAAGCAATATGACTATGTACATTATTTTTGTATAAATATTGTGCATTTATTTTATTATTGTTACTTTGTAAATAGTCTTTTTTAAAGTGCATATAGTATTTTTAGTTAATATTCAACAAGAAATATATTTTTTGAATTAATCATTATTTTAATTAATTAATATTTTAATAAAATATTATTATTAAAATACTTTTTATTAAATAAATATGATCATATAATTTTATGAATGCAATTGTAATTTTTATTATGGTTTGAAATTTTTTTTCCCAAACCCAAGAATTTTTTGTGAATGTCAGTTTTTATTTTATAAGTAAAAATTCACATATTTATAAAAAAAAATAATATAAAATGAATTATATTTTTCAAATCATGACATCTAAATTATCTAACGGTGAATTTTTCATAATTTTCTGAGACAGTCGAAATTTTGGGTTAAAATTAATTACCATTTAAATATAAAATGTGTTTTATGACATCATAATAACCCAATAGTGAGGTAATAAAATACTATTAACTTTATGTTCATACAATACATGTTTTAGAATTAAAATAATGTTATTTTGTATTTGTTTTATTTATTTTACAAAACTTTTGTGGACCCTCCAAGACTTATAAAACATTTTCCCTTTTTAAATTGTTTTCCTTGAGATTGTGAATCACCTCTACATAAGTAACACTCTTATTTTAAGAAGATCGACCATTGGACTTATAAAATATTTTTTTACTCCCCTTTTGAAAAAAACCATGGGAAAAACCATGGTCTGTTTTTTGGTTTTGATTATTTTAGAGTGAGGTGTCCCAAACCTAAGTAATAAAGAATTCCCTCTCCTTTCCTTTATACACTCCCCCAAGCTCCCACTTCCTCTTCAATAAAATCCTTTGGAGATTGACCAAACCCTTCCCTCATCTGTTTAGAATCCTCACAAAGTGCCTCAATCATCCAAGAAGCCTCTCTCTATCCTCTCCAAAGCCTTTGGGATCACACTTCCAAGTAAGGGACTTCTTCCTATCTCAATTTAGTGTAATTTTTATTAAATTGTTATACCCTTTTGTTTTCAATTACATTTGTTGGGGTTTGAATTATCACCCCTCCATACTATCCTCTGTATGTTTGTATGATGTGATACCCATTTATCTCTCATTAATGCCACCCATGTACACCCGTTACAATGCCAAAACTTCGTGAGAGATTTTTTCTCTCCTCTTTTACATCCAAGAATTTATTTTGTATTATTTATATAAATTCCATTAGGATTGTTGGTAAATGTATACATATGACCTCCTTACAATCCATTTCATGATCATATAATGATTCACCCTTTTCTAACTCGTCAACTATTTTCATGAATCCTTAGGTCACGCCATTATGCTACTGAAATTGCACTGCGTTTTTCCAAGCCAAGATCATTGTATAGTGAATACCATACCCATGTCTCTACCAAGGGTATTAACCTTTATGCACATATACCTATTGAATGTAATTTCATGTATTTATTCCACATTACTTAATCGTGGAATAACTTATGATGTTGAATGATTCCATGTTGTATGATCTTTGTGGCACACTTATGCATGAAATGAAATATTTAGGAAGGGTGTTCCCATATAGCGCTCCAATGCATTGGGTGAAGTATAGTATCATGATAAATCATGTGCAATGGTTTTTGACTCATGCTAATTCCATTTTAATGAGGTTTTAGTCATGATTCATGTGAAATGTGGGTTTACTCGTGCTCCAGGTGCAATGAGCCTTGGCTCGTGATAATTTCATGTTAAGTGTTGTTGCCACATTTCCATGTTATGATTATCATGCTTTATCATGACTTTTTGTACTTTTTTCTCTTATGATACATTAATATTCCCATTTTATAACATAAATTTTATCCCTCGTGTTATTCCATGTTAATTCCCTTACTAGGTTTTATATCTCAGCCTTTTGTTATGCATGTCCTCAAGTTATCCCATGCAATGCTAAGTATGAGGGAATGTAATGGCCAAGTAAAAGAGGTTTTTAATAAAGATGTTGTGTGTTTTATGTTCTAATATTTTATTTAATGTTCCTAATCCCCAAATATAATAGAAGTATAGGTCTTCTATGTTGTATCAAGTGAATATTTTTTGTGATAAATCAGGTTTAAGTGTGTAATAAAAATCTGGTTTGTTATAGTTGGTATCAGAGGATATGTTTAGTGATTTTTGGGATTTGGATTAGAAATCCATAGTGAAGCCTTAGAGAAAAAAATAAGTATAATAAAAACGTCCCAATTTATTTGTGATTATAGAGTAAGTGGTTTATAAATTAAATACATCCTTTTTTGGATACAAGAAGGTAGATGTAGCTCTTGCATATATGTATCATAGGGGTAAAACCCAAAAACCCTGCTTTGAGCTTGACTCAAACTGGAACTAGTGCACAACAATAGGACTTGATGCACTCTTGGTTATGACACTCTTAGGTGATATGCTTTGGTAAATTCTCAATATTATTATGAACCCTTATTAAGGGAAATAAATAAATGCCCCTAAGAATACATTTTAGAAAGTAGATCATGAATATCTTAGATTGAAGCATATGGATTCATAAGTTAAGGAAATAAAATCTATTTATAAGTCATTAGTTCTGTCCTTGGATTACCCTTCACATGTTACCCTTAACATTTATTTTAATCCAACCAATGGCCGATAATAGGAGGACTCGTTCTAACAACTGATGTGAAGATCAATGTGATGACAGAGAAAATGATATGCCCAATTCAATGGGAGTAGGAATCATAAACATTATCACACTTCTCTCTTAGTTAACTTAAGTGTTTAATAGAATCATGGGTCAAGAGGAACGTTCAACCCACCCTATGAATTAAAAAGTCGCTATCGAGAGATTCATGAGACAAATTCATCCAACATTTAATGGATTATCTGATCCCCCAATCGTCGAACAATGGATCAACTCAATTGAAATTATTTTCTCCATACTTCAATGTTCTGAACAAGAGAATTTTCTCCTGGATACTTATTTTATAGAGGGTGAATATGATCAATGTTGGACATAGATACAAATATAGAGCCTCAGGAGGAGACTGAGGCATCATAATGGAAGGATTTCTGGAAGATGTTTTTCGATAAATATTTTCCACGCACCCTCCGATCTAAGATATAAAGGGACCTCCTTTCCCTCATGAAAAAAGATGGTGAATTATTCAGAGCATGTGAGGAAAACATCACAAGGCTTGCACAATACACCGATGGCTTTGTTGTTACCCTCGAATGCAAGGTTGACCGCTTCTTTGGTGGGATAAAACCTAGCCTACAGAAAGTACTGGTGATCTGTGACTTCGAAAGCTATGGGGAAATTGTCTAATGGGCCCTCAAGGTTGAAATGGAGACTTGATAATCTCAAGAGTATCATGGGGATAAGAAGTGTAAGCTGGACTTCAATTCTGGTGGTCCAATGGATAATTCCAATGGTGCTAATAAGATTCATCACCCAAATTTCCAAAGGTGCGGAAAGAAGCACCCTGAATATTTCATGAAGTGGATAAGGAAATGATTTATGTGTGGAAGAAAAGGGCATCTAACTATTAACTACCGACACGAAAAACCCATGACTGCAACAGAGGACAGGAAGGCTCTATTCGAACATCAATGTGTGGATCATTTCTACAACTAAAAATAACCGAGGAATATTACAAATTAGTGCACTATGCCAAGGAATTTTGGAGGCAACCAACCACCTCCAAGGAATGAAGGAAGAGCTTTTTACATCATTACTGCCGAAGTGAACCCCGAAAATGAATTGGGGACAGGTAAAGTATTTATTCATTCAAGAATAGAGTACATAATTTTTTATTTAGGATCTAACATTATTTAATATCCCAAAAGTTTAGTAGAACAGTCTCAGCACCACCAAAAATCATGGAAGTAAAGATGAAGATGAGTACGGAAAATGGGGAAATCATTGCATCCCATGAATTTACCACCTCCCCCGTCATAATCTGTAGATTTCATTTCCCGATGAACATCGTCATACTCCCTCGAGTAGAATTTTATGCAATTCTTGGCATGGATTGGCTTTACTTATATAGAGCCAACAAAAATTACTGTGAGAGGGAAATCACTCTCCACGTGGAGAATAGACCCCTGATTCTATACAACTACAAGGAGGATGATAAATATTATTTATCCCCATCATCTCAAGTATAAATATTAGTTCCCTATAAGAATGTTTATCTGGTTTAGATGATTGATTCTAAGGCGGCAACCATCCTTGAATACATGCCTATTGTAAGGGAATTTTTTGAAGTGCCTCCCGGGGAATTGTATGGTCTTCCTCCTAGAAGGGATGTAGAATTATGTATTGAACTTATACCTGTGGAGTTGCCAATATCCAAGACTCTATATAGAATTTATGTTGTAGAGCATGAGGATCTAAAGAAAAAGCTACAAGAGAATCTGGATAAAAGGGTTTATACGCCCAAGTGCTTCACCATAGGGTGCAACTTTCCTCTTCGTCAAGAAGAAGGATGGGCCAATGCACCTTTGCATAAATTATCGTGAGCTTAACAAAATCACAATAAAGAACCAGTATCGTCTCTCTTGAATTGATGACTTGTTTTATCAGCTACTTGGATAACAATACTTCTCTAAAGTGTATAAGCAGTCGGGATATTATCAAGTAAGGTTGATGAAGGAATATATCTGAAAGACTGTTTCTCGTACAAGATACGGGCATAATGAATTCATAGTAATTACTTTTAGGCACAATAATTCTACACTAATCATAATGGACATGATGAATAGATTCTTTAGGGTTTACCTGAACCATTTTGTGCGGGTCTTTATAGATGAAATTTATATATACTCCAAAACTAAGTAGGATTATGAGGAGAATCTAAGAACTTTACTAGAGACCTAACGAAAGGATAATCTCTATGAAATTTATAGAAAGTATGAGTTTTTGGTGAAGGAGGTATCATCCTTTGTCCATATCATCACAAGCCATGGGATATCTGTGGATCCTTCCAAAATAGATGCAATTGAGGGATTCCTGAGGCCAACATCGGTAACGGATATCCATAGCTTCTTGGAGATTTCTAGACATTATCAACTATTTTTGAGAAATTTCTCAAGATTTTCAAACCATCTTCCCATTCTTACTTATAAGGGAGTAATGTTTTCTTTGAGTGATGAATGCGAAGAATGCTTCAAGGAGTTAAAAAAGAGGTTTACCACTGCATCCGTTCTAACTTTACCCACAAGTGGGGAACTTTTTGTAATATTTAGTGATGCTTTGAAGGAGGGAATGGGATGTGTATTGGTGAAAAATGAAAAAGTAATTATCTATGCTTCAAGTCAATTGAATGTTCTTGAGAGGAATTATCCAACACATAATTTGTAGTCGGCTGTTGTTATCTTCCCTTTAAAAATTTGGAGGCATTATCTATATTGGGAGAAGTGTGAAATATATACAGACTAAAAAATCTTCGAGTATATATTCACTGAGAAATAGTTGAACATCCTCCAATGATGATGGTTAGAGCTGATCGAAGACAATGACTGCTCAATCCATTACCACCCTGGGAAAGCGAACAAGGTGTAAGATTCTCTAAGTAGAAAGGCCCCAAAAATTCTATCATTGATGAGAATTGGGAAGGACCCTATCTTCTTAGATTTGATGAATATGGACATGGGAATCATAAATAAGGTAACATCATCAATCCTTTCACAAATGATTGCTCAGCCGTCTCTTTTGGAAAGGTTAAAGGACGATCAAAAGGATGATGTGGGAATTCAGAAGTGATTGGAATATATCAGAAAAAGTAAATCCTAGGAGTTCAATGTTAATGAAGTATGAATTGTGAGATTTGGGAAAAAACTATGTGTTCCATCAAGTCTGGAGCTGAAGAAGGAACTGTTGGATGATGCACATAGTTCAGATTTATCTATTCACCCAGGAAACAAAAAGATGTATCGAGATCTAAGAGAGAATTATTGGTGGGATAATATGAAGAAGGATATCACTGAGTATACATAAAAGTGTATCGTGTGTCATCAAGTGAAGGTATAGAGGTAGAAGTGTAAGGGGATGATGAAACCATTGCCCATACCAGCATGGAATTGGGAGAACATCACCATAGACATTGTCACCGGACTTCTAAATACATCTAAAGGAAACAATGCAATCTTAATTTTTGTGTATCATCTTTAAAAGTTTGAACACTTCATTTAAATTCAGGAGGATTTCCCATTGGATCAGTTGGAATAGATATATACCAGGGAGGTGGTAAGGCTGCATAGAGTACCACTATATATTGTATCCTATCAAGATCCAATATTCACATCTATGTTTGGGAGTAGTATTCAACATGCTCAAGATACTGAGCTAAACTTCAATATGGCTTATAATCTTCAAATTAATGGCCAATCCAAGCGGACTATCTAAACACTTGAGGACGTGTTGATAGTGTGTTCTATGGACTTTAAAGGAGGGTGGGACCAACATCTTCTACTGGTTGAATTCTCCCAAAATAAAAGTTTCCACTAAAGTTTCTAAATGTAACCTTATAAAGAATTGTATTGGAAGAGGTGTAGAACAACGACATGTTGAGATGAAGTTGGTGACCATAAGCTTCTAGGACCAGAAATGGTCGATGTAATAGTGGAGAAGGTGAAAACCATTTAGTAGCTTATCAGGGCAGCCCAGAGTCGACATAAGAGTTATGCAGATAACCATTGACGAGACCTTGAGTTTAAATTGTTGACATTTTATTTCTACGAATATCTCCATGGAATAGGGTTATGAGGTTTGGAATGAAAGGGAAGTTAAGTCCTACGTATATTGGCCCCTTAGAGATTCTTGATCATGTTGGGGATGTGGCCTATCGACATGAACTTAAACCTTCCATGGCCAAAGTACATGATGTCTTTCATGTATGCTTCTTAAGGAAGTACATTCTAGACCCTTGCCATGTACTCTCTTCAGAGATAGTACTGCTGTAGGATGATCTTTCATTTGAGGAGAAACCAAAAAATATCATAGATTATAGAGAAAAGGTTCTATGAAATAAAACAATTCCCCTCGTTAAGGTGTTGTGGCGAAACCAAAAGTTTGAAGAAGTGACGTGGGGATTGGAGGAAGTGATGAATCAAAGTTACCCACATTTTTTTAGAGTGGGAAAAGGAAATTTCAAGGTGAAAATGCATAAGGGGTTAATATTGTAACAACCCAAACATTAATTAATTAAAATTCCTCTTGATCTAATTAAATCTATTATTATGGTTATATAAAATATGAACTTCATTGGTTTTAAGTTTCTGAATTTTAAATAACTGGTATGAATTGTGACTGTTGATAATATATCTATTGAATAGTGATCACATGATTACTATAAATATAGGGTTTTAATGAATCGAATTTACTCAGACCAAGGATGTGATGACCTCATCCAGCAGAATTGCCCCATATGAAACCAATTTATCAGAGCATGAAAAGGAGGTGGCATCATTGTGCTTCACTCTTGAAGAAGCCCTAGCTGTCCTTTAACACGTTAAGCTTGAGCAGAACCGACTATGGGAGATGTGGAAGTTAATAGAGATTACCACCCGAGTGATGTTATTTGAGCCACCCCAATAGTTTTTCACCAACACACACATTATAATTTAGTCATACGCGGGTGTGATAAGGGGTTATGTAACAAGACTCTAGCACTATGACTGTGTACATTATTTTTGTATAATGAATGTGCATTCATTTTATTATTGTTACTTTGTAAATAGTTTTTTTAAATCGAAAATTTTATTTTTATTTAATATTCAACTAAGAAATCTATTTTGTTGAATTAATAGATTTTTTAATTAAATAATATTTTAAAAAAATATTTTTATTAAATTAAATTTTATTATATATAAATGATCATATAATTTTATGAATGCAATTTAAATTTTTATTATGGTTTGAGAACAATTTTTGTCCAAACGCAGGAATTTTCGGTAAAAGACTATTTTTATTTTAAAAGTAAAAATACACATATTTAAAAAATTATATATATAAAATGAATATTATTTTAGAATCTGGATGTCAAAATTATCCAACAATGAATTTTACATAAATTTCTGAGAAAGTTGAATTTTTAGGTAAAAATTAAATACAGTTTAAATATATGATGTGTTTTATGACATCATAAAGTCCCAATAGTGATGTAATGAAATACTATAAACATTATGTTTCACAAAAATATTCTTTATCACTATAATAATGTGATTTTATATTTTTCGGATTTATTTTGAAATGGTTTTGTGGACCCTTCAAGACTTATAAAACATTTTTTCTTTTTAAATTGTTTTCCCTGAGAGTGTGACTCACCTCCACATAAGCAACCCTATTATTTTAAGAAGTTCGGACATTGGACTTAAAAAATAATTTCTTCCACTCCCCTTTGGAAAAAACTATGGGCAAAAACCATTGGATGGTTTGTGGTATTGATTAGTTTAATATGAGGTGTCCTAAACCTAAATAATAAATAATTTCTTCTCCTTTCCTATATATACCCACCCATGCTCCCAGTTCCTCTTCACTAAATGAATTTGGAGTTAGAACAACCCTTACCCTACTCTCTCTATAATCCCTCAAGGTACCCGAAGCTCCCACCAATCCTCTCTCAAGCCTCTCCCAAGCCTTTGGGATCACACTTCCAAGTAAGGTATTTCTTCCATTCTCATTTTTGTTTAATTTTCTTTAAGTTGTTATGCCCTTTTTTTGAATTAAAAATGTTGGGGAACAAATTTGAAGCTCACCCATACTGTCCTCTTTATTTTTGGATGATTGGAGACCCCTTTATCTCTCATTAAAGTCTCCCTTGTACACCTGTTTCCATGGAGAAATTCCATGAGGGATTTCTCTATCCTCTTTTACAACCAAGTAATTCTTTGGTATTATGCATATAAATTCCATTATCTTTGTTGGTACATGTATCCATATGACACCCATACTGTCCATTTCATGTACATATGATGAGACACCATTTTCTATCTCATCAACTATTTTCAGGAATTCTTTTTTCATGCAGATATGCAGCTGAAATTGCACTGCGTTTTTCCAAGCCTATATCCTTGTGAAGAAAATACCATTCCAATGTATCTACCAAGGGTATTCACCTTTATTCACATATACCTATTGAGTGGTAAATTAATGTATTTATTCCACATTACTTAATCAGGGAATAACTTATGATGTTGATTGATTCCATGTTATATGATCCATGTGGCACACTTATGAATTAAATGAAATGTTTAAGAAGGGTGCGCCCTGAGAGCGCTCCAATGCATTGGGTAATTTATAGTATCATGATAAGTCATGTGAAATGGTTTTTGAATCATGATTATTAAATTGAAATGTGTTTTTACTCATTCTTCATGTGTAATGAGGGTTTACTCATGCTCTATGTTCAATGGGCCATGGCTCATGCTAATTCCATGTTAATTGTTGTTTCCATATTTCAATGTTATGATTATCATGAATTATCATTCCATTATGTTCATGATTCTCTTATGATCCTTTTATATTCCTATTTTTATAAATGTATTTTATTACTCATGTTATTCCATGCTTATTCCCTTACTGTGATTTATAGCTCGCCATTTTCTTATGCATGTTCTCAGGTTATCCCATGCAATGCAAAGTACGAGGGAATGTAGTTTTCATGTAAAGGAAGTTTTCAAAAAAGATGTTCTGTGTTTTAGGTTCTATGATGTTATTTAATGTTCCTAAGACCCAAATACACTATACTTATCGATCTTTAATGTGGTATCAAGTGAGGATTTTATGTAATAAATCATGTTTAAGTGTGTAATTAAAAGCAGGGATGTTATAGCATGGGAAACTGTGGCATAGCCCAAGGGGTGTAAAATTTCATGGTTGAAACCTCTGGGAGACATAATGAGACTTGAACGACATGTTTGGAGGGAATCACATGTCTCAGCTTCTATGAGATGATGGTGTCACAGGGATGTTTTTCTTTCATGAGACTCATTTGACTTGAGAAAGAACTATCATATGAGTCAAGTGATGCGTCCAAAGAATATTAAAAGTCATAGGTGATAAACCCATAGGGTTCAAAATATTAGTGTGGCACATGTGGGGGAACATTATTATGTTCCCTATCATGTCTAGAGGATTTCTTTTGTCCTATATGACATGATGAAGTAGTATCGGGAAATATGGGAAATATGTCCTTCTACTATTGCATGTCTTAGTTTGCCACAATTGTAGCACGTGAGGGTCAGAAAACATGTCTTACTCTTAATCCATCTTCCCCTGATCATGGTTCTAACCAATACATTGTGAAATCATTGGTTTCATTAGGTTTTAGTTTCTTTGAGTCTCACATGATTTAGAGGACATGCAGTACGTTCTTCACAAGTCATGCATGAATTTTATGGTGTGATCAATGAGTGATCGCATGAATCCCTTTATGTATAATGTATGAATCATCCAACTACCCACTAGTATATTACATGATAGGAAGTTTACTAGTCGCATGATCGGTTTCCCTAAGCAGTCTAGAGTTGTCATGAACTGAATTTTGTATGGTTTGGGTGTCTGATCGATAAAAAATACAACCCTTTCTTTGTGTTCTGGGAGATTTATAACCATATCCACCCCTGATACTCTCCAGATTTTGTGGTGTATCTTGCACATGACAAGGATGGAGTCGATTAATGGACCTAGTGCCACATAGTTTTGTGAGTCTCTACTAGAGATTTCTTCTAGCACGTCCCCTAATTGTCAACGATCATGAGTCTCCTTCCTTAACTTACTATTTACCGTATAATTTCAAATTATCTAAGACTTGTTCAATCTTGGGGTTGTGTTGAATGGCCTCGAGGTTATTATGAAGACCTACCTAAGGGCATTCACATGATTCAAATTCTAGTAGGAAGACACTCCTGAGACCTTTGGGGACTCTTCATGGGATCTTGGAGGACAGGGTTGTGGGTGCACTGGGCACGTATCATGCCTTTCTATGACCTCAAGTACCTCTCACCACCTCCCTTTTGATCTACTCTATTTGATGTTACAATGTGTTGGAGGTTTTTGAGAATTCATGTGTTTTGTTGATGGTATTTCATCAATTTTTTTTGGAGTTGTGTCACATGAACAATATGGGTTGCATGAGGGTGTGTCAGAATTTTGGGACCTGAAGATGATGATGACAAGACAAAGGGGTTCCACAAGACAATGTGGGCAGGTCATCGAAAGATCACAATGACTTGCAGGTTGTAAGGGGTGAATCACATGTCTTTCAGTGACTGTGAACCCTCTCCCCTCCCCTATTTTTATCTTTCTATTATTTAACAATGGTCAGGGATCGTTAAAGTTGGCACTATTAGTATCTATGTTTTTTACTCATTTTTTGGACGATGTATCACCTAACCAATATGGGTCATATAGAGAGCATGAAAGCATGTTGTGGACAGGTCTATCCGCCTGTCCTTAGCATACCATAGTGTTTCCTGGACATGATTTAGGACTTTCGTGTGGTAAGGCTGAAATAACTTATTGTTTGTGTGAGGAAAGGCATAAATTTCTTCAGGGTATTATGGTGTCTCCTGGATCGTTGAGGGTTTATGTCACATGTAAGGCTGAAATACCTTATTGTATATCACAAAACATTTTCCACTTTTCTGTAATGTGATTAGAGGTGCAGTGATCAACCAAATCTTTATCTCCATGAATTTTCCCTCACATTCTTTCACCTAGACCAAAGTTACCCCTTTCATTTTTAATTTAGTTAGCATGATTGAAAATTGTGAGAAAGTTCTCACAAAACATCTGTAGTACATATATAATCCTAGAAAAGTACGGATTTCTGTTGCACTTTAGGGTCTTGTCCATTCATCAATAACCTTAAATTTTGGAGGGTCAACATAAATTCACTCACTTGTGATCACATGTCACAATATTGTGACTTTCTTCATCCAAAAGTCACACATGCTAAAATTGGCGTAAAACTTCTACATTCTCATTGTTTCCAACTCATGTCCTAGATGTTCATCATGTTCCTTATTTCTCTTGGAGTAGAAGATAATATCATCAATAAAAAGCAGCACAAATTTTTCTAAGTAATATCTAAAGACTCTATTCATCAAATAAATTAATATTGTAGGAGAATTTGTAAGTATAAAGGGAATCACCAAAAACTCATAGTGTCTATACATTGTACGGAAGATAGTCTTCTGAATATCTTTCTATTTCACCTTTATCTGATGATATCTAGAATGAATATCCACCTTTGAGAAGTATTGATCTCATTTTAACTGATTGAACAAGTCTTTAATCCTTGGAAAAGGATACTTGTTCATTATGGTAATCATATAAAGTTCTAGATAATCAGTATGCAGCTGCATTGTTCCATCCTTCTTCTTCACAAGGATCACTGGTACACCACAAGCTGATGCACTGGGGAGTATGCACCCTTTTCCCAAATTCTCTTGAAGCTACTTCTCTAAGTCCTTCTGCTTGATCTTATTCATATTATAAGGTCAATTTGAGATAGGAGTAGCTGTCGGTATGAGTTATATGGAGAAATCTACCTCACAATCAGGGGGTGGTCTGGGTAACTCTTTATGAAATATGTCACTGTATTCCCTCATGATAGGTATTTCTTCTAGGTTGATAATTTCTTCTGACTCAACAATTTTAGTGAGGTATGACTCTTCTTTGGGAATCAACACCCACACTATTGAAGGAATAATAAAAGGAAATTCATGATCTTCCTTTAGTTTGTATAGGAGCATGAGATGGTTCAAAATATGAAAAGATATTTCCTTTTCCCAATAGTTGATATGAGCTCTATATAATGAGATCCAATCCATTCCTATTATAGCGTCGAATCCTTACAAGGTAAGTATTACATGATTTTATAGATTAATGTTACCACATACATAAAAAAGAGAAGAGTTAAACACTTGGGTTGCAATGATCTCACCTCTTAGTGTTTTGACATATATCCCAACTTCAAGGATTCGGGGCTTTGATTATATAGTTATAAAAAACATTAAATTTATAAAGGATTGCGTAGAACTAGAATCAAATAATAATTTTTCGATTTTTTTGTGAATAGGAATTGTACTATGTACGAATTCATTAAATTAATCCACCTCTATAGTGGTGATGGATTAAGGCTTCACTTGTTAATTTAGCTTTCATGGCTACTGATGCTGATTACCCTTGAGTAGTTGAGGTTTAGTGCATTGGCTTGCATAATTCCCTTTCTCCTTACAGTTGTAGAATTAGACCATGGGTGGTGATCACCTTTCTGACACTAAATTTTCCTTCCTTCTAAGGTCTTCTCCACACTTTTGAGCATGGTGTCCCTCTTTCACACTTTTGATTAATTTCCCCACCCCATTGATGTATTTCCCATGATGGACCTTCCCAAATTTTTGGCATGAGGGTAGTTGAGTTTTCTTTCCACCTTTATCACTAGATCCCCCTACTAGAAACTACACATATCGTTTATTATAACCATATCCATGAGACTCTTCTCCAAACTCTATAGCCAATTTGAGGGCATAATGAACATCTTATTCATAACTCTCAAAGTCTCCAATTACAAGAGCATTTTGAAGGTGTAGTTTTTATCCACCAAAGAATCTACCAATTTTGTTATGATTATTGATAACAAAACCCAATGATTAACTTCCAAACCTTGGGAAACATTCTTCGTAGGTTGTGATAGACTCTGCTTCCCTTTTCTAGAGCACTATGAATTCACTATCAATATTCATTCGTAGAGTTATTGGGAAATACTTATTAGTAAACATTATCATAAAGCCCTCTCATTCCATTTCTTAAATTTCATCAGTCAGCTTGGTGTTCTTAATCAAAGGCCACCATTGATTGTCCACTCCATCTAGATGATAATATTCCAAAATAAGCATCTGTGTCTCTAAATAGTGAAGCACCGAAAAAATATTCTCTTTGTAGTTGACAGAATTTTCTAAAACTAGTGGATCTAATGATCCACTAAATGTTGATAGTCATTTTCCAAAAAAAATTGATAGCCAGTTGGTCCCTCTTTAGGAAGGAGGAAGTTCTTCATTATTTAGGTTATTATTTATAACCATATATTATTGGGTAAGAATATCCATGAATCTTTTAACTCCACCTCCCAAAGCATTTAGGATATCATTCTGGAAATCGTTTCAGTGGCCCTTTCATGGGTTGTTGGCTTGGTTTCTCCTTGTTCACACCATTTTCTAGAATAGAGAAGGTTAGAACAAAACAAATTTCCATGAATTAGGATTAAATAAATTAAAAATTTGTGTAACATACAATAAAAGAATATCTTATGGGATCCCTATTTTTAACAAAGCTTCTTGTGTGCATATTTGTATATAGTCTCATTCTATAGGATTTCTCAAGGGTTTACTAATTCCAATTACCAAATTAACTAAACCTCTTCTCTGATACAAACTATAGAGACCCCACATTTTATACAATAATTTTACATAATTTTAATGATAAAAAACATTACACCATGGGTATCCAAAGGTTTAGTGTCTTGTAAAATCTAGGACCATTCCTAACATTTACGACATAATACATAAAAATTTATTTAATTCTTTATTCTATAGATTCTTATTGGATCATCACTTCTCTTTTGTACAATTAGTCACCTAAGGGATATAAATCAAAAATGGGTGAGCTAAAATCCTAGTAATTGGATAGATAATAACATGAAATGAAATAACATGAGATGAGGATAATCATTATCATCATAACATACACATACAATCTTAATCATGAGAGGAAACATTAAGAAAAGACATTGAAGGTGGAAATGCATAAAAACTGAAACATCATGTTTCATTGGTTACCTAACACACATTATTGAGAATAATTCTATCATCGTTTTCCCACATCATTTAACTTTAACTCAAGAGATTCCTCACTTTACCAAAGGCATTGGTGCACTGTATAATTTCACGTGCACCCGTCCCATATTTATATTTTAATTATAATGAATTCCACATTAATCATGAACATAAAAACCCATTGAAATGAATTGGTTTCAACTCATAAGAATAAATTCATAATCTTTTCATTCCAAAAATAATTAATGAATAAAAAACATGATACAAGAACCATAAACCATGAGTGAGAAGTAAAAGATGTGTATTTAAAAGAAGAGTTCTTTTGGAAAATAATTTCTTTAAAATTAAATCCAATAAAGGAAAATTATATCAGAGAAAATGTAATATAATTATGAAGAAAATATTTTTATAGATTTACCATACAAAAATGGGAGGGAAAAAGGTATAACCCGATGAAAGTAAGTGGGGTTGGAGAATTTCCTCATGCCTCATATATAAAGGATTTCTTAAAACTAATGGACTATATAATCCCATTAGATTCATTAATTAACCATTTAAGAAAAATTTATACAAGATTATGGTTCATTATGGTATCATTATGCTCTTCTATGGGCCTTTGGATGAATTTTAGAGTTTTAATTCTTTGTTTGGGGGTGTTCTTTTTCTTAGTTTTCATGAACAACTCACTTGTACACATGAATGGAAGTTTGTATAGAACATGGATAAACATTCCGAATTAATATTACTTGTTATTAATGATATTAAAAGATTATAAATGATATTATACTAAATTATGTTATATACCATGGGGATGGATCATTAGTAAAAATGCAATTATGATCATTTTAGGCTAATTTGGGTGGTTTTTTTATCACAACGAACATGTTTTGTTTTAACATTTTTTATTATGAATAAAAGTATTTTCCAGAACATTAAAGGGGTTAAAAAATACATATTAAAATATCTTTTCAACCAATTAATTCTTTCATTAACATCTTTTATGTATTTTATGTAAAATATTTGGGCATCGTTCAAGATGTAGGTAAATTAACAAATCACGGGCAACAATTTCATTTTATTAACAAAGAGAGGGAGGAAGGATTATAATGAATAATCAACCATTAATAATATATCATATCATTATATCAATATATATATAAATATATATATATATATATCATGAATCTTGGAAAAAATATATTGCGGATAATAGAATAAATGAAATGAAATTCGAAACGAAATTGAAAGAAAAGAGAGAGAAGAATTGCCTCTTGAATCATCCACTTGAGATCCTTCTAAAAGATCCTAGGATTGGTATTTTGATGAGAACAATATATATTTGAAGTAGGGGAGGGATAGAGGCGATATTTGGGAATAATTTGGACAAGGCAAGAAGCATGATAGGTGTGAAGTAACAAGGGTGTTAGGGGTGGAATTTATAGTGGTGTGGAGAGGGTTTTTCTCAATATTATATTCATCATTTGAATCTTTATCCACAAGACAAGAAATAATGTTGATTACATGAATAGAAATAGTGATAAGATTGTGGGATTTTGAACCAATTGGGTTTTCATCAGCATAAAATTATCAATGACTCTACAATTAATGTATTTAGCTTATTTTGAAAATTATAGTATTTCACTATTCATCAAAAATTCAAGTATTTTAGAAAATTATAAAACAATCACAAAAACCATTTTTCTATTTTTAGAGTCAAAAAATGAATTCAATTTTTTGAAAATAATTTTTTAAATATGATTAATTTATTTATTAATTAAAATCATAACTTCCTTGGAAAAAAAATTTAAAATTACATCTTATTTTCTAACTCTTTGAAAATTTAATTAAGATCTAATAAAATTTTATAATAATCATAAAAAAAAAATTTGAATGCAGATAAATTTTTTTTTTTTAATTCTTTAAATATTTATAGTTAAATATTTGTGACTTAAAAAAATACCAATACTTTTACTATGGTCATATGGTCAATTATATGATGCCCTGAATTTTTTATAACCATTTGTGGGTGAGGATACTATTATTTTGGATGATTTACAATTCATAAAGGACATATTAATATTCATAAGGGTTGGTTACTAGTTATAAGGGTATGTTACTATTCACTAAAAATTACTTTTGTCCTATCAGACTCCAAACATCTTACTGATCGCAACTCTGTAGGCATGCTTTTTAAAATTCAAAACAAAGAAGTCATGAATTTATGTTTAAAGGTCACATAGTAGTTTATTTAAGAAATATGTGGAATTATGTTTCCTAATTTTATATATTATGACATTAATATAATAAGTGATAAATTTCATTGACAAAAGTTTGGGTTGTTACACGATGTATTTTATGTTTTTCTATTTCGGTAGTATCACCCTAATAGGTCTCATGTGATTAATGTTGAGTATGTTGAGTTTGAGGCATATTAAAATATTATGAAGAATCCAATTCATATTTTGTATTGTAGTGAGAATGTCTTGTGGGAAAAGATTGTGCCCTTAGTTTGAGTTTTATGGAAACAAATAAATGTTCAAAAAGAAATGTGGGAAAGGTAGTAAGATGTGTAGGCATAGTGTCCCGATCTTATTTCTTCATAAGATTAGTGATTCATTGGATAACAGATCATGGAAAATCCATTATATTGTGTGGTGGTAGTAATATCTCAGATTCCAAGGAGGTATTTCTTATTTTAATTTTGGTTTAAATCTCTTTATTTTGGATAATGGAACATTTATCATAAGTATACGGAAGTTCATGAGGGTTCTGGGGGTTCGAGACATAAAAGAAAGAAGATATTGGCCATCTAGTTCATGTATTAATGTTGGCACATGGTTAGATATAATTTTTCACCCAAAATGTGTTGTCCAGGTTGTAGGGTGAATAGTTTAGTAAAGTATGAAATAGATAGGGTGACACTATGTGGCCTTGGATAGATTCTTTCCAAATAATTAACACATGGATTTACAACTAGTGTGGGAATACCTTGGTAATAGTGTGACTCAACACATGTTGGACAGTGGAAATTGCATGGTTTTCCCATATTTTAGAAAACAATGTGGTCATACCTTGTTCCCCATTAAAAATTGAAAAACTAAAACATTTCGCAAGAAATATTTTAATTATCTTACATGATTTTTCCTCCCATTCTTCTCCTCTCAACCTAAGTTATGACCTCATGATTTGAAATCTTCCCAATGGAAATTCTCCTTCAATCATTTACTGTTCGGAGAACTATTGGATTCAAATTGAATATGTGGAGGATTCTAATCCATCCATTTCTTATCTTTACTGGATTAGGGATTGTAGATTGGGTTATCTTCTTCCAAGGCCCTAAACCCCTATTTTTCAAGTGGATTCTAGGTTGTTGTCTAGAGGGGTTATTGAATCTAGATATATGGCTATTATTAAGCATGATGTTGTCATTAGATTAGAAGTAGGAGGTCTACAAGTTATAGATCATAGTCTTTTTGTTTATTTGTTCTTGAATGGTTGTGTGTTTTCTTCCTTCATGTTTTGAGTTTAATTTATTTAGTTATATTCATTAAAAATGTTTTCTATATAGGGATTTAACCCCTCACGAGCCCCAAGGGAAGCACTGAGGTTGACCAGACAAATTTAGTGCCACCCATGGGGTGTGACAATCATTAAAGACATAGGTATTTTAAATTTTAATCCCAAAATTCATATGTGATATAGTAGTGATCATGAATAACTTGTTTCTATGTTAAATTATATTAAAAAGGGAATATGAAGAGTTATGTCTAGATTTTGATAATGAAAAAATGGATTGTATAGCTATTGTGAAATAGGTTAAATGTAATAAAGTGACTATGTTAAATGACTTATGAATTTTACATGAAATACTAATGTGAGTTAAAGAATATGGGGTGATAAATATGTGAAATGGGTAAATGTTAATGAGTTAATATGTGTGTTAAATGAATAAAATGTATGAATTGTTGATTATGTTATATTGGGATAATATATGAGAATTGTAGAATTTTCAAAATTAGTTAATCCATAAGGAAATGTAATCAGTTAAATTGGATATGTAATGAAAATGGTAAATGTACTAATGGGTTTAGCCATCAAGTTAATCCTGTATTTTTAATGATTAGGCATTATGAATGCTATGTTGTTGTTTTCTTATGGTATGTGATATGGTGTGTGTGGTAATAGATAAATGATAATGTGCAGATGACTTGGTTGTGGTTGTGTGTTGGACATGAGGATATATTATCATAGTTTTGTTTAATACATAGGCTCTAACCCTAGCCTAAAATTATGGGTTAGGGAAAGGGATCAAGGTTTTATTATCCTAAAACACTCATTTTATTATATTTCCTAGATTGAGGCTTCTTGGTATTGTATTTATTGTAAAATATTATATATAGAGATTTAGGGAAGACAACCTATTCCCTTATGCATTGTAATTGATCAGCACCAGCCATAGAATAAAATACGTAATGATTATCCCATGAAACTCATGATGAATATGTTCATAAAAATGAAAATAGTGTAATTGATGAAATGGATTAAATGATGAAAATTGTTTAAGTTTATATAATTAAAGAGTAGAAGTTGAGTTAACTCTTCTTTACGTTGTCATTCATTTACCACTTGAATGAATTATATCTTTAAATTAGATATTTTTTAGAAAGTGTTTATGGTTTCCAACTAGATTGTACTCACTCCTTACTAAGACCATCATTTGGTACCCAATTAGATTTCATGGTTATAGGGTAGGATGCGGCAAGGAATATATGATAGAGAGTTGAGTTGGTATTTGGATGTTAACAGATGAGGTTCCTAACTTAGATTAAAGACATGTTATGAGGATTAAATTATTTTTATTTATTTTTGGTTTGGTTCACACTTGGAATGGTTAGCATGATATGGTATATTTATTATTGGTTGTGGTATGTATGCTATTTGGGAAATTTTTTGTAATGCATGTTTCTGGTTATTTTAGTATCATCTTTGTTAATTCATATGTTATATGTTGTGTCTTACTATGTTAAAAATAAGGTATATTAACACCACATGGCTTATTAGACCCTCACTTATTGTTGAAAAACTATCACATATGGGGAGGTATCGTTGCGTTTATGTGGAAACCCAACTCGAGGCACCGTTTATTGGCTTCTAGTTCGGGGACATTATAGATCATTCCTTCTTATTCCACCTAAGAACTTAATATTACAATGGTAGTGTTTCCTATAATGTTATGGATACATAACCATTTCGTAAATTTTCTTTTGGAATTAATATATTATAAGAGACTAAAATATATATTCACTCTGTGGGATATGAAATTTTTTAGATGTAGTGTATATAATTATTGTTACATTATGACAGTGAGATCTATTTCACTCTTTAGATATGAAATATTGTAGATGATGTTTTGAGAAGGATATTAATGGTGTTATTTTTTACGAGTCTATTGATGAGTGGAGGTTGATAGAAAATAATATATATTTTCTAAAAAGATATAGATGTTGTGGTGATGAATTTTGTTTTTATCAGTTAACAAGGAATAAAACCATAATTAAAGAGGTCAATTATTCTTACGAGGGAGATCCTAATGTAGAGGTGCGGATAAATCATAGAGTTTATATATATTTCATTGATATATTGTCAATGCATTTCAAAAATTCAAATTTCTTCCATGGGAATTTGTTTATCCAATTATTAAATTGATAGGTAGTGTTGTGTCATTTTCAATGATCACCTTTAGATATGCATCTATATATTTACATGATATATAATTATTTCAATGAAAAATTTTGGTGGTTGATAAAAAAGAGTTTAGTGGTTTTTCTTGTGTATCAGTGAATGGTTATTTTTTGGGTGTTAAAAATGATAAATAGACTTCTATTTGGTCAGTCTAAGGCATTATATGCCCCACTAAATAAATGTGAGGAATTAATAGTGGATAATAGTAACTATTTTGATTAATATCTTATGGATGTGATTTCATCTTGGTAGTTGGATATTTATGGACAATTTTTTCCCATTTAATGAAGATTACGGAGTCAGTTGAAATGTATAATCTTGAATGTATCTTCATGGGAGAGGCGGTGTAGCTGCAAGGTGTAACATGTATGATTATGAATGATGATGATCATCATTTTAACATGAGATTTTTGAAGTGTCTGAAAAGTGAGATTTTCTCAATAACATGATATAAATCATTTTTATTCTTAAATATAATCATAGACGACATGGATGATCCAAATACTGGAGGGAATATTACATTTATGTGTTCATTTTTATGTATTTTTAAGGACAAACATTTTCAATTTGGTTAAAGTTTCTTATAATAATAGTTATAAATCATCAATTAAATTGGAATAATTTGAAGTGTTGTATAGTTGTCCATAAAAATATATATTGAATTGGACTGAGGGTGGAGTGTCATAAATTCTTAGATAATGTATATTGAGTACAACATATAATTTTCACATGATTCAAAAGGGAATGAGAGATGATTAGTTGAATTGTAATTCCTATTTATAACGAAGGAGGAGACCTCTGTATTTTTAGGTTATTGAATATATATTTATGGTTGTTTACCCTTGTCATGACTAACATTATTTCAGTAGTGGAATAAATATTTATCATCATTTTGTTAGTTCTTTAGATTTGTGGAAGTGAGTTTGTGGGGTTTCTTATCTATTGAATTTTACACCCTTGACAGATCTTGTTCATGAAATATTCTATGTATTATATAATTAATGATATATTGATGTTGAACCCTATGAAATTTATTACAGAGAGTTGGATGTTTATGAAATTTTAATATTTTTGTGATAGTCTATTGAAATTAACGAACATCTCTGAATGTTGTTGTGAGGATGTGTAAATCCTTTGTTTCTTGACTTATTGAAGCACGATGTCATGAAAAAATGTGTTTGGGAGTGGGATTCATAAATGTGATTTCAGTATCATAAGTTTATTCATGTTTTTATTTGCATAATCGTTATGAGATTTATATTATTTTTATATGGTCGAGTTTTTTAATTCTATTTCACAAAACATTTGAGTTTTTGTGATAGTGATTTTTTTCTAATGTATCTCATGGGGATGTTATATTTTTTTCAATATTTAATATTTTTTTATTCAATAGTAAAATAATTTTTTGAAAGGTATCTATTATAGTGACCAATATTTTTCATGACAAATAACTTTTGATTATTGGGTTGTTTGAGATGTTGGTAGTGAATTTAGGGGGAAATTGTGAAATAATTGTTGATTTTGAGCTAACATTTATGGTGGTGGATAATTCATGTCATAACATTGATATTTTTATAATTATTTTGACTGGGTGGTATTTAAAAAAAATTTAGTAAGATGTATTGAATCTAGTAGTGGCGGTCAACTGCTTTTTCCGTGATTTTTTTATTACAATATAGTGTTTTTGTGGACCATAATTCTTAAAGGTTTAATGATATAATATTTCTTTGTGACATTACAGGTGATCATTTTTTTATTGTTTTATGGTTATGATTTTGGTAGGTATAATAATTTTATTTTTACTATAATCAATGTTTGATGATGTTTTAGGGTGTATTTCGAGCTTAATATTTGAATAGTTTATTGAATTGAAGAGGGAGGGAATGAATTCAATGTAAATGTCAATTACCATCTATTAAATTTTAATGAATATCATTACACCATAATTTTCTTTTGTATATTTGAAATTTAATGGTTTTGGCTATGGTATATAAGGTATGGTTGGGATAATATTTTCAGATATCTAGATGCTAGACTCCAATTACTTTTTAATGTAATTAATTACAACACAATTTATTGTTTTTCATTTAGTTTATTAATTCAAATGCTTTATTAAAATATTTCAAAATTATTTCTCACCACATTAAATTTTAGTGACCTTGTTAATTTTCAAAAAAAATCCATAATGACAATTTGACAATCCTTGATTTATTCCACTCTTAAGGTCATATTCACATCGGTCAATGTATTCATCTTCTCTCTTTCCTCATTTTATATACATTATATCTTTTTAGGGTTCTTGGGGTCAAAATTGAGGTGTTTTTGTGATGGAGGATAATGTTTTATAGGTTTTTTGGAGGACCATATATGGTATATAGTATGTGGATATAACATATGATTTTTCTATATAGTTATAAAATGATGGAATCAAAAGGATGGAAGCACTATGAAATTTGTTACTGAGAGATAAGGATAACAAGATTATTGGGGATATGGATATGTTGTACCCTTATTGATATATTTTCATGATTTATTTTATTATTCATCTTCTATACAGTTTTGGTGAGTGATAATTTTGTGAGATTGGATGTAGTTAACATGGATTATGCAGTTGGTTGTGACACATGTTTACTAAGAATTTGGTATGACCTATTATCATCAATATAAGAGTTTATTTGGATAAACCTATTGTATATACTTTTATTCTCACTCTTTATTTTAGGTATAATTTTTTTTATAATTTTATGATTGAGTTGATTATTAGGATGGATAGTTCTAGTTCATGGTTTGGTGATTCGTTATAGTTATAATATCATAAATTAGAATAATTTTATCTTCGTATTAACCATTTATTTTTGTATAAAACTAAAATTTTCATATTAGTAAAATATATTTAGACATATTTATAGTGTTGGAATTAATTTCTAGCTCGTTTAATTTTTTATGGATAATGGAGGGTAATGCCTTCCATATTGTGTCTGATATTTCTCAACCCTATAATACTGCCTGTAATTTTTTCGATATTATTTTGGGGGTCCCATTATCATCACTGCCAACCCAAGAGTATTTTTTGTGAATTAGGATTTTGTAAGATTATTTCAAGATAAAAATATATATATTAAAAAAACTACATTACTCCTCTATTAAAAAAAATTATAAAAAACAAATTCTATTATTTATTATGAAAATATTAAAAATATAAAAACATATATTTTATGGAAAATTGATTATAAATCCAGTAAAATTTACAATATATTTTTAAAAAAACCATCAATTGAGGTTCATGTATTCTGTGTAGGTTTTAAAACAATGTTCAATTCATTACAGTTGATGAATTCTTTAATAATTTATCAGCATCAATATTATTGGCATAAGTAACCCCACATGGAAGTTAATTTATCACCCATATCAAGTTTTAGTCAATCCCAATAGTCATAAATAATTCACCAACATGTTCTCAATGTATATTTGAATTAATGTGAACAAATAAGAATAATATGTAAATTTTGTGAATATTTTTCTAGTACCAGACATTTCTATTCTTAATCATTCCACTGATTTAAATTTCTATAATATTATTCATTATTTTTTTCGGAGAGATTAAATATCATATATTTTTAGAAGTACCTATAGAAGAAGCTTAAAAAATCATTTTTAATAGTTTCATATATTATTCAACTTCCATGAAAAAATGCATAGGTAGTTCAGGTTATGCATTAATATCATAAAAAATAAAAGATTTATATTAATTATATAATCTTTCAGTAAAATATTACACACCAAAATATTTTTATTCATTATAAAAATTTATTTCAAAATTTGATTATATCAATTTAAATTCACATTATATCTAATTATATGAAAATTATAAACTTTTTTGGTAATTTGTAAATAAAATGAAAATTTTCTTCCATATTAGTAACAATTTCAATATAATGAACATGAGATATATATTTTATTTATATAAACATAATATATTCTAAATTATAGTAAACTAATGAAATATAATTAATGTATACATGTGAAAATAAAAATGTAAAATTTTTAAGTACATGAAAAATATATTTATATAGTTAAAATTAGTAAAAGCATCATCATTGGGAATAATAACATCATTATATACAGTTATAGATAAAATAATAAAAATATATATTTTCTTTTTTTAGAACATAATTCAGAAAAATAATATTATAAATTCTATCTATTATCATCATCTAATATTATTTTTATAATGATTTTATTTTTATTATTTTAAATTTTTTAAATATAATTATGCCAAATCAATATAAATATAAATAACGGTAATAAACTAAAAAATAATATATATTTGGTCTTTATAAATATATAAATCATCATTATCAAAACAATTGAAAATATATGTAGAACAACATTGATGACATATTTTTTAATTACATTATAATTCCAATGAAGATGTACGATATTCCCCTATATTATTAAAATATGATGGGATTTACATTGTAATATTATGTAATTTATTTTATAACCCACGTTGAAAGATATTATTTATTAATACGATACGTAATGCATTACAACTATAATGAATTTTAAAAAATATTAATGGCATAATTTTTTATTAGTTTCCAATCATTATAAAAAAATGGTATTAATGAATAAATATTCAATATTATTAATATAAGGCAATTAATTCAAATATAAAAAACATGACCATTAAATTTTCAATAAATATTTATAAGATCTAATTTAATATTATTAATTTTTTTAAAAAAGTTTTTATTTTAGTATATTTTTAAAAATTTAATATTAAAGGATAATTTCACATTTTATATATTTTGAGAAGTTAAGACATTTAATTCTATCAAAACAGTTATATTTTTTAATTATATTAGAATCCATTATATTCTATATGGGTATAGAATCATATGAAAAATTATTTATGGAATTTCATGCTAATTTTATTTATGTCCTAATATAAGGTTTTTTATTTATAACATGTGAATTTCCATATTTTTTTAGATGAATAATTTCTATATTATAAACACTATTATGTAAATTAATATAATATCATTATTTATCATTTAATTTACCCATACCATCAAATTCATTAAAAGAAATTTTTTCAAAATAATGCTCCAAATTGGACCGAGTCTGAGTCTACAAAGATTATTTAATATAAAGAGAATGTGATGGAACAATAGGTGAAGATAAATTATATATAATTATAGAGCTAAAAAAATTAGCAAGTAAAACATTGATTAGGATACATTTGAATTAAAATTTATATTGTGATATAAAAATATAAAACATAATTCGGTGAAAACATTACAAAAAATTCATTAATTTGATTTTGAATGAATCAATAGTTATATATAAAATATTTATATATAAATATAATTAAATTATATAGAAATTAATAATCTATTTTCAAAAAAAAATCAACACTTTATATGATTGATATTTTTTTTTTAAATCGATCTTACAACATGATGGTGTAGTCATATTTTTTAAATATAAAATATTAAAAGAGAGATTTTATAATAAAAAATGGTAGATAATTATTTATAATAATAAACATTATATTTTGAATTTTATTCTAAATATTTTAATGAATATTTTTGGGTTATTTATTATTTTAATATTTCTTATTAAATATCAGATAGTATTATTTATATCATATAAAGAAAAATTAAAATTAAAATTTTTAAATTGATGTTGAAAATTATGGACTATTTAAATTTCTATTTTTTTCTAAAGTTTGATTTATTTTTTTGTTATAATAAGTCTAATGTAGGCATCTTGACAGGGTTATAATATTGGAAGAATTGGGGGACAATGATTATAGAATTTAAATTTTGAAGATATGGCTATAGGTAGCCTATAAGGGCATGGATCCTAGTTGGCCTCCATATGCTTGTTGGAGAAGTTTTAGGTGCTCATAGGATGTTCATGGCAGAGTAGGTTAGTTAGGATATGAAATTTAATCTTAGTATGCTTCTATGGAATGGAAAATTGGGATATACTAAAGGTTAGGATATTGTGGTGTGGAAATCCTAGCTCTAACATAAAAGGGATCAATGTAGAATTTTTTATCCATTTCTATTTTGTCAGGGATAAAGTGTGAACACAGATTTTGACATAGCCTTCCTGACTTATTTACCATAGAAGGGGGTGCAGCAGAGGTTTCGTGACTAATGTGGTGTGTATAAGCACATATATGGTTTAAGGGATTTGGTTAATCATTATTTTTAGGTTAGCCTCACCATGGGGGTTAGGTTGTGGAATAATATCTCGTTTGGAAAATGAGTCATGCGGCATGGTGGTCTTGAATGTTTCATGGTGTCTCCCAAAGATTATTGAATATTAGGGGGGAATAGAGTTTTGATTTTAAAAAATTGTTTGACTAGGGCGTTAAAACATACTTCCTACCCTAAAACATAATATACCTTATTTCCATATGTTCTATATTTTTTAATATCTCTACCCTGTTTCATGGAAATGGATTTTTGTATGTGTACATGTACCTAGGATAAGGCCTCTAAATCCAATATTTCATACTATATGCATGTCAATATCCCTTAGTCAATTGAATTGAGGCTTCGGGTTTCTATCCTATTTTACATTAGGCTGGGTGGGAACTAGTGGGTTGGGTCAAGAAAGAAAGGTTTTTGTGGTGGTCTATCCCCTATTTGATGTTTAGTGTCAGAAATTGTTTTGTGTATTGGTTTTGTAACTTATTGAAACAATGTCAGAGTGTCTTAAACATGACTATCTTGTTACGGAACCCATTTTTGGAGCGATTAATGAGGAATCTATGTCGTCAGACTCTAAAAATCTTTTTGTAGAATCAACAAACAAAGATATCGGTTATAGGGGAAATGTTACATGCATTAAATAGGATTCGGTCTTCTGAATTTAATTTCCTTCTTGAGTCTGATTCCAAAATATTCTCTTCTAACCATTATATGTCTTGTTAACATTTATGATTCCTTCACAATGACATCCATCTAGGATACCAAAACAAGATCATGATGTGGATCAGTTGGTTGATGAGTCCTTAGATTAGGGGCACACTCATGAGATGTTTCTGGAAGGAATGCATAGAGAAATTCTACCCTTGTTGAGAAGTAAAGAGATCATGTAACATTATGTTACCTTTATCTATTATTTTTTCCACCTTTTATATGTTCCCTTTTTGTTAAAAATCCTTTTTATGTTTTTTGGGGTTACTGCAAACTACAACATAGGTACACGCCATGTACCTAAAGTACACATCCTGTACTTAGTGCTGGTTTCAGGTCGTGAATGGGGTGATCAAATAGTGAGCTATTAGACATCATGTACATGAGTTTCACATCATTTTGGGGTTAAATAGTGTATTTTTAAACCCAATAAGATGGGGTTTTTATCACAATTATCCAGTGTGGAAAACACATCGTTACCCCTCGGTTCACGTCGTGACTAAGACCGTGCCCAGCCTATTATAATGTGTTTGCTAGTACTGCTTGGTTTATTATTCCTAGAACTCTTGGCTCTTGAACCTAGAATTTCCCTAGATGATTGTTATAGGATCCCTACCTTCCAAATCGATTGGATCATCATTAGATCATAATTTTTCATGTGGTGCAATTTTCAGTTATGTTCTCTCCCATGTTCTTTTAATTTCCCTCCATCTCTCCCCTTGGGTTTTCAATGGATTATCTAGGTATTGATGGATATATGTCAGGTAGTGTTGGATCTTTCTTCTAGACCGAGTTTCATGATTTCATTCCCCTTCGATCTCATTGGCGGGTTCCATTACGAGTGTCATTCTTTGGGGAAGAGGTTGTTGGTTTCATTCCAAATTGATTGACATTGATTTTCTGGATTCATTAAAAAAATTATTTAAAGTATTTTACTTGAACATGATTTAAATTTCATTAATGAAAACCCATTCTAATTAATTCGATGATTTTAAATGGTTTTGGAATTGAAATTTTGAATATTCCTATTTCAAAGTAATTGAGGTGGGTTTGTGGAAGGTTAACTGATATAAATTTTTGAATTTAAATGGTAGATTTTTATTGTAATGTATTCAATTAAATTGAGAAATTCAATTGTGAAAGTGAATTTTGAAAATTTTGGAACTGGTATTGAATAGATTTAAAACTCATGAAAATATCATAAAATCATATGATATAAACCCAATGTTTTTATCTTGTGATAAGGCATGTTTTTGAATAAAACATGTTTTGGTTTTAAATGGAAGGAAATTTGTATGTTTGAAATTAAAATTTGGGATGGATAATATTTTAAGAAGTCTTAAAATATTTCACCCATCACGTAAGATTTCGTGCAATCCTTAGTTATTTAGTGAGTGATTAGAATACACTATATACTATTAAAATGTTCTAAAACATACATGTAACGGGTCCATTCTTGACGGGTTAGTAAAGAGTCTCCTTTGGCTAGTGTCATAGGGACATGTGTATACATATTTTAATGAGTTCATTTAGAGAGTGAAAAATCCAAAATCTAGTTAGTACTATCATACCTTTTAAAAGATGACCTTGTTGCTCACTGGTTTATTTATATTTGAGATATATTTATGTCAATCTTGTATGAACTACCATATATGCCTGCTGAATTTATATATACTATTTAATATAAACATTTTAGATAAGAAATCTTTTTAGAAATATTCCATCTCATTTAAATTAAAGCCTGTGATTTGATTATATTTCCCTTCATTTCGAAAATGTATATCATGGTTTGTTTAAATTTGAATTCAAATTTCTAAAACTATTTGTTATGAAAAATTGAAATCTTTTATTGCATAATATATATTTAGAAATAGTTATAGAATCATTGGTGGTATCCAAATAAGCGCAGGATCACACCCTAATTTTCTCTTTGGGTGCATGTAGACTTTCTTCTTCCTTGCTTGAGAAAAGGGAATGGATCTCTTGGAGGTGGATCCATCTGTTGAGATTTTGACCTAGTGAGTTGTGTCCATAGGGACCATTGGGATTTTTTTCCTGTTTAGTACTTTGGGTTATAGTACATTGGTTTTTAAACCTCATTGTATTCTGGTACTTTTACACCGCGTGGAGTTTTCCTAGTGATAATCATACTTTCTCTTATCTTTTTCTTCCATATTCTTGAGGAAAAATCATTCCCACTTGTATGTTGTATGATTCCAAGTGCTAGTGGAAAACCCATGGGGATCGTGAAGGCCCTTCGGGTCATGTCTGGTCTAGCCCAGTTATCTTTTTATCAGGTAACCTAGTCTATTTCATGACAAATTGGTATCATAGGGAGGTTGTTGATCTTTTTTCTTGATCTTAGTATGCATTTTTTAAAATCTTTATGGGGCTTATGAGGGAGTTGTGATTTATTTTCTATTTAGTTCTCACCGTAATGAACCATTATTCCCCAAATGTTTTTAAGGAAATATGTCTTCTGAATTATTTCTAGTCTTTTCTATATAGATATTTGTCTAGGTTTAAATACAAATCATGTTTTCCCTTCTATAGAGAATATTTTCTATTGTGACTCTTTTGTAGTGTTAATCTAATGTTCCCTTTTTATCTGCTGATACTGTGAATCATCATGCCTCTGCGAAGACGTGTGCATCAGATATAGTAAAATGCTTCTTCTGAACCACAGTATATAAATCCATTTGTTTATATGAATCTGGTTGAGGTGATTGTGTGTACAATCCATGCTCTAGGGTAGACAACACCTCCTGTTATTTCTTAGGTTCCAATTGTGGATCCTTTGGGGGGGTGTTCTATGGAATCATTCTCAAGAGTTCCTTCAATAGAATCCATAATTCCTAAAAGTATTTACTGACCCTCAACATGTTGAGAAGTGGCTAAGAAAGATAAAATGTCTTTTTGAGTTCTTGGATACACTTGATGGAATCAAGGTTTATTTCACTAACTAGTTATATCTAGAGTCAATGGTGTGCACCAAGGATGTGGAGTTTCTCAAGACTGAGCATGTTGAAAAATAGTTATTGAATATTCAAATCACTTTGCTAAGTTAGTAATGTTTTCACTGGAGATAGTATCTAATGAGAGGATGAAGGCTTGATGGTTTGATTTGGGACATCTATAAGATATCCATTCTCATGTTTTCTTACTCAAGATGCCTACGTATACTAATGTGCTGTATAGGATGATGATGGTTGAGATAGGCTTGGCTGCAATGTTAGGGTTGATGGGTGTTCCTTTTTTTCCCAGTGTGATTGTTGGTTCCTTGAATGTAAATCGGAAGTGTGAGGGTCATTGTATAAGTTCTTGATGGTAGTGTCATTCCAGACCTCTTACAACTTCAAGTAGAATTTAATTGAATTTCTATCTGTGTGGAAAGATAGGAAATTCTAGGAGGGTTTTCCCTAAGTTACCCATGAACTATAGCTCATATAGACATTCAGGGCACTTGTAGAGGATATTCCAAAAACATTTACTCCACGTAGTGGGATAGGATCATCAAATACTCCTAAAACTGCATTGAAATCAAATGCATCGATGATAAAATAGTTCCATCCATAGGAAACTAGAATAAATCTTCTTCACAGAGTGAAAGTGTCTCTAGTGGAGGTAGACATGGGTCCAGTAACAATGAGAGGTACCATCTCCATTGCTTCATCACTACTGACTACATTTTTTGATACTGGTTCATCTTACTCTTTAATTTAAACATTTATCATTAACCTACTTTATCTTAGTATGGAGTAACTATCTTTTGAAATTTATACTACTACACCCCTTGGTATAAAAAGAGAGTAGATTCTGTTTAGTCTAGCTTGTTTCTTCTCTCAATCAGATGTATAGATAGCATGGATCTTTTTTATTCTTGATATGAAATATCTTAACGTCAAATTCAGGATAGATAAGCTCATTGATAATAAAACTTTAATTGATTGTTCTCTTTGATGGGTCTAGTTTACTGCACCTAGTGGTGTGAATCTTGTTTCTTATGGAGAATGGGAACCATGTTTCGGTATAGCTAGACCTTATTATCTAGACTTGGCAAAAGTGATATTAGTGTTTTCTTTTTTACTTGGAGTGAGATTAAATAGGTGGTGATCTTCCTCCTATCCTTGTTGATTTTTCGATGCATTTCATTTGGATTTATCTTGTCTTGCACTGGTGAGAGAGGTTGATCTTTCTATTAACATAATTCATGGAACTCAAACAGTCTCTATCCCCTCTTATAAAATTTCTCAAGATTAACTAAAAGAGATAAAGTCTCAACTAGATAATCTTCTTGAGAAATGCTTTATTCATCGATGTGTGTCCCATTGGGTAGCATCATTACCCTATTCTAATAAAGATGATGGTTTTCTTAGATTATGTGTTGATTATCAAAAGCTCAATCGAGTTATGATAAAGAAAAAATAACTGTTTCCATGGATTGATGGTCAATTTGGTCATATTAAAGGGACAAAGTGGTTTTCAAAGATCGATCGTCAATCAATTTAACATCAATTTATGATAAAAGAATCTGATATTTAGAAAACTACCTTTCAGAGTAGGTCTGGACACTATGAGGACCTTGTAATGCCCTTTTGTTTAACAAATGCTCTTGTAGTTTTCAAGGCCATAATGAACAATATTTTCCATGAGTATCTAGATACATTTGTTTTAGTATATGTGGATGAAATTATTGTCCACTCCAATTCTGAGGAGGATCATGTGAAACATCTGATAATAGTTTTAAGTCTTTTAATAAATCAATGACTTAATACTATGATTTAAAAGTGTGTTTTCTTG
This sequence comes from Viscum album, assembly GCA_963277665.1. Classification (NCBI taxonomy): domain Eukaryota; kingdom Viridiplantae; phylum Streptophyta; class Magnoliopsida; order Santalales; family Viscaceae; genus Viscum; species Viscum album. The sequence continues at coordinate 82,839,761 of OY728129.1, forward strand.
ATTCATGAAGTGAAATTCTTTAGACATGAGGTGTCTGAACAAGGGTGTGTCAATTTATCCTAAGAATATTATGTGTGTTATGACTTGGGAAAAACCATGAAATGGCTTAGATACCAAATCATCTTGGGCTTATCCAGATATTAACATGGATTCATGAAAGTATTCTCTATATTAGCTTCTCCAATGACTTCTGTGACTCATAAGGGGGTTTATTTTTCATGGGATTATAAATTCCAATGTTCATTTGTTGATTTAAAACTTTTTTTGACTACATTGTGGTTTTTGACTCATCCAAAAGCTGGGAAGGGCTATGTGGTTAGTTGTGATGCATCATGTTCTAGTTGGGGCTACGTTCTTATATCGAGTGATCATGTACTAGAATATGGATCTCATTAGCTTTGGCCACATGAGAAGAATTATCTTATCTATGACCTAGAACTTCTAGAAGTGATACAAGATCTTAGGAGTTGGTTAAACTAATTTTTTTGGAAAATGGTTTACAATGTATTCAGACCACAAAATCATGAGTTATATCTTCTCAAAAAAATATTTGAATCATCGGTAGATGAATTGGGTGGAGTACTTAAGATCTTTCATCTTTGACATTTCTTATACCCTAGTGAAAGGGATTTTCATTTCGAATTCTTTGATTAGGAAATTTTTCTCCTATGTACTAATAGAGACTTTAGTAGAGTGCAATTTTATGTCTCACTTTGCACAATATCCTCTGGGAGTTTAGGAAGAAGGGGTTGATGTTTCTTTAGCCGGTGTGTAGTAGGCATCTACTCTTATCAAGATGATTAATAATTAACAAGATCTTGATGATGAGTTATATTGAATTAGAGAATCCCTTTATGATGGGGATATATTTTCTCAGTGGTCGTCTTCCAAATAGGGGTTTCTATACAATCAAAACAACTATGTTGTTCTGCTAGAGTCAAAAAAATGTAGTGATTGGGGATTTCCATAATTATCTTTGGGTTTTACACCCAAGAACCACAAAACTTTTCTATGACATGAGGCAGTAGTTCTAGTTGCTAGGTGTGAGACAAGGAATTGCTGAGTTTTTCTCTCACTAATATACATGCCAGTAGGTGAAAACCCATCACTATAAACCTTTTGGTTTTCTTCAACCACTTCTAGTCCTTACATGGAAGTGGTATGTGATCTCTATGGAAATTGTGGTTGGGCTTCCACCTACATAGATAAGGAAGAATGAAATTTGGGTTTTAATTGATAGGCTAACCTAGTCAGCTCACTTTTTACCCATTTGTGATATGGCCAATGTTGAGGAGTTGGGAAATATCTACATGAAGGATATTGTTCCCTTTCAAGGATTTCCATCTTTTATGGTATCTAATAGGGTTCTTATGTTCACTTATCGATTTGGGAGAGGCCTTCCGAAGGAAATGGGTTCTCAGGTTCATTTGAGCATGGCCTACCATCTGCTGTCGGATGGCCATAAAGAAAGACCTATACATTTTCATGAGGGTATTCTCCGCTCTTGTGTTCTCAACTTTGGTGGCACTTAGGATGATTAATTTTTGGAAGGTTGAGTTTTCTTACAATAATAGTAACTAGTTTGAAATCACAATTGAAACTTTACAGGCCTTTATGGTTAGCCTTGTAAATCACTAATGTGTTGGTTGGAGGTTGGTGAAAGTTATTGGGTTGGAAGAAGCATGGTACAAGAGATGAAAACCATGATTCAGAAGATAAGTCAGATGATGTTAACATCAAAATACCGATATAAGTATAATTTTGATTGACACCATAGACATTTGGATTGTTTAGTTGGGGATCGGGTGTTCTCAAAGGATTCACACTGGTTAGGTCATCAACGACTTGGGAGGAAAGGGAAGCTTTCTCATCAGTTTATGAGGCCTTTAAAGGTTGTTGAGTAGGTGTGGAATGTTTTATAGCATCATCCCCTTCCACCGTAGATGACATCTATACATAACATGTTCCATTTATCATAGTTGAGAAAGTATCTATTTGATCCTTCTCAAGTTTTGAGTTGGAGAGAGTTTGATATTGAGCCTGATTTATCTTTTACTGAGAAACTAGTTAGGATAGTCGATTACGAGACCAAGGTGCTTTATGGGAAGACAATAAGATCGGTTTCATTACTATGGAAAAATGGATCTAACAGTCATGAGACATGGGAACGTGAGGCACTAGCGAGAGAGTAGTGGCCTCAACTCTTTAGCATGGATTCTTCTTCATAGGATTTCTGAGGGTCAAATGTATTTATGGTGGGGAGTTCATAACATCCTGTTACCTTGATCATGTATCTATTCCTCCTTTTTTACGTTCTTTTTCAATTAAAAAATCTTTTTATGTTTATTTGGGTTTACTATAGACTGCAAAACATGTATACACCATGTTCCTGAAGTACACGTCATGTATGAGGTGCTGGTTTTAGGTCGTGAATGGGGAGATAATACCGTGAACTTGTATATGTCATGTAACTAACATAAACATCATGTAAGCGTTAAATAAATGTTTTTCAACCTATGGTGATGAGTTTTTCAGTGTACTTATCTAGTGTGGACACCACGTCGTTACCCCTTGGTACACGTCATGACTCGGCCCAAACCCAACATAAAGTAATGTGTTTGAATGTACCACATGGTCTATTATTCCCAAGACTTTTGGGTATCAACCATAGACTCTAACTAGGTTATTTTTAGTGGTTCCCCACCGTCTTGATCGATTTGATCGGATTTCTATAATTATTTTTCCTGCGGTGCAATTCTCTGGTAGGTTATCTCCCTTTTTCTTCAAGTTTCACTCCTTATCTCCTATTTCTTTTTCAAAGGATCATCTAGGGATTCATGGATATATTTGATGTGGTGTTGTGTCTTTCTTCTATGTTGAGTTTCAGGATCTCATTAAACTTTGATCTAATTGGTAGGTTCCGTTGCGAGTGTCGTTCTTCCGGGAAGTGGTCAGTGGTTTTGTTCTGATTTTCCAAATTTATTATATTTTATTTTAATTGTCTATTTAAATAAATAATTTTAATTAAATTACATAAACTTGTTTTTAATTTAATTAATGAAACCTAATTCGAATGAATTGGATGATTTGAAATGATTTTGGAAATGAAATTTGGAAGCCCCCAATTCTAAAGAATTGGGGTGGGTTTGTTGAAAGATAACTAATTTAAAATGATGAATTTAAAAGAAGGATTTTGATGGTAATGTATTCAATTAAATTGTTCATTTTAATTTGAAAAATTAGTTGTAGAAAGGAGGAATTAGTTTTGAATGGATTTCTAACTCATGAAATTGGATTAAAATGATTTGATATACACCCAGTTGTTTTATCTTGTGAAAAGCCATGTTTTTTAATAAAAACTCTTTTGATTTTAAGTGGATGAATTTAGAATTTCTGAGATGGAAGAATGTTATTGATTTTATTTTAGGAAATCATAAAATAGTTCCCCCATCGTGAAAGAGTGCATGAAAGACTTAAGAAGTTAGTGAGTTATTTTGATAGACTCTATGCTATTACATAGTTCTAAAACATACATGCAGCTAGTCACATCGTCAATGGGTTGGTGAAAAACCTCCTTTGGAAATTTTCATAGGGATGTGTGTATAAAAGTTTTTCTAAGTTGAAATAGAGAGTGAAAAATCTTATAGCTGGTTAATATTATCATACCTTTTGTTGATGTCCATGTTGCTTGCTTGTTTATTAATATTTGAGATATAAATGTATTCCAATGTTGTTTTGACTTCTTTACATGCCTGCAAAATTTATATAAACCATTTTTTATAAATATTTTACACAATCCATTGTTTTAGAAATATTGAATCTCTTATAATGTAAATAATGTTCGTTGATTGTATTTTCCATAGTTTTGAAAATTTATAGCATGATTTGTTTATATATTCTTTAAAATATAAAAACTTTTTTTGTTCTGAAAAATTGTCATCTTTTCATTAGATAATCTATATTTGGAATCTATTATAGAATCCTTGGTGATATCTTACTAGGAATAGGCTCACAACCTACTTTTTCCTTTGGGTTTTTGTAGAAATTTATCATATAGGTTCGATAAAAAGGAAGGGATCTCTTGGAGGTGGATCCATATGTTGAGCTTTATACATGGTGAGTTGTGTAATTAGGGATGGTGGGGTTTGTTTTCTTATTTTGTACATTGGTTAGTAGTACATTGGCTTTTATGCCTCATTGTAATCTAGTACTTTTACTCCAAGTAGATTATTCGTAGTGACGTGTATACTATCTCTTCTCTTTTGCTTCCATATTCTTGTGGAAAAGTCACTCCCAATTGTATGATGTATGATGCTTGGTTCTAGTCACCAACCCATGGGGATCAGGAATGCCTTTCATGTCATGTTAAGGATGGCTGGGTTATCAGGTTACCAGGGTACCCGGGCTGGTTTGTGACAGATCCAACACAAGTAGTTCGGGTGGATGATTGACTGCATCTTGGGAAACTTGTACTTATGGTATTATAGGATGATAAATCATTTACGATTAGAATGTTTCATGAGTACTAGTAATTTATACCACTTGGGTTTTATGGAGAGATAGACCCTTAGTCGGTATATGGTTAGATCGAGATGGTAGTATAAATCATCAAGATTGTTGGGATACTCATTAATATAGTGGTTGTGCTTGAAGCTGCCATTTTCATAGAGTAGAAAGGTATGGGTGGAGTTTGATTTCCCAGACACATGGTAGGGAAATTCACACATGGTTAGAATTCCAGTATCTGTTTCGCACTGAGTATAGCACTTTAATCTTGCTCTTTTCATTGATTTGGTAGATTTTTAAGATATTAGTGGGTGATATGATAATTATAGAGTACGCCTCAAGGTTCAATATATTACTCTCTCAATATGGTCTAATATATATACATTCATGTGAAATTTTATGAATGGGGTCATTAGAGATAAATATATTCAATCTTTTTCGCCTTATGAAACCCCACATAAACTAGAATGTTTGAGTAGGTTCTAGTTGTGGAGAGATTTCTATTAGAGGGGCATCAGGATGTAGGATTCAATAGTGGACATCATGGGGCTGAGTCATTAGTAGAATATTGTTGACATCATTTTTAAAATTATAGAAATAGTATACCTCCAATAGAATAGACTCAAAAATAGGGATCAATAGTATAGGGGTTCACATATGATCCAATATTCTATGAGAGGGGTGATTCTATTCTTGTGATGGGAGAGTCCACATTACTCAAGATTTCCCGACCCGATATGCAGAGGGAGGTAGACAGGTAGAGGATAAACCACAAAGGTAGAGACATATCCAGGATCTATAATTCCCAATGTATTATCCTGGTGGATCCAAGGGAGATGGTGTTGAGGGAGGTGTATTTTGAGCTCTATAGGGTGAAGATGCTGGTGGATGATGATGCTAGTAGCTACATTCACCACTACCATTAGGTGGATGATGCTAGACTTGGAGGGTAGGCAACCAAGGGTGTGGGAATATGCAAGGTATGCATGGATATAATCTGGATTCTCATGGGATGATTTCAGGTACGATATATTTATTTTATACTCTCTCTATACTTCTTATATGAATAGGAACCAGTCATTCATTCATATCCAAGTCCCTTGAATAAAATCTACAGATTCTATTTAGTCTTTGTCCCTACAGCTATTGATAAATATTTATACAAGGAGAAATTATTATATATCACACATGTTGTGGATGAATCAATTAGTTCTAAACTGATAGATTCTCTCATGATATATGTTACTCATCATGAGAAAATATTATGATGTCTTCTTGGGAATTTAATTTTTTTTCTATAATGAATTCCTAGATATGTTATCCTCATAGATGAGTGAGATTACATCATAAAAATGGTATAAGATTCTAATGTATGGGTCATATAGAAGCTATATATGGTCCTATGGGATTTCATGGAAGAATATAAAACCCATTAAACATTATTTGGGGATTTTGTACATTCTTGAAACTTTCCCTTTTGAACTCTAGATTATAATAGTAGTGGAGGAATTTATAGACATATTTCCCTTGTATGTCTAGAGACTACCTCTAAGGATGAAGATTGACTTATGATTCATCATTCACCATAGGAACACAACATTATCTTCTACAACATATCATATGGACCCTACTAATCTCTCACTAATTAGGGTGCAGTTGGAAGACATTTAAGATAATGGATTTTTCTAACCTTGTTTATCCCCATGGGAATCTCCAGTTCTGTTCACAAAAAAAGTTGAATATGAATTTGAATCTTTTCAAGCATTATCATCACCTGAATTAGAAAAAAATCAATAACCAGTATTGATTCCCATGTTTTATGACATTTTAAATCAATTGAATGGTTTTAATTGGTTTTCTAAGATTGATATCATATTCAACTAACACCAGTCGAGGGGTTGTGAGGAGATCTTATGAATATGTCATTATGATATTGCTAGGGATATTATGTGTTCATAGTTATTCATTTTAGTGTGATAGATAACCCTAATTTGTTCATGTATAATATTAACTGGATCTTCCATTTATAATTCAAATGACACATAATTTTCTTCATCGATGAAATTATCATATGATCTATGTCATAGGATGAGAATGTATTGAATTTCATATTTCTCATAGAATTAACTCAGGAACACTAATTATATTATAAGTTACTTAATTTTATTTTCTATATCCATGTGATTCACTTTCTGGGGAATGTAATTTCTAATTATGGTTTATCTTCGTATTTGTAAAATATTGATGCATTGAATTTTGGGAAACCACCCAAGATCATCTCATAGGTAAAAATTTATCACTATTTGGAATGTTAATATCAGGGGTTCACTGTGGAATTTTCTAAGATATAATACTCATTAAATGGACTGACATGAAGATGGAAGCCAATTACCTACACTGGGTAGTGTCATAGAGCTATCATGGAGCTAAGGCAAATGATTAACAGTGGTCCAGTTTTGAAACTATCAGAGGTGGGCATTAAGTACGTGTTGTTTTGATATGACTATAGATATGTACTTGGATTCATTTTGATGCAGTGTGATGTAGTCTTAAATTATGGGCCAAGATTTTTGATACCCTATGGGTATAATTATGTGACCCATGACTTATAGTTGGAAGCGATAGTCTTTACTTTCAAGATGTGGACACACTGCCTTTTGGTTGAGAATTTCATTATTTACTCAGACCAGTAGACTCTTCATTACATCTTCACCCAGATAGATCTTAACAAGAGTTGGAGTAAATGGTTGGAGTTCCAATGGTAGTATGTAATTGATATAATATATACTATATAAAAAGTTAATTTGGAAGGATATTCCCTATGTAGGAAATCCAATAATTACTTGTCGTAGGAAGCGTCTGAGTAGTTTTCTTCATTACAGTTGATGCTTGTCAAGGAGAGTGGTGGAACTTATCCTCTATTAGTGGTGGTGAATCCATCTATTCTTCACTATATTTGAAATTATCAGTTGAGAGACATCAATTTCTAGGCTCTATATGACCATATACCCTTAAGAGATGCAGTAATTTTTTTAATGGATTGTAGAAATTCATTCTTTTTCTAGGATGGATGATGGTTCTTCTCATGATGGTTGAGGAGGTATTAAGTGGGTTTTATAATTTCCCATTGAATATACTTTCATTTGTTTGGAATATGTACGAGGAACATCAATGGAGGTTTGTGGGTTAACATGATGTGGATCATGGATGAGTTTATTTCTTAGTGTATCGCATGTTAGTAGGTAAAGGATGGACATAAGTATTTGGATGGTTTAAATCACAAATTAAGATCCTCTAGTGGAAGTGTGATGGAATATAAATGGATATTGTTATGTGGATTCCAGGGACATTGAGATCACATGATTCAATTAAGGTATTTATTGATAGACTCGCCATCTTGTAACCCTTTCTTTCCATTAGAGAAAAGAGTTAGTTCAATAGTTTATGGTAGTTTTATATGTTGGAGATCATCTTAAATCATGGGGTACCAATAATAATTTCCTCCCACTATGATTCTTGATTCATGTCGTGATTTTATAGGGGTTTGTAAGAGGCTTTGGGGACCTAGTTATAGATGAGTACAATGTGTCGCCCCCAGAAGGATGAGAAGACTGAGTGTACAATCCATGTTTTGGAGGATATGCTAAGATCCTATGTTTTGGTCTTTTTAGAGACATAGTAGGATCAATTACCATTTGTGGATATTTCATATAATAATATTCTTTCACTCAAAAATTAGTATGAAACAATTCGAGGATATGTATGGGGGACCTTCCAGGTCACCCTTGTAATGTAATGAAATTAGAAACATAGCTTTTGTTGGTATATAGATGGTGAAGTTATTGTCAAAAACTTATTAGGTGATCCACAAGGGTATGATGATATCTCAGAGTTGACAAAAATATCATGAGGATTGAAAAAATAAACCATTGCATTTCTATTTAGAGATAATTTTTTCCTTAAATTATCTACATGATGAGGATTTTCGTGGTTTTTCTAGTGAATCCTTCTATCCTGAGGTTAATTAGTACATTCAACAACCTACAAAGGGTTGGAATGTTTTCTTACCACTTCTATTATCCCCCATAGTTTTTCCGAGTGTATGTCATATTCCATGATTCACAGCTACGGAGAATCATGCGCTACCCAACACATGTTATTGACTAGAGAGATCAGTCAATTGAGGGTAGTGCGACTCTTAAGAGTACTCGGTGGGAATAGATGATCTACAGTAGATGAAACTATATTTATGGACCATCCCTTTGGTTTGGGTGCTTTGGAAACATATAAGCATGCATGAGAGATCCTAGGAGTGTGAGATCTAGAAACAGGATCAATACCACCATGTTTTTTACCAACATTTTCTTTTTAGGAAAACAAATATTTGAAGGATGAAATAATTAAATGAGTATAGTTTTTTTTGGTTTAGTAAATTAGATATTTCAATAAATATATTTTGATTTTGCATGAATTTGTTACAATGTTTTGGGAATCACCAGTCCCCAAAACTTATATATTAAAAATATTTATATATATTAAATCATACACATCTTACATTTGGGTATAAATGGGTTTACCATTTATAGAGACCTCATATGTGATATCTGAGGCCATACTTGTTTCTAAAACATGAGGATTGTTGATGGCATGACAGAAAGTTGATCGATTTCAGACATTTGGTTGAAGGTGACCATTGGAATATGCATTATGTAAATAAAATAATTTATCTTATTTTTTTATTGAAATTTATAATAGGCCTAATTCCATCTATATATTCTCTATTATGTAAAATACCATGGTTTTATGCATAACCCTGGGAGATTATAGTGGAGTGGGAGAGCCCATGTGTGTTAATGAACTTGGATCATGGATCGTCAATGAGGTAATCAAGGAGATTCATTGGATGAATAATGAATGCATCATATTCTCTAGTGAAATCAATTGTGGATGTAATCTTCAGAAACGATCAATTCAAACTAATGTTGGGGTATGATATTATATGAATTCCAAACCTTGATTTCATTATCATGAATGGACCTTCTTATTTTTTTTATTTTTCATTTATTTTTGTCCTTTGTGTTAGCCCATTTTTAGTTTCATTCTTGAATTATTGTAATGATATCATCTGTACAAATGAATACAATTCTATTTTAACCAATTCTTTGTAAAATTAGTGGAATTGTCTAGAATCCCATTATTTAAAGATGATCTTTCCTTGTTCTAGCACTATTCCTACCTCATTTTTTCAATCTCTTCATCATTATCCTTTGAGGTTGGTGATTTAAAATTTACCAACTAGATTCGATCATGATCAAACTCTCAGTTTCATGATGAATGTGTGTACATGTTAGAGAATAGTATTTTAAAAATGGATTTTGGGGTTTTTTTTGGATGTGGGTGTTTTAATCGATTATCGGAACCCCATGTGGAATCAGATGACACAAATACACCGCCACATGGAAACAAAAATCTGATTTCCAGCCATTGAATCCTGAGAATCATCAATCATAGTATCTCCCATTGATTTTTGTGTGTTTCATGAGTCCATATTATGAGAAAGGAGATATAATAGGCATACATGGCATCCAAATTAATATTCATTGATTTCATGAAAATTATGACATACATGGTGTATACTATGAAGAACACACAATATACAGTCCCACAAAATCTATAGGTAGTGGTTTGTGTGGAGTTAAATTTCACTCACTCTATATGACTCATACATTCCATGTGTCCCAGTGTTAGAGGTTTTCCATGAACACTAGGAGTACATGGTCACACACATTTCTACGTACATTGGCATGGCCAAAGTACACATGCACAACCATGTACTCAAACATGACTAGGGTACTCATACATGACTAGTGTACACATGCACTACCAATGTAATGAGGCATAAGAAGAAGTTTTTTGGCTTGTTCCATAATACATGGGTATACCTGCGACATGTATGACATGTCTTGTATAACCAATATAAACCATAAAAATTTTATTGAGGAATTATACCATGTGTATCTCCTTCTTTAAGGCTCATATTTGTGGTCACAATAAGTCTGTATTGTGTAGTTTTCCAAGTATGATTCCATTGTGGACTTTCTTTCAGAATCAGAGGTATGAAACAAGGTGTTTTGAGTTGGTTTATTCATTTAGTGATACTTGGTTAATGGATGTGATCCAGTTTCATCTTCAAATAGGGGATTGGGTTTTCCCCCAATCACACCAGCATTCGGGTACCCCCATACTCTTTAGATAGGTATAGTTAGTACACCAATAAAACATAGAGAACGCATCCCATATAAATAGGGTGGTATTCCCCATCTTCATACTTTGGAAGGGATAGGTTCTTCTACTAGAGTTAGTGAACCCTCTGATTAGAGTTTAGTGGCGATGTGTGGGTCTTCCGCAATGATTTTGGTGAGTTTTCACATGGTTATGGGAATTTTATATTGAACATTGGAGACTACATGATGACTCTTCATTCTTAGTAGGGTTATAGAGATAGATATTTCCTTTCTCTCTGACTTGGGTTATTCTATTAAAATATATGATGGGTTCCTATTTAACCTATTTATTTATGGGTTGACCTAATTAATATTTATTATTTATATTTCTCCATTCTTGGTTTCTAGGGTGACCTCATGGGTGCGTATATACTCACCCATAAATTGTCTCTTTGCACATGTTTTGTTCCTTATAAAGACATCAAAAAGATCGATGGTGGCTTTATAAGATAATAGTACTACTTGGTGGTACTGAAAATGTTTAGTGGTTGGATTAGTTTATTTTAAGTTATACTATCATTAGTCTATTTCCCTTTTCTGATTTCTTATCAAGTTGAGGTCTCTTGTCTAGATGGGTGTGTATTCTTACCATATTACTCTTTATACAATACTTATTTAATTTTATGATATTATAAAGGTTTTCTCTTATATTATTTTAACTCTATATGTTCATTCATTTATTATATATTAATAATATTTCCGGGAGATGGTTGTGTGCATGTGAATAGGTACCAAGGTTAAGGCCTCCCATTTCAGCATTTCCTACTGAGTGCTTGTTGACAATACCTATCTTATAATCAAAAGGCTCAGGGAGTCTCACTCAGCTTTCTGTAGGCTAGGCACGCCCCAGTGGACTAGGTTGTGATAGTTAAGTAGATTTGAAATTGTGTTGAAATATAATTTATTGGAATTATTCTAATTTCAGTATTAAATATTATTTAAGGTTCTCGAAATTGATAAAATATATTTATAGTTACTTGAATAATTCATAACATTATTTGAAGTGGTTAAGAAGTAAATTGATGTGGTTGGGGTGGTATAAATATAATTTAAAGAATCTTATAGTTGATTGCAAGCAATTTTGGAGTTATTTTTATCGATTTTATATTTTGAGAATGGGAACATGAAATTCATCTATGTGAGATGTTGCATAAGATAAGTCATATAAGAGGAAGTGAAGTGGATAGTGAGTTTGAGAAATTATCAATGCAATAATGAATTAGAGAAGGGAATTTATATACAATTAATGGAGTAATAGAATTCATCTACACATGAGTAAAATAACCAAGGAATTTTTTTTATGGGAAATAGTATTTTAGGTCACATAAGAATATTTCACTATAAGACATATCGTTGAAGAGAATTGACTTACACATAGACTAATTTAGACACACATAAAATAATTAATCTACATATATTAGAAATTACTATGAAATGTTATCAATGCAAGATTAACCGTATGATAATTTTTGAAAATGTAAGTAAAGATATCTTTATGTCGTTCCCATTAGTAAGCTAATATTTACTAACTGTGAGAAAATCATAACACCTAAGATAAATTTTAAAAAAATTGAGACCTCCATAAAATAAGAAATATAGTTTCAAAAATAATAAATTTTTAAGAACAAAATGATATTATTCTTGATCCAATCATTAAAAAACTATCACTAATTAAATGTGATACAAAATAAAGAGTTTTATTTTTGGATCTTCAAGATAAAGAAGAATATTTTCAATGAATAATGAAATATATAATAAATTAAGTGGGATGAAATGAATACATTATATTTTCAAGAACATTCTAGATATTATTAGGTCAAGGATTGAATTTTTATTAGTGAGTAATTTAATTTTGAATGAAATACATTTGAGAATAAATAAATAAATAATTGAATTGATTGATGTGATGACTTATTCCATAAAAATATTTTTGTACACCACAATATACAACATCATAATGCAAGCTGAGATCGAGGCCATAAGCTAGGGTGTGGTATATTTTTATATAGCTATACAAAATGAAGTATATATTTGAGTGGAGATATTTTATGTTGAGTATGAAAATGAATATATTCCTTTTAGAGAATAGCATAAATAATTTATTCATTATTTCTAGGTTCATTAAATAAGTTTATTTTGGGGAAATAATTTAAATTGAAAAATAAGAACATGAAATACAGTGGAACCCAAAAGTGGGTATTTTATATTCGTGATTATATACTGGTAGCTACATCATACCCTTGGTACACTTTTTAAGGAAACTGAAAATGAATGAATATATTTAATGTAACATATCATTATTGTGGTGTTATTAGATGGTCAATGAGGCTGAAATATAACTACAAGTAAGAATAACTACCTATATGTGTTATCGATATTACAAGACTACAAATGGATCTATAGAAAGAATAAGAACAATAACTTTCAGAAACATGGTTAGAGGAAGTTAGTATAATCCAAACATATGTAGAAGCATTACTCATAGTAGGTTTTTATGAATTAAATGTGGAAGAATAATTTGAGTGTACTGATATTTTTTAGTCAGTTACATTCAAGGGGAGAATAATTAAAGAGATGATTACATTTCATGCATGTGTTCATTTATTTTTATTCAGCATTTGATAATTGTGTGAGAATGATATCCATATAGTTTCTAAAGTTATATTAGGGTAAATTAATGCCATTGACCATGATGTATGTTTTTTTAAGGGATTTTAGAATTTTTACACCCATCTTTAAGATGAATATGATCTATATCATTGATACCAAAGAAACATGTGTAGATTTAGTGATTGAATTCTATAGAAGATATTGAAATAAAAAATTGTTCGTACATTGTTTGAATCATTAGAATATATGAAAAAAGGTTACTAAAGGAAAACATTGAGAAAATATTTGAATACAATTAGATAATTTTAGGTGAAATCATAGTTGTATTTATCAATCATATCCAATTAGAACATCACAGTTAAGAATAATGAGATGTTTTCTATGATGTATTGTGTGACTCTCATAAAAGTAAGTACTATGAGATGTAGATAGTTGAATGTGTAGGAATAACCTAAACCATTTTAATATATGAATAAAAGTTTTGGTGCATCTTTGGATGGGGTATATAACTAGTCATACAAATAATTCTGCATTTATTGTCGAACCTTGAAAATAATTGTGTTGTTCCTTCATTTATTTCACTATTTGGGTGAGGCTATGGGTTACCCAAAGTGCGTTGATCAAAATTGAAAAAGTCTATGATGATAATATTAAAAGTAAAGAAAATATAAATGATACAACTGATTCAACCCTCCCCTCTAATTTTTCTATAGATATTCTAGTAATTTCACACACATCAATCTCTAACCAACACTCCTAATTTTATTTTAAACTACAACACATATTTAAAACATTTAAATAATGTACAATTGGTATCATATATCCTTAAAAAGAAAATAATTTATCACATTAACATTCATTAATGATGACTACTCTCTATAATGTTTTTTTTTGAAACACTTCAATTAATCATTGAAGTACCTCCTACAATGACGCACTACAATGGAAGCACTTGCACTACTTCCTAAATAATATATTATGTTTTAATATCTTATGAAAACTATTAAAATATATTATATTATATTATTTATTAAACATTTATTGATTTATAGCACCAATGGAACACTAGAGAGTAGTCCGTCAATGTTTTTATGAACTATCCTCAATATATTGTAATGATTGGGTAATCTATATTAAAATCATTCATATTTTAGATCATAATAAACTATAAACACATAACTGATATTGAATTTTGAATGAATGCCATATCCAAAATAATTCCTCAAAGGATGATCTATCATGTATACCCTTTCAAATAATGTATATTAGAATATATTGATATTCATTCAGTCATATTACAACTATTAAATTCCTTTGATACCTTATATATCTCAGGTATCAATTTTCCATGTTAAGGAATTTTCATGTTATTTATAATCCTGATAATATCTAAAATATCATATTGATTATTTATCTGACACTCCAGGGATACATTCTTGAGAGTACAGATATAAAGAGAATCCTTCAAATTAATATCCTAAAATTTTACATCTGTTGGATTAAAAGCATCATTAATCAACATATTTGGATGAATTTTCACTAACACATTAAATTTTACCACATTATTAAAAATTATTATTATGATTTTATATTGTTGAAGATAGTTTCTTCCTTTATGTTTTAATATCTCTATAATTGATCAAAAATATTAGTTTGTAGATGATGATTTAGTTTTTATAAAAAATGAAAGATTTTATCATATGTGTATAATTTTATTAGGTTATTTAGTAAATAAAAAAAATTAAAACTACTCCAACTAAAGAGATTACACAATTAAATCATATTTAGTAGTGGGATATAATCTATATTTCACTAATTATTTAGGTTTTTCTTAGAGTTTTACAAATTTCTTAACTATTTGATAGAATATCATATAGATCACATCACATATGAATATTAGACATTAGACCAAACAAATACTATCCCAAATTCATCATATAGATAATATTTTATCTATTCCTCTAACCTCATTATTCATTGGGATTCCTAGATAAGTAAAAGAATCACAGGACTTATAGACACTTAATCCAATAAGGGAAACCCATAACATGATTTTGTTACAAAAGATATTCCATGTGTATCCATATATGGGATGGATGAAGAGTTTTTTTAATATATATATCCTAATATTTATATAAATAAGTCTAGGTCAAAAATATTTTGAAATATAATACTACAAATCGCATCACCGATGCAAAATTTAAAAAAATTAAACTTATTTTAAATATACATGTTTGTATATTTAAAAATTTATAAGTTTTTATAATTTGATATATATATATATATATATTGTGTTTATTTTTTTAGAATTATTTCCACAAATATATAAAAGTAAAAATGTTTTTTTAAGAAATATATTTTCTGACATGTAAATTAAATTTAACTAATTAGATTTCTGATTTTTATTTATTTTAAACAATTTATTATATGTTGAGTTAGTTTTTTAAATATCATTTACATTTTATTTATATTGTAATATTTATATTCTTTAAAATTCACCTATATGAAACATAAAAATGTTTGAACATGGTTCCATTGAATTTCTATAAATTATAATGTATAAATACAATATAAATTATATTTGAAACACTTAATGAACATATAAAAACTAATTAAACGTAATAATAATTTTATAAAAACAATTAATGAAATGTAATTTTTGTGGAACAATATAATGTTGTTTTATACAATTAAATTTTTATGTATTAATTTTTTACATTTTGTTCATTTCCATTTATTTATTTTATTTATGAAAATACTTTTATTTTCAAAAATAATTAGATGTATAGGATATGTTTTTAGTTTTTTTTAGAATTATTTATAGTTTTTATTGTTTTAATTTAATGATACATAGTTTAAATTTAATAACTTCTCTTATGATTCAACTGGTCAACATTGAAATATTTTTAAATATAAAAGATAACTAAAATATAATTACTAATTAAAATAGTGGCCAAAAATCTAAAAATTGTTTGTAATAAAAAAAATGAATTTCATCATTTTAATAGATATAAAATCATATAGTGGATATAAATACATTTTTGTGTCAAATCCTTTAAGACAATATCAGAAATATAAATAAATGGGTACAATAACTGCCTATGATGAGGTTCCATCCAGCAATATGGTGTGAAAATGGAATTTTCTTATCGATATCACTAACATATATGAAGGTTGGAGTATGATGAGCAAGAGATGGATCTTCATCCAGTGTTGGAACATAAAATGTTAGATACTTTGGTTGTGACTCGTTAGGAAGAGGTATCAGATGGATGTCATCATGTGCACCCAATTTGTCTCCCACTATGTGAGTACAAGTACCTTTTATAATGTCATGAGGGAACCATAAAGATTGTGAAGGCTTGGGCATGGAAGGTGGAAAAAGTGAAATAACCTCATACTGAATATCAAATAAGATTTACGTAGAGAAAAATACGGATATCCTCGAAAAACTAATGAATCACATTCATTAGGAAGCACATCACTGATTTGTTGAGGTTTGAATTTTAGAGGGTCGACCACATACTATGGTATAGGTGAGGACTCACGCACAATATGACATGATATAAATCCACATCATGGATCATTATCATCAATAGAAATTGGAGGAGGTTCCTGATAAGGAAACATCACTCTCTAGGAAGGGACATCATCTCCATGGTGTATAAGATCAAAGATACTAACACATAGAACATTATACACTAGAATCATCCCATGTTCCACAGCATGGTATGCTTCATTTCTAAAATCCTCCTCCTGTAGAACAATCATGTGGATAATATGATTTATTTCATTATACTATAAAGATATTAAAAATTAATTTAAAAAATTTAAAATAAATAATATATTGTAAATTTATTAACTTATCATATCTAGGATCCCTCGACAATGTGGAGTAAGATATAGAATAGAATTTAGTCTATATAATGGATTGTACTAGATCTTTGCTGGTCATTGGAATAATATAGTATGCATACCCTCGATATGAAATTATTCTTGTTTGTGACAAAGGACTAGATACTCTACAAGAATCCCAATAAATTTGGAAAACAACCTCCCTATTGTCTTCATAAAATAATGTGCTACTAGATATCTCAATAGAAGGAGAATATGATGAACAAATCCAAACTAGTTCATGCCTCTCTCTGAATGGTTCCACAAAAAATGTGAAATTTAATGAGAGGAACTACATCCATGTAATTTTGTATCAAATCAGTTTAGTATGTGGGAAGCTGGTCTAATAGAACCCATTATGGAATTCAATTAATATAAAATGATTTTTGACATTTAATAAAAAAAATTAATAAAAAATTAATCTTATGAAATTGAATATTAAATCATAGACTATAAATACATACGTTGGTGGGTACTAGATTGTCGCACATGTGATGATACACACCCACGTTTTTCTTCCGCATGTTGAAAATGTGGTGTATCTGACTCCACCTATAATTTACAACACAGAACATGATAAATAATAAGATATTTAATTTACTAACTAATAGTAGCATTAGAAAAAAAATAAAGATGAGTGATCATACTATTTTCCTACAGGGAGTGTCATGAAACACATCTATATGAATCTCCTGACTAGGAAAAATAGTGGAGAGGGGACAGATGCACTCTGATGCCCATATATGAATAAATATGAAAAACCCATCACGATTCATGTGATTTTTTCATCATGTCATGCCAAATTATATATAAGGGTAATCCATGAAGGAAAATTCCATGATGTGTCTCCCTAACTAATCAAAATCCTCTTGTATCCCCTGATACATCAATTTTAAATGCACACCATAGTGATCAGTTCATAGTTTCCCCCCAATGAATTGAAAGATACATGCATGAGTGTGACAGATAACATTCTTCTCATCAGCATCAATGAGTAATTGTGAGAATCGCATCTCAAGCGATCTCATTGATATCGACCAACCTTTGACAGCATCATTATCACCCAAAATATCTATGGATTTTTAGCTCTATTGAAGCTTAGATTTTCCTATATGGGTGGGTCCTATAACATCATCTTACTTGATAAGAATTCTAAGAAGAATTACCACATCCTCATGGATGATGTTCATCTCTCCCTAGAGAAAGTGGAATACGTGCATCTCAGGTCTCCATCTCTTGGTGACGGCAATAAGGATGTGATGATCAATAAATTTTAAATAAAATGGAGCATTTCCATAAATCCCAACATGTGATAGGTATGGTATAATGGTAGTTGGAGTTGAAATAAGGTGATACTATTTTTCTCTATGCACCCTGATCTACTAAACCTCATGCCCCGCTAGCATGTCAGGTGAATCATTTATATACTACTCAGTGAGTTTCATTTTATCCTCGACCTCTATATAAATATTGAAATAATTCTTGTTTGGAAATTTTAAATATAACTTTACTGTCCACAGAGTGTTATAAATGGAAGAATTTAAGACATAACATGTCTATTACAATTGTTTTCTACTGTTTTTCTTACCAAAATGAATGGGAATTTCTTCAGGTTTCTCAAATCATATTTCTAAAGTGGATTTAGTGATTTTTTAACCATGGGAAAGGATTTTTGTATAATATAATATTATATACTTATTTATATAAATATTTTTCATCATCATCTATAAGTTTATTATAAAAACATTCATAGATTATTTTTTATTGTGTGGTAATAAATAATAGAAAATATTAAATCAATTTATTTATCCACGAAAAAATGTTAATTATTATCATAATGTGAAATCGGAATGAAAAAATCCATTGAATAACACATGAATTCTTTACAACAGACATGGAATACCACAATATTATTCAATATAATATAGTTAGAATGATATGTTCTTATGTTCATAAGTAATGAAAAATATGGCTTATTTTCATGTTTTACTGTAATAACATCTTCCAAAGGGATGCAATTAACATTTGAATTTTAAAAGGATTTAAAACAATTAATTAATGTCTCCCCATTTAGTGAAGAATTCATTAGAAGGTTGAATGATTTTAAAAATTCAAGAAATAAGTAAATATCTTTGGAATGTGTTATTAAGATACCACATGAAAATTAGATGGTTTTAAATTCACTCCCAAAGAAATACCCATTCTATACAAACTATATTATAAAAATTTTGTGTAAGTAAATGTCTGTTGTAATGAATTATTGTGTTATTTAGTGGGTTTTTTCTTATCCATTTTAATTATATTATCATAATCAAAATTTTATTTTGGATAATTAAATTTATTTACGTTTATAGTTATTTTTACGTCACATTATAAAACATTTCATGACTTATTTTCTAATAAATTTTTAGATAATAAAGACATAATGTTTTTTATAACTGAACACAACCTTAGATTGAGTTTATCTAATAATTTCGATCTTAATTGGTGTGATTTATAATTTATGTATGATTTCTAACATGATGTAAGGATTCGTGATTATCTTCTCATGTTATTTATTTATGGTTCAGCCATGGATGGTTTGATTATTCTTTCATTTCACATCACATGTACATTTCATATTCCTCATAATGTGAATATGAAAGGATATCTCTGTATTGATAGTACAAGTATTCTGAAATGTTAGAAAATTCTAAAAAATGAAGGATTTTATATTATAATAATGTAATTATTAATATGAAAAGATCATATTAGAGACAATTTATAATTTTGGTTGAGAGTATGAACTAGATCCGACAATGTTAGGGAATTATTTCTTGTTATGAACTTTTTAATGGAATATGCTTCATCTAAAAGGATTCCCTTATTCTTAGATCTAGTCTATCTCATTTTTCATTTTACTAGACTATGGTTTTCCATGTTTAAGAATCCTGTTGATGTCAGGTATCAATATCGGTTGGTCCTTTGAAATTGTGAAATATTTATACTCACCCTATAGGAATCCATGGTAACGAATGGTTGTTATAAATGATGTCTAACTGGTACACTATATCAAAACCTGATTCCCAGAATATGTTCACATAAGGTACATCATGTGATGACATGTGTGAAAGGAAACCATAATACCTATAAGTTTCCATATTGACATTTCCTTTCTTATATTAATACCATCATCACTAAACACATTATATGGGATGGGGTTAAGACACTCTTAATCTTCAAATTGATTGTCTTCTCGATGGAAAATACAAACTCGATAAGAAAAATCTTCTTCAATGATCTATTCAATCCCCAATTGAAAGTTTCTTCCAAACCTTATACCCTTCTGACTACCATACGGGTCTTTTTACTATTTACTAGTGAAGTAATAAAATCAATGATAGAATTTCTCTTAAACGAGGTCAGTTATTGGTTACTTGTGAAGCCCCTTGATGACAGCATTGATTCACTCAACAACATTTGTATTCATGTGACCATTTCTATTCCCCCATAATATTCCAATGTCAATTGTTCTTTTGGAATTTTCTTCATATAATCATACACTCTATGAATTTCCTTTTAGATTTATTCAAAATTATCATCATAACATCATTAATATGGATTATATTATACCTGAAAGTGATCATATTTCAGTTAAATTAATTTACTCATTAATTTGAAATATTAAAAAATAATAAATACATTGAATACCAATCCTCGTGATTTTCTTATTTTTATGTACATTATGGAACACATTTTCTATGTTTCCAGCACTGTGTCTGATGCAATACTAATGATGTGAATTTTTGGGTCTCAATGTATCAGTATTTCCATTGATTGCCTTATTGATTTCCTAATGATGATGATATATCAAACAGACACTCCGAATGCAGGTGAAATGGCTGCCGAAACATTCAAAAATCCTAAACTAGGATTCATATATATTTTTATCCCTAATGGAATATGAAATAGGATGTGGTGGACAACATACTTCTTGGGATTCCAAAATCAACAATATTCCCTTTTATTTTCTATATAGAAATGTTCAATTAGTATATATAAACTATTTATAAAAATGATATGCATAATAATAGGTTAAGAATACCAAGAATAAAAGATGAAATTTAACATGGTATGGATCAAGTTAGTAATCTTGATACACATGTTTGTTTTTATCAAGAGAGAAGACAACATGGTTTTTGGGTCTAAGTATGGTTATCAAGTGTGGAAACACCCGATATGAGTCATCCCAATCAATATAGACCTTTACAATTTCCTTCTATTTTCTATCCATCAATTATTATAAAAAATATTATGACCAAAAGTTTTTTTTGTATCCTGACAAAGGTATACAAAAACATCTCAGCAAGTCCTAATCATCTTGACAACAATAGATGACACAGATTCAACATCCAATGATGTATGACCTTGTGACTTGTTTGGATAAAACCCATTATGAAATTCCTAAATATTTAAAATTCAATAACCACCATATTTAATTTTTGGAGTCACCCTAGCGTAAAATCTTAAATCATGCACATATTTATCACACCATATGATTAATTGTGGCTTAATTCCTAAAATAAATATCTATAGTGACCATCAATATGAAATATTTTTAGAATGTTTTTCAATTCCTTTATACATTTAAAATCACATCCAATATATAATGTTTTTTAAAACCCAATAAACATATCCTTTACAACTCCTAATAATTCAGTTTTTGTTGTGATTACATTCTAGTCGAATTCAAGAAAATGTGCTATTACATCTGAACAACATATAAAAAGTGGTAGATGACTTATTAGGGGTCCCGGTTTTTGTATGAATGATGTAATTCTAGAAACATCCTACCATCATAGTAATATTCCTCCTCATAAGACCTAGTTTATCTGTATATTCTATCATTAAAAAATTCATCATTTGAAGTTGAATTCTCATATAAATATGAGATGTCAAGTAGGTTTCCCACTTTCACATCATTGTAAATAAACTCAATTTCATGGCATCAACAATATTTAACCACTAATTTAAGTCTATATCGTTGTGAAATTGTACATAGTTACTATACAACAGAAAACATATCATATAAATCATTCGTTCCATCATCTTTCCATAGGGATGATAAAGTTACTACTTTAACCTAGTGCTCATCAGTAGCCACTGGACAATCCAAATTCTATAGTGTAGCTGGGAATTTAAAATTTATATATCTAATAGAATGTATCTCTCAATCAAGTCATAGATTTAAGAAACCCTGAATTCTTTCTTTAAGTTATTATAAGTTTACACAATCGGATATACCAACCATTATTATCGGTCATGTACAATAAGAATATACTTTCTCAATTTGAATAACCTCATAGTAGTAGTACACATGGGAAACATGGTTCTCTACATCAAGAATGTTTTTTTATCATGATTTTGATAGTGTAAATAATATTTACAATAACCGTTGAACATTTGATATTTATGATACTAATATTTTAGAAAATATTCATATATCTTAAAAGATGACTCTAATTCTTCATAGTAAAATATTTAATCATTATAAATTTATTTTAATAGTTTATAATGAAAAAATGAATCATATAACCTATATATACTAGGACTGTCAATATAGGTCTACGGTAAGGCCTCCTTCCATGCACCTATTCCAGATCAAGTCCATCTCAATGTGGTGTTTTTGGGTTTTACCCTAGGTACATCTATGCCAGATCCCCATCCACTCTAGACTAGGATTTGATTTCTTAAATAACCACATAATCATTATAATACTAAAACATTAGAACATCTTGTTATATCCAAAATTATTACACTACTATTTCATAGTATGATTTTAATTAATCTTTAACTATTTTCTTATCATTATTTAATCATTAGTTAGTAAATATTTAATCATT
This sequence comes from Viscum album, assembly GCA_963277665.1. NCBI lineage: Eukaryota > Viridiplantae > Streptophyta > Magnoliopsida > Santalales > Viscaceae > Viscum > Viscum album. The sequence goes on from OY728129.1 coordinate 82,862,937, forward strand.
TGTTAATCATTATTTAATCATTAGTTAATAATTCTTTAATCATTAGTTACTAATTATTTAATCACTAGATAATCATTACATAATGATTAATTAATCGTTAGTTAATAATTCATTAATAATTAGTTAATCATTAATTTATAATTAGTTAATTAATCTTATTCATTAGTTAATAATTCTTTACTCATTAGTTAATCATTATTTAATAATTATTTAATCCTTAGTTAGAAAATCATTAACCATTAGATAATAATTTTTCAATCATTATTAAATCAATATTTAATCAATAGTTAATCATTACCTTATCATTGTTTATTATTTATTTTATCAATATTTAATCATTAGTTAAAAAATCCTTAATCATTATTTAATTATTCTTTAATCATTAGTTAATCTTTCTTTACTCATTATTTGATACTTTTTAATCATTCTTTAATCATTAGTTAATCCTTGCTTAATCATTATCCACTGATTAGTTAACAATTCATTATTCATTAATTAATCATTAATTAATCATTTGTTAATATTTACTTAATAATTAGTTAACCATTTTATAATCATTGGTTTTTTATTACGTTGTCATTATTTAATTGTTGTTTAATCATTAGTTAATCAATCTGTAATCTTTTGTTATTAATATTTTAATCCTTAGTTAATAATTTTTTAATTGTGAGTTAATCATTCATTAATCATTATATAATCATTCTTTAATATTTCGGGTAATCATTATTTTACCATTATTTAATAAATATTAAATCATTAGTTAATTAATAGATAAGAAATTGTTAATATTTATTTAATCATTCATTATTCATTGGTTAATCATCAGTTACTCAATCTTTAAGCCTTATTTAATCAATCTTTAGTTCTTAACTAATCATTATTTAATCAATCATTAATAATTTTTTAATAATTTTTTAATCATTAGTTAATAAATCTTTAATCATTAGTTAATCATTTTTTAATAATTATTTAATAATTATTTAATCATTTTTTAATTATTTATTAATAATTAGTTTATCATTATTTAACCATTCATTAATCATTCTTTAATAATTTTGTAATTGTTACTTAATCATTCATTAATCAATCGTTAATTATTAGTTAATAAATATTTAATAATTAATGAATCAATATTTAATCATTACCTAATCAATCATTATTCAGTAGTTAATAATTTTTTAATCATTAGTGAATCTTTTGTTAATCATTAGTAAATCATTCATTAATAATTCGATAATCTGTCGTTAATAGTCAGTTAATCAATCATTAGTCATTAGTAATTCGTTATTCAATCATTAGTAAATCAATCATTAATCATTGTCTAATCCTTGTTTAATAAGTAGTTAATCATTCTCGAATCATTAGTTAATCATTATTTATTCATTAGCTAATCTTTAGATACACATTACTTAATCCTTAATTAATTATTTATTACTCGTTAGTTAATAAAATGGTACTCACTACTTATTTATTATTATCTAATAAGTCTTTAATCATTATTTAATCCAAAGTAATTCATTTGTTAATATGATCTTAATAATTAGTAATAATAGTTATTATTTGTAAATTATATCTAATTAATGAAACAAGTTAATAAATAGAATATTTAGAACTAAATAAAAACAAATAAATTAATGAAATAAATAACAAAATAATAAATAAGAAAAAACATGACTAAATGATGATGATCAAAATTCATCACTCCTTTTATGACACCAAAAACACCACACACAAGGGAATAACCACTAGGATTTTTATAGAGAGAGAGTGACTGTAACAGAAAGAGATGAAGTCTATTTAGAGTGAGGAGGGGGGGTTCCTCTTATAGGAACTTTAGGTAAAGGTGGTAACGGTTCTAAAAGCTTTCATCTTTATTTACACAAAATGTGGAATCGTGAATACTTCCTTTTTCATTACACTAGGGGATAGTAATATCTTCCCATTCCTACTTTACTATCTCATAGATCTGTGTCAATAAGAGGAAAATGAATAATTAGCTATTCCACTATTTAATTAATAAGAAAGGAAGTAGGGCTTCTTCCACCTTTCAGCATTAGTGTTTTAAAAAATCTAACCTAGACTTATTTAAATTTTTTTTAAAAGAAACTTATATTGATGTAAATCACAATGGATTACTCACTTGGATGATCAATCTCATAATATGTGTTCACATTGAATGGAATTTAAAACTTATTATATTTCAGAGGATTAAAAATCTATCCATTTTATCTAATTATTCACCATTATGTTCACATGATTTTAATTATTGTATTTTTAGTATATTATTACTTTTAAAAAAATTATAGGTTCAAAACATACTAATTTATAACACTTTATACAACAATTTATTATTTTTACTTATCCAAAAAAAATTACTTTATTCACACATATCAAAATTCATATCACGTATATGGTATATGAATCATATTAATTTAATGGGATATAATAATTGGAATCAAGAATCACTAAAAGAGCATGCATGTTGTAACAAGTAGCCAACCCCCACATCCCTAGACAGAGCCTACACACCTAGGCCAGCGAGCAGTCTACCCAGATGTCTCCCTATCCATAGATCATACTCAAGATTGGACTTAAATTTAATACAATCTTAACACCAAATATGTATAAATGATAACCAACCATTATTTTTAATTAAATAACAAATTAAAAATGTATTCATGGTTGAATTCAACTAAATATTATATCTTAATTTTCTTGAAACTCCTTATATGTATAGAATGAAATTTATAATAATTTGTTTAACTCTTTAAACAAAATTATACATTTATTATCAATAATAAACACTATAAATGGTATTTAATATGAATCCCTTCATATTCCAAAATTTGTGACATTCATTGAAAAAATTATATTTATATAAACATTTCAAATATTATGTAAATATATTAAATACTTTAAATATCACACATTTCATTTTATTTAAATATTTAAAAAATAATCTGAAACTCATAATTTAAATGTTTTAAATATTTAAAAAAATCATTTAATTAAAATTTTTCATTTAATAATTTAGAAATATTTTTCAAATTAATATATACACAAATATATTTCACCTTATATTCTAATTTATAAGCACTTTATACATTCATAATTCTTGAAAATCCATGTTAAACCTAGATAAAATCAATATATTTTTTCTATTTTTCAAGTCCCCTTATTAAATATAGAGTTATTTATGAGGTCCCATGCTAAAAACAATTTATTATTATTTTTAAAATTTTAAATTAAGATTATAAAACTATTGAAACTACGAACTGGTTTTTCCATTTGAAAACTATTTATATAGGAAATACATTATAATTTTTCATTGGGAAATCATTTAGTGCTGAGACTTAAGAACATTTAATTATAAAATCATGATAACATATAATCAATCAGTTCCATGTTTTTTTATAGAAATCAAATATATATAATAAACATCATCATATATTAAAAAACCATGGCATCAAATTATATTAGATATAATTCCCTTTTTCTGAAAATTCATTCCACACCTATTTTTTATAAACCATAGCATGATTATATAAATTTTATAAAACTATTATAATTCTTTAGTTAAAAACCATCATGAATTTATCAACAATTTGGATCATTTCCATTTTTAACAAAAAAACATCATGCATTTTGAAATCATTATTTTTCATGTTCTATCTACAATTTGAAAATTCAATCAGAACATCAAAAAAGTATGTTTGAAACCACTATAATATTTTAGTGAGAACAATAGTTATAAAAATATTGATAAATAAATCAACCAAAATTTTTTATTTTGGAGGGTATTTATTTTCATTTATAATGAATAAAATATATAATGAAACTCTAATTTTTTCTGATGATATGATATATCTATGAATTTTCCAATGAACTTGATAGGTATCATTGAGATAAAATATATGGACTCCTTCACCCAAAGGTATATATTGGTTTTTTCAATCTCTCAATTCATGGTAATGACTATATACTATCCCAGATTTGTTAATATATTTATGTTAATGGATATTGAGAATTGATAGATAAAGAGTGGGTTATCCTTGTAATTTCATTTCTAGAAATAATGTAGAAACATTTCATAGTCTAGGCCCCTTTATATAGACATTAACGATTATACTTGAATATTTTTTCATCATTCCAAGCATTTTATAAATATTTTAATTTTAAAACATACTAAAATATATTTTCACCCTACATCCAACATGATATAAATGTTTATCTCCTTAAACATATAATATTATATCATCAAAAAATCATTAAATCAAAATTAAAATATTCCAAAAATAGATAATGAATACTTATGTGGAAGAATCAATAATGTAAAAAAATTTATCTAAAAGTATACAAGACAATGAGCTAAAACTATAAATGGTTTAGAATATAATGCTATGATTTAGTATTCAGTGTATATATCTATTAGTTTGTAAGGGAAAAAATATTTTTTAAAGAAAAATAAAAACTGAAAGAGATAAAATTATGGCTCTACGTTAAATCATTCACTTGTAGATAATGTATTTTACATCATAACTAAAATTTAAAATGGATTTTAATATAATCCCCTTAATATAAGAAAAAAATATTCTAATTCCTTTTATTGTTCTATGAAATACTTATGAACAAAAGAAAAATTTTAGTATTCTCAGTGTTATGATTATTTTATATCCATTTTCCTCATATTAAAACAATACATCAATCCCAAAAACTTTGTTTCTCAACCTTGACAGCATGGTCATATAGGGTAACACCCATTACCTAGATGTTCTGAGGGGTATAGGATAGAGATCAATATTTTTTTCCCATATTATTATTGGAATTACATGTAAACAATAAATAAATAAATTTCATAGGGGGTTAACTTTAATGTATTGAAATTTTTTAGGTATGAAAGAGGAAACATTAAAATAAATATATCTCATATGGGATGAACATGAAAATTTTCAATGGATATATTCCATGTGGATTAATATTACAAAGAATAAGTTTTTATATGTGAAATTTGTTTTTATTTATGTTTTATATTTGGTGTCTGGGATTATTTAGTATAGTGAAAAAAATATTTATAAGATTCCATAAAAATTGTGCAAACTCAAATCGCTACTCAATGGGTGTAAGATGTGTTGTTATTCAGCTCAATAAAATATTAATGCTCAATATCTTTTTCCATTTTAAATTTTTATTCATAATTTCATTAATAATTGGATTGTAGATACAAACATATATAAACCAAATATTTATTGAGCTATAGACCCATATACAAAAATAAATAAAAAATATTATTAATTCATAGTATCATTATTATAAATTATATATAATATTCATCTTGATTTCCTAGGGAGATTTTGAAACATTTGAAAAGGGTAAACTCATATTCATATTGAGGTATAATGGATCAATAAAAATTACATGAATCATATCATGTTTATCCCATACTTTATTGGATTATAATAATTAATAAAAATGGTTATATGGAAAATATAAAATGGAGTATAAAATAATGATTCTATAAATATTTAGTGTATAAATTCATACATTATAAACATATATTCTAGAAATTATACTAAGTAAATGTACATAAAATGTTTTGACACTCATTAACTTATATTATTTGTCTCATTAGATCTATTGATTCCTTAAGAGGAAATATAATTTTGAGCCTCACACATGACCTTTATTTTGCAATACATTCCACCATATGATTTATGAATTATGAATACATGGAATGTTGTTTAATATTGAAAAATATATAAACATGTGATAAAATATTCAACAATGACTGGCTTACAATGTTAGTTCATGGGTTGTGATGGAATATATAGATTTATTTGTTATTTCTATAGTCAATGGTAGGGTATTAATATATTTATGAATAATCATTAACTAGACAAAGAATAGTGTATGCATAATGTAGGGTATATGATCAGATTAAACCATATAAATCAATGTTATCACAAATTATTGTTTAAAACATTATTTATACAGAAATGAAATGTGTCATTATATAAATAATACATGTGTATGATGGTTTTCCATAAATATTCATAGGGATATAAATAGAGATATTCATAAAAAAAATTAGGTACATTTAACCCATTACAGAGATTTCATTTGTGATAAAAAATTATTGAAAAATATTTTAGGATAATCACATTGATACTAAATATTATATTTTGTAAATATAAGAGGAAATACTGAATGTACCAATGAATTAAGAACTATATATATCTTATCTTACCTATTGTAGAGTTCACATATATAAATTTTAATATTCATTATACTAATTTTATATATTCACTAGGGAATTATACGACAACAACATGAAAAAGGCTTAGAGTAATGAAGTAATCTTATTCAAATATATTTAATGACTTTTGTTGTTATTAATAAAGGAATATTAAAGATTCATTATTAAATGTATATAAAAATACATGTAATAAATGACATATAAACATGATTTTTTGAAAACTGTAAATTTGAAATATATCATTGTAAGATAATTATTTTAAATTAATGATATAGGAAGAAATAGAAAGAAAAAATTTACCATACTTATCAATTCTAAGTCCTAGAAGAAGGAATCCTTAGGAACATGGGGACTTCTTGAAGTGATATTTGAGATACTCTTAAAGTAATTTATCAAAAATACTAGAGTGATAATAAATGAGTTAGTTATATTTATATTTATAATAAATCATGAGTAATTATTTAATAACATTGAATATAGAAAATGACAAACTTTAAATTTCAAAATTCATTTAAAATGGTAAACATGTTTTTGTTCATGTTTTTAGGATATTTAGTTCATTGTTCTTGATATTTTATAAATTTAAACACTGAAATCACTTATTTTATTTCATTTTTATAATGTAATATTGGTTCCAAATTCCACTAGAAGCCGTAAAAGAACAACTTCAAAAAAAATGAATCCATAATCTAAAATTAAGGTGAATTATGAGAATACAAAGTATTGTGCATGCAAGTTTCAAGGTTTTTGTGAAATATTATAATAATTTTACAAGATCCATGAACTCTAAATACATTTTAAATTCGTTTCCCTTTCATAAAGGACACTCAAATGATTAAGGCAATCATACACAATTTGTCCACATTACTCAAAAGAATCTTCAACCGCATGAAAACCTCTTACACGCCAGATACAACATCAAACCTCCCCATATGTGCATGCCTACTATGTCAAAGGAAAGATATTTGTTTAAGATATCATGTGTTTATTAAATCTTGTTCACGGTCACTCTAGATATTTTCTATGAGAATAAGGTAACCCCCTTCTTCTGGGTGATGCCCCATAATTTGAATTGTTGCTCTGTTGCGTGTAAGACTAATCTTCCATGACATTACAAAAAAATGGAACCCTCATGGTAGATATCTTATGCGATAGGTACAATGTGGGTACTCACTCAAGTGGGACCATAGTTGTTTAATCCTTGTCCAATGTCTTTCCACCTGTGTTTGGTGTGTGCAAATACTCCTCATTCATGCACCCCTAACCTTGAGCACAACCCAAATCTTGTGCACAACCTTGACCTTGCGTGCAAGACTCCAATCTTGTGTGCTATCTTTCTATTAAGCTCCATGGATTTCCATTATGTCCAAGAACAATGTTTGAGAACCTTTTTAACCCAACACTGATTCATTGTGTTCAATTATTTTGTACAGCCCTCCGAACATATGCACAATGATTTATTGTTCCCTGACGAGGTGTCCCCTATACCTCTAGTGCAAGTGTTGCAATACCTTTTTCTTCTTATCATAGGTATGTTAATGCCACATTCTTTTCCTAATTGGCATATTAACATGGACCTTGTGATTGACCACTCTTCGACACTATTGAATCTTAGCATTGCTAAATCCATCCCCCTCCTAAGGATAAATGACCAGTGGTTGTGTAAGCCTATGTCATGAACTGACCCGATGGGGCCTGGGAAGAAACTCCCCAAGAACACCTCTAATAGACCATGGGTGGGAAGCTTTCACCGAGTAGGCTTATCACTAAAATGGGAGGCATCACCTATGTACCTATTCACCCACATAAATCTCCAAGCTCACAAAATATTGAAATGTAAAAAAAAGAAACCAATGCAAGCATACATTGGAATCCCACCACCATAGTACAACAGAATCCCTAAAAGTTAAAGAAGGGGAAATTAGAGCCCTCTAAAGAAACCTACGAAGAAGTCCAACCTTCTTGTGAGGAGGGGATCGATGTAAACAACCACTATTGGTGTGTGAACCCAAAAAATTGACAACACCACATAGACTCCCAGAAATCACCAAGATATACTCATCTAAAACACTATGCCTCATGAGGTTAAAGCCTTATGTCTTGCAATAGAATTATTTTCGTAGGCTATAACCGTAACATGAAACTGTGAGAACACATTCAATGAGCTCATCCATCCCTGATGTAAACATTCCACGTTATTCACTCTATCGATAATAACTCTACAATTCCTAATGGTACATCTGAGAGAACATGATACATCGCTAACATCATACTAGGTCCAGCACTATTTCCTAGCATCATTGGTCATATCATCGTTATGTTGTTCCCTACGTAAGGTAATGAAAACTAAGTGAATTGGCCCGCTCCTCACCATTTCCCATATTTGAGGGATTAATGCTCCAAAATGCACACCATGTTCATCCTCTATAACGATATGGGTTGGAGGAAAACATGCTTCACCCCAGCCCCACAATCATGGGAGTAATACACCTAACTAACACGTGAAACCTCTGTCTCTCCTGTATGGAGTGGCCAATACCTCATTGCATTTAGGGAGAACTAACTCATATATAGGTTTCATTCATATCAAGTGGACAGTCCCACTCCCCATAACTATATCCCAAAGCCGAGGGTTCCCCAATTCAAATGGAGGATTTACTCCCCACTACTAGTTTGAGACGGGGCAGTACCACTCCCAATGTAATGACCCAAGCCCTGATCTAACGTGGGAGTACTAATCATGGAATGGAGGAACCAAACCCTGATATGATAGGGGAGTGTCACTCCATGGATTGATAACCTTCACCCTAACCCGGTAGGGGAGTACCACTCAATGGCTATTGGACCTACACCCTGTTAGGACAGGGGAGTGCCAACATGGCCAGCCTGTTCACTATGGTGGACCCCACTCTGAAACGATAGGGGAGTACATAACCCGGGCTAGATAACCCTCTACCTTACATGGAAGTGGAGTAATGACACTTCAAGAACTACATGTGTGGAGGACCCTCACCATGGTCTAGTAGGGGAGTATTTTCCATCTTCATTAACATCACGGGGAAACTCTCACCCTTGTCCATTAGGGGAGTAACACCCCTGGAAAAAGAAACCCAAAGGTAATGAACTTGTGTCCATGAGCAGGGGAGCCCCTCCTCTAAATAATATTAAATTTAATGTAAAACATAATACCTTGTCCATCAAGATAGTAATAATCTCATCGTCTCTAAACAAGAACCACATCGATCTCCAACATCGACTTAGAATAGCTTCCCAAGCATATTTTTCAATTTACACAACCTCATAACTTGTAAGTTGTAACTGAGGCCCCATTTCATTCTTCATGAAAAAACAACATAGGATAGGATACTCAAAATCCTGAATATGAATCCCGATGAAGAATATATGGAAGTTGTAAGATCCTAGGAGGATCTCATAGGAGTACATGGTGTGCACCCAGGCACACAAAACGTGCGGGCCCACCGGAGCACCCTCCCATGTAACCTATCTACACCGAATGGAAAACCATGTGGGGGTATGTACTTTATGGAGTAGTTATATGTCGTGTCCCCCACCACTCGACCCTTGTTTGTGTTCCCATTCTACATAGACTGGTTAATCATGCCTCTAACAAGCCATATATCTGATACTACATGGTGTGTTCAGGCTAAACAGCCTCTGACATAAGTAGTTTTCTTATGTCTATATACCAAACCCTTTGTTCATGTATCATGACCATATTGTATTACACTACCATGTATTTTCTCATGGAAAACCCAATCCAGGTCACATGGTTTAGGGAACTACATGACATGTAACCCCTCAACCTAGAGTGTAGTCCCAAAAGATCTTCTTACCCAAACTAAAAGAGCTACACAATGTGTGTCACTAAACTACATGTCGTTTAGATGGTAATTCTAGTCAATAATTCCCTGCAAACATCCCTAATTAATAATTCTCTTCCCCAAGACTCATATATCTACCTATAAGGGATTAATCGAAATTGTATTTGGGCTCTAGAACATTAAAAAAAATGCATAATGAAAGGGTATGTGACTAAACTCAAATCCACCTAACTCATTGGTGAAAAATTAAATCAATGAATAAAGAAAAAAACTCATATAATTCATGTCCTCAATATGATGATGATATGTGTTAGAAGCGGAGATCAACAACCCTTCATTACTTAGATTTTGGCTTGATTTCATCGTCACTAATGGAAGGAGAGGGGTAGAGGAGGATACGTGGATTTTTTTGGTGTGCTTGTACTCCATGTAGGGGAGCATGGATTTATGTTATAAATTTAATTAATTTTACTTTAATTAATATAACACACTTCATAATTCTCCCTCACCAAAACGCCCTTGATTGAAGCATCTGGCGACGACATCCTTAGGTCACGCATAAGGTAAACACGATGTTTAGGACTCTAAAAGTGTCTCTAGAATCCAATCTGTGTCTATGAATGCAAGTTATTTATATTTCATTTCAAACAATTCATGCATGAAAAAATATATTTAATATTTTTGATGTCGTTGCATTGAGGCTCCCCAGGCCCTGGCTTCCCAAACCGAATCAGTTCCCAACATTGTAAATATTCTCTAGACTATTCGAAAGTCTTACGATTAAAAACACAAGTCATTACAACCCACATGTTGAGGAGGGAGTCCACCACATCCATTCTACATGATTTAAAACATTCTAGTGAAAACTTCCTCAAAATTTGACATTAAATTGTGGACTTACCCAGTGTAATAGGCATAGGATTCTCTGTGTATGACTGGAAATGGACGTCTTCCACAATACCCATTTTCCATTCAAATGAGAACTTCCTCACCAATAATGATATCCTCATCACAAGTAATTAGAACCTCCCCACACTAAATGACATCCTCCATGGGAGAATCCTATGTGTCATCCCCACTCACATGGAATAAGGCACTTTTAACAAGGAATAAGATCCTCCTCGATTATCCTCTATACATAATCCACCCACCATCCCTCATTAGCACATTTTCATGACATGATCATCAAGTATACTTCTTCCTATAATTTCTCACACCGATCAAGACTCACATGGGCTTAATGGTTAATAAAGATCATGAAATTATCCAAACTATTTAATGATAATCCCTCCTACAGTAAGCCCCATCCTCCATCTATCTATGTGGTTCTCTTACTTGGAGGCCATTACCATCCAATCACCCCCTCTCCCCTCAAATGGGCTTCTCTCATGTCGAATCCCCAACCACATGCTTCGATCCATGGGCCTCCTCTTCTGGTGTAATCTCGAAACATTCTAAACTATGTGGTATTTGATTCCCAACTACCAGGGATATGTTGTAAGCCTCACTGAGGTCCAAAAAAGAGTCACTTTCATATTTATCTTCCTTGTGATTCTATATCCTGGTGAGATTGTACCATTCACTTGGGAGACCACATCCTTTCTGTGTCCATTGGGATGCTCTCATGTGTAATTATCCTAACAACTCTAATAAAGAACAATAATAATTTGAAGGGACGCTTACCAGAAAAATTCCCACACTATCCCTCATTGATTATCTATTCGCGGTGTGATCATACTGACCACATGATATTAAACTTCATGAATCGGTCTTGTCACATGAACATAAACTACAACATCATGATATATGTGTTTTGATACTTGCCTCCTAGAGAAGGTGTGTAGGGTTCCTCTATTATTTTTAATATTGACCAATGTTAATCGCAAGTTCCCCCTCTTAGGGGTGAACTTCCTTGATCCACCTCTAATTGTGTCCATATCAGCCTTCACAGTGTGAAACCTTCACTTTATGGGACACAACTCTTGGATCTGCCTCCATGGGTATCCCGATCCATCCATCGATAAACCTTTTAGGTGTCCCCTCCTAGTGATGCACCGCAAGGATCCACCTACATTGGTAATCTTTCTCAATAAAATCAATCATCATAAGACATTAAACTAAGGACCCATCCCTAAAATATCAACCTCATTCCAAGCATTGGATTCTTGAGGTGAAATCCTAGATGATATGCACCTATGGTGTCAACAACATCATGATAAGCATGGGATACATTAGGTGAAATACTTTTATGATATTCCATTGGAATGATATTCCTCTTGATTGACATGGGATTCCTTGTTTTTTACACCCAAGATGACTCTATGTGATTCCCTCTTATGAGGATGCAAATAGGTGTCCAATGTTCATACCATCCAATGATGAAAATGATGCCTAACATGGATACTCTCTATACCAAAGGTTGATACCATGTCGAGACCCCTTGGAATGTATAGAAAGAAGCAACATAATTAACTAGCCTCCGCAAAGATGTGGCTCGAGGAATAAAGTCGAAAAACATTACTTAAATATATGAGGGATACTCGGACTAGACAATTAGTTCCCAGGAAGAATCCATGGAAGGTGGAGCTTACATCCTATCATCATGTTTCAATTAAGGAGAATACATCACCATTGAAATTGATTAAATTCAACAAACATTAGAAAGTAGGAGGTTAGGGAAAATGAATGGGATTCCATCACACATCGAAACGTGACACGACACACCCTGAAAAATGCATACAAAATTTATTTGAACCCAATGTAAACTTTTTCTACGTAGAACATGAAAATAGTTGTCATGTAATGAAAATCACTGTAAATTAGGACAGTTAAACATTGGACATTACAGTTTGTGAAATTTTCAGGATGGATCTCTCTCTCCCATATTATGGATGATTGGAAAATGATAGGGAATTGGGTATTTCTTTCATTGTATATGTTCTGACAACTGAATCCTCCTTATTTACAGGATCCATTTTTTTGGAAATCAACAACCAAATTCTATTTAACATAGGGGTAGGATAAATTTCATTGTAGTTATCTGGCATGACTCTACCTTTACCATGCTTCCCACAACATCAGCTTCTTGGAACCCATGGCCCATCTCAACTTCTGAAATCATCCATATGAGAGTGATGGAAAACATCATACACCAATATGTGTAAGAGGTGTTCATTCACATAAGGTACATGGCTCCCTAGGACCTAGAGGCCTCTATGACATATCGACACATCTGCCCCTAGGGGATGTGTAAGGAGCCACTGATCCCCACTCCAATAGATAATCAATTCGTGAGCTTGTCCCTAGAGTTATCCTAGGACTCATTCCCCTGCATCAGAGAGTTTGTGGATTCCCAAGTCACCTAGTATTCTATTACAAATAGGGAGCCTCCAGGAAAATCACCCACGCATCCTAATCAATGCTAACAAAAACTACTATGTTAGGATGAAGAACAAGCAGACTATACACCTACTCCGATGGCCCGAATCTAGACCACCCAATGACAATGCCAGGTAAAAAATTAGAAGAATTATCAAAAAGTTATGTCATTATCTACATCTCTAGTGGTTTCTTCCACAACTGGTTCATTCTACAATATCTTTTCCACAACATTGTAGGTACCCATCAGTACCAGGTTGGGATTGATACATCAGCCACCCTATAGGTAGGTTGGGTTGACTCTGTTAATCGTTTACTTCACTAGAGATCATTATGGGGCAACCTGTTAGGATGACATTCATTAAATAGGTCCTCCCAGTGCATTATCAAACCAAAAAAGAGGTCATCTCTACTCTAAAAATCACTATGGAGGCCCTTACCATGTTCCCATCAATGGAAGTGGATGTCCACCCAACTTCATCAAAAACCAGTATAGAACCACCCCCCCCCCCCATACATAAAATACCCAAACATGGAGGTCCTCCCCGTGTCGTCACCACTCAACACGGAGGTCCTCTTCATGTTATCCCCAGCTCAAGTGGAGGTCCTCACCACTCCATCATCGAAAAAAGTAGAGTTCCAACATTCTTCATTGACAACCTATAAGGATTCCCTCCCCATGCTATCACCACCAGTCAACATGGACTCCCTCCCCATATTCCCACCATCTCATGTGTAGGTCCTCCTTACTCCAGTAAAAATGAAATAAAAGGTTCTCCCCATTCCAGTCAAAATATACACAATGGTTGTCCCTATTTCCATTATGATCTATGCGGTGGTCCTCCTCATCCTTCAGTTCACCAGTACGGAGGTCCTCCTCATGACATCTATGTCGCCCAGCATGTTCACCCTCCCTATATTCCCCCAACTAAAATGAAGGCCCTCCACTTTTCATTCAGCGTTAGAGTGGAGGTCCTCCCCACACGTACAACAATCAATGCAGAGGTTCTCCTCGGTTCAATAGCAATAGATGCATAGGCCCTCCCTATATCCCAAACAATAAAATTAGAGGTCATCTCTATGTAATCACCAACCAGTACAGGGGTCCTCCCCATGACAATGAACTACCCCACCCAAAAAAATATTCTTGATGTAGAAGTGAGAATCTTAGCTGTTGTAAGAAAAATTATAGGAAGTACCGAGTCATTGTCAATCCTATTCACTTTTCAGCATTCAATGTAGTATTTGATTTAGTGATAGAACCTTTATCCAAGTTATATGAATTAATCTCTGTGTAAGGAATCAGATATGTGATGTTTGTCATCACTAAAAGAAAGATACATAGAATTCCCAAATCCCTATGTAGGTACATGAAGGTGGAGGATGTTTTGGATCCCTTCTAGGATATCATAGCATAATCATATTCATCATTTCATTTTTTTATCTCAACCTCTCCCTGAGATCTTTTAGAATTAATTTTTAATGGGATAAATGAGTAGTTTCCAATTTAGTAAACAACGAGCAACACTGCCCTTGCACATGAGATTAGGGTGAACACCTAGTCCTGTTGGGACATAATTATGTGGATGGTACCACCCTCAAGAGATGATGAAGCGTGTTGAGAATAGTCAACTTGCATAATGACTCCTCCACTATCCAACCGACCACTACAAGATCCACATCAGTGTATCCACTAGTCTCTCAAACATTGTCGATCTAGTATTTGGATAACTAAGAGAAGGGACCACCTTTGAACAATAAATCTTGTGGAATACACCTGCTAATTATTATTTTTCCATGGTGTTATAGCTTAATGTGACTTATATCGTTGGTATTCGGATGTCCCTCACCAAGTGATATGTTTCTTGCTTCCATCAGACTATCTAGATGATGTAATTCTACCTTTGTGATTGTTAGTTGATCTACCCAAGAATCTGGGATTATTTTGATGAAATTGATCAACAGTTATACAAGGATGAGTTGTCAACACTCCTGCTGGCTCAGTATTTTGCATCACCCACATACCACCAGACCCTCTAACAAATATCCATCATGAGATTCCATGTACTGTACAAAATCCGGGAATATGTGTCTCTAAATAGATAGACCCGGGGATGGGGGTAGTATAATACTCTCTATTTTAACCCTATCCCATGTTAGCTGGACTAACCTAGTGATATTGAGAATATGACCCTAGATATTTTTATGGTTAACTTTGTTTTCTTTGATATTTTCAATTATGGGAGAACCGATGTAGGGTCTGAGAGATAGAACCCAACCCTTGGTGTAGTGCAGAATCAGGTGGACCCCCATATAGGTGTTTGTAACCTCTTGAAAAGGAATTTAATTAGTCTATACGATACCTCTACACCATTACCTTCTAGTAGAAACACAAACAAGGATAAATTGTATATTCGGACCTCTAAGCCCTAAAATCTACCTGATGTTTCATAGAAGAAATATGTTTATCCTTCAATCGAAACCATTCTCTTACAAGTCACAGATCAGAAGTGGATCATCAATGAACTCCTTGTTGAATAAAAACTAGATTTTGTCACTCCATGATATGATCATTTTCCTACTACACTAGAGAGATAGTAGTATCTATAGGTCCTCCTTAAACATTTTCTCCTAATTGATCTAAGTAATCCAGTGCATCTCGACATTTTTGAGGCAGGAGTTCATGGTAAGAGACCACATTATGACTTAGTGAATCCACCTGAGCAGCATGATAATCTCCCTCAAGACACATTAATTTCTTCTCTATAAGCCACCGATCATGCCTATTGTATTTATGAGCTTGTGATGACATTTATGGTTAGGGTTCCACTTTATGAAATGGAACCTCAATAAGATGATTTGATATCATATCTCACTAACCACAATAAGGCCCTTAATATGTGATAGGTGGTGATCTCACTAGATGAAAAGATATATAATGCCTGGGTGGATGACATTAGAGAACTCCTATATTTTAAGAACCCCAGTTTCAAACCATTCAATTGGATGGGTGATATGCTAAAACATCATTCCCACTTTATCTCAAGGTGAATTCCCATGTGGGAAACCACAACAAAGTAGGAGGATTCCAAGCTCCAATGTTTTATTCAGAAATTGGAAGGGAATGAATTAATTTAATATCCAATGACCCATTAGGTCCAACACTGGTTGGTAATACCTCCACAAAATGCTTCTCTACTAATTCAACTCCACCACATGTCATAAAATCATTGAAAACATGTTCATCTGCAAGAAACTATCTGATAAACATGTTGTAGAATTTGTTTATTTGTGGATGGGTCTCTTGTATTCATCCAATACACCACTAACCCAAGATCATATGATAAAGATGTTTGTGGAAAACATCAAAAATGAACTAGTCCCCATCTTCATCAATCAAAAAGTACATAATTAATTTCGATAATTTTCTAACAAGTATCATTTCTTAGAGGAATCCATAGTGTTTCCCAAGATGGAACATCCATTGCCTCTTCCTACTCCTACAAGAAGATCCACCAAGTCATAATCAACTACATCCATATATGTAGAGTCCCCAAAGCTTCTGGATCTTTTGTGGGAAGATCCCTACCATGTGAAGCCTCACTGGGTTCAGTAGCCTCATCTAGATCAGCATCTACTAGAATAGAATCATAATGCACCTCCCCATCAAGAATAACCTCCATATAAAAATAATGTGACTCCAACACCTCGTTATGCCCCATCCCATCATTAGATCCAGGATCCCAGAGATCCTTTACTAGATTTGAAAAATAAAATCTACTCTTTTAAGGGAACATAGGTTCCAAGTTATTTATGTAGTGACTTGGGACCTTGGATATTGATGCTCCAAGAGTACAAGAATCCCAATGAAGCAGAGCCCACTGATCATAAGGACCACTAAACATACCATTTGATCCTTTGACATACCATCAAACAATTATATATTTTAAAATATTGGATTTCGGACTAATTGGAAAATGGTTTCGTCATGTTTGGATTTTTTTGGAACCATAGAAACATATCTCCAATGATCCTAATAGTGATAGTGAATTTTTAGTTGAATGGAAACATGTTTCCAACCATGGTACTTGAAGCATGATGACTGGTTGGCCTGCATGGTAGTTTCTTTCCCCCATGGTGTCATCATTTCCGGCATGGGCAAGTATAAACCTTTTAAAGACGTAGTGACTTCCCCAAATACCACTTTTATTTTCACATCGCAACCTTTTACATCTAAAAAGAGTATGTGTGGATGGTTCAGTGTAAATTTATGTCACCTACCGCAGAAGAAAACATTTCACACCCTTTGTGATTTCATGCCTCTAGAGATGAGAATTGTGCTTAGGTTCTTCCCAGTATTGGAAGAATCTTATGATGGTGATAATGGTTTTCCCCGATGAACCCTATTGAGTTTTTGGGCCCCTTTATGGTACCCGATGACGAGTAATATTATGAAATCTCTTTGAGGGCCACCATCCAACGTTATTAAAGAGGAAGTTATGGACATGAAAGCAACTGGAAATCCTAGGACAGTTCTCCATGCCAGGCCATTAATACTATAGTGAAAATTTATCGTGTTCTACTTATATCACTGTAGCAAAATTCTTATTTTCATGCTCCATCAGTTACACCTCCATAGTGGATCATGCTAATTGACCAGGTAGAATAGTTGCAGTCAAATCATGACCGGCCACAGCCATTTAATGGTTGGTCTTAGCCAGCCAAAAATCATCTAGTAGTCGTTTTGGGAATGTTATTTGAGGAGAATCAAGACATTTCCATCACTATCCAAAATCTAGTGGTTGCACTAGTGATACCTACCATGTATCATACCATGTAGAAACCCCCTGTGGGCAGAAATGTTCATCTAGAATGAAGTAATTATATTTTAAAGAACCTCCTCAGCATACCTATGAATTTTCCGATCATCGAGTCCATATGAAAATAACAAGAGATGCGATAGGACATCATAGAATACTTGAAAATTACCCTATATTTCAAAGATGTATTAGTGGATGCAGAATCCATAAATAAATGGGACATTGAGAAAGAATAATTCAAAGCATAATATCTATTTTTATATAAGATGATGGCTATATTATATAGGGGAACATCATCCTGTGGTATATCCCCAGCTAGTTCATTAACTTGGAGTTTATCAATATCTAGTCAACATAGGTTCTGGGGTCAGTCTCACCCCGACACAGACGCAACATAGATGTGGACTAGCTAAATAAGATATGAGTCCTTCTAGCATGAAAATTAAAATTTACAATAGAACCAAGTAGAGACAGAGTGGATGAATATTTATAAAGACTTAGTTTGGCGGTGTGATAGTAAATGAAAAATTCATGGTTTTCTCATAGGATACCAAATACAACATGTTGATGGGTATGCCTTGTATTCACCTAGATGCAGAAATCTTCTCCTCGTATCATCAATGCCCTCATTACTCTCTCAATGGTCAAGTAGGCATGCCTCAAACTGATGAATCCTCCTTTGACTCCTATGAATCTCATTACATGGATGTTGGCTATTAAAAGAAAAAGGATAAGCTTTATCAGATTATTGAGACAGAGAACACCGCTATTGTAAACATCCCCAAGATAAACATGGATGATGCTTTCATCCTCTTGATTTACCAGTTGGGACACACAATGTGAGAAATGGGATGTTACCTTTTCATCATTAGGAGAAAATGGAACTACATACATAAGTACATGGAACATTATTTTATTACATTTTACTCTTATAAATCCACGTCTTGGGTGATACTAGAATCCCATACCCATGTAAGGTATTGATATAATTTCCCCATGACTAAAATTGTACATCATTTTCACATATTTCACCAAGAAAGATTGAACCAACCGATTTCAAACCTCCTCCATTGAATTCATATCAAGGAAGGAACCTCATGAAAAAAGGTATAATGGGATTAGCATGGTATTATCTATCAATATGGTCTCAGTATAGATGGAGTCCCCTAGCTAGGAATCCACATCCACCCATGCAGGCACTAGTGGTCCTACAGAATCGGTTGGTTGGGATGGACCATCTCCTCCAACAGATTTATCTACCTTAAGTGATTAGTAATATATAAAAGACACTCCTACCATATTTGTTGAGGGAATATATACCATTTTTCTGAGTTGGAATAGAAGAACCATGGTATAGAGATAGATCCAAGGAAAATGTGGATTAGTACAATCATGCATCCATAGGAATTGCAATAGTATATGGACTTCCGAAAGAAACATCATGATGTATATTCCTATAGTTATGACAAGATATCATGACTAGAACCTCGGGTTTTCATCCATAATATTGGTTTCTTAGTGAATAATATGGGGTTCAAGAAGCATCCTAGGAATATGCACCCTTCTCATTGTGTCATGTTAGAGGCCGAACATTACAAGATTATCAAAGACAACATTGACAAGTAAGTTCCGTACCCGAAGAGGCTAGCCAACATCACTCTATTCAGGAAGAATGAAATACATATTAGTGTTTGTATCGACATTTGTGTCCTCAACCCTCTCTCAGCTGGTTATTTTCCCTTTACAATGACATTTTTATGTATTCTGTAGATAGGTTATAGGTTCTCTCCTCTATTGATAGATACTTTGGATATAATCATATTTAGATGGCCCCAACGATGAGTAGTATGCATCCTTTAGAGTGTCGTAAGGGTCCTTCTCCTATTAGGTAATTACCTTCAGTCTAAATAATGATGCATCCAATTATCAGTGGACCATTCATAACATCTTCAAACAAATTATAGGGATGATAGTGGAATTTTGCATGGATAAATTAGTTATCAAATCCTATTAGTGTCTAAAGAATATCATAGACCTTGAGAAATTGTTTAGTTTTCTCCACCACTTGTATTTGAAGATAAATCCCTTTAATGTGTGCCTTCAGGGTTACCTCTGGAAAGTTTCTCAGTTTCACTAATATATAATGAGGCATCAATACAACTCATGAGAATATCATAGCCATCATCTATATGATTCCCTTGAGAAGCCTCTAGCATCTCCAATGCTTTCAAGGTCACCTAGCCTACATTTGTCTATTCATTTAAAAAATTTCCAAAATGTGAATCCCATTTCAAGGATTGTGAAAAAAAGGTACCGTATACTAGTGGGATGAGTAGTGTCAGATCACATTTGAGGAAATAAATTAGTATCTGCTACAACCTCTAGTTCTGATGCCACCCATCTTAGGAAATCCTATGGTATTTGATGTGACCACCATAGAGCAACCACCTAGTGACCTTCTCCCCCAGAATAAAATTCAATGAAGAAATAATATTTTATAATATCTCATTTTAAGTCTCCTCAACATGGATTCCAGATACACTCCTATCATGAAAAGATGCCTCACATTGGTTTCTGTTGTAGAGTTTTTGTATCACAATCTATTGGATCATGAGATACAACATGTGTCTCCTATGGACCAGATAATGTATATCCTAAATTGTACAATGTTAATAAGGTTATTAGCATACTGGGTAGTGATCCTTCAGTAGTTTGATATCAGTTTCATCTCGTAAAAGGCTTTCAAAGGTCAAGATTTGGCCAACTTTCTATCCTCCCATATGATGCATAAGAGATACCCCTGAATATTGACTTCTCAGTTGAGTATATCATCTCAGTAGACCTAGATATGCATAATTGGAATATTCATTTCATTGGTGCCTCTCATATCCCAATGAGTTTATGGATCAATGATCCCATGCTCAACTGAGTTTGTTTGGGGATCTTCTTCATCACCCTGATACAAGCCATCTTTCTCTATTTGTTTATGATGTTATAATGATACACCTAAAATGATGCATTGTACCAGGATCTAATTACTAGTCTCAAGATGTCTCTTGAGATTGATGTTCCCCACTTACACATGAAGGGATACTCGGAGTTGGTCATCATGAAAATAAATGGTGACTATAGAGTTAGGATGGTAGAGCTCGTGCCCTTATTAGAGTGTATTTTCTAGCTGATAGCACAAATTCACTTCCCATATAGAAGTGAATCAGTTTCCACTATCGAATAATGGTCTAGATGATGACCTGTCTAGTCTAGCTACCTCTCTTGAAGAGAATGACCAGGATGATCTGGAATTTCTTATGCTATACCAAATTTCCATCACTCCCATCATCCAATATGATGATGATAACTAGTAGGTAAACCAACTGACTATTGCGGAATTTACATTAGGACCATTATATCCCCCCATAATTGAAGAATGCGTGAAATGGATAACTCCTTTCATCAATTATCTCTTACGTGGTACCCTCCTGCTAGACCATTCTGAATATGAGTGAATCTGTCGATGCACAACATGATTCACCATCGAGTGTGATCCCAACCTTGGGAATACTATCTAAAAATGTGGGTTTGGTGGAATTATACTCCATCGCTTACAAGGAGATGAGATTCCACTGGTAATACATGAATTTGATGTTGGATCATGTAGTTCTCATTAGCCAGGGTTGAATCTCTCCCAAAATATTTGAAAGAAGGGATATTTCTGGACCACCATGGTCTATTAGTATATCATGTTTGTTAAATGGTGTCATGTGTTTCATATTGATGAAAACTTTTTATAATCAACCATTGATTCCCCTACATACTACCATTTATTCTTAGACCTTTTCAGTTTGGGGATTTGATCTTGTGTTACCATATCCACCAGTGGAAGCTGTTCAGTTCGGTCTTATTATGACTGTGATGGATTTTTTTTCCAAGTGGGAGAAAGGGACTCCTCTTAATTAATTCAAGGATCAATTTGTGGTCAAATTCATTATTTCCCATATCATACATCGATTTTGAGTTCCTCATGTAATTCTAACAAAAAATGACGCCAACTTCCAAGCTACTGAGCTCCAGAAATTTTACACCAAGGACAATATTAGGTCCAACCATACTATCTCTACCATGAGAAAGAAAATGAAATGATTTAGGGCTTCAAAAAATAGTCTCTATAATTCTAAAGAATATCGTATACTAGAACAAAAAAAAGATGTCCAAACAAACTTCTAAACACTACATAGGATTATTGGACGATGACTCGAAATTCCCCCCAACTGAGCCCATATTCCATGTTGCATGGAATTGAATAAGTTCATCCCATAAATATTTAGTTTCCATCACTCTGAATATCTATCTATAACTATCACATACTACACATAATTGAATAAGTGAATCAACCTAGGCTATAATATCTCAAAGAACATATGACCTAGTTCTTTCATAATCTTGAGAGGCCCCAGAATAATATAGAAATATATTTCAACAAGAATGTTA
This sequence comes from Viscum album, assembly GCA_963277665.1. Lineage (NCBI taxonomy): Eukaryota > Viridiplantae > Streptophyta > Magnoliopsida > Santalales > Viscaceae > Viscum > Viscum album. Next base: position 82,885,718 of record OY728129.1, read on the forward strand.
ACCTCCAATAGTTCTTCTAGGGTGACACAGTTCGGGATCCTAGAACACCGATGATACCTAATAAGAATCCACCAATGTCTGAGACCATGTGGGAAGGAACTTATATCATCCATAACGTCTATTCCAATGGTTCATACTCCTTGATCACTATAGAAAGAAATCACAAAAATCCTCCTACCAATTCCATGATCTTAAAGCAGTACTTCACTTAAGGTTTCACCATCTTAGGAACATGACATAAAACTAGGCTCCAAGTATAGGCTCTATGATCATAAAAAATAAGTTCAAGTCTTGGAATCAGGACATTAAACTATTTTCTGTTCATCCATGGGATTTTATTTCACAACACTGGCCTCCTTTGTCCTCATTTACTTCGAGTTATAGCTGTCACCCTAGGTACATTCCTTTGGAACACATTTTCCCCATACATCTTTATTGCATGATGTCAAACTGTGTAACAACCAATATCATTGTGAAATGACATTAAATTGTGTTACAATTATTATCCTAGACACACAAATATTAAATTCATATCACTGTAATGTTTTCTCCAAATAGTAAATCTCTGTAGGCATCAGTTATCCACCATTCCATGTTATATAACAACACACAACTTGATTTTCCCCCCAAATGATATGTAGTGTTGCATAAAATTTTTATCCTGGTCCATCCAACCCAAAAGTAAAAAAAATAATGCCCTCTCCCTATGTATTGGTCATAAAAATAAAGAAATACATCTATCAAGAACAACATACCACTTGATTCTTGGCCTCTCAAGATATGTAGTGACTCTTAGACTTCTCATCTCCAAGACCATACATAAATTAATCAAACCACCACCCACTTTGGACTTACCAATTTCAAAGCATCCCAAATTTACTTTTTATATAAGCCTCCTCAATAATGTTTATGTCATGTGTGGGCCTACTTGGGCCTCATTCACATCGGGTTTCCTATGCTTCAACGTTACTTGTTTCCTATGTAGAATGATTACCCCATGGTCTAATATTGATGACCTTAAACTGATAGCGACCATATGGTCCATAAAATGATACATTAAGCTATTTGCAAGGGTCCAAACTCTTTGGCTTTAAACTAGATTCCCATGACCAAGAATCAAAACATAAAACATTATTCGATAATCTCTAGGGAATGTTTTGTGTTGTGTGGTCCAACCTGGTCCTCATTCATGTCGAGTTACTCCTTTCATGACCCACATTTCTTTTTTAGTTGAGATACTTCCTTCATTATAGAATTCATTTTTATGGGGTGTGTCTTACGGTGCTAGGTCTCCTTTGTCCTTGATCACATCATTGTACTACACATATTCATTTGTTACATTATCCAACTTGGTTTGAACTCTATGTAATTAATATTGGATATAATGTCCTTAATACAATACATTAAACTGAAATCCTACACTTAACAAGTTCATGAGGCCTCATGATAACCCTAGGATGGCTGATTTCCCTCTCTATAGAGTATCTCCACCACCAATGTTGTTATTTCACCACAATATGTTCTATAAGTACAAGTTTATTGATTCCCAACCTTATGTGATATATAGAGATGTCTAAACACTTTTTGATTTGGCCTAGCCACATGTTTATTGACCTTTTGGCCACATGGCCACAGTCAGGGTCTTGACTGTATGGCCTTAATCTGTGCACGTCTTGAATCAATATTGCCTCACACTACACGAACGTCCTTGAAATCCAATTTTCCCATTGTCTATAATATATTCCATTAAACTAAGAACCTACCATCTAGGAAGCATGACCTTAAACTATTTAAATAAAGTCAAATCATTAAAAAATTTAACAGCATTCGAGTTTCTCTTCAAAATATGTTGTGCGTTGGTGGGACTGAATTATCCTCATTCATGTCAGGTTTTCCATTTCACCACATAACATTGATCCATTCATGATTCCCTTTTCCCCATGCTCTGAACTTTATGGCCTCAAACTATTATCCCAAGGTCCAGACCATATGACTTTAAACTATGTGTGTTAATATCCATATAGTCCATACAATATTACCTTAAACTATTTTCAACACCTATAGTTTGAATCAAAATTTATAATACATCTCATTCCACACTTCAATTTCATCATAGTTTGGACTTCAATAACCTTGAAAATCATGACGGACCCCCAAATGGTGAAATTATCTTGCCATATTATCTCACCTCCCATCTTGGGACAATGACCTAGTGGATCTCTGTCATCCAACTGGAGATCATGTGTTTTGGAAAGTGGTTAACAATAGATATTTCATTTTATTGGCTCATTAAAAACTACTATGGATGAGATACATGTTCTCTAAATATGGTCCATAATCCATCTCTACCCATCAGTCACCCCCGATCAATATCTAGGAATTATTGTGATACATCATTTCCACTTCCATGTTTCTTAGTGGAACACTATACTAGGTATCTTCTCACTCCAAATGTGTGCTTCTACATTCCAAGAAGAACCCCTTACCATTACATGTTCTCCACATCAATAATGACTCATCTGGTCTTAGAAGTTCTAGTAGGTTGTGTACGGAAGTGGTCAAGTTACATAAATGATCCCTTGGTCTAAACTCCATGACCATAAATTGAGGGTTCAAGTCAAACCATCATGACGTTAAATTGTATGTGGGTTTTATTTCTCTAGGACATGTTATGTCATACATTTGTCTCTTAGTCCCTCATTCATGTTGGGTTTCTTAGATCACCACACCATACATGTGCATCTGGGATTTTCAACCCATGTTCTAGGAGGTATGACCTTAAATTGCATGGAAAATCCCATTCATATGATGTAAAACATTGAGATGAGTCCATATCACACAATAATAAACTATACCATTCCATGTCCTTGCCATATGGCGGTAAACTTTGGGATCAATATCCTCACTGTAAGATTTATTGTTTTGTATCAATCATCCTTTTACCCAATGTAAAAATGTGAGGTATCGTAGGACTTTCCTTAGACCCCTTCATTTGTTGATGATCATTTACCACATCACTCTTGTCCCTTCATCCCTCGCATGACATCTAATTAATTTCTCCCTTGGATGATGGGTATGATCTTTGTTCAGATCAACACACTTACATCTGTGTTCTCTAAACCACAATGGAATTGTTCTAAGATTGTTGGAATCCATTCGAATATTCCGCCACTGCATTCCAATGCTTAGAATTACAATTATTTGGATCCTCATCCTCTTTTACGTATATGGGAATCCACTATTTTTTTATCATGACAATTTTGATCACCTTCCATCATGGGATAATTTCCTAGAAAATTTTAGATAATATTCCAAGATAGGTTACATGTTTCGAACATGCTTAGTAGTCGACCATCATTTTTTTGTCTCCATTTTCAAAAAAAGGTATAGATATTTTGTTCTAAGCATGGTTAGTAGTTATCCTGTATCAACATTCCAATTTACATTTTTTCTATATTTGGTCATTACGGTTCATTATTTTCATTATTCTTTCTTCAGGTAGAATTCAATGCCCATGGAATTATCATGTTTGAGCACTATCTTATGATAAAAAATAAAATTTTCAATTCTAAGAGTCCTATTATTATGCCATTACCTCTCTTATCCTTAACACTCTTAATGATCAGTCAACAATAGTAGACCCCTAATGATCTTTTATTATCTAAGACTCACATAAAAATGAGAAATAATTTTGTGTTTCTTTTTTTCATAGAACATGCATGACTCACATGATGTTAGGGTTTTTTCAATGGTTGTTTGAAAAATACTATCGATGTGCGGTAATTAATGAAAAAACAGTAATGTTTCCATGCATGAAGAAAAAGTTTCAAATGTAAATAAGAATGGTGTGGGGTATCAAAGGGTCATGAACATGTTGTATCCTCCCCTGATTCCTTACACACTTTCCCATTTGAATCTACTCTAATGATTGAGTATCGTAGCCCTTCCAACCAATGGTGTGTTGAATCTAATGTCTAATGTTGTATTCTGATCTCTCTTTCATTCTAATCAGTTAGTCAACCCTAATCTGTGCTCCATCCTATTCATCCCAGAGACAAACAACATGAAGTGAATCCTACGACATTTTCCTCTCATCCTCCTCCATCTCATCCCTTAGTCATTCGATTGACACTGACTATGTGTCTATGAAGGAGGTATGCTCATTCTTTTATTCATAAAGATATAGGATCTCGTGGCCAATTTCTTATAGCTTTTGAAAGCTATCATACATATCTTGATACCAATTTACATCCATATGTTGGCTTCATTCCTGTATCTTCTCGATGAGAATTTAACATGCCAACACATGATGACAATGATATTTTGACCATATAACACATATATTATACATAAAATGGTGGAGAGACCTTATCCCTTACACTATATGTGGCTCTAGAATCTAGTTTACGAATTTTTTTTATTCATTTTCACAACCTACACTATATGATTCATTTCTCTTCATCTGCATCAGGGTTATAATTCCCCATCTCATAAGGTGGTGAATAATTTTACTCATGAAAAGCCGCAAATTTTTTTACAGTAGGATCTTCCTCCACTATCATCTCATGTGGTTTGTGATCTAGATCATGAGTTTAGTCATCTTCACTTTACCCTACCTCAACTACATCATATACAACATATATCAGTTCTGCTCCACCAGTATCTCTACTCAAAACCATGGAAATATGTTTATATGGGATCGGGGGGGGGGGGGGATCAACATTAACAAGTGATTCGACATTAACTGAAAAATCGATTATAGAAAGACCCCAATACGTTCAGACCTCTCCATAATTATAGGTATGAAACATCTCGAAAAATGGTGATGAAAAGAACACACCGATCAAATGAAACAATAGATGACTTGTTAAGGTTGTGCGGCAATAATGGACACATAGGATCTAGTGATTGATAGGTTAAATCCCTATGTATTGGTGAACTTTCAACCATAGAAGAAGCCTCAATGCTGATGGGAATTTTAGTAATTGACAATAATTCCTCATACATTTTTTGGTATGAAGCTACCTAGTATGGGAATAAATGTGGAGTAAAATGATATGTAAAATCTTCTTATATCCAAATGATTCATGATATTCTATTACCTTGATATTGATGAATATTAGTGATAAGCCATCATGAGAACAATGTATCTATAGCTATGGGAATCATTGTTTAGATGATTGGGTGTGGAATCCCAATGATAATAGGGAGGACATGAGGTACTAAAGTTTCCACCACAACATCCTTGGCTGGCCTACCACCCACCTCAGCCACTTGCTTCGGTCCCGAAACATGATTATCGACACCCATAGGTGTACCTTCACCACCCTTAGCTGGGACCCCTTTTACAGTATCGATATAAGCTTGTATAGAAAAATTTCTAATTAGATAATATGACAAGTAGAAATAATCATGAAAGAATGTGAGTGAGTTATGGTTTTCCAAGTGGAACCCAGCCAGTTCTTCTTCTTTGAAGGCTAAGATCTCACCTCTTTCTTGAGGAATCACATGTTGAGAGGAAATTACATAGGATTCTTCATTTTTTTTCTTCCACCACCACATATTAGGAAATTTATTCCATAGTTTATGGGAAATCAATAGTCGGTTCCTAATCATGATCCTCTTCTTCACCAAACATCACTCGCATTGGGGTAAAAGGATGTTCCTACTCCCCATACAGTAAAATTTGTATGTATTTGTTAGATGTTCACCATGGTCATGACCATAGTTTGTCCAAATCCAACATACTCAATCCCATTCCACTTCATCTTCCACTATAAGTCCCCTGTAGACTATATTGTCCGTAATGTCCTCCAGGTTGACCAAAGAGGTGGAGACTAAGAATCAACAGCTGGTTGTAAAAGATAACCAAACATATTCCCATGATCCCCCCTTTTTGGTCCTCAATGCTTATTTTGAGACCCTTCCCCTCCATAATCTCAAAGTGTAAGAAAAAACTTGTGACATCCCTGCCACTGCAACTCCATCTTGATCTATCCCAGATTTCTAACCCGCCTCTTGGGGAACAACCTACCTCCTTCCTCACTTTTCTACCTCCTCATTCACTAGTTAAATAATTTGAATATACCTTCATGGAATTTACTTTAGATATTCTTCCACACAATTGTTGGAATATTCCATCAATAGGCTCACAACGACATTGGTTAGAGACATCATGATGGTTTTTCTAGATCCCACAGACTATATCATGCACCATAGCTGGTGAAAAATATAGGGGTGTCACTCTTAATGAACCTCCTTGTAGACTATCTATTCCACTCATTAAAGGCATCTAATCATCTTAGAAAAAAGTGATGGACTGTATGAATTTAAGTAATCTTTTCCATCAACCTAGGACACGAACAAAAAACCATTGAAACATTTTTATATAATATATCTTCTATCATTTTCCTTGTATTTCTTCCACCAACATACCAAATGGGATTAATTAGGTGTGGAAGTTGAAGTTTTTGGGGTTAAAAATATGAAGAAATATCCCAAACATGTCATGTTTTATCATCTAGACTCCAGTGATGTTAAGAAGATATATTAATAGACCAGTGTTCATAGGAATGATGGATCTCGAGAATTTATAACCCCCAAGATGCACTATCATAAATCTATTAAAGAACTAGAGTAGTATTCATATCCTTTTGTGTTTGTTTAATCTCACAACATCTCCCAGTATGCTAAAATTATGGTAATCATAGGTACCCCAAATTTGTTCCTATTACCAGCTTATAAGATCACCTCCTTCACCAGTGTCCCTAGATTTTTTACCATCCATATATCTCTGACTGGTAGTAGACACCTCTTCAGAATGTGTCCTGGATAGTGGAATAGAGGACCTGTGTTTCCAAGAATTCCACCATACTATACTCATACATATCCAACTATCATTATTCAAGATAAAATCACTATGATATTTCCATCCCCCTCTACTATGAAATAGGACACTATTTTCCTCAACCAGGAATCTACACAATTATTTCATTCTTGAGGATTATATCGAACAACACCATTAAAAGGACATACCTATGAAAAAGGGTGTGGGTTTCACCTTCCACTTCATTAACTCCAAAATATGTTGTGAAAGATTGTTGTCTACTCCCTATTCTTCTATGTATTCTTTGATGGTAGAACGTTTTCATAATTGAATCCCTCCATTTAAATGATTTTGATTCAATGATCATCCCACAAACTGATGTTGGAATTCCCTTGATGGATACAGAATGTGTTTGTATTCGAGGACCCTTAGTTAAGGAGATTTGGAACCATCTCCTTTTGGTAGTAAAAGTGTAATTATGATGTCCACACTACTTAATAAATATTTATGTGGAGCATCTAGTATTTTTACTCATGTAATTTATTGGAAACCCAATACACTCACACCCACAAACTGCTGAAGTTTCTACTTGACCTAAAATCCCCATCCTTGTGGAAGCATAATCTATTGTCCCTCCTGCTACTCTGAAAAGTTGTGGCATAGTGGACAGGGTACTCATATCCCTCTGGATGAACCCCTATGACCATCCTAGTCTACCCATTCAATGTGTAAAAACAAATGTCCCTATAATCTCTGATAGGGTGACCATGAAATAGGAAACTCTAACATGGGATATTTTATTTTCATGTCAACCACAATCGAGGTGCATCAAACATGATGAACAAATTTCTCAATTCTTGTAGTTGTTCGATGTTCGATAGTGGGTGGTACATTAACTATGGATAGCTCTTCAGGGACTGATTTAGTATGCCCGTAAGCATTTTATTGTCCAATATGAACCTCTTGTCTTGAAGGATCTAAGGGTTACTAGCCATTTCGACTCTTCGGGAAGTATTAGTGGCTTCATTCTGGGTAGCATTCTATTGGATGACCATTTTGAATGAGATTTAAACATCTAAGGATGGGGAACATAAGATAAATGTTTTATCTTGAACTAGTGGATGTTTCACACAAGAATAGGTTGTAAATATGGAAAATTCCAGTATTTATGATGATATAAAATCGCAAAAAAAGGGATAGGTTGTGCGATAAAAATAATCCAAATCATGTTTATTTTCATAGAAATGGAAGACATACAAACATGAGAGGGAAGTGATTATCATGTGGCAAATAAAAGGCATATTATAGTTCCCCCATTTTCATATTTATAGGTGTGGACCTGGTTCTTATTTTCATTTGTATGTGTATTGTGCGCCCACTAATGAGTTTTTCATGAACCCATTTGAATAAACAATTGTTTTCATTTATTCCATTGGAATCCAAACATCTTGTCCCCTATCAGCTTATATTCTAAGAGAGGAACTCTTGGAACCTAATTCCATTTGAATCCACAAACATCCAACATCATACAATCTTAATCCCTCGTGGAACTCAATTTATAATTCCAAGAATGTAAAGGAAGGTTCACCCATGTTTCGATTCTTATGTGAAATATTGAAATTAGATCACAAGATCCATGCGCACCAAATATGTTTCTAATTTGTTTCCCTTTTACGAAGGCTTCTCAAACCAAAAAAAAAGTCATGTACAATATATCCATTTTGTATGAAATAATACTAATTCTTGTGAAAACCTCTTATGTGCTAGATATAATGTCAAATCGCCCCTTGACTGAAAGAACACTACAGGAAATAAAGAAGCTGCACAAATTATGTCTTCATTGATCAGAATCCTTTGTACTGTCATTCATGATTTCATCTATAAGTATAAGGTCACCCAACCTTCTTTAGGGTGATCCTCCTGAATACAAAACATCACCCTTCTACGTGTAAGACCTATCTTCTATGACATCGTGATAGCATGGAACCCTCATGGTAGAGATCATCTGTGATGGGTTCTCTACGGTTTCACCCTCGAGTGGGCCCGTAGTTTTGTAATCCTCATCCATCTTCATTCCAAACAAGTCGAGTTCTCATAAATACTCATCTTATGTGCACCCCTATCCTTGGATGCATCCCCAATCTTACACACAACCATGAAGTTGCGTGAAAGCCTCTAATATTGCATACACCCCATCTGGGAAGATCTATGGCTTGAATTTATATTGAATCACCATGTTCAATAACCTTTTTCTGGAAACCCCCTACCTTGTGTGTACCTCTTATGAAAAACACTCTTAACTCGTATGCAGTAATTTCTTGCCCACTCACGAGGTGTCCCCTATTCCTCTAGTCCATGTGTTTCAATACCTTTTGTTTATCATCATAAGTATGTTGATACCTCTTGATTCTTAAAATAGGCGTACTAATGTTGACCTTGTGATCAAAAAATCCTACACATCATTGAATCCTATCACTGCTAAAGCCACCCCCTTTCCAATAGTGAGAGAGTGGTGGTTATATAATCCTAAGGGGTGAAGAGTGAGTCCCTCATGTTAGTGTTGCATGATGTAAAACATCCACAAACAAACGTCCTCCACACATGATGTTAAAATTTGGACTTACCTATGGAATATGCATAATATTCTCTATGTATGACTAGAAAGGGATGTTCTGCACACCGCCCATCCTCAAAGTGAATGTGAACTTCCTCACATTGAATGAGATCCTCCTCACATGGAATTAGGTCAACCCAACACCAAAATAAATACCTCCTTGTAAGACTCCTATTTCTAAGCCCCACTCATGTGGAATGAGATCCTCCTCACATTGAATGTGATCCTCCTTAGGTAGAATCCATTCATAATACCCACACCATCCATCATTGGAGAATATTTCATTGCATGAGAATTAGGTCTACTGCCACCTCTGTTTTCTCATATTGAGAATGGATCCCATGTACTTAGAGGTTAGTGGAGATCATGAAATTATCCAAACCAGTTAGTGGGCATCCCTCCTATAGTGAGCCCCAACCTCCATCCATCTATGGGATACTTCGATGTGTAATCCCCAACAATCAAATAATTACCACACACATGGGATGATCTCATGTATAATTCCCTACCACACAATTCCCTCCATGGGCCTCCTCGTCAGGTGTAATTACCAATCATTATGAACAACATTGGATTTTATTCACAACTAACTAGGATACATAATATTCCTTATCGAGGTCCAAACACAACATCCACATCCATCATGATCTTCCCCAAGCTACCACATACTGGTGAGATCCTGTCATTTACCTGGGAGACCACATCCCTTCAGGGTCCATTGAGGATATCTCATGTATAATCCCCACAACAAATCCCACCAATTGAAATACTCTTGTGATGGGTAGCTGAAATGAATATGCCCCACACCATCCCTTGTTGATACACCTTTAACAACGCGAGAATCCTTACCACGTGACATAAACTACATTAACTGGTCATGCCACATGACCATAAATTGTGGCATCAAGATATGTGGGTTTTGATCCCATACTCTACTAAAGGTTACATATGATGCCAACCTAAGGTTCAATCTTAGACAATGGTAAACCCAGGTTCTCCCTCAATGGGGTTCACCTCCCTATCATCCTCTATTGGTTTCCTAGTCAACCATCAGGGTTTATCTTCTTCACTATATGGGAAAAAGATATTAGATATACCTCTTTGGGCATCCTGATCCATCCCTTGGTAAACCATTCAAGTGTATCCCTCCTAGGGACACACCTCCTTGATCTTCCTCTAAAGGGCATCATGTTCAATCAACTCAGTCTCCACAATATGTTAAAGTCATGACCTAACCTTATAAAATCTAACACATTACAATAATGGGATGCCTAAGGTGAAATCTATGGTTGATATGATCATACAATGTCATCTACCTACTGATATACAAGGGATGATAGAGGTGAATTCCATGGAATATATACCATTGGTATCATATACCTCGTGATTGACATGGGATTCCTTTTGTTTCATGCCTAATATAACTCCATGAGATTCCCTATTATAAGGAAGAATATAGGATACCAATTTTCTTAGAATCTATACATGCCAACGATACCCAACATGACTACTCTCCTAACCGAAGGTTACTGCCCTGTCAAGACCATGTGGGATATAGAGATAGAAGCAGTGCAATTAATTGGCACCCACAAAGAGATGGAACTAAGAATGAGTTACATGAACTTTAGATAAATCTAGGAGGGAATCCTTGTCTAAGCGATGGGTTCCATGAGGAATCCATTGAAGGATGGCCCAACATCCCATCATCCCATTTTGACCAAGGAGGATACAACATCATTTAATGTGATGAATGATACAAGCCTTTCCAAAGTAGTAATGATGGTCAACAGAATGTGATGCTAGAAAAAATTATAATTTTAGGTGGCCTTCCCCAATGAACCATCAGAAACATACAAACTATCATTTATAAATAATAAATATTTTGTAAATGTGAAAATAGGGTTTTGACATTATAAAGTGATTTATATGTTTAAAATTTGAATATAATATTTGAAAGAGTATTATTTAATATAGAAAATATTTATGATTTATGGAAGTCATTATTTTAATTATAATGACATTTTTATATTAAAAATAGATTATAAATACAACCATATTCCCATATCATATTTTACCATTCATCTAAAAATTAAATACTTTATAAAATTATCAAAAAAACCATTACCAAATTTTATATGCATAGATTAAAAAAATAATTAATTTTAAGAAGATAGATATCTAATTTTATAAATTATGTTTTTAAAAAATTATTTATATCTCAAAATATGTATGTTTTAGGTTAACATAAATTATATTTTTAGCAATTAATAACGAAATTACATTATTATTTGTCGATTAATATTAATATTTAGATATTATAAATAACCTATTTATAATTATATTTAGATATATATAATAGATACAAAATGTTCATTCCAAAATATTGGATATGGACTAGGTAATTGTTAAATAAAATCATACCGAAATCTATATAGAAATCACTATTTTCCTCTTTATGATTATGTAATTATTTTATTTCTCTTATAAATTCTGATGAATTCAAAAAATTTCATTATCAAATCCTCATATAACATTGTATTAGTTTCCCTTTTCAAAATTCCTACTTCATGACATAATCTATTTTACTTTTGAAAATGAATCTTGTAGTCTTATTATTTTCTAAGGACTATGAATCCAAGGGGTTTTATCATATAATGATAGTGTTTTTTTATATATCTTATAATTTTGGATTTGTTATTTTTTTTAAGATTTATTTCAACATTTTTACGGTCTATCTATGATTTAATAAAGTTTTATATTGTTAATATCAGAATGGTTTTATTTTTTTAATTTAATTTCATACATAAAATCATGATTCTTTTATTGGATCCCATAGAAATATTATTTCTCAAAATTTAAATCTTATTTAAATCTATGATTAATTGTACATATATATTTATAATAACTTTCTCAGAATTTTATTTCACATCCACTGATTCAATATTTCTCCAATGTACCTTTTCCTACCTTGTCATTTAGTTTCATCGTGTTTTCTCTGAAGTCTCATGGATTTGTAAGGAACATTCATCGCATTATAAGTTAGATCATGTAGAATGTTATCAATGTTGAGTGCATACATTGGATTTGAAATGTATTTTCTCAAAATAGAGTTATGGAAGACATTATAAAAATTGGATGGTATGGGTGGAATAATTAATTGATATGCTATAGATCATATTAACCCAAAATTTTGAAAAGTAACAATATTCTTTTGTCTTCGTGAAATATCCATTATTTTTTTCTGATTAAATAATGGATATAGATAAAATCTACAGTTAATGGATTATACCTCCCATGAAGTTCAAAAGTGATTTGATGATTGTATTATTTTTTATTTTTTGGGGGAAATTTGTGGCATATAATTAAGGGATGAATGTTATTTTTGAAATGGGGAATAATATATGTATTATAACTTTTAACAAGGTATGGATGTCATTTTGAAAATTTATGACACATGTGAAGTTAATTGGGTCATTTTAAATATATATATTAGAATTGGATTATAAATTGTAGGTAAATAAATGACATAGTGGATTTGGGAAGGTATTGACATTATTTTATATTATTATGGTTGGGATGGAATAAATATGGGACGTTTTACAATGTAATTTTAGAAGAGATATAAAGTGAGAGAGGAAAATTATAATATATGTGAAAGAAAGGTAATTGATTCAATAATGAAGGAATCTAAAAATATATAATTTATGTTAATGAATAATGAAACATGTTTTATAAATTAAGTAGTTACATTGGTTTATCCTCTTTGATTGATATCTACATTCTCTAATTTAGGTATTGTAAGGCTTGGAACAAAGTAATTATGGGATGATAGGTTGGATGAATTGTGGATGGGTAGTCTAGAAATTATTAAAGACTATATCACAATGATAAAACATGATTAACTTGTTAGATAAACAATAAATTTGGTGAAGAAACATATTTTTAACTTTCCTTCTAAAAAATCACTAGAGGGGGATTTATTAAATTCGACATAAGGTTTTTCCAACTAGAATGAGGACAATTTATCTTACACAGGATCATGTTATTAAATCCCGATTGGTACACATAGAGCTATTACAATTTGAAATATTTTATGCTAATTCAATAAAGGGTGGTTGAAAAACATGAGTGTAGAATGCCAATCACTTTTAAATAGTACATCTTGTTATTTTTTCTTATGTTTTTTGTATTATGGTTCATTTTAATTATCAGACTTTTATAAGTTAATTATTAATTTTATTGGATTGAAAAAATATATATAATCCAAATGAGATAATTTAATGATGATGGATCTGATTCATTCTTGGTGATTGATATTATTTTCAAATGTTTGACTTAAAAAGATTATTATCAAATAATCAGATCATATTTATTTGATAAAATTTAGTTAATCTAAATTTTGATAAATTTATTATAGTGACACACACTATTCAAACATATTTATCATTTATTAGTGAATTAATATTAATTACATAACATAAACAACCATGCTGAAATCATTTATGTCTACTACCTTTGGAAGCAAGGACACTCAAACAAATATTTCATAAGTTAACGACTTCATCTCCCACTAAGTTCGACCAAGTAAATAATATATAATTATATTAGTTCAATTAATTAAATGTTCTATTAGAAAATAGTTTAAAAATTATTTATGGTTATTTTATTGTTATTCACATTTTGGTAGTTGTGTTTAATTATTCAATTAATTAATAGTAATTGAATAATTGAATAATTAATGTCGAACAAATATTTATATGACCAGTATAAAAATATTTATTATTGATTAATTGAATGATAAATATTGTTATGAATTTTATTTTTTTATTACTATTTATCATGTGCTTTTATATTACATACAATTTTATTTTATGTTCTTATCTTACATGATTGATTTCTTGTATGATTTTTTAATTATCTGTTTATTTTTTTGATACTATATATTTGAAAATAATCAATCATGGTAATGAAACATTCATATTTATATGTGATATAATGGATTTATTTTATTCCACATACACCTTTCCATTGGGTTTGATGGTGTATGGTTATTTCATGTTTTGGGTTTTGATAGATCTTAGTTATTGGATGAGATGTTGAGGTGATGATGTGGAAATATGGTAGTTCGTATGGTTGGATCAATTTGAGAGTAGGTCTTACATGTTTTTTATTCTTGTTAAGATTAGAATCATGTTGGGATGGTTTCATATATTTAGTTCTTAGATTTTTTATTTGATTATTATGATGGGAATGATGTTGGGATGATTTGAACAGGTTGAGAGCTGGGCTATCATATTTTTCTACTTTTCTATGATGGATATAATGATGTAGAGATGGTTTGATGTCTCTAATGTTTTTATAGATTCCATTTCTATTGTTTTATTATGATTATAAAAACATGATATCATCGTTTTATTTGCAAAACATTAAAATAAATTATCAATGTTGACTCATATAGGAATTATATCCAAATACAACAATTATATGCTTATGATATATTAATATTATTATATATTAGATTACTAAATTAATCCATATCTTTACTATCCTAATTTTATATCATAATATATTTCATTTATGTGTTTCTTAGAACCATTATTTCACATCGATATATAACTTCATAAAATTATGATCGTATAGGTTAATCTAAATTACCCATCCCTCTGCAATTTTAGTGAGTTGATTTAAAGGATATCTCAATAGTGATTAGAGATATTGTACATCAAGAAGCGGGGGTTTAGGGTAGAAGGTATTCATGTACTGTATCTTTTAATAAGATACATGATTCGTGTCATTATAGTATGGAAAAGGGTCATGTTAACTCTTCAGTTTATTTATATTGAGTTCATTGGTTGGTTTTTTATTTTTCTTTAAAAATTACTATTGTAATCCTCCATATAGAGTAATAGAAACCCTTTGTGTTTATCACTGACCAAGGGCTTACTGGAGGTTGTCTTTAGGGATCACACATATATTCTTTACAGAACATGTTATGATTCCAATGGGTATAGGTCATATCATGAACCTTTTTACTTTTCTCTAGATTTCCATCATGATGATAAGACAGTGTCATATTATTTTGAAGGGTCTTTATACCCAATGATTCAGCACGAGGGTCATCCCCTATTTTTTGAAGAAAGAGATGTTCTTATAATGGTAGTTAATGTTTTGATTTATGAGGAGTCACTCACAGCCTTATTTCACCCTGTTCTCTTGAGTGGGTAGTTCTTAGACAAATTTTTGAATCTTTGTAAAGGCATATTAATTTTTCGGTGTGTGTGGGAATAATTAGTTTATGTTTATGTAATTACATAATAGTCATTAGAGAAGGTTTTTTGTTTTATAATAATTAACAATTTCCTCCTAATTTTTATCAATGTTAGTGAAGCCCTTTGTCTTGTTCATTGTTGAGAGTTGATGGAGTTGGGAGATAATACTTTTGATATTATTTATCCTTGGGGACCTATGGATGAATATTAACGATGTGACAGTCATTGTTATATATTATTAGATGAAAGGGAAGGATATAACCAATTTCATAAAATAGATACATAAGGAATATTAGGGTCTTTATTAGTAAAAATATTATTTATCATTATTTTAATTTAGTTTATTATTTTATTTATTTTAATGTTTTTTACCACTTTATTTAACCTATTTAGTCTGAAAATTTGGACATGTTGTTGAAGGACTTCATTTCCCTTAGTGTTATCAATACAATTTCGATTTTATTACAGTCTGGAAAAATAATTTCATTGATGTGAGTTAATAAAATGGAAACATCAATTAGTGTGAGAGTTCTTCTGTTTTCTAAAAAGACGCACACTTTAATCAATAGAATGCATTTGTTTTACTATGTATAGTATATAATTGATTGATATTATAGGAATGTAGTTTTATTTTATGTGATAGTAAACTTGTGACAATAATTGATGATATTTATTATCAAAAGTATTTTAGATATTTGTACCCTCTTTCAACAAAGATTTTTAGATCAATGTGGAGTTCTAGGGATGTGTTAGAGAAGGAGTATCTAAGTGTTATTGTAGAGATTTTGGATTTTTTTACAAAAAGGTACGTAACACTACAACATTGAAATTATCTAATGTTTGGGATTGAGTTTAAATTCAATTTATTTTTTATCTCTATATCCACTTATAGGATGAAACCCTTAGATTTATGGGGGATGTGTATTCAGATTGTTTATTTATTATATAATGGTTCTATCCAACCAAGCATATCACCTTAGTATTATATTGTGTTTTTTTGTTAATTAGGTGTATTTTAATCTTTAGATGTGTTTATATTATCATTAATTTAACAAGGATATTTTAAATACCCATTATCCTCTCCCAAAAATTTTAAAAATCGTTGATCAGTTGAAATAATCCAGCTTGTTTTATATATTTATAATCTAAAAATTATTAGATGAAGATAATGTAGGAATATGTTATCTTGTCCTCTTTTAGGGGACAATACGTGTAATTTATAATATTAATTCCTTATAGAGTTGCAAATCCACTGTCAATTTTCAAAGGATTAATAAACTCTACATTTCATGAGTTCCAATATTAATTTATGGTTGTTTTAGTGTACCTATGTATGGTTTTTTTGGAGTTGAGAATCATGGATAGAGTTACATATGGTCAATTTTAGGTATTATATTTACATCTATGGATATTTTACGGCAAATTAGTGGATTTATTTATTTATTATTCTTATAATATAGTGGATGTGATGTCATCTAGGTAGTTTTTGAGTGATGTAAAAAGTTATCCCATTTTAGGGAGATTATGGAGTCAAATGAAATGAATACTCTGAAATTATCTTTTTGAAAGTGTTGGTGTAGCTATAAGGGGTTCCATTTTTTATCATAAAGTATGGAGATCCACATTTTAACTTTATTGTTTTTAAAATTATTTAAAATGTTTTCTTCTTTTATCTATGACTTAGAAAAAGTTTTCATCCTTAAATAAACAAGTAGTTTGATTGGATGATTGAAACACTGGAGGAAATAATCATGTATGTGTTCATTATTATAGAGAATCATGGATAAGCCATTTTAATTTGGTTGAATATTCTTATAATAATAGTGATCACTCATTCAATTGAAAAAAATCATTCGAGGTGTTATATGGGTGACCTTACAAATCTATATCATGTTGGACAGGCATTTGAGAGTCAATAATTCTTGGATTATCTATATTTTTTATAAAATGGAATGTTCACAAAATTCATGATGGAATGGGATATACATAGGTACACAATAAGTACAACATACATTAAAGAAGGATATCTCTGTATTTTGATGTTGCTGGTTTTTTATTTATGAAGGATTCACATCATCATGGGAAGTGCAATTTCCGTAATGGAATAAATATTTCTCACATATTTTTGGACATTTTTATGTACATTAGTGGCATATAAAGTTGATTATCAATTGGATTTTACTCCCTTGATGGATCGTGTTCATGAACTCTTCAATGTATTATAGCATTAATGATATCTTCACGATGAACCCCTTGAAATTGTTTGGGGATATTTGGATATTGAAGAGGATGAAATATTCATGGAATAACTATTTGATATGTATGAACATCACCCAAAGGTGTTGTGGGGATTATTCAATCCTTTTGGTTCATATGTTATGGAGGAACGATGCATTGTAAGAATGTACATAGAAGTGAGAGTCATTGATTTTAGTTGAGTGTCATAAGATGTTCCATGTTTTTATTATTATATTCATGATGAGATTTATATTATTCTTATATTGTTTATTTTATCCTTATATTTCATACAAAATTTGAGTATTTATGATACTGATATTTTTTATTCTAAATTGTCTCAAAGGACGTTTTTTAGTTTTTTTTTCATTTTTTGGATTTTTCTCTATTGGAAGAGAATTTTTTGAATGATATAAATTATAGTGGCCTAGATCTTCCTCCATCTGTAATTCCTAATATTAGTGATTTATGAGATTTTTGAAACAACCCCCCTCCTCAATGACTTGATAAAGTGGTCGGATATTATACTGCCATAAGATACATCCTCAAGGTGCCAAATGCAGGAAATAAATTCCAAGGGATTCATTAAAAATAGGGGGAAGATTATACCTTTAAAAGTAAAGCATTCAACCATACATTACATAACCAAATGATACTACATGATGCATGATAGTAAATTTAAAACAACTCAAGGTAATACCATTTATAACAAAACAAAACATAAAAAGAGTTCCATAACATGAGGCTTCAAAACATAAAAGTAAATAATGGATGAAAACCACAAAACACAATGAAGACTACAAAACTCAAAGATCTATCATTCTATACTCCATAAAACAACCCATGTATCACTATGAACCACTAAAGAAGTGTAATATATAATCTTTACCCACATCTTGATGTACAATATATAAAAAATACCCAAATTTCTAATATAGGGGTGGGAAATAAAACATAGTACGGTTTCCCCTAAGGACTTCCTTACTCACACCAGTATGATAGAAAAATTTAATACAATTATTTAATAGATTTTGAATAAAAACACTTGAAAACAACAAAATAGTTATCATGATGACAAAAAAACCCTTCAAAAACAATTTTCTCAAATAATCAATTATGGAAGGAATGTATCCGAACATTTCATTCTAACCATTTCATAAATTTAACTGGAATTCCCCATTCCATATCACATAACTCAACATACCCACACACACCTTTTGGAAATCTATGTGTTACCATTAATGATGGAACTTTATGCCCATAATTTGTCCCATGGATTTTCAACTTCATGATCATTATCTATACACTATTACACACACTAAACCATTTAAGCCAACCTTTTTACATGACAATACAAATATTTCCACACCAATGAAATAAATTTAATAAAACCAATCTTTTATAAAAAATCATAATAAGAGAATAATTAAATAAAGCCACCCTTTTTATTAATACCCATTTTTCCACAAAACAATTGTAATAAAACAAATAATATTTTGATTTTTTTTGCATGAATTAAAAAAACACCATTTTAATATCAACATTTTATAATCATGTTACCATATTTACCTTTTTCCAAAACACCAAATTTTTAAAAATATGAAAAACCTTCACAAAATAATGTTTTCAACCATCATTTAATAACAATTTCACAATCAATTCCATTAGAAAACTAGCTTTTCATACAATAAATTTACATAATTTTAATGATAGAAAACATTAATCCAAGATTATTAAAATGTTTAGTGTCTTGGGAAAAACTTTGACCCTTCGTAATTGTTTGGAAAAAATCCCGCAACGTGTCCCCTAGATATGTTTCGGTTGTTATTGTATTTGATGACAAGTCCAGATGATCGTGAATGAAAGTGGTCAGATTTTACCAAAGATATGTTTTAAAGGTGGCATACGATGTTTTGAGAATGGTATGTAGAACGGCAGGAATGGTATGACGGAGTTGTTCAAGAAAACGAAAACGTTTTGTAGCGATAGTTTGCAGTGAAGGGGGCATGGTACGTTGAAGGCTAGATGTCTTCAAGACGTCTTATTATTCGTGAAGTAAATTGACTGTGTTGGAGAAAAGGTAGTATGCAGACGGCGTGGAAAAACAATTCACAGAATGGGTATGGTTCGTGGTGGGAAGAGGATTAGTATGCGGTGGAGAGTGTACCGAATCAAATATTTGGTAAATCATGGATTAGAGGATGTTGCAGATATCCGTTATAGTTTAAGAATCACAAAATTTCACTGATTAGAAGAGAGTACGAATTTCATTTGAGAAAATATTTTGCTCTGAGATTTTAGTGAAGTCTTAATGACGTTCATGAGGGAGAATTATGAAAAATATTAAGTGGTTCGCGTAGAAGAAATTTTTCTGAAGGTTTTTGAGAGGAACTATATCTTGTATAGGAAACATTATGTAGAAGAAGAAGGTGTTGTTTTCTAATGGTTAGTAAAGGAAGTCCGATAACAAATAATAGTTCGCGGGCAGAGGGTGCTTTGAAGAGGAGGTTCGCTGAGTTGGTACATAGAGGCGGTATGTGATAGAAAAGACAGAGGTAGTCCACAGAAGAATGGTGGTTTGCAGATGTAGAAGTGGAATGCGGAGAAAGTGTTTTGCATACTGAACCCAGTACTCAATATGTGCGATTATAAGGAGGTTCTTGATTTACACAATGTGTCTTGTGAAGGCTTTTTATTAGTTTGAAATATTATTTTCTAGTATTGAGAAGCACTCGGGACGGTGGAATTTATCTACAAGTGAAAAGTTAACATCAACAGACCATCTACCTATACTTGATGATGCAAGAATTCTTGCATATTAAGGGACCTACATGTCCATAAACTGTGAGTGATCTACAAGTCTATAAATTGGGTGTGGATTCCTTTCAAAATGTAGTGAATTCAAGAAGAGGAATATGGTTACACTTTCAACTTGCTGTGAACTAGAGTAAGAGGCTTAGGGAGTTCCCCCTAGGAAATAATTGAGCATACCCTAAACATTATAAAGGTAGTGAGCCTAGGCATAGACGATCAAGTCTAATATTTGTACACATTATTGGCAGTGAGCCTTAGTGAATTTGGTAAATCAGAACATCACCATTGTATGATCCTTGGATGTAGCCCTATGAGGGTGAACCAAGTAAAAATTGTTGTGTATTGTGTATGATTTCATATTTTGTCATATATTCATATGGGAGAAAGTGATAATTTAGTTTTTTCTAACAACAAAACAATATCCAAAAGAGGAAAACTTTTAATCTTTAATACGCTAATTCACCCCCCACCTCATGTTATTCAACCTAGTGGACTTAAAAATAACTTTTACAACCTAATATATAAAAATTTATTTAGTTCCTTATTCTCTAGCTTCTTATTGGATCCTGAATTCTCCTTAGTACAAATAGTCACCTGAGTGATATACATCAACAAGGGGTGAGCTAAAATCCCAATAAAGGGATAGATAAGAACATGAAACAATATAACATGATATTATCATAATAATTATCAGCATAACATAGGTATAAGATCTTCATCATGAGATAAAACAATAATAAAATACATGGAATGTGAAAATGCATAAAAAATGAAACATCATGTTTCAGTTGTTAACTACCACACATAGTTTTGTGAAAACATTCTATCATAATGTTCACACATCATTTCAAATTAACTCATGAGATTCATTAATTAACCCAATTTATTGTGGAACTGTATAATTATGGGCACACCTGTAATATTCAAACATTCATATTGCACTATATAATTCCTAGCTTAGCCGTCACATTATAAAATTTTAATTATAATGCATTCAAAATTGAAAATATATAAATTAGGAACATAAAAAACCATAAAAATGAATAGGTTTGAACTCAAAATCACCAATTAATAATCTTTGGGTTCCCAAAAGAAAGAGGGAATAACATACTTAATACAATAACCATCAACCTTAAGTGCAATGTAAATTGTGTATTTTTGAAAGAATAGTTATATTGAAAGAAATATTATTTTACATAAAATTATGTGGAAAATTTGTATATCCTAGAAATGGAAGATAATGATGATTTTTTTTCAACAACTAACTATACCTATAATGGAGTTAAAGACAGAGAACCTGAATAATTTATGTTGGGTTTGAGAATTTCTCCTTACCTCGTATCTAACATTTTATTCACTTTAAGTGCCTATATAATCACATTAGATAAATTAATTAACAATTCAAGATAATTTTATTCAATAATATGGTTCATTATCATTTAATTAAGTTCATTTATTGGTATTTGGATGAGTTATAGAGTTTACATTCATTGTATGGGGGTGTTCTTTTTCTTAGTTTTCATGAACGGTTCACTTCTACAAATGAATGGAAGTTTGTGTAGAACATGGAATAACATCCAAAATGGATATTACATGTTATTAATGATATTGAAATATTTTAATTAATCTTATAATTAATAATTTTATATACCATGTGGATGAATCATTTGTTAGTATTTAATGATGATCATTTTAGGTTAATTTACGCGGGTTTAGATCACAACGAACATGTTTTCTTTTACAAATTAGTATTAGGAATAAAAGTTGTTTCCAGAACATAAAAGGGGTTACAACATACATATTAAAATATATTTTCAACCATTTAAGGGTTATATTGATTTTTTTTAACGAGTAGAATAAAAATGGAAGTGCATCTCCCATAATGTGGTTAAATTAACTCATCACAGGAAATGATTTCATTTTATTAACCGAGAGGGAGGGATGAGTACAATGAATAATATTCCATTAACATGATATAGTACCTATATATCAATCATATAGAAGTTATAAAGATATTTGGATAAGATACGTTGAAGATAAGAGATGAAAAGAAATTAAATTTGAAAGGAAATTGAAATAAAAGAGAGAGAGGAATTTCCCCTTGAATTGTCCTCTTGAGATCCTCCATAAAGAACCTAGGCATGGTATTTTGATGAGGCTAATATATCCTGGACAAAGAGGAGGGCTAGGGGAGATATTTGGGAAGAATTTGGTCATGTCTTGAAGCTTAATAGGTGTGATTTAATGAGGGTGTGACAGGTGATATTTATAGTGGAGGGGAGAGGGGTTTTCTCACTATTAAATTCATTAATTTATTATTTATCCACAAGAAAAAAAATTAATGATTATTTTATGAACAAGAATAGTTATAAGTTCTTCTGAGTTCAAACTAATTGATCTTACATCATTAAAACATCACCCTTGACTCTATAATTAATATATTTAGATTATTTAGTAAATTAACGTTTTTAACTATTCATTAAAAATTCATGTATTTTAGGAAAATCCTAAAAATTCACCCTAACAACATTTCTATGTTTCGAAATAGAAAACTAAATCAATTTTTCAATAATTATTTTCATAATATGATTTATTTAATTTTTAATTAAAATCCAATTTTTTTGGAAAAATACAAATTTTAAAATTACAACGTCTTTTTAACACTTTGAAAATTTAATAAAGATCTCATAAAATTATATTATAATCATAAGACATCAAAATATTAATTTATGAATGGAAATGAATTTTATTTTTTTAATTATTTAATTATTGAAAATTCGTTATTTTTTACATAAAGAAATACTAATACTTTTTCTATGGTCATCTTGTCACTTATAAGATGCCTAAATTATATTTAATCATTCATGGGTGAGGTTACAGTTATTTTGGATGATTTACTATTCATAAGGTATATTTTACTATTCATAAGGGTAGGTTACTATTCATAGTGTATGTTAATATTCACCAAAAAAATATGTTTTCCCTATCAGACTCCAAACATATTACTGGTCCCAACCATGTCTGTTAGATTTTCGAAATTCAAAACTCACAAGTTTTATATTTATGTTTAAAGGTCACATAATAGTTCATTTAATTATGATGTGGGGTTTTGTTTTTTAGTATGAGTGATTATGACATTAATACAAGAAGGGATAAATTACATCGATAAAAGTATCGGTTGTCACATCCCCTCCCCTTTGAAATTTGACCCTCGTAATTTCATTTTACAAAAACAAGTGAGGGTACTTCTCCTTAATTGGGTCCTCTAGTTCCCAAGTTAATTTTTCATACTAATTTTTACTCCAACTCTAATTGACATGGTGGGTTTTCTTGTTGCATAGAAAATTATCTATCTTGTCCATAATCTTTACTCGCTACTCCTCATAAGAGAGATCATCTTCCAGATGTACCGCCTCTCTGTTTAGTACATGTGAGGGATCTGGTATGTACTTATTTTGGAGTGATATGTAAAACACATCATGAACATGACCCATATCTGGTGGAAGTGCAAGCCTATAGTCCACAACACCTATGTGGTCAAGGATCTCAAAGGGGCCAATGTACCATGGGCATAGCATTCCTTTCTATCCAAACTGCATGACTTTATTCCATGTGGATATTATAAAGAATATTTTATCTCTAAAGATGAACTTCAAGCCCCTTAGATGGTTGTCAGTATACCTCTTTTTTCGACTATGAGAAGTTGTGTTATGTTTCTTCATAACTTGAACATTCAATGTCATCTCTTGCATAAGATCATCTCCATGTAACTTTCGTTCTCCAACATCTTCCCAACAGTTTGGGGTTCTACATCGCTTTCCATACAGATCTTCATATGAAGCCATCTGAATAATCGAGTGAAGCTATTGTTTTATGAGAACTCAACCAATGGGAGATGTTGATCACATACACCATTAAATTCTAATTAGAATGATCTTTTCGTGGCTTCAAGTGTCTAAAAAATCTATTCAGATTGGCCATTAGTTTGGGGGAGATAGGTAGTGCTGAAATTTTATTATGTACTCAAAGCATGTGGAAGGCTCCTATATAATTTAGATGTGATCCTTGGATCATGATCAGAGATAATCGAGAGTGGAACTCCATGTATTGGAACCACTTTCTTAACATATATATTTTCATGTTGTTAAAGAAAAAGATCCCTCCAAATAGTAATAAAATGGGAAATCTTGGTGAGTCAATCAACCATAACTCATATAGCATAATTTCCCTTGGACACCTTCCAGAGACCCATGACAATGTCCATAGTGGAATTCACCCATTCCCTCATGGGTATAGGCAAGGTTTGCATCATCCCTTTGGAAATTTGTTTCTCTACTTTATCTTTTGACATACCAATAACCATGAGATATATTCTTCAATATCCTTCTTCATAACATCCCACCAGATGTGTTCTTGGAGATATTGGTACATCGGGTGCTACCAGGATGGATAGAAAATGTTGAGCTATGTGCATTTTCCAATAGCACTTTCTTTATCCGAAGTAAATGAAGGCATGCAAAGCCCCGTTCCAAAACAAATCACACCATCATCATCGATATAAAAATCTTTATCATTTCCTTTCTTTACATTATTCACCTTCTTTTGTTACTCTAGTTCATCCCTTTGTGATTTCTTTATCTTCTCTCAGATATATGTTTGCGTAATCATATGGGAATGGTAAGATGTATCCACTACCCATATGATTTCCAATCACATCCTTTGAATCTCTTTGAAGATATGGTCTTTCTCAATCCATAACAGGGATAGAGTAGCAGGTTCTTTTTTACAAAGATCATTAGCGACATTTTTCAACTTTCTAGGATGAATGTAAATAGAGAAATCATAGTCCTTGATTAGCTCTAACCATCTCCTTTGATGCATTTGAGCTCCTTCTGTATGAATATATAATTTATGTTCTTTTGGTGGGTGTATATGTCACACTTCTCACCATAAAGGTAGTTCCGCCAAGTTTTTCAAGCGAAAAATCATGGCTTCCAGCTGTAGATTAGGAGTATGGTAGTTTGGGTAATGGATCGTCAACTGTTGCGAGGCATAGGATACAAAATCATCATATTTCATGTTTACACAACCTAATAATTTCGTAGAATCGTTGTGGTTTATCACAAAACATTCTCCAATTTTAGTAATGTGAGTAGAGGTTCAATGCTTATCCTTCTATTTAGCTCCTTGATGCTTCCCTCACATACTTCCATCCAGATAGACTTTACCCATTTCCTTGTTAACATAGTTAGCAGGCTTGAAAATCATGAGATATTTCTCTAAACATGTTGTCAATACCCAGCTAATACAAGAAAACTATAGATTTATGTGACACTAGATGGTCTGAGTCATTCCGCAATCACCTTAATTTTTGAAGGGACAACAAAAATAACCTCACATGTGATCACATGTCCCATGAATGTGACTTTCTTCATGCAAAAATCAACCTTGATGAACATGGAATAAAACATCTAATTTTTCAATGTCCCCAACACATGTCTAAGATGTTATTCATGTTCCTATTTCCTCTTGGAGTAGATGATAATATCATGGATACAAACTAAGAATAATATTTTGAGGTAATGACTAATAATTATATTCATCCAATACATTAAAAATGTAGGAGGATTAGTATTTCTTATGGGAATCAACAGAAACTCAAAGATCACATAAGAGGAACTGAAGGCAGTCTTCTAAATATCTTTCATCTTCACCATTAGATAATGATATCTAGAACAATGATCCTCCTCTGACAATTATTGAGCTCCTTTTAACTGATCAAACAAGTCATAAATCCTTGGAAGAGGATACTTGATCTTTATAGTGATCTTGTTGGGTTCCCGATAATCAATACACAACAACATTGTTTCTCCCTTATTCATCACAAAGAGCACTGGTGCACCCCACGGTGATGCACTAGGTCTTATGAAACCTTTGTCCAAATTCTCTTATAGATTCTTCTTTAACTCATCTAGTTCAATTGGAGCCATCCTATAGGGATAAATTATGATCGGAGTAGCTCCGAGTTAGAGTTCTATAGATTACTCTACGTCACAATCAAGGGGATGTCCATGTAACTCTTCGGGAATTACGTCACCATATTCCCTCATTATGGGAATTTCTGCTTGGTTGAAAATTTTATTTGACTCGACTATTTTAGCGAGGTATGTACCTTCATAGGGAAACAAAACCCACACCGTAGATGGATTTTTCAAAGGAGATACACGTTTTTCCTTGTATTTGTATAGGATCATGGGATGGTTCGAAATATGAAAAGATATCTCTCTTTCTCAATAGTTGATATGTTCTCTATATAGAAAGTGTCAATCCATTCTCAATATAGCGTCGAATTCTACCACGGAAAGTATTATGATATTTTTGGAAGAATAGTCCCACTTACGCCTATAAGAGAAGAGTAAAAAACATGGGTTAAAATTATTATACCTCATAGTTTTTTTCAATATATCTATATTTCAGGGATTCAGTGCATTGATTTTATAGTTCTAGAAATCATTCATGATATAAAGGAATGCGTATAACCAGAATAAAATAAGTCTTTTCCCTTCATGTGTGTATATGAAGTGTACATTGTATGGATTCATTATCATGCTCCACTTCTGCAATAGTTATGGAATTAGTCGTACATTTTCCCTTTGGATTTGGTTTCTATTGATGCTGATTACCCTCATGGAATTTAGGTTTAGTTCACTGGCTAACATAGTACCCTTTCTCTGCATAGTTCTAGCATTGGACCATGGGTGGTTCTCTCCACTCTTTAACTAAATTCTCCTTCCTTCTCATGTATTTTCGACACTCTTGAGAATTGTGTCCTTATTTCTTACACTTAAGGAATTTACCCATCATTTAGAGGTAGTTCCCATGATGCATTTTCCCACATTTAAAGCATGTGTGTAGTTGAGTTATCTTCCCACCTTTATAATTACATCCTCCAGATTGAAACTCAACCTATTGTTTCTTATCACCGTTTTCATGGAACCATTTTCCAAACTCCATATCCATTTTGAGGAATCATTGAACAAAATCTTCATAACTCCCAATTAATAAAATTACAAGATCCACTTGTATCTTTTATTTTAATCCACTAAAGTATATATATTTTTTCTATCTTTATTGAAAAAACTAGAAGCATACCTTTAAAGCCTTGTGAAATTCACTTCGTATGTCTTGATAGACACTCTTTCCCTTTTCATAAGATCTATGAATTCTCTCTCCATCTTCGTTCAAATTGTTCTTGGAAAATACTTGTTATGAAACATGATATTAAAGTCCTCTCATTCCATCTCTCCAATTTCATCAACGGAATTGGTGTTTATAATCAAATCCCACCATTGATCGGCCTATCCATCTAGATGATACATGGCCAGAATCAACATCTTTATCATAGAATAGTGATGAAAATAAATTATCATATCCATGGAGTTCACCCACTATTCTAAAACTATTGGATCAGAAGATCCACTAAATGTCGGTGGTCGTTTCCACATAAAACACTTGATAGCTTGTTGATACCTCTTTGGTAAAGGAGGATGTTCCTCATTATTCAAGTAATTTTTAAAAACATAAGATAGTTGGGTAAGATTACCCATGATGTTTTGGAATATACATCCCAAATCATTGGGATTTCATTCTGGAAATTGTTGCATTTTCCCTCACACAGGTTTTTGGCCTGGTAACTCATAGTTCCCAACATTTTCTAGAATAGAGAATGTTAGAACCAAACATAAGTCAATGATTCATGAATAAATAAAATATTCATTAGTGAAACATACAATAAAATAATATATAATGGTACCCCTATATTTATCAAATATTCATGACTGTATATTTGTACTTAGTCTCATATTATAGGTTTTCTCTAGGGTTTACTAATCCTAAATCACAAATTAACTAAACCTTTCCTCTGATACCAACTATAGCGACCCAGCTTTTCTTAAATTAATTTTACTGAACATTAATGATAAAACAATTTTCACTAACAGGATCCAAATGTTTAGTTTCATGTTAAAACTATAACCATTTATTACTTTTACAACATAATACATAATCATTTATTTAATTTCTTCTTCTATATCCTCTTATTGGATCTTGACTTCTAATTTGTAAAAGTGGTCAACTAAGGGATATTCATTAAAAATAGGTGAGATAAAATCCATGTAAGAGGATAGATAAGAACATTAATCAACATAAAATGAGACGATAATAATCATTATTATCATAACATATGCATATGATTTAAATCATTAGAGGAAACATTAAGAAAACACAAGGAATGTGGCAATGTATAAAAAAATGAAACATCATGTCTCAATGGTTAACTACCATAAATAGTTGTGAAAAAATATAGAATAATGTTAAAACCAAATATAAATATAACTCATGATATTCATCCATTATACTAATGCATTGGAGCTCTGTATGATTCTTGGTGCACCTGTCATATTAAAATATTAAAATTGCACTATATAATTTTGGGCACACACATCACATCAAAACATTTTCATTATAATACATGAAACATAAAAAATATATCAATAATGAAAATAAACAACCATGTAATTGAATTTTTTTCAACTCATAAAAACACACTCATAAATTTGGGTTCCCAAAATGAAGAGGGAATACCATACTGGATATAAGAACCGTCAGCCTTGAGTGAGAAGTAAAAGGTGTGTTTTTGAAAGAAGAGTTCTTTTGGATTTTTTTTACATAAACTCTAGTGGATAACATGTATATCCCGAAAAAGGTAATATAATGATGAAAATTTGATTTTATGGATTAAACATACCAGAAATGGAGTGAAAGATGGAGGACCTGAAGAATGTATATTGGGTTCAAGAATTTCCCTTTACTATGTATCTGAAAGATTTCTTCACTTTAATAGCATGTATAATCTCATTATATTCATTAATTAATAATTAAATAAACTTTTATACATTAATATGATACATTATGGTTAAAATATGTTTTTTATGGGCCTTTGAATGAGTTATAGAGTTTAAATTCATTGTTCGGGAGTGTTCTTTTTCTTCGTTTTCAGGAACGATTCACTTGTACACATGAATAGAAGTTTTTCTAGAACATGGTTAAACATCTATAATGGATATTACATGGTATTAATGATATTCCAGGTGATTAAATGATCTTATAATAGTATTTTATATACCATGTGGATGAATCATTAGTTAAAATTTAATGATGATCGTTTTAGGTTAATTTTGGCGATTTTGGGATCACAACGAACATGTTTTGTTTTATCAATTAGAAATATGAATAAAAGATTTTTACAGAACATAAGAGGGGTTATAAATATATATTAAAATAATTTTTCTCAAATTAATTGTTTTATTGATATCCTTGAATGTGTTTCAGGAAAATGTGAGTGCATCACCCAATATGTTGGTAAATTAACACATCACGTGCAATGATTTCATTTTATTAACAATGAGAGGGAAGGAGGTGTATAATGATTAATCATACATTAACATGATATAATTCTATTATATCAATCATAATACAGTTATCATGAAATTTTGATAAGAGAAGTTGAGGATAATAGAAAAAAGAATTGAAATTTGAAAGGAAATTGAATGAAAATAGAGAGTGTAACTTCCTATTGAATCCTCCTCCTGCTTAAGGAACATAGGCTTGCTCTTTTGATGAGACCAAGATCTTCTATATGTGGGGGAGATCTGGGGAGAGCTTTAGAATGAATATGGGAAAGTATTCAAGCTTGAGAGTTGTGAAGTAACGAGGGTGTGAGTGGTGGTATATATAGTGGTGGGGGATAGGGGTTTTCTCTATATTATATTCATTAATTTATTATTTCTCAAAAATAGATGAAATAGTGATGATTACATGAAAAAAATACTAATAAGTGCATGTGAGTTCAAACCAATTTTTATTATATCTACAGAACATCATCCATGACACTATAATTAATCTATTTAGCTTATTTTGTAAATTATAGTGTTTCACTATTCATAAAAAAATCAAGTATTTCAGAAAAATATAAAAAATTCACCCAAACAGTTTTTTGATGTGTAGAATCAAAAAAGGAGCTCCATTTTTCAAATATAATTTTCTATTATGATTAATTTAATTTATAATTAATATCATAATTTTTTTAAAAATACAAATTTTAAAATTAGAACTACTTTTCTAACACTTAGAAAAATTAATAAATATATCATTAAATTATATTATTATCATAAGACATCAAAATATTAATTTAGGAATGAAAAATGAATTTTAATTTTATGATTATTTAATTATTTATAATTAATTACATATTAATTACAAAAATACCAACACTTTTATCATAGTTGTATTTGAACTTATAATACTTCTAAATTTTATTTAATTTTTCATGGGTGAGGTTACTATTATTTTGGATGATTTAATATTCATAATGGTCATATTACTATTCATGAGGATAGGTCACTCTTCATAAGGGTAAGTTACTATTCACTAAAAATTATGTTTGTCCTATAAAACTCTAAACATCTTACTGATTGCAACCGTGTACGTTTGATTTTCAAAATTCTAAAAATAGAAGTCATAAATTTATGTTTAATGGTAGCATAGTATTTCATTTAAGAATGATGTGGCATTGTGTCTCCTAATGTGATTGATTTTGACATTAATTCAATAAGGGGGGAATTACATTGATGAAAGTTTGGGTCATTACAATTTCACACTAAAAAATAGTTTAAAATCAACCCTTTAAGTTAAAAATAGGGTAGTTGAGAGTGAAACCACGTACCTCATACAAGTTAGAAAAAATGAAAAATGACACACAAATTCCAAAGAAACTAATTTGGGACTCTAAAAACCATACATAGATCTCTTCCTTATCATCAGAAAAGATTAATTTCAGCATATTTGGAATCGACTACATTAGAAATATTCACATTGGATGTAGATCTATGAAACTCATAAAGAGGGATAAGTAGATCTACAGGATACCATGAAAAACTAGTAAGAACAAAAACATACGACAAGAAGCTGGCTTCAACGCACCAAGATAAGCCTTCAGATCACCATTGCATTAATGAGAGAAGCCTATACTACCTTTGTGTGGAGAAAATGTCTAGTTAGGGAAATTTTTTGGTGGGAATGTGGGGTTAAAACAAAAAACTAACCTCGATTCACTTTTTGTGGACCTTATTTTTAAACAATGCATTGTTAGTCACACTTTTATAAAAATTGTGTACAAGAAGCATGTCATCCACTAAATCAAGGATGAATATCAAAAAATTGGATTAAACAATTAGAAAACCATTTGACAACCATGTAAAATCCTGCTCTCTATAAAATCATGGTTTCTCCAAGTCTACAGCATGGTTTAGAAAAAATGTGAACTACTCATGAACATTACCCTTAGACTCTGTCTCACAATGCATGGTTTCCAGTAAGAGTTTCACAGTTTCACGAAACCATTCACCAACCGTTCACCTATATAAAATCCTCAAAAACATGACAAGGGTTTTTGAAACCCTCCCAAACATCACCAAAACACCATATATACATAAAAACATAAATAAAGGGTTACATAATTGAAATTGGGGTGGGGGTGCTACATTCTCCCCACCATTGTATTTTTCATCCATATAATTTATAAAATATTTGTTTCTTTGAAATAGTAATGACTATTTATCTTTTATTTCCTTCTCCCATTCTAAAGTATCTTCCTGAATCTGACCATAATTCCACAAAAACCATTTTAGACCACTGTTTTTCCATGAAAGACATTATCCTTCCCATACACAGTCTGCACATGCATGTGCAGCAACTAACCAACCAAATCTAGGTCAAAGTGATCTCATCTGATCACATAGCCAGGATGATGATGATACTTTTACAACTGGGATATATAGAACACATTCTACAAAACACTGAACCATGGTAGAAATTCTAATCGATATTCCACCTCACCATCCTATTCCAATATCTCAAATTGGATTATGTATCAAATACATAACATCCCTTGCTTCATAAAACATTTATTTCCAATCCTTCAAATGATGCTTATGAACATATGATCACTCACCTTGAACAACAACTATCATCGAAGATGACCCGCATATTATATCTGATGACTCGGAGCCGTATCTATCTGTTTTAAAATCAACTGGATCCACTCTTTTGTTTCATGAAAAAGGATTGCTCCAACCAATGATGTCTCAACTATTTCCACCCAATAAATTGGTGAATCATATGGAAACCCATACAATGCTTCAAAAGGATCCATATGTATCAAGGATTGATAGCTATTTTTATATGAGAAACCCACTAGAAGTGAATTCTCCTTCCATGAGACAACAATATCCATTAAATAAGACTTCAAAATGTCTTCCAACATTTGTATTTGATGTTCGGATTATCCGTCCATCTAAAAATTATATGTTGTACTCATAATCAACTCAGTTACATGGGATTTCTGTAATGACTACCAGAAACAAGATGTAAACCTTTAATCTCTATCGGACACTATAGAAACTGGTATTCTATGTCTCTTTACCATTTCTTACTTATAGACTTTTGACATATCCCACACTATATTAGATTCATAAATAAGATTGAAATTAAATGAATTTTTGAGTTGGTCCACTTTTAAATATATGGAATCATGTTTCTAAACCACTTTTGAGAGACTTGTAAGAAAATTCATAGCTTTTGCTCCCATTTCATATCTGGAATATGTAAAGACTGCAAAATACCTTCTAGTCACAGATGCTCTTCCTTAACTTTCTGAAAAGTTAAGCATATAAAAACAACCTCATCCACCTTCTTTTTCATACAGACCCTCAAAAATCATGCTTTCAAATCCTTTTACAACTTCTATATTCAAGAATAGAAAACCCATCGTGAATGGTGGAAATAATGATGACGTTGTTCCTAAAAAAGTCATCGGTAAGACCATACAATTTCTATACCAAAACACTAATGTCTCATTCAACCATCATCTCTCAATGGTCTCTCCACCAATGAATTTTGACCTCATGGAAAAATATTGTCAACCAGATACGAATGCCTCTTTAACTATTTCAACCAAATTAGGAACAAATGAAATTGGAATAGTGGATGAAAATTCACCTTGATCTTCACATTCTTGTTTCATGTCATATAGGGCAAAAATCAACTGCCACTCATCTTAAGAATCATTTTCAAATTGAGCATTAAACATTATGATTAATGCATCTACCACTAAATTGCCTTTTCCTTGTGTATACATCAAGACAAAGCCTAAAATTTGGAGATACTTCATCCATATTTGTTGTATGAAGTTTAAATCCCTTTTTGAGGAAATATGTTTCAAGGTACTATGATCCATAAAAATAGTAAATTTCACTCCAAAGAGGTAATGAAACCAGGTCTTAAAAGCATAGAATAAAATTGCTAACTGAAAATCATGTGTATGGTAGTTCTTCTCATGTATCCTAAACTACCATGAGCTATATGAAACAATGTGACCCACCAATATGATAACACATCCAAACATGAGTCCCGAATAATCATATTACACCACATACCCTTTTCTTGATTCCCAAAAAATCAAGATTAGTGATGACTTTTGGAAAAAAATATGCTCTTGGAAATAATTCTGACATTCTGAATTCTGTTGGAATGAAATATTATTCCTTTTCAAATCTGTCAGGAACCAACCCGGGACGACCCTGAACCGGTCACCCGACCCAGCCCGCGACATGGCCCGAGAGGCATTCCAGATCCTCCTGGGCTGGAGACAAGCACTAGGGAATCAAAGAGAGTAAGAGGGAACGATTTCTCCCAATGAAAATAAATAAAGCAGCAGAAAGAAAATAGAACAACACAAAGTAAATAAAAAACACAAAAAGAAAGAACGACTAACAACAACAACTAACCTAACCACGACCAAAACTCCTCATGACTCTGAGAGTCACCCACCAGTCCACAACCAAATCTCACCCACAATAAGAGATCTCAAGTCAACCTACAACAGAAACTAAAAACCGGAAAACAATGTAGGTGTGACTATTAAAACTAAGTAGGTAGGCCCAACTAATTATATTCCCAATGCACATACCATTTAATAAATAATTCATTAATTTCAAGTTTAAACTACATTGTACAAAATATGGGTGTTTACACAGACTTTTATTTCTAAAACAAGTATCAGTCCACTTCCCTTTATAATATAAAAAAACAATTTCTAATGTTTGAAAGAAATATGGACATTCCATTGTAAAAAAATTTTGCAAACAATTAGAAAACCAAACGTTAGTTATTATCCAAAATGATAACTACACAAAACACACAACACACACCAAGGGAAATGGAAAAGGTGGCACACATGGGCCATCAACCAAACTAGACCTCTCAATCATCTGCCACATGAAAAAAAACACTAAAGAAAATATGAGTTGAACCTAGGAGATCGTGAACAATCCAGAAGATACTATACATGTGACTCATCCTGAAAGCATGCTCTAACTCGATGACGTCATAATGCCTTAACGCCAGACATAGCCCTGTATAGCCTAATAGAGGGGCCCGACGCCCATAGCAGCAATAACTCAGTATTCCACTATTATGGGGCCACTAGCTAGTGTGTATTCTAAACTAGTGCAGCAATAGTTCATAAAAAATTCACTAAATATTCTAGGTTCCCATGTCAACACATACAATAAAAAGGGGTGTGTCCACAATGTAAATAAATTAGTCATGATGCACAAATATCACACACAACTAGCGCAATAAACGCACACCAAAGATCACCCCAGAGTGGGTTTTCCAAAAATAATAAATTTTATTAAAGTGCCAAACGGGCCATCGCAAATTTTAATGAAAAACCTCATTTCTCAAGAAAACCCAAAACCCTTGATCAGAAAAAATCATATATCTTTAAAACTAAAAGTACATTTGAAATCTAGTGAGTTATGTTTTAAGACCAAACGGGCATTCGTTCAATACTGTGTCTCCACTTGTCAAGAAAATGTTTCATGTGTTCGGTATAAAATAAATGGCTCTTTTCACACCAAATAATCATTTAAAAATTAATTATCTTATATAATTTCTCATTCATTAAAATTAATAAAACATCACGAAATTAACAAATTCTAAATTTAAAGGTGTGTGCAGTGGGGTACCTACCTCGACTCGTAGACCAGTCATGACGACGTGACACGCCTCGCATGAGCGTGCAAGGACATGCATGCTGAAGATCGCAGGACCGTGGAAAAACCGTGTCAACAAGCTGCAACCACAAAGATAACTAAAAAACATGAACACAGACTTAAAAATATCCAACTAACCAAACAATCCAAACAACACCTCACGCTCCCCCTCAACCTCCCATCCCTACAATGCCACCTTCTTACCAGCCTCCAGCCATGCGACAACGCCTCACCCAATATGACAACTGGGTCCTGGTGACAGCACAACCACCCCGCCATAACATGGTCGTTGAGTCCTGGCCCACCAGGTACCACCAGTTTCCCCACAAACACGTGGGGCCCACCCCAGGGTCCACCCACATGCCTGAACGGGTCATCTAACTAATTATTGTTCCCACAGGCTCTTTGTCCTCACTCACACACACCCTGGGAAACTTCCCAGAAGGTCATCCATCCTAATCACTACTCCATGCCAAGTACCCTTCACTGTGGAGTTCAAATCAGACAAGCTCCCGAAAAGGAAGGTGCACCTTGTTGACATGAGTCATATCATTTATTCATTTAACCCTTTATCATTTGGGGATGTTACAATCACCCCCCCCCCTTTAGATCACAACTCCCTCGTTGTGGGTCTTACCTCTCAACCCATACAGTGAACCGCAACTAAGGCTGGGATCCTCCTTTGATACCAAATATGACAGCTGGGTCCCGATGACAGCACAACCACCCTACCTTAACATGGCCATCGGTTCCTGGCCCACCTCGTACCACCAGTTGCCCCGCAGACACGTGGGGCCCACCCCAGGGTCCACCCACATGCCTGAACGGGTCATCTGACTAATGATTTTACCCACAGGCCAACACATGTCCTCTACAGTGTGCTTTGTCCTCACTCACACACACCCTGGGAAACATTTCAGAAGGTCACCCATCCTGATCACTACTCCAGGCCAAGCATGCTTAACTATGGAGTTCTAATCAGACAGGCTCCCGAAAAGGAAGGCGCACATTGTTTAGTGAGTCATATCATTTTGTCATTTAACCTTTTATCATTTGAGGATGTTACTAAATCGATCATAGCTGAAGAATGTCATGAAAAATCATAAATGAAGCATCGAAAATATCTATCTAGACAAAAAAACTACAAATATAGGAAATATTCTTTAGTGTTTTCCAAGAGATAATAGCCTCTATATTTCCTGGATCCCCACAAATACATTTTATGTAAATTACATAGCTATGTAAGTGTAACTATCATATCTAATGATAAAACTTTGATAACATTGGATAAAAATGAAGATCCCTAAAGATTCCCGACACTATTTCCAGGTGTTGTTCATGACCAACCCTTCTCCTTGAATATACCAATATGTCATCCAAAAATACCACCACAAAATAATCTAGATACCGTTGAAATATCTCATTCATCAATTCCAAAAATATTTATGGTGAATTTGTAAGACCGAAAGGCATTACCACACATACATAATGGCCATATCTACTCTTAAAATATATTTTTTGAATATCCTCCTTACGAACTCACAATTGGAGATATCCTGAACAGAAGTCAATATTATAGAACCACTTTTTCCCTCAATTGATCAAATAAATCATCA
This sequence comes from Viscum album, assembly GCA_963277665.1. Classification (NCBI taxonomy): domain Eukaryota; kingdom Viridiplantae; phylum Streptophyta; class Magnoliopsida; order Santalales; family Viscaceae; genus Viscum; species Viscum album. Next base: position 82,923,268 of record OY728129.1, read on the forward strand.
GTTCAAGGAAATGGATACCATTTATTTTCTTTATATGGGTAAATTTTATGATAATACACACATATCCTTATAGTTACATCCACATTTGTAAAAAATCAAGATAGGATTTTTCCCTTAGAGAGGTGCTTGGCCGAATGAACCATATGATTTCTAGCTCCTCCTACTACCATTTCTGCTCCTTTAATTCTGTTGGTTCCATTTGTATTTATGAAAGTGAGATTGGAATTTCCTCATAAAGTGATAAATTGTAAACTCCACTTCTTGTATGGGTAGAAACCTTAATAAATTCTCTGAAAAAGATGATGAGACAGAGAAACCACTACTAGAAAATTGTTATTCTCGATATCTTCCATTGATTCCAAAGTTCATACTGACATCTATTATGAGATGATTCCAATTACCGATGATAAAAATCTCATTTCACATTCCTTTACTTTCTTTTATCCTCTAAATAGATTCTCGACACAGTCCTTAGAATCAAAATAAACTCTCTAGGTACAATTTTTGATGTGATCCTTAAATGTTTTCATCCAATCCAATCCTAGGATTGTATCATTGGCATCAATCTAAAGAAAAAATAAAATCCATATCCACTTGTCTCCATCAATAGTTTTAGAACATTCACTACACACCACGGCTCGACATTATCATTGACGAATATGAGTTGGCTGTTTTAACCCTGAATGAATCATCTCAACATTTAAACTCTGCAAATCTATTGAATGATGATAAATAAAGGAATGGGATGCACAAGTATCAAACCAATATTTCATAATGGTATAATTAAAAATTATTATAACTATCATGGTCAATGGCCCTTACGGATCTTCCACAATCACTTGATATGCTCCATATAACTTATTTCTCAATTATCTTAGTTACTTATTTCCTTATTGACATTTCCCTTATTGGAGAGTCATGATATTCTAAGAGTCACTGTGGATGGATCAATGCAGCTGACAAGAGGTATTCCGCTTCCCTCATCCCATCAAAGCATAAAATTCTTGTGACACATGAGAAGTGTACTTAACCCTCGACCTCAGAGAAGTGTGACAATATCACTGAAGAAACACCCATTTTCTTGCAGCTGTGGTTGTATTTGGGTGGTTTCATGAAATATTGATTCATGTGGTATAAAAATCCAAAAATGTAAACATCTTGGCATACTCGTGGGTCTTGGAGGAAGATTTACTAATCCAGTCATCTGATTCGGAGTCATCCTCGTGCCTTGTAAATATAATTACCTCTTTTGCCTTCTCCCATCATTAGAGTTATCATTATTCCCTATATTTGTTAACATAATTCCTCCACACATAGCTCTTGAAATATCCCTTTCAACCACCTTATCACTATTATGAATCTCTTTATAATCAATGACACAAATCATTAAAATTTTCAATAAAATATCTTACCGCATCCCTAATTCAAAAATTAATTCCATCAAGGATGAACTAGTAGAAACTTTATATTCAAATCAGACTAAAATCATGATTTTATACATGTAATCTGTTACAGTGAGGATCATGTACTTCAAGCTAATGAAGTATTTTGTTCTGTGAATTTGGAATGTGTGGGGATAAAATTATTTGTTGAAAAAGTCTTCCAAACCCTCCAATGGAAAACCTTGGAATAATTTATCATGAACTTCTAAATCCCACCACTATAATATATGATCTCCCAACATATACATTTCTAGCTTGACTTTCAGCACTACTGGTGTGATAATGAAATTAGATATTGGATATATCAAATTGAGACACACCTATTCCTTCTCTAATTCTGAATCAACCCAAAATATTGGTGGATTTTTCATCTAAATTTAGAAAGCATGAGCCACTTGGCTTGGTTCATCCCTCATATTATTTATATCCATAGCTTGAAAAGTTTCAACAATAATCTGATCCAGCAGTAGGTTTACCTGATGCTCATGTGATACCACATACTCAGTAGCTTCCTCCATTTGGTTCCAATGACACCAATCATGTTCCATTTTATAAACAAACCACAAATTTTTTATTTCTCACTCTCTATCAACTAAATGTTTAAAATACCAAATTCTACCACATCATACTATCACAAAATTGGTTTCCAAAATCTTCTTTTTCCAGGTTCAATAATTTTTTTAAAATGTGACTTTCTTTTTAAAATAAAACCATTTTCAAAATACCACAACAATTCTATTTTAAAAATAATTCATTTGAAAAAAAATCAACCATTTTCAAAAAAACCGCATTACACCAAGTCATTACTCAAAATGAAATATGCACTCCTAGTGGGAAGTCATTTTTCTAATACATGTCACGCTCATCTCATTGGATAAACCCATGATAATGGGATTTGAAATCCTATATGTATATTCTAAATCTATATGTACTCAACTCCATGGTAATATGATGTTTTGCATAAAAATGTTAGATATGTTTTTTAGGCTCTACATTTCATGTCATGATGATATTAATCCTTTATTCCTACTCGTTACAGGGAATAGACCAGAATGAAAATCCACTCTAAGAACAAGTGAACTAAAGACCGCAAGTTTGGAAAATAAAGAACAAGATAATAATACTTGTTCGATAATGATAATTGAAGGACCACGATGTATAACACTTGTAACATACTTTCCCACCTCATTAGTGTCAAAAGGTATTAGGATATTACTTGGACTTAAGCGACATCCACAAGGTGTCAAAGGATAGCAATAAATGCCAAGGACTTAATTAAAAACTAGGGGACGATTTTCCCATTGAAATTATAGAAACCAACCAACCATGCCATATCAAAAGACTACTATGTATTGAATGATAATAAATGGAAAAAAACAAAATGTAATACCATTTATTTCAAAATAAATCTTAAAAATATTACAACACCAGAATACTAAAAAACATCAAAGATAACTTTGGATGATAACCTACCAAAACAACAACAACTACATAACTCCAAGATCCAACATGATCCATGCTCCACTCTATAAAATATCCCAGTTATCACAATGCAAAACTAAAGAATTGTGATACATTACCTTTACCTGCATCTCAATGAACAATATCTGAAAAAGAACCAATGTTACAAAGCATGGTTGAGTACTAAATCAATTTAGGTTTTCCTCAAATGACTTCCCAACTCATGCCTCTTGTATTGAAAAGGATATCACATTTATAAAGAATGTATATGTAACATATGAAAAATACTTCAACAGTCTATCACTAATACAAACAATTACATAGCCACACAGTTTTCTCAAATAAACCAATTTCTAAGTAATGTAACCAAGGATGTCATTATAACCATTTCATGAATTTAATTTGAATTTCCCATTCAGTATAACATAACTACACACACCCACACACACCTACACACTAGCTTGATGTCACCATTGATAGTGGAACATCACTTCCATAATTTGTCCTGTTGATGGTGGTAATTCGTGTCCATTATCTACCCCATTCCACACATGCTTAACCATTTAATCCAACAATATTACATGCCGGTAGAACCATTTCTAAACCAATGAAATCAATTCCGTAAACCCGCACTTTTATTGAAAACCATAATAATAATAAATTTCAATAAAACCACCACTTTTATTGATTTTTTTCTAACAAACCATTTCAATATACCCAACCTTTTAAATAAAACCATTTTATATGAATAAAAACCAAATCATTGTTTTTAAATAATCAATTTAAAATCATGTTACCAAATTTACCTTTTTCCAAAACACCCAATTTTCACAATACCAAAAACTGTTACTAAATAAAGATTCCAAAAATAATTTCACAATAATTTCATATTCCATTTCACATAAAAAAACTAGTTTTATAATTCCTTCATGTTCTAAATTGAGGGTTCGAGATCGAAACCACCTTCCTTAGAAATCCTGGGGAAAATGGAAAACGGGACCCAAATGAAAAATAAACAGAGATAGATCACTGTAACCCATCTTAGATCACTTACCCCATTATTATGAAGGACATATGTCAATATATTTTTCATCAACTACCTTATATCTATTCATAGCATAAGTATATCTATGAATATATGATAGATAGGGGAAGTGGATCAATGAAAAACCAACAAAAAATACAAATATTGAAGAATTGTTTCCAGAATCCTACTTCAAAACACCAAGAGAGTCCATTAGATTTCCTCTGAATCATTAGGAGAAGAATTTACTAACATTGGGAGGACACAATATCACGTTAGGTCCATTTTGGAAAAAAATGGTAGGTTAAAACACAAAACCGACCAAGATCCATATATTTTTGGATCTTGTTTTTAAACCATTCATAGTTAATGATATGGTTAGGTAAATTGTGCGCTAACTTTTCACCAACCACATCCTCAAGGATGAACCTCACACACTTGGATCACAGTATTTGAAATCTATACACCTGCCATATAAAATCCCACTTCCTCAAAAATATTGTATTCTCTTAGGCTTCTACACGGTTTAGTAAAACATTGTGCCACCTGTTTTCCTTCCCTTTAGACTATGTCTCACTATGCATGGTTTCCTATATGAGTTCTACAATTTCCCCAAATCTTGCACCAACCGTGAACCAGTATAAAATCCCCAAAACATAAATAAAGTTTCCCAAACCCTCCCAAACTTCACCAAAACACTTTATACACATAAAAATAATCATTAAAGTGATACATGAAATTTTGGGTGCTACATGTATGTACATAATTAATGGGAGAGTTTTGAATCAATGGTTTATTTTGGGATGAAATTTCATATGGATGATAAAACATGTCATAACATTGATCATTTCATAATGATATTGTATTGGGTAAAATTTACTAATATTAGAGAAAGAACCATTACCTATAGATGTTGTGGTATACTCCCTATTCGTTGATTTATGACATTTCAATATTAGGAGTTGTATTTCACCATAATTTACTAGGGTAAAATGATTTAATATTTCATATATACATTATAGGTGATCATTTTTGTTATGGTTTTATGTTGTGATTTTGTTAGATATAATAATTTTATTATTACTATTATCATTTTTTCTTTATGTTTTTCAGTGGATTTATATTTTAATGTATGAATAAGTTATTTAATTAAAAGGGGAGGTGAAGATTTCACTATGAATTTCAATTTCCATTCATTTCAATGTCTCAAATATTAATAAAACACAAACATCTTTTATATCATGGAAAATGAATGTTTTCTGGTAAGATAAATATGGTATGTTCATGATATTATGTTAATATATCTATATGGTTGACTCTCGTTGCATTGTAAGATAAAGTATTGCACCGTGATTTTCTTGGTCTTTATATTAGTTTATTAATTCGATGGGTTTCATAAATTCAACCAAAATTCGTTCTTACCCATAAAAAATTTACTGTCCTTATAATTTTTTTTAAAAAATGACCATTTTACTGTCCTTGATTTCTTCCCCTCTAAAGGACATATTCATAATGTTCAAGGTACTCATATTTTCACTTTCATCCTGTTTGGTCCAAAATATTTTTTATGGTTCCTTGGGTCAATATTAAGGTGTTGTCGTGGTGGAGGATACATATTTTATAGGATACGTTATGCTCCATCTATGGTATATAGTATGTGGATGTAGCATATCATTTTGGTATATAGTTGTGATATGTTCTCATTGAAGGGATGGTAGTGCTAGAGAATTTGTTAGTGAGTAGTGTGGGTGACTATATTAATGGGGAATTGGATATGGTGTAACTTTATAGATATATTTTCATGATATATTTTATTATTCTTCTTATATATGGTTTGAGTGAGTGAGAATTATGTTTTATTAGATGTTGGTAACCTAGACAAGGTAAAAAGTTGGTTTTTGTACTTGTTTTCTAAGTATTTAATATTATTTTTTCACATTAATAATATATTCTCTTGGGATGAACATATAGATTATAATTTTATACTTGTTATTTATTCTATATACCATTTTAAATAATTTTAGGATAGAATTGTTGATCAATATTGAAATTTCAAGATCATGGTGTGGTGATATTTTAGAGTTATTGTTTCATCCTTGAAAACTATTTTATCTTGGTAGTAAACATTTTATTTTTTATGACACTAATTTTTTAATATAATTGCATTAGTTTTTTGAGAAATTTATAGTGTTGGAATTAATTGGTGGTTTTTTTATTTTTAGGGATTCTTTATGGTAATGCCTCCCATATTTTGTGTGGTATGTTCTTATCACTGGCCTCCAACCTATTTTTTATTGAATATATGTTTGTGGTCCCTCAAATATTCACCACTACCCCAAGAGTATTTCTTGGGAAGATGGGGTTTGGAAAATTATTTCACTAGAAAAAACATATTTATTTCATAATAATTACAATATAAATCCTTTAAAAATACATTATAAAAAAATAAATTATTTATATAAAATATTATTCATATATGAAAACATATATTCTATATAAAATATCATTATAAATAAATTAAAAAATACATGAAATTATATATATAAAAATATTTCATTTGATGTTGATGTATTCTGAGTAGGATATAAATGTATGTTCACTTCCTTATGATCATTTAATTCATTTATAATTAATTAAAAATAATATCATTGGTACAAATAATCCCACAATGAATTATGAGCGTCATCAATAACTCATGAATTGGCTCTAAAAGTTTATTAAAATTCATGTGAATACATAAAAATTATAAGTAAATTATGATAATTTTTTGTATACAAGACATGTATATTAATAATACATACACCTAATTAAAATTCATGAATTATGTTTGTTATTATTTTCATGATTGTTTAAATATAATTGATTTCTAAAAGTTTATGCACTATATGATTAAAAAAGTTTTCCTATTTTTTCGTTTCATATATTCTTTCACTATAATGTGAAAAATATATAGGTAGTTTTGGATTTATAGTAATATCAACTCACATAACATATTTATATTACTTATATAATTATTGAAGAAAATAAAACACACTAAATTATTATATTTAATTATCAAAAATAATTTTCAATTTTTTTATATCAATTTAATTACATATTTTTGTCAAATATTATTGAAATTCTAATTTTTTGGTAATTGAAAAAAAAAATTGAAACTTTTCTTCAATCTTATTATTAATTGGAATATAACGAACATGAGATCTATATTTTATAAATATGGATATAATATCATATAAATTATAGAAAAATAATGGAGAATAAGTAATGTATACATGTGAAAATTTGAAGGTAAATTTTTTAAATATATGAAAAATCTCTTAATATAGTTTTTATATATGCCAAACGTCATCATCAGAAATAATAAAAATATAACAGACTATTATAGACATAAAAAATAAATCTATGACTTTTCATTGAATTGTAGATAAATTTGATGTGTATAATATGATATATTCCATATATTATAATCATATAATTTTGTTTTTATAATGTTACTATTTTTCTTATTGTAAAATTATCCCATATACTCTCACACAAGTAATAGATGTATCAATAAATCTAATACACTATCAAATAATATCTATCTAAGGTTTATAAATATTAAAAACATCATTCTCAATCAAATATGAAATACATGTATAACAACACAGATGAAATATTTTATCATAGAATGGTAATTTTAATGTGGATGTATGATATTCCACCATAATATTATAATATGATTTTTTTCCATTGAAAATATAACAAATTTATTTTTAAAAATAATACATTGAAAAATACTATTTCTCCAGATAACTTTTATTTCATTACCAAATTTAATTGAAATAATTATTTATTTAAATACAAATATTTTTTTTATTAAAATGTGTATTAATGAAATAATATTGCATATTTGGATTAAAAGAAATTAAATATTAAGAAAAATAACCTAGACATTTAATTATTTTTATTTTTTTGTAACATCTAAATTAAAATAATTATTTTGCCATTAATTATTATAATCTTTTAGAAAAACGGATTCGATTGAAGGGTAACTTCTTCATTAGTTTAATTTTTAAAATTTAGAATTTATTCAATTAAAAGTGTGATATTTTTTAATTATATAAAAACCCAACATACGATGTACATGTATGGAATCTCATAAAAATTTTATTAATAAATTTTTCCGAATTTCATCTTACCTAATATAAAATTATTTGTTTATAAAATGTGAATTAGATTTTATTTTGAGATAACTCATTCAAATATTTGAACCACTAAAAAATAAATCAACATAATATTTTCATTTTTTATTTCATGTATCCACACCGTCATATTCATTGACATATTTTAAAAAAATCATAAAAATTTGATTGTGTTTGCAACTAGGAAGCTGATTTTATATCAGAAGAATATGATGAAACAACATGAAAAGATGAAATATCAATGCTAGGAGAACTGACTGATTCAAGGATAAAACATTGATGATGATCTATTAGATTTAAAATTAATATGTAAATAAAAAAATATAATACATAAATTGTTGAAGCAATTTTAAAAAAATTAATTATATTATATTATAATAAATTGATAATTATATATTAAATAAATATATTATAACAAATTTAAATAATCTTAAAATTAATACCCAGAGTACCAACTTCAAGAACATTTTATATGAGTTAATTTTCTTTAAAATTGGATGGAACAATAATGTTGTTGTATTAATTACACTTTTTTAAAAATAATATAGTGGAAGAGATATTTTTTAGTAAAAAATAATTTTTGAGACTTATTTATAATAATCTGAATTCATTTTTTTGGTTGGACTCCATATAGTTCAATTAAAATTTTTATTTGATTATATTTTCGAAAAAAAATATGTAATATCCTATAATATTATTTAGTTAATAGTCGGAAGATTTTAATATAAGTTTGGTAAATTGTTGAGGAAAATTTCGTATTATTTAAAAAATATATTGATTTAAGGATTGGTTTTTTTGTTATATGAGACAAAGTGGGTATCTTGATAGGGTGAGTTGATTGGAAACATATGGAGAGAATGTTCTTAGAAATTTAGTTCTGAAGATATGGCTAAAAGTAACCAATATGTTCATGGATCCTAGTAGACCTTCCCATTGTGTGTTTGAGGTGCCTAGTGGAGGCTCAAGGTGATGAAGGGGAGTCAGGCTGTGAAAATTATTCTTGTAAGTTTTCTATGGTTTGGATAATTATCCCATGCTGATGGGTAGAAAACTATGGTGTGGATATCCCATCTGTGACATAGGAGAGATCTATGGAGGATTTCAGAGCAAGTTCCATTATTAGTAGGGATACTGTGCTGAGATGGGCTACGATATATACTTTCTGACCACAATTCCAGGGAATATGTCTCCAACATAGGCTAGATACCTTTTACGGTGTGTATAATCTCATCTATAGTGTATGTGTTTGGGGGTATTCTTTATTTTTTTGGGTAGCTAATTCATGGGTGTAAGGCTACGGATAACATCCCTTTATGAAAATGAGTCATCCGACAATGTTGTTTTGACTATATAATGGTATTTCTTTAAATTTATATGATTTGGATTTTGTAGGGAGTTATGGTTCTCATTAATGGTTTGAACATGGTACTACTACATTGTATCCTTTCTTGCATTGCAATATGCATTGTTTCATGTAGTTCTTCAGTGTTGTGTAGAGGGTTCAATCATATTCTTATAATTTTATGATGGCATATAAATTCCTAAACCCCTGCAAACCACTTTTCTCCCATGTTTTTTTCATGAACCCAAGGTTCTGAAGAGTAAATTTTTATTTACTTTATATCCCCTTGTGATCATATTCAATCCCCATCTTTCCATGTTCAATCTATATAGATATGAGGTGAGTTATTCCTCTTTTTCTATAATTTCATCTCTATTAGATCTTGTTTCCTCTTATACATTTTTTCCAAGTAGTTGTGTTTTCTCTCCATATTACTAATAATGTTCCTCTGATGTTTGTTGATGGGGTTGTGGTGCAGTGTTAGTTGGGGAGGATGTAGATTTCATTGTGGGATTTTTGATCAGAGATTTATATTGTGGTTCCATTCTCTTTTTAATAAGGTTGATATATTCAGTTAGGGTGTCCATTTCTTCTTCTTTTATTTAATTTCAATCATACATTAAACATGCTTTACCTTTTATGGTGGTGGTGGAACAAACCCTAATAATGGATAAACCAAATTTATGAAATTTATTTTTATGGTAAGTGATTTCATACCCTCTTCCACAACGATAATGATTGGCATCTTAATTTTCTAGATAGATTTATATCTATTATATTATTTTTCATCATTTTTGTTATGATTTTGTTAGCATGTAAATTTGATTAAATTCGTTAAAAAACATAATGTCGGCATTTTTATGGATAAATAATTTGAGAGGCATTTTAATTCATTCATAGGTTATTATAATTTGATGGTAATCAATTTCAGGATTAATTTACATCTATTGATGTTGTTCATATATATGCTAATGTAATTAGATAAAAAAAATTAAATCTAGAACTCCTTGTTTTTATAAAAATTAAGTAGCTAGATAATATAATTATTTTATCCATCTGTTTAATTTAATTTGTATGTTATTCTTGAAATCAACTTTAAATAAATTAGGGATATTATTATAGTTGATTCCTTTTATCACCCATAGTTGTGGCATGTGATAAATTAATCAATTATTTCAAGATGGAATTAAAAATAGAATTTTTTTAAAGACAAATGTTTGGGGATGAGTTATCCAGTTTTCTTATGAATGCTAAATTCATTCTGTATAGGGCCATGTGAGGTTGTTCTCATGTAAAGGATAAATGAATTATTTTAGGGCCTAGTTACCATGTTGAACATGTCTGTGGTTTTATACCTTACGTGTTTCTATAGATTTTAGACTTTCTGTGTGATGTGATTTTAGACTTGAATGTATGATTATATATGTATGGTGAGGCCCGAGTTTTTACAAGAGTTTATGCCTTTTATGGAGGGATACATAGTTATATGTATGATGGATTCAGGAATAGAAACAAGTTTGATCAAAAGGGTTAAAGAGAGGATTACCAGTTTTGTGATTAAATCTATGAATATTTATTGTCAATTAATCTACTTAAGGAATGGATGGTTCGGTTTCTCATTTATAAAGTACCCTTTCCCCACTACTTGAGGTAGCTGAATATTTTTGGCTATACATCTCTTGATGGTATCATTGGATGTTTCTTAGAGTACTTGGAATTTTTTATTGATAATAAAAAATACTAAATATTTAAACCCATGGGGTTGGTTCTTGCTATAATGAAAAATATGTTGATCCTAAGAAATCAAGGACTTAGTTAGATTATGCATGTATGTCATGGACTTCATTATAATAGTTAATGAAATATAATTTTGTGTGAATTTAATTTAATAGTTAACTAAATAATTAAAATAATTTTCAATGAAATGCAAGTAATTAATGAAAATGTTCTTTAATGTTGTGTTCTTATAGGATATATAGTTATTAGTGGTTGCAGATAGGTGTCAAAGTGATAAAATATGTAGTTGAGCTTTAGACTCAGTTAATTCCCATAGTGTGGTTGTACGATATATTAGACCCTATATGTTTTTTGTGATTTCATACCCTACCCCCACCCATTCCTGTAGGGTGACATTCATTTAGTGGACTCTGAGAGAGTGTTTTCTCAAATATCATGGTTGGTGAGTGATGGATGACTGAGTACCCACTATAGTCCTACTCACTTCCCTTGATAGTAATATGTCCCAGTATTCTTAGTACATAGCTTCCCCATATATGAATGTATAGGGATGTAATAGATTGTGGTTAATATTGTGATGACCCAGTCCAGCCCATGATCATGATCTTATCCATTTTGGGCCTAGCCTTGCACTGTTTTTATTTCCCTCAGCACTAGCCCTGAGAAATCCCCCATAAAAGGGCCTCATGATGGGAGGGGTATCCAAACCACCTTATGAAGTTGTTCTTTGTGCTCCTCCTCCTTCGATGTGGGATTTCCATAATCCAACCCCTCTATAAGGGGATAGAATCCTTGGTGTCACATCAAATGGAAACTGGAGTTTAGACAATTTGTGGCAGCCCATTCCATCCCATAACCATGATATTTTCTTCTTTGGGCCTCACCTGCACTGTTTTCTTTCCATAGACTCTAACCCTCAAGCATACCCCAATAAAGGTTTCATGGTGGTAGAGTTATCCACACCACATTTTAATTGGGTGTTTGGTGATCCTCCTCCTTCGATGTTTTATTTCCATAATCACTTTGCAATGTCCCGGTTCAGCTGACCACTAAATTGGTAGCCTAATCGGTTGGTCACATGGCCTCAACCACATCTCCCCATATGCTAGAGGCTACAAACTAGCATTGAGGGTCCCCAGAGATGATAGTGGGGAGACTATACCCTCTTTTTAGTGATTCACATATGTATTATCAGATAATAAAAAATAAAAAATAGCCAATGTAGTGTATAAATAGACATCGAGGTAACAGAAGAAAAAAATAAACAAATTTTATAAAATTATCTCATGACCTATTATAAAATAGATGAATTTATTTCAACGTGATGATACAAAACTAAAATAAGTAAACAATACATAATTCCAGACAAAATAATAATGAATAAAGGATATCAAAGCCCTATGGGGGATCTCCATGAGCATCCCAAGATCCATATCAGTCCTTTACTCCTAAATCCCAAGTAAAAGCAATAAAATTGTCTACCAAGTTCCTAAATTTATATGGTCAACTCAGGTACCAAGGGTACCAGAGCATGGTGTTATATATAAATTTCAATAGGCCGACATGAACGGGGTTTATCCCAATACAGAAAATGTCATATAAATTATGAAGTGTGTCATATAAAATATATTTAGAGCGATAAATAATTAATAATAGCGACTTGGTCGGGGTTCCTAACGACCACCCATCCCAACCCACCTACTTCAGCCTAATCCAAAAATTAGAAAATATTTACCTATGTAAGAATAATATTTCTACCAATTCAAAAATTAACAAGGAATCTCAAAGAGTCTCTCCCCCAATCTTGTTCTTATGCATGGTTCCTGAACCCATATTCAACACATAAGTATTCTAATAAGAAATGGAGAGAAGTCATAGGTACATTCTCTAATATAAATAGAAGCAACATGTATAGAATAAGAAATCAACACTAGCAATATATTAATGTAGTTAAAAACACCAGTGAAATCCAGTAGTGGAGTTGGATCTCGTCTCTGAGGTATCTCTATGGTACATCCATTCAAAATATCCAATTCCTATGAGCCAGTCAAATGTGATAATTTTGAAGGTATAAGTATCACTTGTGGTATGGTAACCATGAGTTTGTCCCACATATCGCACGTAAGGGACTTAGTATCACCTGAAGCTTTTTTTAGACACCATTCCATTGGGTCCATCCTTAGTTTACCCTTTGGGAACTGGTATCACCCTATATTATAATAGAAAACCCAAGGGATCCCTTTCTTAGAAAACCTAAAACACTTCGTCTTATGTGCATCATGGAATTACCATATGAGCAGGATAGTCCATCCTTGAGTCCTAAATACAAAAGCCATGATATCAACCATCCAATATCAATTGAACCGTAATTTCCAAAGCACATTTCAAGTAAAACATCAATACCTAAATCACATGGAAAGCATATACATAAATCCTGATATCAGACAAGCACCATGAGCCACGAGATATTCAGCATATCAAGTAAAACAATACATCTTAAGCTGTAAATATGGCATAATGAATTCAACACAAAATAAACAAAAATATACAAAGGATAATTACTAGGTAAGTATATAATTGAAACCACTAAACACAAGCATAAGAATTAAGAAATTACATGTTAAATGGGATATATGTAAAGGGTGCATGGCTTTGACATGCCAGCAAATACAAGAAATTAATGAAATTAAAATAAAAGAAGCTAACAAGCTTGTCCTGGCATGGAATTTAATTAAATCCATCACATTACATTTATAATATAATACATAATGCAATACCTTTTATTCAATTCATGAGAAATGTTCAAATCCATTAATTCATTTCAATTCACAAAGAACATATGAATTAAACACAATAGAGGGAATGGTATAACCATCCTATATATATTTCAACCATTTGAATATTTAAAATTCTCACATGTCTTTCTTATCAAATTAAATAGAGGCATAGTAATACCACCATATTCTGTTCCATTACAAACTCACCATTTAATATATGCAAGTACACAATACCTCTCAAACAACTAATTAAACCATTACAGAACATTACATTTAGTTAACTATATATGTTAAAAGGGTACTTAGATGATACCAGTATAAACTTTTCATTTACCTACTTAGGTAAATCACATTCATTAATAAAGTTGTTCATGTTACATAACATTCCCTATACATAGAAGGAAATTTGGTTCAATGAAACATGTATAAGGGAAGGGGGAAAGTTCTATAATTCCATATATTAAACACTAACATAAGGGAATATGGAAAAAACAATCAATAACTAAGTAGTAAATCAATCATTGTCAGTACTTTTTAGATTGAAGACAACACAACTAAACAGAGGGGTTTTATTATTAAATCATGAATTCTTTTATCAAAAAATTCTTTGTCCCTTTTATGAATTTCAATAACATTATCAAAATAAGCATTTGAATTAAACCATACTGCATTAATTAAAATTCTAGGATTGTGCGATAATCAATTAATTAGTGCTTTAAAAAAATTAATGGGTGTGTAATGGGATCCTCCCTCAAAGGAGCCCAATATGACACCTCAGCACATGTTTCTTTCTAACTCAAAACTGATGCCACCCCCTCCAATCATATACACCATTACATATATATAGTTGGACACCTAGCCCCTATGCACACATCTTCATGTCTATGAACACATGAAAGGGGATCCTTACATATATGATAATATGAAAACCCTTCTCTATATTTACCAACATATGCATTTTCATTTATATACATAGGCATCCTTATCCCCATACATATAATCCCGCTTCCATGGGTGAATATAAACATACCTAGGGTACTTATATAGATATATATAGACCTACTTATGCATATGTTGGAATGTTTCCTTGAGTCGGCGACTCTAAAGCACATTACAGGGCCAACACACATAAGTAAAATTTTTGGGAACTAATAAATTACAAAACCCACAATAAATAACTGAGAAACAATGAATAAAAAAGAAAAAAAATCCTCAAATAAGTGATGGGTAGTATAAAATGCAGCAAACAACTTCACCATCAATAGCGGTAGTTGAAAATGGAAAAGGATGAAAAGAGGGACCCTTCACATTACCTTAAATTTGAGAAATAATCATAAATCTGGCCATCAATAACCGTAGGGTTTTTCTGATCCTCACTGGTCGATAAAAATACCAAAACATGGTCGAAACAGATAGGAGGGTGTACCAGAGACATTATCGTGATGTATTGAAGGAGGAATCGGAAGAAAATAGTGGAAGAATAGCACACCAAGATGGGGGAGGTGGGATAACATTGCATGACCTGGAGATGATGGGGGTGGGGCCCTCGTTATGTGTAGGAAAAGGGGAAGGGGATAAGGAAACCCCATTTTGGGTTTCTAAAAAAACAGCACCCAAAAAAATAATATTAATATTAACAATAATTGTCATCATAATAATAATATTATTGTAATTATTTTTACTATTAATAAATTATTTAATTAATTTTAATTTTAACTTTAATTTCAATTAATTAAATTTCATAAAATAAATACACCATAGTGTTTCTTCTCTTGTTAAAAAAATTATGTCCCAACAATCAGTTTTAAAAATAGCCTTCCTAGAAAATGAAAATTTTAAATTCCCCTACATTTCTTTTTTTCATTCTGTTCAAAACACAGGATGTTAAAACATCCCCAACATAGAAATTATCATCCTCAAGAATCCTTTTGGAGCAAAAAACCTATCACTCGACATAAAAGGTTCGTGAAATTTAAATCAAATTGTCGCATTACATTTAAAAATGCCTAATTCACCATTAACAATTCATTTAATAATATGGTATTTAATCATTTACTTCACAATACAATGATTATTTTCAAATAGATCACCAAAATGGAACTTACATGGCCAATTCAACTAAAGACAAGGCCACATCATCATCTCACTAAGAAAATTTTGAAAGGTACTTCCAACATTAGGATTTATCATTTTGGAGGTCCAATCTATGCCAAAAAAAAATCAACTATTGAAATTTCCATTTAAGCATGCCTCTAAGCTTTCCATTGAAACATCTCACATGATTAAAAAAAGAAAAAATGTTCAATTTGTATTGAACTAAAATCCTGAGTCTAGCTATCTTTTTATATAATGCTCTCACCAACACACTCAACACTCGCATCCACCTGGATAAATTAAAATGGATGGTCCTTCATAAACTGTAAACAATAAACTATAAGAACTATGAGCTGACCCACCTCAAACTAACCATTTACAAGAATGCGTGAATTAGACAGCCAGCATTTTACATGCATACCTGTGATGCCTCCTTCAATGGAATCTTGAATTCTACACAAAAACATCAATTGAAGTTCACCCTTAAACACCGATTTTGTTTCTTGATCAAACTATGAAGGAAACCATATTTCCACCATGCAACACCAAAATACAATCACCCCAAAATCATAATATATTTTGAAGCTTTAGTTCAGAGTATAACTAGTGCTCTCTTAGTGCATCTAGGACAAAGTCAAGATAGGGTGCATGCTCATCACATAGCTGAGTACACTTAGAGGAGAAAAATAATTAATAGAAGATAAGTTGAAACAATACTGGTTGACTTCATTTGAATGAATCTCGGATTCACCTACCGACACACAAACACATAAATGATCACAATCATTCTCCACACAAGGAACTCTTAAATGATTCAAATTACAACCGAATTCTAACCAAGATCGACGATGCTTTCACAACGGCTGAGTACACCTCAAACCATGTGCTTTGAAGGATGAAATAAAAGATTCAAAACCCCCATGGAACAATGGAAATTAATCAGGAGTGACTATTTTATAAATTTATACCTTTCATGTTCTCCTTCTAATTGGAAGGGAACACTTCTCAGAACCAAAAAAACCCTCCCCACTAAGGAGTGTCCTAGTCATAGAATGAAGATAGATTAATTGACCATCCGATAAAAAGAAAAATTGGTTTTATTGAATTTAGATGCACATGTGACACTCCTCCGAGCCACGCTCATATAGGTCAAAGAAACTAGTATAAAATAAAAACCAAATAGATCGGTGTGTCAAGCACCTGAGTCTCAAAGAAGTCATCCTGCAAAATGGGAAGAACATGGTTACCTTTAATGATCGGTTCAATCTACATTGTAGATTACCTGAATAATTACTTTTGAGCACATGTCTCAGCAATTTCACTAATCTCAACTGATTTTTTACAACATTAAACACTCTACCGACACCGCCAATGCAGATGTATACAACCCCATGGAATTAGAAGAAACGATACACACCAAGATATTATCTATTGTTTATTTTACCTATGATTTCATGTATTAATTGGTCCATATAAAATATGTATTCCAAAGTAATATTTCAATATATGACCATTAACCTGGAAAATGCCAGATCAAGCCACACATCCCCAAAGGAGAAGAAAGGGTCACAAGACCTATGAAGCAAGTGAATATTCCCTAGGAAGGCCAAGCCTACTAAAACTATGCATTTCTTGATGTTGATGCCTATAATAAGGGTCAAATAAACATTGATCACCCATCCAAACAAGGGTGTCATTGAAAATCAGGATGACCTACTAGAGATAATGACACCCAAATGGAAACAATCATCTGAAAGCTCTCTAGAAAAGGAATTAATTGAAAATATAAGGGTGCTACCTACCACTGGTCATCCCCTTACGACATAATAAAGTGTGGAACCATAATAGGGTACTAACAATGAATGTCACAAGTCTCATGATCCAATCATTAAGGTCATTTCTATAGATAACAAAGCCTATGAAAAATAGCTACAGTTTCATTCAAAGCCAACTCAAGGAGAATCTTAATCTACCCGTACATGAGGTTTTTGAATAGAGGAAATTTCTTTATGTTCTATTTCCTATCCCTTTACATTTAAAACCATTTTATAATGAGACATGCATATTTTAAACAGTCTAGCCATATGTGCAGCTATCTACCAATCCATAAAGAACCCTTGCACATTAAATTTGGCATTTAGATCCCATTTAAATGAAAACAATCCATTTAGCCCTTGAAATCAATTACATCAAAAAAGAACTAGAATTTCATCACAAGTAACTACCACAATGTAGAGAAGCTATCGGTGTAAAAGAATGGAATATTAACACCTAAAAAGGTTATACAAATAGGAATGCCAATAAGCATAAGGAGATGACATGGAATTCAAGGCACTCAATCATATCAGTAGGAAACATATGCATGCAAGTATATTAAATGGAATATATATCACTGTTTCTTCTGGAAATTAGGATAACCTTGTTTGTTTATGGTTCCAAATTTCCAATCTGGTTTTAACGGGTTTATTTGTAGAACTGGAAACATCCAATGATTCTATATCCATTTGGAGCTACTTTCCAAAGGTAGGTTCCCATTAGTTGTGGAAGGATGAGGCTTAAGAATTTTCATTGGTCGAGAGGATGGGAGTTCAGAATCATCACACATTTTTGGGGGGAATTATTGTCTAATATAGGACTCTCTTATAGATTTGTGTTATGTTCCTGAATCCTTATTAATTTACCAAGAATTAAAATGTGTTTTTCCTTTAGATTTTGTAATAAATGATTGATATGTAGGGAATTTAGAGAATCTTTTATATGTATTTGATCCTCTTCATCAATAGAGAATCATCTATATAAATTAGAGATTCATAGTCAATGGTATCCTTCCAAACATCATATAGAAATCTCTTGGTCCTTATGATAACCATACTCATTTAAAAGCCACTCCATGGGGCACTTGAAGTTTATTGTCATTAAGAAAGATGTGATTATTTTATAGTTGGGATCGTACCCACATATGGGCTACCTATATATCCTCATTAGAAAAAGAGTTAGAACCCACATAGTTCAATGAGAAAGACATATTTTAACATCATATGGGACGAAAAAGAATTAATGAAAGATGGTCTTGAACCTTAGAAAGGA
Organism: Viscum album; assembly: GCA_963277665.1. Lineage (NCBI taxonomy): Eukaryota > Viridiplantae > Streptophyta > Magnoliopsida > Santalales > Viscaceae > Viscum > Viscum album. The sequence goes on from OY728129.1 coordinate 82,942,416, forward strand.
TTCCTATGTACTCTAATTTTAAGGCATAGATCAATGTCCACATAGTTTGGGTGAATAATTATGATGTTTATGCATGATTAATTTCCTGAGGAGAGATGTCATAATTACTTTTATACTCTAAGCTCACGTGAGTCATGCTCGGTGTGAGAAACAGGAGGATTCAGTAAAACTGGCAATTGTGCCACAAAATATGCAATCATAAGAAATGATGTGGGTATTACGTATATATGACTGCCCATGTAAATAAAGACAAATACATTTAGGAAATAATCCCAAGAGCAGGGTCCATAAAGGTGTTTGTACATTATGGAGATTTGGGATTTTAACCCAGGACTTACTCCTGAAAAGGAATCCCAAATTTAAGAGGCACTTATGATTGGGTTTTATTCATGAGAAGGAGGCCAAAATCAAAAGATATTCATTGAATGCATTTGAGATAAGCAATCCAACAAAGGAATCATGCCACAGATGGCTTTGAAGATGGTTTTGAAGGCTATGTCTTTGAAGAGGAGAGGTGGATTTGATGAATGGTTGTGACTAGTAAAGAGGTGCACTAGTATTGTTATGGCATGCAAGTGATGGTCGCGCAAGTATACTTGCTCTACATGAGTCACCTTGGGCGATGAAAAATCCATAGGTTAATACTTGGGCGACATTTAACTCAAGACCTCAGTATCATCCCCAGAGGCTTCCAGAAGTGTGGCAAGCTAGTTCCCTTGAAAGGGAAAGGAAGCACACAAGTGTCTTCACTTACCTTAAGGGTTGGACACTTAGGCGTGAATGTATTGTTGAGTTCTAAAACTTAGGCATTATTCTTCCTCTTTAAGGATTCTAGTCTAGGTAAATAATTACCTTAGAAGTGTTCAGAAGATGTCAGAAAAAGACATGGGTGACCAGAGCTTGAATCTTAGTTTTGGAAGATTCGTCCCTGGAATGGGGGGCCCACATGGGCTATTTATAGGCCAGTGAGCACATTGGGTGAAAAATGGAATAGGGCATGCAAGTGACTTGTGCGACCCATATGTGGCGTGCAAGTGACTTGCGTGGCCAGAAGGAAACTTGCGCGACCCATTCTAAATTGTTTCCTTGTTCATGCCTTTGTCAATTTTTCATGTACTTAGAAGGATGAATCTCTTTGTGCTCAAGGTATTTCCCTCTTTCCATTCATTATAATTTGTGATGGAATGGAGTGTCAACAAGGGTCCCCCCTCGTAGTTGGATCTATAAAAGGAAAAAGGATTTGACTCTGAGGAAAAAATAGAAACCAAGGTGCAGCGGCGTGCAAGTGGTAGGCGCGCAAGTTTTGGCATGCAGGGTTTCATGATCACCTATATATATGGTCATTACTTCATGAAAACTATCTTGACCTCCGAGTTTTTGATCTCTCTTCACCCAAGTGTCTTCATCTCTTCGGTCATTCTATTTTTTCTTCTGTCGCGCTTCTCCAATAAGATTTTGACTTGCGTGACATTACTTGTGTGACCACACTTGCACGACCACACCTGCGTGCCTTAATTCCTTAGCCATTTTTTTTGTTTTCTTCACATGTATTTCAAAAAAAATAGGCTTACTTGAAAGTTAAATGTGAGATCTCTATGCAGATTCAATGGCTCTCAAAAGAATTGGATCAAATGATGAGTTGGAAAAAAAGAGAATTAAAGATATGATTAACATCGTTGGCCATGACTATTATGATTTCAGTGACTGCACTCTCCTAGATTTTTCCTTGTAGATGAAGAAATATCACGTCAATTTCCCACAGATTATTTACTTTCCTTTATATGGACATGGTCATCCGCAATGATTCAACGTTCCAGATACAAAGAATTATATTCCCCATTCCTGGTTTCAATCTTACACTAATTTCGCTTCTGCAAATGTCTCAGTTTCAAGATCATTTGTCAATGCTGGAATGGAGGAAAAGGAATTTATAATACATCACAGCCCATGTGCTCCAGATCTGAAGCATCACAAGCCTAAGCTCCAGTCTCATTGTTATCCGTCTATTTTTTTGGAATTCTCATATGGATCAATCCAAGGGATGGAAAAATAGTTGGTATTTACATCCCAGAGAAGGTGTGAAGCCAACATCGATGTGGGCATATTGGGTATGAAAAACCTATGCAGAGTTTGTTGATGATTTAAAGGGATCTGAATATATGAATCCGTTTGGGATGGGCAGACATATGTCTACATGAATGATAATTTTGTGCCAAAGATAATCAGCCGTGGGAGCCCAGAAACCAATTCATTCCATCTGACTCATGGAGAAATAGGCATCATCTTGTGGGATTCCTACAAGATCTCTGTGGATCCAATTTTGGGAGATAGGTATGATGAATTCACCCCCTGAAGGTGAACTAGAATGATTCAGAGAAGACTCCAGCTTTGGCTCGAGAGTTATTGAAAATTTTCCACAAGCTAAAGAATTACAAGTCCACCAAAACTCATTCTATAAAGGATATTCATCCAGAGGAGTGGATGGATATGTTTCTCATCAAGAGGAAGGATAAGGGTCCCACCTCTACTTATCCTACCAGCTGCCCCAGAACAGAGAAGATGGGTTCTCTTGGCACATTCTATCCATCTCTGGAAGCGGGAGAGTTTGAAAATTGGGTGTATAAAGTGGATCAAAGAATCCTAGATAAGACCCATCATTCGGGCTTCTTAGCCTTTTGGCTCAGCGTTTATCTTATTCCAGTTAAGTATTCGAAGAGAGGCATTAGGCCAGAGACCTTCGTTGTTGCAGCAAAGTTGGATGAGAGAAAAATGGTTGGGTTAGCCACCTCTATTTTGGAGAAGATTCACACTTGCATACTCCATGTCTATATGGTTATGTCTCCTTTGAGAATAGTGGGACCATTCCATGATTTTTGGGGATGGATCACCACTCACTTCAGGAATTACGATGTACAGAGCGGAGTATAGGTTCCTCAAAGTTCTTTTAGGCCATCAGTGCAGGCCTTTTCTGGAATTTCTCTGTTATCCCCGAATTTCTATGATCTAAAGGTGAGGCTAAGCATGTTCAAGGAATTTCATTTCTTTACATATATAAACACACCAACCAGGCGGTTTGTTGATGATGAAATAACTAGCCTGGAATTGAGGTCGTACATGCTGGCTTGCGGAGATGGTGTATTGGCCACCAGAATTGATGGAGAGATTATATGTGAGGCCTATGATCCATATAGATTTGCACGCAAATTCAACTGTCTGCAAAAGATTGTTGTATCCCCTCCTGTGCATGTCAGGCCATAGTAGCATCCAATGGTTTCCCGACAACTATAGTTTCTAATAGTTATAGAGAAGACTAGGGAAATGTTTCATCTACCAGTTGTTTGAGCGACGAGTCACTTGACTACATGGTATGATGAGAACTGGGAAGAATCATACCCTGAAGGTGTTCTGAATCATTCGGTTCCTCGGGTGGGGACAAAAAAGAGAACTATCAGGAAAGAAAACATTCGTCTAGAAAGTGACTCTTCCTCACCCGGAGCTGATTCACTGGGTTCTTCACCTTGGGTTGATTTTCCGGATTCCCAGGATGGGGATGATGAGGCACGACATACATCAAAGTAGCCTCGTGCCAGATATAATCCTCCTTCCAGAGTCAGGATACCTTCTCCATCAACTCGTGGTGAGTTATATCATTGAGGTAATTTAGTCATCATTATTTTAAAAAGCAACAAGTTTCATTTTCTTATCCTTTATCTGTGATTGTAGGATCTGAGAAGAAGTTGAAGTCCCAGATTGTAAGACCCTCCTCGCAGCCTTATGGTGCACATGCTGAATATTTATGACCAGAGGCTATCTAGACATGTTGGAGTTTATATTATGATATTGAAACTGCTTTGACGTACTTATACAAAGTGCTAGAAATCCCTGGAGTGGGGATTCTTCAGGCTTCTACTGATATCCACTTCGATGATAACCCTGATGAAGTGCGGGATTTCATCAAAGAGTTGGAGATGCTCATATATTCCACTAATGATTCCCTTACTATCACTAAGTGGGTGAAGGAAATGATGGATCATGGAACCACCGAGGGGATTGGTGCTTCAGTAGATGAGGAGTGGCACGATTACGTGTCTCCTGGTGATGTAAGATTATTTCATTATTTTCTATAAAACATGATTTCAGTTAAAGATTTGTTACTATAGGAAATTACTTTCTTTATCTTGTTACTTGAAAATAAAGTAACTACTAAGGTCCCTTCACCATAGTATAGCCTTGGTGGCACTGCTCTTAAAGCCACTGAATCTCCCCATGAACCGGGCGAAGTATCTCCAGGCCAGCAAACCATGGATAAGGAGTTAGAAAGGACTTTTCATTCTCCAATACTTGTATTTGGAGGTGATTATGTCAACACACCAAAAATTTCATAGAAGAAAATTCATCAATGGAAGAAGACCACAACCAAACGCTTTATCATTAGTGGTATGTCCTTCAGATAGTCATGAATCCTAACTCATGAAAAAGATTTCTCATACTTCTTGGGATTTCAGGGGCTTCTTCAATTTCTACTTTTAGGGAGAGGAATGACCCTCCTATGAGGAAAACGGAGGGTGATGGTTAACAATCGCCAACTCATGCTGACCAGGCTACTCCTGATGAAAATCCAGCATATGTTCCCAGTACTTCTCCTATTGCGGGAGAACATTTGGCGGCCACTATTACAGACTTCATAATTTTCTCTGAGGAAGATGTCCGGGGTCAGAGGTCGCAGGAGGAAGGTCACCAAGAAGACATATCAAATTCCCCCACTGGTGAGACTAACCAGTAATCTGAGATATCACTAGATGAAATGATGAAACTTGGCGCGCCTTTTGACTAAATTTTAGATCATGTTAAATTGCCATGTGACTTAGATGATTTTGTACTTAAGTGTTATCCTTCGTCCTATTAATTGTTTCATTACATCTCTAATCATGATTGGTTGAAATATACAATTCCGTCTGAGAAAGCTACTGATCTGCCAATGCCTGAAGGGGGTAGAGACCACCCTATCATTACAGAGATGCTAGCTCAAGTGAAACTTAACCCCGCAGAGCTTCCTAAAACCCATCATGAAAATTCTATTGAGGCTAAGAAAGAGGGGGAAGTGCATTCTCATACTGCTAATCTACCATTGGGTAAGAGATGATAACATTTTTGGCTGTACTTAAATTGTAAAAAATCTAAAAAACCTTTGTTATCCTTTGAAATTAACCAATGATTTGAATTTACTATTCAGGGACGTCAACATTAGTGGCTAAATCTAGAGGTGTTGCCTCTGCCTCTTCCCCGACGGGAGTAGAATGTGAAGTAACAAGGGTCAGGGGGGAGGAGTAGAACAGGGTACTTCTTTAATTGCATTAATCCCAGACTATTTTCCCCCATGTGATAGTGATGCTAAATCATACCCACAGGTGAAAAATGTGCTCCAATTCTCACGTCATAAGGAATGGAAGAATATATGGAAGATCATATCTGAAGTGCCTCTTGAAGGGCTTTCTTTGTCGATCCCACGTCGATCATCCTGGTTCTTAATGTTGGTACTTGGCGGTTTTGGATATCAATAGATCCATGCCAAAGTGAAACAAGTCATCTTAAGGAGGGATCAGGAGAAAACGTTTTGTCAAGATCTGACCAGAGAGAGGATGTTGACTAATACAGGTGACTTCGAGGCTGCGGTGTCCCGACCTAAGGATGGTCATGCTGCAAAGTTGAAGGAGCTGAAGTATAAGATCAAGGAGAAAGTTGTCTAGCAGATGCACCTTCAGCAATAGTTATATGTTGTTACTGGGGAACTTGACCAGCTTAACAATTCACTGGAAGGAGTCCAAACAAATGTTATTAAATCCATCGCAGATGCCAAGAAAGCACTCCATCAAGCTGAAAAGAGTGGAGTTGGTCGAGTGAATGAACATCAAGTGGGTGCTGATGAATCTTGGGATGTCGTAAATCAAATGAATAGTTATGTTGAAATCCTCTTGTAATTCTTGAAAAAGAGAAGATAATCCAATCTGTGGATGTTCTTCTAATTTTTTTCATGAATGAAAAAGAAATTTCATCTTAAATTATTTTTACCTTCATTCTCTTTCTAATTAATTATATTTTTTTACCTAATTCAATGGACCTAGTAAAATAATATTTTAATTATTTCTAGGATTATACAAATAACCTCACAAACATTTCATCTTTTTGTTGCTCAATATTTCATAAATCATACAAAATGTATGTTTATCGAGCTGGGACATGACTTTTTATCAGAGTTCTATTTACAGATTCCCAATTTAATGAGTACCCTATCTCTTATTTCCAGTTTAAAGTCATGCATGTCGGACAAAAAAATGCTAATGTTTAAGGTCGAATATCTTTAACCGAATGGATTCAAATTGACTCAATTATTTGATGATTTTTTTGAAAACAAATTACCAAATTCATGTATGGGGGAAAACATGTAAACTATGACTTATTAAATTTTGAATCTGAGGGATGATATGAAAAAAGGCCTAAAAGGCATTAGACGAAGTATTTCCTAAGAGTGAAGTTAACACAATTTAAAAAACCTGTTAGGGGGTTAAATTAGGCAGGTCCACTTAAGGGCATTGGAAACATAGTCAAATAATAGCATCTTTTGGATGATAGGTTCGTTATGTAGACTACTTATGCAAGGCCACCTAGGGGCACATGCTGTATAGTCAAGAAAAAGAACTGTCAGAAATTTTACTTTTCTATTGCTAAAATCTAGTGAATATTTATGGTGATTCAAATTTTCCAAAGCATAGTGTCTGCTGTATCGAAAGATGTACTTTAATATGAAGAGGATATTTCCAATCAAGATTATCAATGAATTGTATTATTGTCACTCCTACAAAGGTCTGACCCAAATGTAGGGAAGGGAAATATAAACTATAGACTTAAATAATTTTATTTCATGAAAAATATTATGGGAAAAATATGTTAAGGATAGCTATTTTTTGTGGATCCCTAAATATTTTCGTTAAGACAAATAAGGAAAAAAGATTTTTTCCCCCAAGAATTAAGATACCGCTATTTGAAAAACCCATTAGTGGGGTTTGAATTATGCAGGTCCTCTTAAGATCATTAGCTGCATAGTCAAATAATAGCATCTTTTGGATAACAGGTCCGTTATATAGACTACATATGCAAGGCCACCTAGGGGAATGTGCTACATAGTTAGGCAAAAGAATTCCTGGGTCCCGGAGATTTTGAGACCAAAAGTCAAGAAAAGGTTATGTAGATCTGGAAATATTTACGTTCATGAGTATGAAACAGAAAAATGGGTATTGTCCAATGCATGAAAGAGATACATAGTCCAATGTGGACAAAAATCCTGTTGTGGATAGGTCTTGAATTGAGATGCTGGACTTCACCACATATCTCATTAGGACGAGAATCTAGCCACACGTAATTCTTGAAATACAGTTTAACGTCATATGGGAAGATTGTGTATGAGATCTTATTTTAGGGTCATAGATCTCGGACCATAATGAGGGATACACATTGTGTGTTTGTTAAAGACCTGATGTGAATGGAGACCAGTGTTTTCATACCACATTCATGTTTTCACAGGGGGAATTTTCATCCAAGGGACTGAAAGTGGAGTTTGGGGTTATTCCCAAAGACTTGGGGCTGAATTCAAGGGATGATCAAATGTTTCTAAGTATCCCCTAAGGATGGAAATCTAGACATACATAGTTCTTGAAATACCCTATGTACATATTTGGTTTGTAAAAGTGAAGGCTGAAAGGGGGATTTATTGCAATGATGGTTTTGATCAAAGATTAAAGGTTAATGAATTGACATGTATGCACATAGTCCTTGGAATATAACATGGTTGAAGATCAATTTCAATAATGATTCCCTCTCAGGTTAGGGTGTAAAAGACTATAGTAGTTTATTATCATACATGAAAAAAGTACGAATAGTTTAGGGTCATATGCATTGATCGGTGCTGCACAATTTAGTGTCATGTAGCTAAGATGTATTTCTATGCAGTTTAATGTCTTGCAGTGCGGAAAATGGGGGACAGTATAGTTTAATGTCATATAGCAAGGATGACGGTGAACCAATGTGAAGATATTTGTTTTGGGATTTAACCTCAAGAAGTTCCCTACGTACCCATCCTAGAAAGAAAGGATCAAAGTCCGCGTAGTTCGATTGAGAAATTAATTTGTTATCGAGTTGTACTTGAGGACAGCAACCATAAAATGGTGTTGGGACTTACGTGTGGTTAGCGTCCTAGAGAGGGTGTTATGATTGAATCTTACTCTAATCTCACATGAGTTATGCTCGGTGTTAGAAACAAGAGGTAGAAACAACCCTAATGATGCAATGATTAATTTTATGTAGGACATATAAGGGACTGGACACAGTTTAACGTCATGTTGGAAAATGGGGGGAGCTATGAAATGTAATGTCCTGGAATAAGGACAATGGTGCATATGTGTTAAACAAAATACTTCTTCAAGAATCTGGCATTGGTTGGAGTCGTGAGGAGTTCTCCATCCATTGAGATTAAAGAATAATCTCCATTGGAATAGACCTTATGTATTGAGTAAGGTCCTTCCCACTTCGAATCATGCTTTGGAGGTTTCTTTCCTTGTATCATTGGAGTTCTGAGGACCAATAAAACTTATCCTTGAATTAATGAATGAAGACGAACATTTTTTTTAAAGTCTGCACTATTCGATTCTGATAGACTTCCAAGTGGTGCAGGGTGAACAATCTTTTTTCATCTAATTGTTCCAATTCATTCAATTGCTTCTGATATTTTTTATCTGTAGATTACTAATCAAAAATGGATAATCTGAGAAAAGGTAATTAAACCTCAATAGTCAAGACTTATTCTGTTCTATATACCAATTAATATGGAGTTGACCGCGTAGTAGTACATGTGGTGGTCTGATAAGCCCATAAAGCATGAAAAAGTTTATCAGGCCATGATTTCATATCTTTATCCACCATATTTTGTAGTATGTATGAAAGAGTCTTATTGAAGGCTTCTATTTGAACATTGGCCTCTTCATGATATCGAGATGAATGGTTGGATTTGATGTTTTATTCTTGATATAACTTCCTTAACTCGGATGAACAGAAGTTGGTGCCATTTTCCGTTAATATGGTATGAGGGACACCAAATCTAGTAATGATGTAAGACTTGAAGAAGCTAACAATGCTTTTAGAACTAACTTATTTGAGAGGTATTGTCTATGCTAATTTGGAAAAGAAGTCAGTAGTAGTAAGAATATATTTAAACTTCTTGGATGTAGCTGAAGGGTAAGGTCCTACTACGTCCATTCCCCATGTGGAAAATGGCCATGAGTATTTAGCTGTATGGAAAAACTCTGGGGGTTGATGAATGAAATTGGCATATACTTGGTATGAATGACACTTCATAGTGAAATAAACACAATCTTGTATCATTGAAGTCCAGAAGTATCCAAGCCTTCGAATTTTAACAGATAGTATATGTCTAGACTAGTGGGAACCAGAAAATCCTGCATGTACTTCATTCATAACTTCCATTTTCTCCTCACCATCAATACATCTGAAGAGAATTCCCTCAAAACCATGCTTATATATACTTTTTTGGTGATCCGGGCTATCATAAAGTTAAAAATTGACTATACATAGTCGGACTTGTTCTTTCCCAGCTCTATCAGGTGGGAGTGTTCCATTTTTAAGGTATTCCCTGATATGTGTCATCAATCCTATAGTATGACCATATGGTTCTGAAATGGGATTGATTTCATTTATTTGATCTATTCTGATTCGAACATAAGGTGAAACTATACAACGGTGGGAAAGACTGATTATTATTTTGTCCTGATTTGGATCTGCCAGAGCTATGGCTACATTATCCAGTGCATCTGCCTGAGACATTTGTGGTCACGGGTCATACCAAAATGTCGGTTCCAAAGGAAATTCCACCATTAACTCTCTTATGTAATCATAAAAAGTTATTAACTCTTTTTTTCTAATGGCATAGTCCACATTGACTTGTTTGATTACCAAATCTGTCTCACCTTTTACCTTTATGTGATTCATCTATGCCTGGAGCGCCATCTCCAATCCTATGATGAGAGCTTGATATTCTACTTAATTATTTGTACCACCTTCCAAAAATAAGAAGGAATGGTCTAGCACTACCTTTTCTGGGGAAATAAGCACATTTCCTAACCCAACTTTGTTGAATTTAGGATCTTCCATTTTCGTCCCTATTGGACTTCTGGAAGCGCCATCAATGTAAATTTCCCACGTTTGAGGATTATCTTGAATAGAGAAGGCTTCCTCATCAGAAGTTCAATATCTAAAGTTGTATCTCTTACTAAAGGGTGTTCAGCAAGGAAATCATCCAGAGCTTTTCCCTTTATTGCCTTTGGAGACACATACTGGATATCAAACTGCTGCAAAATAACTTCTCACCTTACCAAACCTCTTGTATGTACTGGAAGACTAAGGATCAACTTGAGCGGTTTATTGCGGTATACCAATTGGACCTCATGATGTTGCAGGTAGTGTCTCAATTTTTGAACTACAAAGATTAATGCTTAGAAGCACTTTTCAATTCTTTAATATCGAGTTTCTTCCTCATGCATAGTCCGACTGAGATAGTAAAGGATGTTTTCATTCCCATCATCATTTCTATGGGCAAGGAAGGAACCCAATGATCGCTCTAAAGCTGTTACATTGAGAATAATTGGTATTCATTCAACAGGTGGAATCAATACCGGTGGACTCAAGAGATATTTCATGAGAATATTGAATTCTTCTTGAGATTCTTCAGCCCACTGGTAATTGACTCCCTTATTCAATAATTTTGTGAATGGTAAACATTTGACTACCATATTGGTGATGAAACACCAAATATAGGCCAAGTGTCCTTGAATTCCTCTCAATTCCTTCAAATTTCTAGGAGGTGACATACCATGGATTGATTTGTCTTCTCCGGATCATCTTTGATACCATGATTGCGAACAACAAAGCTGATAAATTTTACTGAGGTTACCCTGAAAGCACATTTCAAGGGGTTCATCTTCAAATTGTGTTGTCGATGTTTGTGGAATATGATTTCAAAATCAGCCAAGTGATTAGAACGTTGGATAGATTTAACAAAAAAATCATCCAAATAACATTCAACAAATTTACCTAAAAATGGTTTGAATATATGGTGCATGGCATGTTGATATGTTGCACCTGCATTCTTCAGGCCAAATGGCATTACCCGATCGAAAAATACACCGTGAGGGGCTCTGAAGGCTATAGATTATTCATCTTCCGGAGCCATTCGGATTTGATTATACCCAAAATATCCATCCATGAAGGAATGTGATTCATAGCTAGCTGTTGAATCAATTAAGAGTTTTGTGATCGGAAATGGAAAATCATCCTTGGGACAATGTCGATTAAGATCTCTTAAGTCAATGCAAACTCTAATTTGTCCATTCTTCTTTTTCCTAGGGACAATATTATCCAGCAATTTGGGATATTGAACTTCTCTGACAATGTTAGCCTTGATAATATTATCCACATCAGTATCAATTTTGGAGGCATAAGTTGGGTGTGTTCTTCTTGGGGCATGATTGAATCCTTGATATTCTTCTAGAAAACCCAAATGATGAGTAGCAACATCAAGTTCAAGCCCTTACATTTCTATATAATTCCAACCAAATGCATGTTGATTTTTCTTTAGAAATGAAATATACATTTCTTCCTCTTCAAGAGTGATGGCCGCACTAATTAAAGTGGGGGATGTGGATCTTCTTTTGTTACAAGATTTATTTCTCTCAGTTCATCCACAGTTGTAGAGATACCTTCTTCAAATGCTGGAGGACCATCCCAAAGATCTTTCTCTTGTTCTTCAATATGTGTTACTTCTTTTTTTTCTACTTTCATAGTAGATGATGAAGCAGAATTTCCATAATCAAGGGAGAAGTTAAAATTTGAACATCTTGAAGAAGAGGCTACCATTTCTACCCCTATTGATGATGAAGGGTCTTCCTTGAGTAACAAAAAGGAGATGATGGATTGAGATTCAACATCATCGTTCACCTCTAACATTGCTATAACTTCTTCTGGCCTGGTTGATGAAGTATGGAATTGCTAGATTTTATAAGATGAAATGAAGACATCTCCATTTAAACTTTCATCATTTCTTGGTGAATCAACAATTTCTACCATGTTTTCTGGCTTGGTTTCCATATTTGAAATTATGGAATCTTCCAAAAGAGTGTTTGTATTTGGGTTTATCCTGTCAATTTTACTGATAGGAAACACATAATTTGTACTCACATGTATGAATGGGTTTACTGGAATCTTTTCCAAACCATTTGGAGCATTAATTTTGGTAACCTCCATTGTTGTGGATTTCTCTTTTCCCTCCATGTGATATTATTATACCTCAATTTATTGAGATACACTTGTTTTTAATGGAGATTTATCACCATACAAAGTCTCAATTTGACCATTGAAACAATATTTGAGACATTGATAGTATGATGAAGGTATATCCGCATGTTGATGTAGCTATGGTCTTCCAAGAAAAATGTTGAAGGCTATGTAATGAAGAACAACCATGAAATCTAAATGAGACACAAGGTCTCCAAATTGAGTTCTGAGTGTAATCTCACCCATAGTCTATTGTTCATTCTTATAATATCCTTGAAATATCAAAGTAGAAAGAGATAAATCAGATTCAATGAGACCCAATCAATGAAGTGTATGAATAGGGATGAGGTTGACTCTTGAACCATTATCAATGACTGCTCATTAGATTTCTACATCATTGACCTTTCTAGATAAATACAAAGGTCTAATATTTCCATGTACAACATCATCTTCATCATCATCTGTAAAATCTATTACTGCATGGAATTCAGAAAAATCATTCTCTATATGGTAGACTTCATCTGGAACAATTACAGTTTCGAATTCTTGAGGACTTGACAAAGCCTCAAAAAATGCCTCATGAAGATCCTTTGACAGATTCAAGGTATCCAGAATTGATAACTTGGCCGGTACCTGGGCCAAATGTTTCAAGACATCATACTTTTGATCCAAAGGTATGCATTTCCCAATAGTAAAATGTGGGTTTTCATGTGCCTTGGAAGTTGATTCTTTGGAAGTAGAGGCATCTCGAATTAGGGTAGGAGTTGGAAATAATCCTGGCTTCGGCAGATTAGACTGAATAGGTCTATTTATTTGTTGAGAGGAAGAAGGGGTAACCACTAACCAATCCTCCAAAATAACTATTCCAGGACTAAATCTGCCATGTGTGGAAGAACTTTCTTCTTCCTGTTGAGACCGTTGAAGGGATTTGCCAGAAGTTTCTGCCACAAATACTGTTCTAGTAGGGGTAGGATTGAAATAGTGGCTTCTGAAATATCCACATCTTCCCTGATATCCTAGACCTGTGTCTCTTCCTCTAATTCCTTTGTTTGATACAAGGAACTCAGGCTCATCATGATCAAAATAGTGACTGGAATAAGGATCTGTTAAGTGATTCATGTTAATAGAACCAAAGATCAACTCTTTATCTCATGAAGATTCTACCTAATGAACTAGTTCAGGTTGTTCCATTTAGTGGGGCGGTGCCTGTGCTTTTGAAGTAGATGTTGTAAAATCTGCCAAAGTCAAAGACAACTTAGGATTTGACACGAGCTCATCTTCTTCTGACTGCTCTTCTTTCTTCAAATTATTACGCCTCTTTGAGGATTTTCCTTATGGTGAAGGGAGTTCAGCTGTGGCAGGAATAGGAGAAGGCACCATTGGTTTCTTCAATTCAGTTCGTAAAATAGCGTGAGTTCAGTTTATCATTTTCATGACCATCCAATCATCATATTCTTGCGCATTTTTTCTTTTGACTTTGTGCCACTCGCCGTATTCCTCTAGATCTATCATAGTAACACATGCTACCTAGGCTGAAGAACCTTTCAGTTTTACTTGTCTAGAGTACACAATCTTTTGCAGAAGGTTTTTGAAGACAAAACACTTTTGAATGGGATGCCCCAACATCTGATGAAATGTGAAATAATTGTGAATTTCTTCATCTCTGTACTTGTTTGGATTTTTAGGCCTTGGAAACTGAACGAAATTATTTTCTAGAGCTGAAATGAAGTAACCAAGAACTTGTTAATTTCGGAAAGAATAAAATTTATTCTTTAAATACTCAAACTATTTCCGTATTTGATCTCTATGATCATCTTGATGAGAAGGCCTTTGTTTTTTATGCTTAAGAGGTGGATCCCTTTGAAATGATGAAGGTTTTGAAGTGGAAGTAGGTACAGGTGTTTGTTGAAGTGTAACTATAGCAGTCTCTACTCTCCCTATTCTCCTTCCTGGAGCTGATGGAATTACATGAGTTTTAGCCTTAGTCTCTATAAGAGACTCTTCGATCTGTTTAGCGATTTAAGTAAGGTATTGAAACCCTCATGTTTATTTCACAGGGATCAATGGTGTGCGTAATTCATCACACGTGTTTTCCACACAAATTGGCAACAGCTCTTCTTGAGGGAGTGATAATTTTAAAGAATATGTTAATCCCTTCCAGTGAGAAATGAAATTCGAAACTCTTTCATTTTCCCTTTTCTTACAATTTGTAAGATCAAAAATTGTAGTCATTGGTAATGTTGAGCTAAATTTAAGAATTTATCATTGAAGAAGATCTTCCCACTCGATAATTGACAGAGACCGCAAACTTGTATACCAGACAAAAGCAGGCCCTTGTAATGACTAAACAAAATATATAATCTTAACTGCTTCTTGTTGTTGGGGAGTTCCCATCATAGGATCACAACAAGAGAAAAAATGTGTTAAGTGTTGTTCTGGATCTCCCAAACCATTAAAAATTGGGAATGTGTTATTCACAAAATTTTATGGGGGAGGAATTGCATCAACCCATTCAGGGAAAGCATTATTTTTTAGTTGAACTTGTGCATGTTTCCCTCTATAGCTTCCAACCGAGCTGTTAATGACTCCATGGTGGATATTAATTTTTGAGAAACGTATGGTTGATCTTGGACCTGAGTAGGTGCAATAAATGGAGTTAGATGGGTGAGATGACTAGTACTGCAACTAATGGTAGTATTACAAGTTATTGTCGCGCATGACCCATAGGATTGG
Organism: Viscum album; assembly: GCA_963277665.1. Lineage (NCBI taxonomy): Eukaryota > Viridiplantae > Streptophyta > Magnoliopsida > Santalales > Viscaceae > Viscum > Viscum album. Next base: position 82,957,545 of record OY728129.1, read on the forward strand.
ACCTGTGAGGGTGTACATTTAAAGAAGGATATTCTTGATCCATCCCAGTAACTGCAATGAATTCCCCTGACTGACTAACTCTATCATGCTTAGGAGGAAGACTACCTTGAAGTAGTTCTAAATTTAACCTCCTTAACTCTTTCATTTCTTCCTATTGTTGTGCGAACCTTTCCTCTAATGATAGTTATTTCCCTTCTCCAGATGTAGGGTGGGACGTAACCTGAATTTTACCATTTTCCTTATCATATGCCTTTCTGGAGTAAGGAAGGGCATTACCCTATGGAATATCTTGCCTCTGGGCATCCCTCTGGCTTCTGGTATGCACACCTTCTTCATTTATTTCTATATTTACAGCCTCTTGAATAAGAACTTCTAATCTAATTCCTCTGAGTGAACCTCATGTTCAGGGGGATCAGTGATGATGGCCTTGATGAAATTTATCGATGCATAATGCATTGAATCTCTTCTATAGACATTTCTATGATATTGTCTTATTCCATGTCCTATATGAGAGATTACCTTTTGTTTAGGTGATCCCTCAGGAGCATCTTGACGAACCATAATTTGGGGGGAAATCTCCTAATATTTCAGCTCTGCGTTCCTCTTTTGGATTCTTCCCTAATCCAGAGAATATTTACTTTCATTGAGGAAGAGATTGATAATTTGAAAAAGTCCTTATTCGAGTGAACTGGGGCTGTTCCTACTTTTCCTGCTCAACTCCTTCAATCCCATTTATTGATAACAATGGTTGGGCTAAAATATTCCCTAGCATGGAAATCTATGGTGGCTCTTGAGATGATACATCTGAGACTTTCTAAAATTCTCTCTTGATTTTTAAGATCTTAGTCCGAAAATTGGTCGGATGAATCATCCGGAATCCACTCAAATCACATGGCTCAGATGAACGTTGGATGATTTTTGACACCTCTATCACCTGATGATGCGCATGCTATAAATGAGAAGCATGTTCGATGTTCTCATTTGCTTGATGCAAGAGTAATTAGACAACTTGTTCTTTATATGCCTTACTTTGGGAAGAACTAGTTGAGGCCTGTTCCTGTGAAATCCCTTGATCACAGACAAAACCAATTGGATATGGATGACCATGGGCAATAACATTGAATGAGACAACTTTTCTCAGGATTTGTTGACTAGAGAGCACAGAGAAATGCAATGCTCCATGAACACCCCATCACTGGATATGAATACCAGATGGGTCATTGGTAATTAACTGGTGCAACCTTTTTATTGTGTCAAATAATGCATGCTAAAGGGATCTGTACTGCTTTTCAACATTTGGATATCGGGAAACTGAGAGATATTCCAAGTAAATTTGGCATTGAAACCCTTCTATTACATTAACATGATTTTTATATTCATCATAATGTAATATTCTCTCTTTTAAGTGACAAATTGTTTTCCACATGTTGAGATGAACATCATGAATACAATCTTCAGTGGAAATTTATAGAATATCATATTGAGAGTCAGCCAAAGGCCAAAACATGACTAGTTATTTACCTTTCTCCATTTGCTTTCTCATATTCACCATTTATTCCTTATCATTCGATGATGATTCTTCTACCTGATTAGACCAAAGCTGGAGCTTCTTTTATGCTTCATCCAATTAAATAAGATTGGTAAAGAATTAATTTATCAAATTAAAAGATGAATGAACCAGGGGCGGTTCAGAGAATGACATACACCCCGGGCTATCTTCTGGTTGAGAAAGTACGTCACCTGCTAGTGGTAAAGCATCTGACATGACTGGCATCTCATTTTCAAGTGCCTCAAGATAAGAGGGATTTCTCGTTACTACATTGTCCATTGAAAAAGTTTGCAGGAAATATGAATCACTACTATGGAGAAGACATTCACATCTAAATTCATCATCATGGGGAGGACCTCAATGGTGGGATACAACAAATGATGAAACCTTTTACTCCTTGGTTTTCTGGCCATGCAAAGGGTTATCATGGATATCATCTGAAGATGATACTTCGATATTTACCGAACTGTCATGAAGAAAGACTTTATGGGGAAATGTCTGATAAAGTCCTTTGGAATTGTTGTTGTTACTTCTAGAATTTGAAAATGAAAGAGTAGAGTCCTGTGTTGCAATAGATAAATTTCTGAGTGCTTTATGAACTCCAACATCGAGAAAGACCTTATTACAGATAGTATCTTGATTTCTCGACTCTGTTGGATGTGTCATTTATTTAGACACCTTCTAACAAACTTTGGAAACCACTTGTTGACAAAAGTGGTTATTATGGATAAGCTTATGTGCATGCTCAGGAGAAATGGTCAGGTTAGGCTAATTGTCTCCATTCAAATTGGGTGTTTATGTTTGACTTGATTGTCTGTATGACATGGGCAAGTATACCCAAAAACCCTCCTGGACTATGATAGAGGTGTGTATCTGTTTGGGAGTGATATGTTGATGAGTCACTCCACTAATAGGGATAGATTTATGATTCCTTCCTTTTGATGCTACTAAAGTTTTTATAATATTTTGAAAAGCATCCAGAATATGAGAAGAGATTTTCTTATGCTATTTCACCATTTCCATAATGTTCTTGGTGACTTCAGCTTTTGGAATAGGAATATATGTCCATTTCATGATTGGAGTAGGTGTGTATTCCTATTCCTGCCCTCCTTTTCTTATCTGTGAATTCTGACAGTACTCATATGTGGGGGCAGAAAAATGTGTCTGCCTCCTGCATTTTATTGGTGCTTTCCAAATGACATCTACAGGTGCTACCAAACAAGACTGTTGGTTAGCCTGATGAATTTCAGGTGTATGTGCCTGCTTATTGTTCTCCACCACATTTAATTGGCAAGTTTCTTTGATTGCAGTCAGACAAGCCTACTGACTAGCTGATGAATTATAAACATGTGTACGTGCCTGCCTATAATACTCCACCGGAATTGCCTGGTGGGATTGGCATGTTACTGCCAGACGAGTCTGCTGGCCAGTAAAATCAGGACGAACGGGTGTATGTTCCCACTCATTGTTTTCCATCAAGTTATCATGATGGACTTCTCCAGATGTGAATGAAGTAATAACATGCTCTCTTTTGTCAAAATTTCACCTCTAATGGGTTGTCTTGTGTGCTTGGGTATGAGGAACCTAAGACGAACCCCTAAAGGTGATACTCTCACCATGGTGAGGGTGCAGTACCGCACGATTCTGGTGGTGATTGTTGATGGGAGCCCTTGGTAAGGACTCTTGTCTTCTTTAATTGAGGCCTTTAGTGACCTTTTCATTCACCTCACCATAATATCGGAGATACTGGTGATTACGTTCCGGGGATAACGACACGAAACGGTTGGAGACGGTGGTTAGAACCACCTGCTTCTTGACCACTGATCATCGCTATCCAGATAAGAAGGGTGAGTTGTTAACTTGGAGGGATTGTCGATTGGACTCCAGAGTTGGGATGTTACCATGTTGATGGTATTACTCAACCAATGCATTTCAGACCCAACGTTGAAGATGATATGTAGGTGATGTCGTCTTCTGAACGTACGAGGATCCATCAGGAGTAGCAGGAGTGGCATTCACATGTGAAAACAATAAAGAATCCATTTCTGTATTACAGAGAGATCTTGTAAAAGAGTTCCTATTTTATATAAAAGACATAATATAGATAATTTTTTCCAGACTACATCATTTGGATGAGCACATATGTTATTGATTACATTTTTGGCTCTCACATTGAGTTAAATATGGGCCTAAAAATAAGTAAAACATCATTTAACCTGGTTAAGGATTCATGTTGGGTTCACCATTTTTTGTTTCTTCTGGAAATGAGAATGGCCTTCTTTGTTTAAGGTTCAAACTTTCCATTCGGTTTCTAATGGGTTTATTCTTAGAAGAAGAAACATCCAATGAATCTGTAGACACCGAAAAGCACTTAACTATCGGAGAATGTTCTGGAACAGAAAAGAGAAGTCATATTCGGACCCGGAGGCTCGGTCTGGGGGACCCGGAAGTGGTGCGTGAAAATTGGGTGAAGTGCGTGGACAAAAATTTCTCGCGCGAAAGGCAACCCGAGATTCGTGAAATTTTCTGGTGCCGGCGCGAAATTATTTTGTGCTCGCGTCCCGCGCTGTTGATATTTCGCGCCACCACCTCTGTCACACAATTATTTCACGCAACCCTATATTTCGTGCCTCGGGTTGCATATAAATAGAAGAGGAGCTCTTCTATTTCGTGGGCCGAGAAATTTGAACCGCCTCTCGTGCGCGGAATCGGAATTCCGCACGCGCAATGAGGCCTTCAGTTATAGTTACTTTTTGTGCCAAGTCACCTCGGGATCTGCATCCGTGTGAGATCCATGTGGCTTATACTAAACTCAAACCCCTTCGAGGTCCGCCCCTTGCACGCAGTTCCTTATTTTTCATGCAGTGCGTCCATGTTATGTGAAATCCTTCCTTTGCGTGCACACCCCTTCCATTGCGGACAATTCCTTCTTTTGCGCGCAATCACATTAACAAGCGCAAAACCTCAGCCCCATATTCCGTGCCAAATCTCTCCAATTTTGCGCCAACCTGGGGATTTTCATGAAAGAACCTCAATTGTGTGCACGCCTTTCCTATTGTGCACAACCCCTCTTTATTGCACGCAACCTATCCTCCATGTCACTTCTATTATGCACAACAGTATACATGCGTGCGCCCACTAGTCCATACTGCAGGGCTTGCACCCCCACACCCCTGCTCGAGGTCAGTGCTGGGCTTCAGTCACGGCCCTCTAGTCCGGTCCCTTCACTACCCGCAGTGACCCCCATGAAAAATGGAGAGTCGCACCGCGGACTTCTCAGGCTAGGATGTCGGGATTCTCCATTACACCCTTATGCACATCCACCTTCCACCTAGGGAATACCATGATTTGAGATACTCCTCCACACATCATGAAACACCTTGAGTTTACATATTCCTCTTGGTTTGTTTCCTATGTAGTTACTTGATATTCTCATCATCAATTCCCCTAAGTAGAATGCCCTATCATTCAATAATAGGATACCACTTGTTCCAAACAAGAGATTCCTCATGTTACAAGCATAAGATTCCAAATTCCATGATTACAGTGGCGTAGTTTAAAGAGCGTTGGAATCGATTCAAACATTCCATCACTCCACCTCATGCTCTGTGTGTCCTTCATTCAGATCTGCATCCACTTCTATGTCTGGAAGGACCCCCTAACAGTATGGATGATTGAACAGTGGTCCACCTGCTGTAACAATATGGATGATAGACCTTTGGTCTGCCTATTGTTACAGTATGGATGATTGACCTATGGTCCACCTGTTGTCCTGGGCCAATGTTCTGGATGGCTGATCGACGATTTTTGAGTTAGGCCCCATGTCATGAACATGGTCAGTGGTCATCCCTCATTTGTTGTCCTCATTTGAGGCTAACGCGACAGGATGCTGTGTTGTGAATATGGTCAGCAGTTATCCTTTATCACCACACTTCTATCATTGCATTCCGAATGTCGGGTATGTGATTCACGCTTTTCATATCCCTTTGTTCGGGCCGATTCCAATGCCCTTGGCATTATCCCACTTGTGTACTAGCGCATAGGTGTAGGCCTCAATCACGTACCTCAACCCACCAATGATTTTGGATGCCCTCATGGCTTGACATGAGGAAGACATTATGGGATGCTTCCATGTGTAACCCCATCCATCGTTTCCACTTTTTAGTGGCACCAGGGTAGCTTCAACGCATAAGCCCCATCCACCATAGCTACACTAATGTGGAACCTTGGATGGTTCGCCCTGTGGCCCCCCTTCTCTATGGCCTTGCCGATGCCATCCCTCCCACAAGGGGTAGAGGGTGTCGGTTATGTATGTCTTAGAGGTGTGGAGCGAACCCACCTCGTCTGAGCTGCAGGACGTTAAACTGCCAAGCACCTCATCCTAAACACATGATGTTAAACTATGATCTGACCCCTTGCCTCGCACATAGGGTCCCCCCGGCTCGGACATTCTTTAAACCACTCATCTTCACGGGAATGGAATCGTCCTCACATGGAATGATATCCTCCCTCTCGGAGTGGAGTTTGTCCATGGGGGATGGGCTGCCTCCGAGCGTAAGCCCCTAGACTCTCTTACGGATGGTAGCACCCATGCACCTCCGCAATTCCCCACCACCAAGGCCAGTGGAGGGCATGATAGGGAATGCGGCATATCCTTTTCTTAGTCCAAATTCACTCTCCCATTGCGGCTGGTCGCATATCGGGCCTCTATCCTGGAGTAAGTCCTGACACTAATGTCCACTCAACATGTAATCCCCTCTTCGTTTCTCATGGACGCACCCTTCGCGATGTGATTGTCTGGTCCCTACTGTCTCTTGTTTCTCTCATCGAGAATGACTCATGTCGGCTTAGAGTGAGCATCGACCATGACATCCTCTTATGGGCCACCTTAATGTGTAAGCCCCTTCCTAGAAAACTTCGAGGACTTTGATCCATGCTATGGCATGGTACGTAGGAAGCCTCCTCGAGGTTCCAGCCCACCACCTGGTTTTTTCGACCTGCTTTGCATCGGTTTAGCAGCTCTTATGGGCTGCCTCAGAGCGTAAGTCCCATCCCAGTGAACTACGAGGACTTTGATCCATTTCATGGAATTGTACATAAAAAATCCTCCATGAGTTTAAATCCCACCATCCGATTTTTCTGACCCCCTTCGCATCGGTTCACCAGCTCCTTGGGCCGTCTCAGAGCATAAGACCCAAATGTCGTCCCGCATGATGATAAATTGTATGCCCCCATCCAGTATTATGTTAAACTATATGCCATCTAGCACGATGTTAAACTGTCTTCCTCATCCCACATGACGTTAAACTGCACCACTCGAACTACGACGACTTTGATCCGTGCTAAGTCATGGTACGTAGGAAGCCTTCACGAGGTTCAAGCCCGCCAACCAGTCATTCTGACCCTTTCGTGTCGGTTCTCCAACCATTGTGGGCTGCCACAGAGCGTAAGCCCCCATATCCATCTCTGTGGGCCACCTTAGAGTGTAATCCCCATATCCACCATTGTGGGACACCTCATAGTATAATCTTCATATCCATCATCGTGGGCCACCTAAGAGCGTAAGCCCCAAATGTCCCCATCCCGAATGACGATAAATTGTATACCCGAACTACCGGGACTTTGATCTGTGCTAAGGCACGGTATATAGGAATCCTCCATGGGGTTCAAGCCCCTTCACTTCATCACTCATCCTGATTCTTACCCGGGCCGCCACATCCCGGTTGGATCATGCCACCTCATTCAACTCCACAGCCTACGAGAAGCCGCCCACGTGTTGGCCCCAACATCGGAGTTCCCTTCAAGGGGTTCTTTTATATGATCCACTCTTAGTGTTTCGATCAGTCTGATCCACCCCCGCTGGATGTTAAACTCGCGTCGTCCCCCATGTTAATCATGGGAAGCTGAAAAACCTCAGATACATGCCTATGGTATAAAAATTCCCCGCATTCGATGTGGGATGCCTCGGGCTTCGACGCCCTCGAGAATCCCTATAATAAGGGACAGAAGACAAACATGCCAATCCCCCAGTGTCAAGACATGCCAATGACACCTCAGTGTTACCATTCTCCTCGCCGAAGGCTTCTACCCTGACTAGACCCCCTGGAGAATCTCGATGGAAGCAGCGTAATTAACCGGTGTTCATGGCGATATGGAACCGGGAACGATATTCACGAATACGTCTTAAATCTATGAGGGATACCCAGACTAGGTGATGAGCTCCGAGGAGGAACCCAGGGAAGGAAGAACTGACATCCCATCATTGTGGGCCACCTCCGATTGTAAGCCCTATATGCACCATTATGGGCCGCATCAGAGCGTAAGCCCCGTATCCATCATCATGGGCCGCCTCAGAGCAGAAGCCCAAAATTCCCCATCCTGCATGACGTTAAACTGTATACCCGAACTATGGGGACTTTGATCTGTTCCAAGGCATGGTACGTAAGAAGCCTCCAAGAAGTTCATGCCCCTTCACTTCATCACTTATCCTAATTCATACCCAGGCCTCCGCATCCCGGTGGGATCATGCCACCTCATTCCACTCCACAGCCTATGGGAAGCTTCCCACGTGCTGGCCCCAACATCGGAGTTCCCTTCAGGGGGTTCTTTTATTTAATCCACTCTCAGTGTTCCGATCAGTCCGATCCATCCTCGCTGGACATTAAACTCATGGCGTACCCCATGTTAAACAAGGGAAACTGATGAAAACCTCAGATACATGCCTATGGGATGCAAATTCCCAGTGTTCTATGTGGGATTCCTTGGGCTTCCGCACCCTCGAGAAGCCCTATAATAATGGACAGAAGACAGACATGCAAATCCCACAGCGTCAAGACATGCCAACGACGCCTTAGTGTGACCATTCCCCTCACCGAAGGTTTCTGCCCCGACCAGACCCCTTGTAGAATCTCGATGGAAGCAACATAATTAACCGGTGTTCATGAAGATATGGAACCGGGAACTAGATTCATGAATACGTCTTAAATCTATGATTGAGACCCGGACTAGGTGACGAGATCTGAGGAGGAATCCACGGAAGGAAGAACCGACATCCCATCATCCTGGTTTCGATCAAGGAAGAGACATCCCTGAACAAGGAATGGATGTCACTTGCCTTTAGAAAGCGGGAATGCGGGGCCACAATTCGTGCTTCCTCCCCCGCGTGACGGATACACATGCATGCCCTGGAAAAAGCGTCGAAAATAGATTCTATATCCATTTGGACCTACTTTCCAAAGGTAGGTGCCCATTAGTTGTGGACTGATGAGGCCTAAGAATTTTCATTGGTCGAAAGGATGGCTGTTCAGACTCATCACACCTTTTTGGGGAGAATTATTCTCTACCCCGGGAATCTCTTATAGATTTTAGTTATGTTCGTGAATCCTTATTACTTTACCGAGCATGAAAATGAGTTTTCCCTTTAAATTTTTCAATAAATGATTGATATGTAGGGAGTTTAGAGAATATTTTATATTTATTTGAGGTTCTTCATCAATATAGAATCATTCATATGAATTGTATATTCTTAGTCAATGGTATCTTTCAATACATTATATAGAAATATCTTGGTCATTATGATGACCATACTGGTTTTAAATCCACTCAGTGGGGCACTTGACATTTATTGTTATTCAAAAAGACATGATTATTTTAGAGTTGGGATCGTACCCGCAGTTGGGCTACCTACGTATCCTCATTAGAAAAGGAATCAGAACCCACATATTTTGATAATAAGTATATATTTTAATGTCATATGGGACGGGAAAGAATTTATGAAAGATGGTCTTGAACCTTAGAAAGGCATCCTACGTACTCTAATTTTACGTTAGAGATCAAAGTCCATATTGTTTTGGTGATTAAGTATAATTTTTATTCATGATTAATGGCCCAAGGAGAGATTTAATAATTACTTTTACACTCTAAGCTCACGTGAGTCATACTCGGTGTGAGAAACAATAGGTATCAGTAAAACTGACAATTGTGCCACAAAATATGCAATCATAAGAAATGATGTAGAGCTTACGTATGTATGAATTCCCAAGTAAATTTAGACAAAGACTTTTAGGAATGATGCCCAAGAGAAGGGTCCATAAAGGTTTTTGTACTTTATGGAGATTTGGATTTTTAACCCGGGACTTACTCCTGAAAAGGAAGCTCAAATTTATAAGGGACTTATGATTGGGTTTTATTCCGGAGAAGGAGGACCAAATCAAAAGATCTCCTTATAATTATTTTCAGATAAGGAAGAAAACAAAGGAACCATGCCACAAATGGCATTGAAGAGGGTTTTAAAGGCTATGTCTTTGAAGAGGAGAGGTGGATTTGAAGAAAGGAGGTGACTAGTAAGGAGGCGCACAAGTATTGTTTTGGTGTGCAAGTCTTGGTCGCGCAAGTATACTTGCGCGACATGAGTCACCTTGGGCGACGAAGAATCCATAGGGTAATACTTGGGTGACTTTGAACTCAAGCCCTTAGTATCATCCCTAGAGGCTTTCAGAAGCGTGGTGGTCAACTTCCCTTGAAAGGGAAAGGTCGTGCGAAAGTGTCTTCAATTCCCTTAAGGGTTGAAAACATAGGCACACAAGTATTGATGAGTTCTAATACTTAGGCCTTATTCTTCCTCTTTAGTGATTCCATACTAGGTAAAGACTTATCTTATAAGTGTTCGGAAGACGTCAGAAAAAGTCTTGGGCGACCAGAGCTTGAATCTGAGTTTTGGAAAATTCGTCCCCAGAATGGGGGGCCCACAGGGGCTATTTATAGGCCACTGAGCACCTTTTGAGAGAAAATGAATGGGGCACACAAGTGACTTGCATGAACCATACGTGGCGTGCAAGTGACTTGCATGGCCAGAAGGAAACTTGTGCGACCCATTCTTAGAGTTTTCCATGTTCAAGCCTTTGTAAATTTTTTATATTCTTCAAAGGATGACTCTCTTTGTGTTTAAGGTGTTTCCCTTTTTCCATTAGTTAGAATCTATGATGGAAAGGAGTGTCAACATTCACATATGAATCTTTATGTGCCTATTTGGATGCATGTAATGCTTCATAATTTCCGTAACAGGACAGAGTTACAATAATATAAACTCCATAAATCCATAAGTATTGGAAATTACACTAGTCAGTCAAGGTGAAATAATATCAAATTTAATAACAAAATGAATGAACATCAATTCCCAGCCCTATCCACATGGTCATTTCCCATACATGGGGTGATTAGTCCCAGAAAAGGCATTTAACAAAGTTGTAACACATTTTTAGTCTCCTGTCTACCAACCCAAAATAGAAATATAATGGACAACCACCCTTTGATACCACTATGTAACATCTCGTCCCAACTAACTACTATAAAGTTAGCTGAACCAGTGGATCACATTGCCTCAAGCTCATCTCCCCATGCACCCATGAATTTCGACTAGTAGTGAGAGACCCCAAAGGTGATAGTGGACAGACTAAACCCTCTTATCAGAGATGCACAATGGTATTATAAGATAGTAAATAACAGAAAAAATGGATGTAATATATATAAATGGATATCATTATAGTAGAATAATAAAATTAATTTTTTTTAAAGTGTCCAATGCTAGATTATACAATCGATGAATACATTCACAGTGGTGATACATAACTAAAAGGCGTAAACAATACATCATGAATTACAACATATTAAAAAATTTGAAAATTGAAAGTAAAGCCCCTTGGGTGATCTCTGTGAGCACCCCAAGCTCCATCTTGGTCCCTTAATTAATCTAAAATCCATGGTAGGATAAATTTCACGGTCAATATAAATCTAGAAATTGTTAGTCCTACTTGAGTACCAAGGGTACCCGAGTAGTTAGTGAGATATAAACCTCAGTAGGCTAGCACCCACAATGTTTAGACCAATCCATGAAATGAAATATATATTATTATTTGAGACATATAAATTAAATTCATAGTGATAACAAATTAATAATAGCTACTTGGTTTGGGTTCTTAATAGAAACCCATACCAAACCACCAACATTGGTCTAAGGCATAAATTAGAAAAGATGTACCTATGTAAGAATAATATTTGAACATGTGCCAAAAATAATATGGAAACTCAAAGAGGTGCACCCACATCTTTTTCATAACATTGGGGTGTAATACCCATGTCATAAAAAAGGTATTCTAATAAGAAAGAGAGAAAAGTACCATGTACATTCTCAAATATGAATAGAATCAACAATTGTAGAACAAAAAATAACCCATGAAATCAATCAATGTAGTTCAAAAATCCATCAAATCTAGTAGTGGAGTCTGAGACCTTCCCTGGGGTATCACTATGGTATATCCATTCAAAATACCCAATTCCACTAAGCTCGTCTAAGGATATCCTTTCGATTGTATAGGTATCTCTCATGGTATGGAAACCATGAGTCTTTCCCGGGTATCACACATAAGGGACCGAGTATCATCTGTGTCTTGGTGTACCAATCTTTTCAACTGGTCCATCCACGATTTCCCCTTAGGGAATCAGTAACACCCAATTGTGTAATAGAAAGATTGGGGTAGCCCTTTCCTAGTGATCTTAAAAAATAGATTCCCAGATGAGTCATGGTATAACCAGATAAGCATGGGAGTCCATCCATGAGTCCTTAATACGGAACCCATGTTCTCACTCAACCTATATCAATTGAACCATAGTTTCCAATGTAAATTTCATGTAAACAAGCAATACATAAATAACATGGTAATCATATACATAAATCATGATATCCAACAAGCACCATGATCCAAAACCTATTCAATTTATCAAGTAAAACAATACACTTTAATCCATGAATATGGCATAAGACATTTAACACAAAATAAACTCAAATCTCTAAATAAGAATATCAAGGTAAGAATATAATTGAACCCACTAAATGTGGGAATAATCATTAAGTACTTGAATAAGCAATATGATACAAGAAAAGGGTGCATGGCATCGACATGCCCCCAAATACATGCCATTAATAAAATTTAAATAAAACAAGCTAACAAGAATTTTTAAGCATGACATTCAATAAAATAAATCACATCACATTTATAATAAAATTCCTAAGAAGATACCTATTATGAAATTCATTATCCAAGTTCATATACATTAGGGATTTTTAATTCACAAAGATAATTTGAAATAATCATAACAGAAGGAATGGTTTAACCATTCAATATATATGTCAACCATTTACATGTTTAAAATTCTCATATGTTGTGCATATTAAATTGACAAGATCTATGGTCGCACCACCCTATCATGTTCCATTTCAAATTAACCATTTATCATTGGAAAGTACACAATACTTCTCTAATAAGTAATTCCACTATTACAGTATATCCCATTTAGTAAACTATCATGATTTAGGAGAATTTAGAGGATACATATATCAATTGGGAATTTACCTACTATGGAAAATCTAATTCAATTAGAAAGATATTCAAGTTACATAACAAGACCTTTGGTTAAATGAAAACTGTATAAGGGAAGGGGGAAAGTGTAATCAATCAATATATCAATGAATAACTGAAGGGAATATGGAAAACTCAAACCATAACCATGAATGACATCAATGACTATTAGTACTTTTTATATTGAAGACAACGCACCTTAATAGAGTGGTTTTATTTTTAAATCATGACACTATTTTATCAAAAAAAATTATTTATCACCTATAATAATTTCATTAACTTTATCAAAATAATCATTTTAAAAAACCACACTACATTAATTATAATTTGAAAAGAATGTAATAATAAATTTAGTAATTCATTAACAAAAATAACATACATGGAATGTGATCCTACCTCAAAGGACACCAAGCCGAAACTTCAACCCTTGAGGCTTACAAAATCAAAGCTACTACTACCCCCTCAGACCATATGATGCATCACAAATATATAAGGACACCTAGACCCTCTGCACACATCTACATGGCCATGTACATGTGAAAGGGGATCCTTACACATATACTTATATGAATACACTCATCTCCATTTACCTACATACGCATTTACATATATATAAAAAGGAATAGTTATCCCAATAAATATATACCCACTGCCATGGGTGGATGTACACATAACAGGGGAACCTACATATTTATATATATATCCATACCTACCTATACATACACAGGAATGTCGCCTAGACTATAATGAATCGAATCCACATTTAAGGGACAACAAAATTAAGGAAAAAATTGGGAACTAATTAATTACCAAAACCCCAATTAACAATTGAGAAACAATGACGATAAAAGGAAAAAATACCTCAAATTTATGAAGGGATGACCTAGATACTCCGAACCGCTTCACCTTTAGAGGCAGATGTCGAAACATGAGAAGGGACGACCTGGGGGACCCTTCACATAAACTACCATTGGAGGAAGAAAAAATTCATAGAATCATAATTTGGGGGTTTGGTCAAACATCACTAGGCGACTTGAAGACCAAAACACCGCCAGAAGAGGAGATAAGAGGGGACCAGAGACAATACCCTGAATGATCGAAGGATGAATTAGGGGAAAACCTTGGAAGAACAGTGCACCAAGAGGGTGCCAAAGAGAGTGTATCGCAATGCTAGGAGAGGAAGTGGAGGGGGCCTCGTCGTTCATTGGGTAAGGGAAAAGGGAGAAAGAAACCCCTTCAGGTTTTCTAAAAAAACATTAAAATAATATAATAATAATAATAATCATCATCATCATCATCATCAGAATAATAATAATAATAATAATATTTTTATTATTATTAAATAATTTATTTTAGTTTTATTTTAATTTTAATATATATTTTTTAATTTCATAAATAAAAATCACCATAGTGGTACAAATCTCAAGGAAATAAATTATGGTACAACGCTCGGTTCTAAAAATGGAATGTCTTGCAAATGAAAATTTAAAATTCCATTGGAATATTTATTTTTTTCATTTCAAAACAAAGGATGTTACAACCTTCACACCATAGAACCTCTCTTCCTTTAGAATCCTTTGGGAACAAGAAACACATCACTCGGCCTACAAGGGTTGTAAATTTTTGTTTAAATATTTGTGATTCGTTTCTAAATGACCAACGCACCATTGAGCATCCCTTTAAGAATATGGTACTTATGCCATTAAATCTTGAGCCAATATTTATTTTCAAACTAATCCCCAGAAAAGAACTTACACGGCCCATTCAACTAGAGACATGTTCACATCGATATCTCACTATGTATTTGGGCAAAGGTACTTCACACTTTAGGATTCAACATTTAAGAGGGCCAATTAAAGCCACATCATTTACCACTATTTAAATTCCTTATAATCATGCCTCTAAGCATTCCATCGATGCTTCTTGCATGATTTTTGAAATGGTTAAAAAAGTCAATTTTTATTGAACTAAAATGCCAAGGGATATGACTTTTTATGAAATGATCCCACCAACACACCAACACTCACCTCCACCTATTGATGTTGACAAGGATGGTCCTTTATTGACCATTAACATTAAACAAGAATAACTATATTTCGATCAACCTTTGTCTACCCATTTGAAAGAATGCTCAGCATAGATTGTTGGTATTTCACAAGAGGAACTATGATTCCAACTTCAAATGCATATGGAATTCACCACAAATGTGTCCACCAATGTCCTCCCCTAACCTAAAATTATGTTTTTGATAAAACCATGAAGGAAACCACTATTTCCATCATGAAAAAACAAAATATAACCACCCAACAAGATCATCATACATTGAATCATCAGAGTGGCATAAGACTCATACACTCTTAGTGCATCTAATATGATGTCATGATAGGGGATACGCTCATTGCATAGAAAAGTACAGTAAGAGGAGAATAATAATTCACATAAAATTAGTTGAACCACTACTGGTCGAATTCCTTTTAAGGAACCTTGGATTCCCCTGCAAATGCACTGACATTTAACTAATCACATGCCTTCTCCATCAAAGGAATTCCTTAATTTTTCAATGTACCACCATAGTATAACCTAGAATGATGGTGGTTTCATAGTGGTTGCATACATAGCCAACCACATCAATGTTGTGATTTCATGAATGCACTTATAAGATTCAAAACCCATAATCCTAAATGGAAATTAAGAAGGACTAGCCATTTTCCAATGGTCCATCTTGGTTGTGCTACTTCTATTTGTAATGGAACATTTAACATGTTGAAAAGAAAACTCCCCACCTAGGAGTGTCCTAGACATAAAAATAAGGGAGAGAGAGATAGACCCGCCACTCAAAAACAATGTATAATAGATTGAATTTGTATGGACATGTGATGCTCCTCTAAGCCATGCTCATGTATATTAGAGAAACTGGTCTAAAACAGAAACCAAGTAGATCAGAATTTCAAACCACTAGTCTCAATGATGTCATCATGTGTAATGGGATGAATTTGATTACCTTTAACGACTAGGTTAAACTATTATAGAGGTTACTTGGGTACTTAATTATGAGAACAAGTATCAAGGATTTCACCAAACTCAACTGATTATTTACAACATTATGCACTCAATAGGAAATGCATACGTTGACACATACTACCCCGAAGAGTTAGAAGAAATAAGACACACCCTCAATACTATCCATTGGTTATCCACCCTATGCTTTCAAGTATCAGGTGGTCCATATATAGTATTTTTTCCAAATTCATATTTCCCTATAGAACCATTAACCTTGATGACGTCATACCATTTCGTCCATCCCAAAAGGATAACAATGGTTGATGAGACATTTGAAGATACTGAACATGTGTAAGGTATGTCTAGCCTGCTGAAACCGAGAATTTTTCAATTCTCATTCTTGTTAAAAGGGTCAAAGATACCATGATCACCCCTAAAATCAATGGTCTCATTGATAATATAAAATTCATTCTAGAGACAACCACACCTGAATGACACCAAACATCATAAAAATCATTGAAAATAAAGGAATTGAAAATATAAGGAAATTACCTACAATGGGTCAGCCCCTTATGATGAAAAGGGGCATCGACACATAATAGTTTCATGACTATAAAAGGATCATTCCTTAGGATACTATAATTAATGTCATTTATAAAGAGAAAAAGCCAATGGAAAACCCATATGGTTCTATTCCAACACAACTCAAGGAGAAATTTAAACTACACATACAAATGGGTTCTAAATAGAGGACACCGCTATAGGTTCTGTTTCCAAAACCTTTACATTTAAAACCATTTCATAATGCAACATGAATACATTCAACAATCTAGCCATATTGGCAGCCATCTACCAATCCATAATGAATTCATACACTTTAATGGTGATATTTGGATCCCATTTAATTACCACCAATCCATTTATCCCATGCAATATATTACATCAAAACAAAACAAGCATATCACCACAAGTAGCTAACATAGGGGAATAAATTTTATAGGAATATAATAATAGAATATCATCACCTAAGAAGGTTATACAAAGAGTCATGCTAATAATAATAACAACATGGAATGGCATTCAAGGCACTAAATCATATCAGTAGTGAACCTATGAATGATGCTACATGGAATGGAATATGAAATACATATGAATCCCTATGTGCCTATTATGATTCATGTAATTATTCATCCATTACTTTATAAGAAAAGGATAATATACCTTGAACTCCATAAATTCATAAGAAGTGTAAATTACACAAATCACTCGAGGTGAAATCATATCAAAAGTAATGTCAAAAAACATGAACATAAATTCCCAGCCCTCACCACTTGACCATTTTTCAATAGTGGGGTGATCAATTCCATGAAAAAATATTAACCCTGAAATGAAAAATTCAATGTCTCCACTCTACCAACCCAAAATAGTAAGACAAAGGAAACCTACCTCTAATAACACTTTGTAACATCCCAACCCTACAGACCACTAAACTGGTAGTCGGACTGGTGGGTCACGTGGCCTCAAGTACATCTCCCTGTACGCCCGAGGATACTGTATAGCATTCTACCTTTTTATCACATAAACTTTCAATACATTTTACAAAACCGAGGATCTTTAATGTTTAGTGTCTTGGAAACCAGGAACTTTAAACATGCAAACATAAATATTCTTCTAAAACACTTGAAAGGATTCTCCTCATGTTCATCCTAGGTTCATTTCTACATCACATAACCTGGGGACATACATCAAAAGAAAGGGTGAGCAAAAGGCCCGGTAAGGGAAACAAGAGAAACATTTTACATGTGAACTTGAGATACTTCAATAAGGTCATGAAAAGAACTTTAAGGCATGAGAATGAAATCATGAGGCATATCATAATAAACATAACATTTTCATAACTTGAAGATGTGGCTGAAAAATTTAATATTTAAAATCATTTCATTTCACCAAGTTCTATCCCAAAGGTGTCATTAAAAATTTCCAAGGTTATTCTCCAAGGTATCAGTCTAAAAAGTCATCTTTAGGGATTAAGTCTTTACCCAATGCATTGGAGCGCTATATGGGTGCACCCTTGACATGTCTTTATTATCATGTGAGCCACATATATCATCATCAATAATTTCGTAAACAACCCATATATCATAAATGAAATGGGTTTCATTTCATAATCATAACATTTTAACAACTGCTTTAATGACATGATCTTTATGTCACTTTAAACCCACAGAAAGGGAAAGCGGGTTACATGTATGTAAATCCTAGAATTTAAAATATAACAATTTGATACATATGTGAATACCCCTTTATAAATAAGAGATTTGTGTATTCACTTAATAACATAAAATAATTTTGAGATAAAGAGGGAGGCATTTTGAGAAGAAACTATACAACATAACGTCTATGATACATGGTTTTAGAAAAAGTTGGAAAGAGAGGGGACATGGGTCACCCACTCAAAAATGATAAATAAAACAGTAGGGGAACAAAATATAAAGTATTTAAGAACATGTTAATGAAACTTTATTGATATACCATTTGAAACGAAGAACTTGAAAGGAAGACAAAAAATAAGATTTCTCTTATGAGAATTCGGCAGCCTAACGGCGTCACTTAAAACATCCAAAAATGGATTGACGAGATCAAATAGGGTCTCTCATCCTATGAACATAAATGATCAGTATTATAGATATAGAGATCATACCCGAAAATAATAAAAATGAACTTGAAAGACTTGGCATGAAAATAGATCTTGAAAATGAGAAGGGTGAAAGAACCCCTTATAAATTCAACAGCTAAACAGCGTCACTTAAACTTCAAAAAAAAAAGAATTGATGAGATAAAATAGGTTCTCTCATCATATGAACATAAATGATCAGTATGATAGATTTAGAGATCATACCCCAATATAATAAAAAAGAACTTGCAAGACTTGACAAGGAATTAGAACATTGAAAAGTGAGAAAGGTTCAAGGACCACTTAAAAATTCAGCAGCCTAACGACGCCACTTAAACTTCAAAATACTGAATTGAAGAGATCAAATGGGGTATCTCATCATATGGTCATAAAATATCATTATGACAGATATAGAGATCATACTCTAACATAACAAAAAGGAACTTGAAAGAATTTACATGAAAGTAGAACTTCAAAACGAGAAGGGTGAAGAACCACTTAAAAATTTGGCAGCCTAACGGCGCCACTTAAAACTTCAAAATACTGAATTGAAGAGATCAAATGGGGTCTCTCATAATATGGTCATAAAAGATCAGTATGATAGATATAGATATCATACACCAACATAACAAAAAGGAACTTTATAGAATTGATATGAAAGTAGAACTTCAAAATGAGAAGGGTGAAGAACCACTTAAACATTCGGCAGCCTAACAGCGCCACTTAAAACATCAAAATACTGAATTGAAGAGATCAAATGGGGTGTCTCATCATGTGATCATAAAAGATCAGTATGATAAATTTATAGATCATAACCCAACATAATAAAAAGTAACTTGAAATACTTTACATGAAATAGATCTTGAAAAATGAAAAGGGAGAAAGAATCCGTTACAAAAATTTCGGCAGCCTAACGACGCCACTTAAAACATCATAAAACGAAATAATGAGAGTAAGAGGGGATATCTCATTATGTGAACTTGAAAATTGATGTAAGAGGAGTATAAAATAACACCCTTTAACAAAAGAACATGGATCATAAAAGAAATTACATAAAAGAGATTTCTTGAAAAGAAAGAGAGATATCAGATCCCTTACCTTAAAACGTAACACTTTAAACTCAAACGGTGGGACCTTGAGGGCTTGGGGGAACCTTGGTAGGACTCCTTGGGAGGTAATGAGACCAGAACTTAGTTGGGGAAGAGTGGGGAGTCTAATGGATGAGAGGATGGCTTGGTATTTATAGGGAAAGTGAGGGGACAAGGCATTAATGGCCCAGGGACACCTCGTTAGTGGTTTTGGAAAAACCATGGGCTTGCCCATGGTATTTTCCCATGGTATTGGACACTTGGGACACCTCATACCTTATCTTAATACTCATAAGTCGACCATATTGATTACATACTTAATACATCATTTAATGATGTCATTAAACACTCGTAACTTAAAAACTGTATTTTCACTATTCATCGAAAATTCAACTTTCTCAGAATAATCCCAAAATTTCACCTTAACCAAATATCAATTCTCTGATTTCAAAAATGAACTCCATTTTATAAAAATAATTTTCTAAATATTTTTAATTTATTTTTTAAAATAAATAGACTATTCACCGAAAATTCATTTTTTCAGAAAAAAACCCCAAAAATTACCATAACATAATATCGGTACTCTGAGATCAAAAATGAAATCCATTTTATAAAAAAAATTTAAATATTTTTAATTTAATTTTTAATTAAAAAACACTATTCACTCGAAAAATCTAATACTTGAATAATAATTTATGAAACCGTTATTTAACCATTTTATTGAATCACATTACTTAATCAAGGTGCCTAGATTATATTAATACTTTCTTTAAGTGAGATTACTAATCCATTTGGACACATTACTAATCCTAATCATATAATCACTATTCAAAATTTACGATTCATCAAAAATCAAGTTGATCTTATTAGACTCTAAATTTCATACTGAACATAATTGTAGAATACCATTTTTTGAAAATCATTACACTTTTTTAATTATTTAAGATTTACATAAACATTTTTAAAATATCCTTTTTCTAAAATTCATCGAAAATATGCGTACTATATATATCCGTTCATTTAAAAATCCATAAAATTCATCATAAGAAGAAATCTCAATTTTTATTTAAAACAAAGGATTACACAAGGCAGTTACGGTCTCCTTACATAGCCCCTTATCACACCAGCATAGGACCTAAGTGTAAGGTGTGATAAGGTGAGAGAATCTGAGGGAGGCTCAGCTAACATCGCATGAGTAGTAATTTCTATCAGTTTGAACTTCTCGCAAAGGCGATTCCGTTCTAGCTTCACACGATGAAGTTTGTCTTGGGTTTGGTCCAGAGCAAGGCCCAGTGGTACTACCTCCTTCCCAACTTCTGTTACATGGGCTTCGATCGGTCCAAGACTACTGGGTGAGGCCATCGAATCTTCTTTCTATAATAATTAACCAAGATTACTTGTATTTAGAGACAATAATCAAAACGTTTAGTTTCCAGCGGTCATATTGACCAATGGTCATATAACCGTCTAAACCCAACGGTCTCATTTTAATTATAATCATGTTATCAAATGAAACATTTTTGTTTAGTATAAAAATAAAATAAAATAACACATCAAATTAGGATACAAGATTTATTCAAAATTTCGGGTCGTTACATTCTTCCCCCCTTAAGAAATTGCGTCCTCACAATTTTTAAAATTGGGTTTTGAAATTTCATTGAAAGTCCCACATCGGAAAAGGAGTCAGTAAAATTATTACTTTAAAAGAAATAAAGGGAAGTACAAAGGTCACCCGAGTTAACCCACCCTAGGATTCCATGTAGGAAAACATGGACATGGAAGAAAAAACAAAGGGTCAAGTTCTGGGGGAGAGTGATAGAGAACATGATTAGTAGAAAGTTAACCATAAGAAAATCCCAAACTTATGATTTGTGTAAATAGTATTTGATTACCTAGTAGGAAACGTAAACCAACAACATTTTTGTTTTACGTTCCATTTCATAATTTTGAGGAATTCATTTACAACATAAAACAAAAACATAATAAAATGTACTTATCTTCATGTAGAGTTTCATCCTTTAATAAGTTTCTACCCAAAACAAATCTTTTCTCCAAACTATGAGCATTCAAAACTACTTGGTCTCATCAAAACACAAGAATCATCTTCTAGAGAATCACATAATCCACAAAAGATTAACTATCTATTTCTTTTATCTTTAAACATTATCCCAAAAATAGAAAGGGTAAGGTAAAACAACTCTTCAAAAAGAAAGAATCCCATATGAATGGAAACTACTTTTAAATCTTCAAAGTTCCATGGTACTACACATAGTTCATCATTGACCATTCCATAAATAACGGTCATTAATATTCCTCAAAATAAACCAAACTAATATTGAAACCCAAATACAAGAAGGATTTGATAACATAGTCTTCCAAAATAAACTTCATTGTTCATCTCCAAACAACATCAACCACTCATAACATCTTATAACAAAATTAGCTAACCTAAACATATTTTACCCAAGATAGGTTAGTCATTTCCATAAGTAACCTAAAATACTATAAGTCCACCTTAAATTCATTGATTCTTCAAAATATAAGTCAACCTTACTCCTGAAAGAAAATATCGTAGTAATCTATTTACCTCGATCATATAGAGTCCCCAAAATAATGAACGTCTTGCAAAATAATAATCATATTTTAATCCCCTAATCATCCCTGTCATATTAATACGACAATCGTCGCATTTCCTATCACATTGGTTGTTGGGACATGTTCTTCCATTTCCCGTCATTAACTAAGAAAAGAAACTATAATTAGGGGCTTAAATACTTAGCCAATAATCATGAAAAGGAAGCAAAATCATATAAGGATAACTTGTAGAAGAAAATTATACCCTAACTTGTGATCCCCTAGGTTCCCGTCTAGGTTATCCATGATCATATATTCTTATGTTAATCTTTATTTTATTTTATCTTTGTTCCTTTAACAATGGTTCATACTATGCTTATGAATTTACCAAAGCATATCCCCCGGGAGTATCGTAACCAAGAGTGCATCAAGGACCATTGTCGTGTACCAGTTCCCGTTCGAGTCTAGCTCAAAGAGGTTTTTTTGGGTTTTACCCCTTTGTACATCTGTGCCAGAGCCACCTGTACCTGCTCGTATCCAGACAGGGATGTATTTTCTTGGAAACCCCTTACTCAATACTCACCAAAATACCATGAAGATTTCCTATATTTTAACTTTTCTATTGGATTCTTCCTAAAGTTTTCATATCCTAATTTCCACAAATAACTAAACCATCCTTTGATACCAACTATATCATCCTTCCTTTTAATCAAATAATCATTCATTACATTTTACAAAACCGAGGATCTTTAAGGTTTAGTGTCTTGGAAACCAGGAACTTTAAACATGAAAACATAAAACATTCTTCTAAAACACTTTAAAGGATTCTCCTCATGTTCATCCTAGGTTCATTACTGCATCAGATAACCTGGGGACATACATCAAAAGAAAGGGTGAGCAAAAGGCCCAGTAAGGGAAACAAGAGAAACATTTTACATGTGAACTTGAGATACTTCAATAAGGTCATGAAAAGAACTTTAAGGCATGAGAATGAAATTATGAGGCATATCATAATAAAAATAACATTTTCATAACTTGAAGATGTGGATGCAACATTTAATATTGACAATCATTTCATTTCACCAAGGTCCATCCCCAAGGTGTCATTATAAATTACCAAGGTTATTCACCAAGGTATCAGTCTAAAAAGTCATCTCTAGAGATTTAGTCTTTACCCAATGCATTGGAGCGCTATCTGGGATCACCCTTGACATGTCTTTATTATCATGTGAGCCACATATATCATCATCAATCATTTTTTAAACAACCCATATAGCATAAAAGAAATGGGTTTCATTTCATATTCATAACATTTTAAAAACTGCTTTAATGACATGATCTTTATGTCACTTTAAACCCACAGAAAGGGAAAGCGGGTTTCATGTATGTATTTCCTAGAATTTAAAATATAACACTTTGATATATATGTGAATAACCCTTTATAAATAAGAGATTTGTTTATTAACTTAATAACATAAAATAATTTTGAGATAAAGAGGGAGGCATTTTGAGACGAAACTATGCAGCATAACGTCTATGATACATGGTTTTAGAAAAAGTTGGAAAGAGAGGGGACATGGGTCACCCACTCAAAAATGATACATAAAAAAGTAGGGGAAAAAAATATAAAGTATTTAAGAACATGGTAATGAAATTTTATTGATATACCATTTGAAACGAAGAACATGAAAGGAAGACAAAAAATAAGATTTCTCTTATGAGAATTCAGCAGCCTAACGACGTCACTTAAAACATCCAAAAATGGATTGACGATATCAAATAGGGTCTCTCATCATATGAACATAAATGATCAATATGATAGATATATAGATCATACCCCAACATTATAAAAAGGAACTTGAAAGACCTGGCATGAAAATAGATCTTGAAAATGAGAAGGGTGAAAGAACCCTTTAGAAATTCGACAGCCTAACGGCGTCACTTAAACTTCAACAAAAATGAATTGATGAGATCAAAGAGGGTCTCTCATAATATTAACATAAATGATCAGTATGATAGATTTAGATATCACACCCCAATATAATAAAAAGGAACTTGCAAGACATGAAATGGAATTAGAACATTGAAAAGGGAGAAAGGTGCAAGGACCACTTAAAAATTCAGCAGCCTAACGACGCCACTTAAACTTCAAAATACTGAATTGAAGAGATCAAATGGAGACTATCATCATATGGTAATAAAATATCAGTATGATAGATATAGATATCATACCCCAAAATAACAAAAAGTAACTTGAATGAATTGACAAGAAAGTAGAACTTCAAAATGAGAAGCGTGAAGAACCACTTAAAAATTTGGCAGCCTAACGGCGCCACTTAAAACTTCAAAATACTGAATTGTAGAGATCAAATGGGGTATCTCATAATATGGTCATAAAATATCAGTATGATATATATTGATATAATACCCCAACATAACAAAAAGGAACTTGATAGAATTGACATGAAAGTAGAACTTCAAAACGAGAAGGGTGAAGAACCACTTAAAAATTCGGCAGCCTAACGGCGCCACTTAAAACATTAAAATACTGAATTGAAGAGATAAAATGGGGTCACTCATCATATTACCATAAAATATAAGTATGATAAATTTAGAGATCATACCCCAACATAATAAAAAGGAACTTGAAATACTTTACCTGAAATAGATCTTGAAAATTGAGAAGGGAGAAAGAATCTGTTACAAAAATTTCGGCAGCCTAACGGCGCCACTTAAAACATCATAAAAAGAAATAATGAGAGTAATAGGGGATCTCTCATTATTTGAACATGAAAAGGGAAGTAAGAGGAGTATAAAAGAACACCCTTTAACATAAGAACATGAAGCATAAAATAAATTACATAAAAGATATTTCTTGAAAAGAAAGAGAGAGATCAGATCCCTTACCTTAAAACGTAACACTTAAAACTCAATGGTTGGGACCTTGAGGGCTTGGGGGGAACTTTGGGAGGACTCCTTGGGAGTTAATGAGACAAGAACTTCGTTGGGGAAGAGTGGGGAGTCATATGGATGAGAGGATGGCTTGATATTTATAGGGAAAGTGAGAGGACAAGGCATTAATGGCCAAGGGACACCTCATTAGTGGTTTTGGAAAAACCATGGGCTTGCCCATGGTATTGGCCACATGGGACACCTCATAACTTTTCTTACTATTCATAAGTCGACCATATTGATTACATACTTAATACATCATTTAATGATGTCATTAAACACCCGTAACTTAAAAACTGTGTTTTCACTATTCATCGATAATTCAACTTTCTCAGAATAATCCCAAAATTTCCCCTTAACCAAATATCAATGCTCTGATTTCAAAAATGAACTCCATTTTATAAAAATAATTTTAATTTAATTTTTTAAATAAATACACTATTCACCGAAAGTTCATTTTTTCAGAAAAAACCCCAAAAATTTCCATAACATAATATCGGTGCTCTAAGTTCTAAAATGAAATCCATTTTATAAAAATATTTTTTTAAAATATTTTTAATTTAATTTTTAATTAAAAAACACTATTCACTAGAAAAAACTAATACTTGAATAATAATTTATGAAACTGTTATTTAACCATTTTATTGAATCACATTACTTAATCAAGGTGCCTAGATTATATTAATACTTTCATTAAGTGAGATTACTAATCCATTTTGACACATTACTAATCCTAATCATAAAATCACTATTCATAATTTACTATTCATCATAAATCAAGTTGATCTTATTAGACTCTAAATTTCGTACTGAACATAATTGTAAAAGACCATTTTCTGAAAATCATTAAACATTTTTAATTATTTAAGGTTTACATAAACATTTTTAAAATATCCTTTTTCTAAAATTCATCAAAAATATGCATACTATATTTATCTGGTCATTTAAAAATTCATAAACTTCATCATAAGAAGAAATCCCAATTTTTTTTTTAAACAAAGGATTACACAAGGCAGTTACGGTCTCCTTACATAGCCCCTTATCACACTAGCATAGGACCTAAGTGTAAGGTGTGCTAAGGTGATAGAATCTGAGGGAGGCTCGGCTAACATCGCACGAGTAGTAATTTCTATCAGTTTGAAATTCTCGCAAAGGCAATTCCGTTCTACCTTCACACGATGAAGTTCGTCTTGGGTTTGGTCCAGAGCAAAGCCCAGTGGTGCTACCTCCTTCCCAAGTTCTGTTAGATGGGCTTCGATCGGTCCAAGACTACTGGGTGAGGCCATCGAATCTTCATTCTATAATAATTAACCGAGATTACTTGTATTTAGAGATAATAATCAAAACGTTTAGTTTCCAGCGGTCATATTGACCAATGGTCATATAACCGTCTAAACCCAACGGTCTCATTTTAATTATAATAATGTTATCAAATGAAACATTTTTGTTGCGTATAAAAATAAAATAAAATAACACATCAAATTAAGAAACAAGATTTATTCAAAATTTCTGGTCGTTACATACTGACTACTAGTGAAAATATCTAGAGGTGATCGTGGGGAGACTATACCCTATTATAAGATATGCACAATTGTATTCTCAGATAACAAACAATAAAAAATAGCCGATTTATTTTATAAATATATATCAATGTAGCGGAAGACTAAAAGTAACAAATATTATAAAAGTGGCCAACGCAAGAGTATAAAATCGATGAATGCATTTCATGGTGGTGATACATAACTGAAAGTAGAAAATAATATAGCATGCTTTACAACACAATATAATAATTAATAAAGGACAAAAAATCCCCACAGGTGATCCCTCTGAGAATCCTAAGATCCATTTTGGTCCTTTGATCATCACTCCCATGTACAAGCAATAAAACGGTAAATCTAAATCCTTAAATTATAAGTTGTACTCTGGTATCATGGGTACTCGACCTGGGTGTGAGATATAAATCTCAGTAGATTGGCACCCACAATGAATAACCCTATCTAGAAAATGCAATATAAATTAAGAAGTGTTCCTTATAAAATAAATGAAAAATTATGAAAAATTAATAATATTTACTTGGTCCATGTCCTTAACAGACACCTATCCCAAATCACCCTTTTCAGACTATGTTGGAAATTATAAAATAGGTACATGTGAAATCATTATCTGTGTACTAGTTCCAAAATTTATAAGGAAACTCAAAGTGGTGCACCTCCAATATTAGGCTAAGGCTTGGTGGGTAATCCCCATGTCATTACATAAGTATGCTAATATGCAAGATATAAAATTCACATGTACATAATCTATTATAAATAGAAGAAACAAGTATAGATTAAGCAAATAACCCATGTAATCAATCAATGTAGTTCAATCAATCTATTAAAACCTGTATTGGAGACTGATTCCATCATTGATTTATCGCTATGGTACATCCATTCAAAATATCCAATTCCATAGAGCCTATCCTAGGAGATCCTTTCGAAGGTCAAAGTATCACTCAAGGTATGGTAACCACGAGTCTATCTTAGGTATCACATGTAAGGGATAGAGTATCGCCCTTGGATGGGCCAAACCATCTTGCTAATGGGACCATCCTTAGTTCTCCCTTAGGGAACTAGTATCACCAAATAGTATAATAGAAACCATGAGGGAGATCTTTTCTAGAAAACCTAAACAATGCTTTCCTAACACATCATGGTTTAACCACATGAGCATGGGAGTCCATCCATGAATCCTTAATATGAAAACCATGTTCTCTCATGACTTGTATCAAGTGTACCATAGTTTCCAAGCAACATTTAAAGGAATAAATTTATACATAAATCACATGGAAAGAATATACATAAATCGTGCTATCAAATGAGCACTGTTTTCCACAAGCAATTTAATCAATCAAGTAAAACAATAGAAATTAAGCCATCATTATGGAATCAGGCATTGCGAAAAAAATAAACTGAAATATCCAAAGCATATTAACTAGGTAAGTATATAATTGAAACCAATAAACACGGGCATAAGAATTAAGAACATTCAAAAGAAATTTGATACAATCAAAGGTTTCATGGCATCTACATTCGCCTAAATACAAGTTATTAAAGTAATTTAAATAAAACAATATAACAAGCTTATCCAAGCATGGAATTCAAATCAATCCATTACTATATAATTATAATATAATACATAAGGAAATACCTCTTTTTCAATTCATTGGAAAAGTTATAATCTATTAAGAATTTTCAATCCACAAAGAGCATTTTAATTAAACAAAATAGAGGTAATGGTTTAACCATCCTACATATATGTCAACCATTTACATATTTAAAATTATCACAAGTCGTTCTTATTAAATTTACCAGAGGCATGGTCATACCGCCCTATTCCATTCCATTTCAAACTAACAATTTAACCTAGGAATGTTCACAAGACCTCTAAAACAAGTAATTTAACTATTGTAATACATTCCATTTAGTTAACTATCAGGGTTAAAAGGTAACATATATGGTACCACTATCATATTGGAATTTACCTACATGAGAAAATACCAATAATTAAGAAATCTATTCTAGTTACATAACATCCCAAGTACATAAGAGGAACTTTTGTTCAATGAAACATGAATAATGGAAGGGGAAGTTCTATCATGCCATATATCAAACACTAACATAAAGGAATATGGAAAAATCAATCCATAACGATGTAGGATATCAATCACTATCATTACTTTATATCTTGAAGACATCACACCTCAACAGAGGGATTTTATTAATAAATTATGACATTGTTTTACAAACAATTATTTATCACCATTAAGAATTTCAATAACTTTATCAAAATAGGGATTTGAACTAAGACATACTGAATTAGATAAAATATAATAACGATATAATAATCAATTAATTAATTAATTACCAAAATTAAAGGACATGGAATGGGACCCTGCCTCAAAGGAGGCCAAGACGAGACTTCAGACCTTGACTCATTCTAACTCCGTGTTGTTGCTACACCCTTCGAGCAGATTCCCCATCATATATATATTTAAGTACACCAATTCCCTATGCACACATCTTCATAGCCATGAACATGTGCACGGGGTCCTTAAAATATTCTTTTATGCATACGATCGTCTTTTCTTACCTACATATGCATTTTCATATATATACATAGGAAAACCTATACCCATACATATATACCCACTACCATGGGTGAATATACACATGATGGGAAACCTACATATATATATATATACCAACCAATGCATACACATTCATTTCACCTCATCTCTGGTGACTCGACAGAAAACGGCAGGGCCAATGCACTTAAGAAAAAACATTGGTAATTAATAAAATACAAAACCCCCATTTAATAATTTAGTATGAAAGAAGAAAAAAGTAAAAACAACCTCATTTTGTTGAGGAGAAGTCCAAAATACACTTAACTAATTTTTATTTGGTAGCGGTTTTTGAAACATGAGCATGGAAGACCCAAGGGACACATCACATAACCAAACATTGGGTGAGAATATGAAATACAACCAACCATAAACCTAGGGTTTGGCGGAACCTCACTGGGGGATGGGAAGACCAAAACACATTTGGAAAAGGAGAGGATAGGTCTACCTGAGTCATTACCTTGAAGGATATAATGGGTAATTGGGATAAAATAATAGTATAAAAGGACACCAAGAGTGGGATAGAGGGAGTGTGTCATTCATACAGGAGAAGAAGGGGGAGGGGGCCTCATCATGCACTGGGTAAGGGGAATTGGGTAAGATACATCCCTTTGGGGTTTCAAAAAAAACACGAAAAAACAATAATAATAATAATAATAATAAATATCATCATCATCACAATAATAATATTATTTTTTTAATAAATCATTTATTTTATTTTTATTTTTATTTTAATAACATATAATATAATTTATTAAAAGATACAAAGTGTAGTGTTTTGACTCTTGGATAAAAATTAAGTTCCACAACCTGGTTTTAAAAAGGGTCTTCCCCGAAAATGAAAAATATAAATTCTCCTGGAATTTTTTATTCAGTCATTTCAAAACATGGTACCTTTCAGTTATATGCACATGGATCTCTGGATATAAAATCCAAATTATTTTTATTGGTATTCCATGTA
Organism: Viscum album; assembly: GCA_963277665.1. Lineage (NCBI taxonomy): Eukaryota > Viridiplantae > Streptophyta > Magnoliopsida > Santalales > Viscaceae > Viscum > Viscum album. Next base: position 82,987,922 of record OY728129.1, read on the forward strand.
TGATTTATAATGGACAGAGGTATATTAAACGGTTAATGGGTTGTGATGGCTTCAGGTATAATACCTTATGTATGATATATGTGATACATGTTGTGGAGGATACTTGAAACTACTTACTTACCATATTGAGATATATATGGGATTTGTGGATGATTTGATACAAAAGATTCATGTTATGATACATTAGCCTAGGAATATTCCGGATGGTTTCTTTTGGAGAGAGATGGTTCTGGACATGATATATTGGGGAAAAGTAGAAAACTAGTGGTGAAGTGGTTGTGGGGTATCTTTTTTTTTTGAAATTATTGTAAATTATCTCTTACATTCTTTACTTATTGGGAGATGTCTATGGTGAGGATTGGAATATATTATATATGATGATTTTCCCTTAATTTTTTCATTGGGATATAGTATTCATTATTTATCTTATATATGAGGGAATTTGATAAGTATCATACTCAATATATCTATTATTCAAACCCTGTGTATATATGAATTATTTTTCTAGTTAGCAAGAGTAGGTAGGGGATCATTCTATACATTACATGATCATGGTTATTCAAGATATTTTTGGGCTTCAATTTTTTTTCTTAGGCTATCATATGGTAAATTTATTTCCCTTTCCACTTATTTTTCTTTTTATGACATTACAATCAAGTATTTGGGTTTTATTTTACTACAGATATGACGGATTTTAGTGGTGAACTTTTCATATCTCTATCTCCTCGTATTCTTATAGTGGGAAAATGCCTCCCATTTTTATGTATGATTCACCCTTCCTGATTTTCACCTACACATGGCTATTAGATATAATCTTCAAGTGGTTTCCATCCTTCTTCAAATAGTTTCATCATGTTAGGGTACCTTTGGGGGGATGGATTATGAAAGAGTGGTATCATTGGTTCAGGTTGAGGGATATGATGGATATTGGAGTTAAGCACATGTGAGGATAGTATGGGTTTATAGTGATATAGATTCAAAAAAGTTTTATAAGTGATGTAAAGAAGGTGGACTAGCTAAGAAAGTGATATTTAGGCCCCTCTATGATATGATGTATAAACCATTATGTTTACCAAGAATACTAAGTGAAGTGATACTAGTTGTAGGGTAGATACCTTAGAAGGTATTATCCTTTATTCTTCTTTTCACCTGATTTTTAAACTATAAAAACATGGGATTATGTCAAACCATAAATAATTAAATAATTAATTAATTTTAAATATTTATCTTACAGGTTTGATATTATCTAACAAATTTTTCTTTTTCATATATAGATTCAGGTTGACATCCACATCACGTTCATATGCAAAATATTTAGTAGAATGTGAGAGTAGATCGCCGCAAAGTTGATTTGGTTGGAGGAGTTTGAGATATCATTCATTTTTATACATGCTCAGAATGAGAATTGGGATTCATTGAATATAATTATGCATCATGGCATAGTGAGGAAGTGTTGGATCTTGTTCCCCAAGTAATATGACAAGTTGGAGGTCGCATAGGAGAAGTTCAGGAACCCGTTCTAAGAGGAGTTTCTTTTTTTATTGAAGTAAACCAGTCATTGGGAGATTCTTACCACTAAAAAGGGAGTTACATCATGCTTCAATTAAATATCAATTTTTGGAACCATACCCTTTATGTTTCAAACTTATTTCTGGATTATATGACCATGGTGAGGTGTTTCAATGATGCATTACATCTACATAGGTTGTAAAAGGTAACCCTGCTTATGTTGTAGATATATCTCCAGGTGATGGTTGGAGAAGAGGTTCATGAGAGGATATTTTCTTGTACCAGGTTATCATGAGAGGGCAGTAGTCCATATTCCTTATGTAGAATATATGAGGTTTTGGGTTTTCATTTTCCATGATAAAAGATACTTTAGACCACTAGGTGTAGGTCCCCACCCTCGTCATATTGTTTCTATTGGGAGTGGAGGCTCTTAAGAATTTTCTAATGGATCAAATTATTTTTTCATGTGGATGATAGGGGTATTAGTAAGGGGAGTGCTTGAACATTTTGGGAAGGAAACATGCACTAGTTGTTTAACTTTATGTTTATCTATTAGGGTAATTTCAACTAAGGAAGTAGCATAATGATGCTCTACTGTGTGATCATTATATTTGGGATGAGGTACAATAAGAATAGTTTTTATATTATCCTATAACATAGTGAGTATATCCAAGTCATGTTTGTGGTTATAATCGAGGTAAATGTGGTCATGCAGTAGGTCATCACTAGCTTCATGCTCTATCTTTTTCTGTGTTGGGGGAGACATATATCATTTGAGGTTCCCTTCACTTGTTTTCTACTTGGGTGTATATATTTTTTAGGGGGAACACACCTTTCCATATCACCAATCTGAGTCCATTCTTTGGGAATTGAGGTTGGGATATATTTAGTCCCCATATCATTGACTATTTGAGTTGGAGGTTTATCTTATTTGTATGAATTAGGTAGATAATATGATCTAATTTTGGGGAAAACCTCTCTTAGGGATACATCCTATATTAATAGATATAGATTCAAAAAATCATCCACCATTTAGACTGGTTTGATTTTGTACATGATATTGATCATTTCATCAGGATACTAATTTATTTATGTGATTTTAATGGAGATCCTAGAGTTTTGGTTGATTTGAAGGACCCTCAGGTGGGTCAGTGAAGAGTTTCATTCTTGTCTTTATTGATGGAAATACTTGTATTAAGTCCATTACATTTTCATTAGTTGGTGTTTCCCAAGGTTATGGAATATTTTCCTAATTTTTTTACAAATTTGGTTGTGCATATACCCCTCAACAGGATTTCAAGTTTAGGATTTTTCTATGGGTATGTGATTCTATTATTTTGATGTCTCTGAATATGATAACTGCTTCTGATTTTGTGAGATCTATGAGTATATCATAAATATTTATTATAGTGATGTTTTTTATGGAATAGTCTTTCACCTGGTGGTGCAACAATTATATTCATAAAGAAGGATGATGGCACTTTTTATCCTTGTATTAATTATCATCTCTTGAATCAGGTGATAGTGATGAACCACAATCCAATTCCATGGATAAAAGAATTATTAAATCACTAAAAAATCTAGTTTCACCTCAATGATTTATTTTTGGAAGGGATATCATCAGATGATAGTGAAATATGAGGTTGTTTGGAATAATTAAATCTGACGTCATTATAGTTAATATGAGTATTTTATGATCTCATTCGATGTGACAAATCCACCAGACATGTTCATGGGCCAATTGAACATATTTTTTAGGTGTTTTTGGATAGGTTCATGGTGGTTTTATTTGACTACATCCTTATGTACTCTATGATAGAAAAGAAAATGTTTTGTTTCAGTAGTCAATTCGGGGAGTTTTTCATTATCAGTAGCTATTTATGAAGTTTTCCACTTTTTATTTCTAGGCTCTTGAAGTTCATTTATTAGTACATGTCATATATCCCTATGAAAATTATTCTTTTATCCTTTGAAGATCGACGTAGTAATTTCTTGGGAAGACCACAATAGTATTAAAAAAAGTGAAGATTTTACTATATCTTCTAGAATATAATAGGAGGTTTGTACCTAATTTCTCTTGGGTTACAAATCATATGAAAATATTTACCCAAATGGTTTTGGAAATCTTTTGGACTGAATAGTGTTAGATAAATTTCCAGTACTTAAAGAAGAATTTGGTCAGCACTCCAGTTCTTCATGTTCCAAAGGATGGAGTTCATTTCAAGGTTTTCTATCATGATAATAATCATGGATTGGGATGTGTTATAATTCAATATAGAGTAGTTTTATAACACCCCGACCTCGGTTACCCAGAGTCGGTGCATTATTACGTAATAATGGCATGATCACAACAGATCAAGTCTCGGAAGACCGATTAGTTTAGTAGCCTTGGAAACACTAGATACATTCATAAATGTTACATAATATCATAAAGTGAAAAACTATAATTACATAGTCTCCATAGTCCACACTCATATCCCCTTCAAACTATCCCTACAGGTCAGTCATAAAATATTTCTTCACATCCTGGGAAAAATAAAACATTGAAAGGGGTGAGCTCCGATGCTCAGTAAGGATAACCATATAGCGGAAACTTTCATGAATAAACATAAAAATTTAATGCAATGCATAACTAAAACAAAAGAATTTTATACTTGAACTTCAGCATCACATGGAAAAAGTAAAATGAAATAATTTCATTTACTTTTTTCATATGGATATTCTTCTAGTCGAATAATCACATCAAATATCAATAACCACTGTCATAATGATGGAATGCATAATACCAGACTATCATAACCACGTAGCCAAGGCCTCGTGCCAAGACTACAAATAAGATTGTGTCAAGGCCTCAAGCCAAGGCACTAGTTAGTCTCTTGAGACCTACCGATGCATCGTGGAGCTATAGCGGGCTCCACCCATCACTTATTATGTCCAATGCATTCCTTATTTTAAAAGGTTTAAACATATCATAAACCATAACATAATCGTATCACATAAAACATGCATAAAGGAAACATAAAATTTCCACATTTCAATCACAATATATCAATAAAAACCTTGATATAATAAAACCATTTTCAATACCAAATAAAAGGAAAGTAAAACTTGGTATTTATTTTTCATTTTAAAAAGGTTATGGATTGTAGAGGAAGTCGAAACTCAAATAAGGGTCACAGTGGTGAAGAAGTTGTTGTCACCGCATACGTAAGAAAAAAACACTCCTTTTGTCGTTTAGTAAAAAAGCTTCATATAAAAATATTCCTTTTGAATAAAAGTAAAAGTCAAACGGGTTTATACACCGTATAAAAGAATGTTGCGTATAAAACAAAATATGCCTCAATGAAAGGAGATTGAGAAAAAGTCCCTTACCTCATGTCTGACATGACTCGACCGTTCTTTAACCTCCTGAATAATAAAATAGAGATAATTTATAATTTCTTAAGAACCTTTTTCAAGTTCATAATTCCTTTTATATCACTTATTACCATGTTATGAACATTATGTAATTGTTTAAGTTAATAACGGTCATTTTGTAGATCTTTGGTACTTGAGTCAAAAATAAACTTCTAATAATTACAAGTTGTTCATGTGGTAAAATATCCACTCTATCCAAAAATTATATTCATGATGTAGATATCATATATATCATATATATCCATTATATATATGCATTTATAATATTACATAACATTTAGATGTAAGAAATGAAATGCAACGTTCATGGAGACGGTAAGCCGTACGTACGCATGAACGCTACTTTCATTTCTATTTCGTATTTAATGAAATGAGAACATAATGATAAAAATTGTATTATAATTCCAGTATAATATCATATATAATATCATTTACTCAATCCTTTACACGTCCCACATATGGCATTAATGATTCAAATCACTTTGAGGGGGCGGTAGTCGGCACTTCCTAAAATGAAATTATCGCGTTTATGCATAAGGGAAATCATAAAGGTATTCCATAAATGAAAAATAAATAATAATAAGAAAAAAATAAACATAATATATATCATATATAAATATAGTGACCTCTTAATGGCCACCATGAGAGGTGTTAAAAGAAGATTGAACAATCATCGTTTCATGAGGCAGTAATTCGCCACCCACAGAAACAGTATGTTCATTAACCATTAGACAAAGGCATGTGTAAGTGTAAATAAATTTATTCTCATAAAAACATCCTAGTATATTGAATATACTGTTGTTCTTACAAAATAAAGGAATAAAAAGATTTTAAGGGTTTGGAGAAGCAAAATAAAACAAAAGAACATAAGAGAAGACATTACCTTAAAATCGGGTAACTCTTTTTGATTTGAGCCAAAGGCTTCCTTGGGAAGTATTAATTCCAAATTTAGGTTTCTATGAGTAATAGAGGTATGTTTATAGAGTAGTTGGCCAGAGTTTGGCTGAGCCAAATGGATTTTATGGTGTGAATAAGGTGGTAGAGGTGGGGGCCTTTTATAAGAGGAGAGGAGGGGCACTCTTGGAAAGTCATTAAATGTTAAATTATTATATAATGAATTTAGGATTTTAAAGGTCAGAAAATTATATATTTCGTGGATAAGGTGATAAGGGTTTTAAAGATACTCATCCAATAGGTTTTTGAGAACTGTAAGTCTTAGATCTTACATTATCTTTTCATTTTATTTAAATCGTTAATTAATGATGTAATCGATGCATCATCATAGTGTCATAAAAAATTTAATTTATTTAATGTCTAAAACTTATAAAAAAACTATCATGATGTAGTAGTTCTTTTTAACATTCCAATTAATATTTACAGTCGAAATTTTAACTTATATAACCTCATGTAATAATTGTTTTTGTAAAACAACACATGTTTGTGACAATTTTATTTTGACTTTAAATAAAAAGTTATTAATGTAATTTTCTTACCCAAGTGGCTCCATGGGGTCCCCAAGTTGACCCATGGATTTTAATGGTTGGACATGACTCATCCAATAAGGGTAGTACAAGTGTATAGGTAATTTCATATTATTATATAATTATATTTACCTTAAATTACATTAATTACCTTTAATCGCGATTAATAAAACTTAAAAGTTACTATTCACCAAAAATTATTTTAATCCCATTGAACCACATTTTACTACCTAATAACAATGATGTATGTCATATTTTTGAAATTAAAATCACAAAGTTGGTAAATTTTCATTTAAACGAAAAATCAGTTTTTTAACTACCACATAGTGGTTTCACTATTCATCCAAAATCGATGTTTTTCCGAAAAATACAATAAATTCACTCTAAGATGTATTTGATATTACAAATTAAAAAATTATGTCCATTTTACCAAATTCAAAAAATAAAGGTTTCATTAATTATTTTTATAATTAATTCTTGTTGTCAAAACAAATAGCGTGTTTTTAAGAAATAATATCAATCAAAAGATTGACAATTGTTTATGTTTAATTTCAAAGTGAAATTAATTTTAATGACCCCCATTTGATAAAATGGTAAAATTATATTATAATTATACTTTAAAACCACTCAATAGTATACTTTATCACTATAAATTATTTTGATTAAAAAGGTTGTTTTTAAGTATTTTTCACCATTCATCGAAAATTTGAAGTTCTCGGAAAAATACAAAAAATTCAACACAGGCTAATTACGATATTCTAAATTCAAAATTGAAGTCCATTTTGAAATATAAAATTTATATAATTTCAAAAAATGGGGATTACTATTCATATGGATACTTTGATTGGTCGCGGTGTGTTAGAATCTTGAACTTGCGTACAATGCAAGCTATTGCATTATTGAAAGAGAATCGTACCGTGGAAGAATGGGGTGTTACATTCTCCCCTCCTTCAATAAATTTCATCCTCTCAATTTGAAAATGTTCTTAGAAAATAAAAGGATGAAAATAGAAAAAACATTTGTGGAAAATCCACATCAGAAATAAGGTTAATAAAATTTAGCCTTAATAAGAGGGAAAGGGAAACGAAAAAGTCACCACCAAATTATGATCTCGATTAGGAGAAAATTGGTGGAAATTAGAGACAAATAATTGGAGGAAAAATGTAAATATTTTTAGGGAGTGATTTTGGTCATCAATCACAAACAAGTTTAAAATTGAGGGCCTCAAAGCCTTCAATCTATGTTGACTTAAAATATCATTAGTTCAACAAATCATAATGTATTAGGATAACACTTTTTTTTATATCCCTTTCCTAAATTTTGAGAATTAATTTATTTATAGAATAAAAGATAGGTATATATATATATATTCTTGACAAGTATAGTTTCAACCTTCAACTAATTTCTACCACAAACTCATCTTTCACTAAAACAGATAATAAAACTCAAAAATATTATATTTATCCTAATTGTACAAGGTTCAAAATATTAACACATACCATTTAGATTAGTAAAACTATTTTGTAATAACCAGGGACTTCATGTAGGCTAGTGGTAGGTAATAAAGGTCTATCGCACTATAGTTGTGGGTTCGATTCCTACAGCTTTGTCCAACGTGACGGGTTATCCCATGACCTGCAGGTTGTCCTTTTCCTAAAACTATAATATTATAATATTCCAAAAACAATCTTCAGAAATTTTTTAACCATAAATAATACTATCCATAGTTCAACTTAATCCATTCCAAACCTTTATATATATCCAAAATACCTCTTTCCAGACTTTCTCTAAAAGGTCTCTAAATTCAAAAATCAATTGTAACATCAGATTCCCCCAAAAAATTAATGTTTCTCTTATTTTCACTTACTAAAAATATTATTACCTTCATCATATTAAAACCTTAATGAAAACAACAAGTACTGCAGTACAGTCTTTATATATATCACATTATTCTTATAACCAGAATATAATCCTTGAGTCCAAAAACACAAATACAATAATTATTCAACTTCATCTGTAATAACAACATAAGCTTGTCCTTGCTCCCATGGCCTTTTCTGAGATAAGTTTCCTTGGCGCTTGGGGCATTCATTTGCATAATTCTCAATTTCTCTACAATTGTAGCATTCAACATTGACAGCCTCTTACTTTCCCTTGAAATCACGAGCCTGGTGACCTTTTTCTCCACATTTATAACAAACTCCCATTGCTTTTAGGAAAGTACCAGGGTGATTCTTCCAACAATTATTGCATAATGGAAAATCCTTCTTTCCCTTTTTACCTTTATGTGTCTCTTGTTCGATCGTTCTCTTCTTCTCTTGCTTTACTTTATTTTCATAAGATTTATAGAATTCCTTTTCACTCTTGATAGAACACGAAACAATATCTTCGTACGTTGAGAAAGATTGTGATACTAAAGCTCAGCGGAGAAATGGTTTTAACCCATCAAAGAAACGACCAATATTAATTCTTGGGTTACGTAAATAATATGCAGCATTCCTTGCTAACCTTGTAATGTTAGCGTCATTCTTTGCCACATTCTCATCCTCCTTTTGTCTCAGACTCAAAAATTTCCTTTCCATATCTGCTCGATGGTCATGAGGATAGTATTTTCATAAGAAAATCTCTTTAAAATATCTCTATTCCATACTTGGTACTTCTTAATCTTCCTTTGTATTTTGAAACAATGACCACCGTTGATCTGCATCTCCAGTGAGGCGGTCAACTGTCATGACAACTTTTTCCCTTTCACTACTCCCTAAAGCCTGAAATATTTTCTCTAGGGAATTTATTTGTTCCTCATATACTAAGGGATTTTTACTCCCATTGAATGTTAGTGGATTTTGCCTCATGAAGCGGTCTAACATTGATCATCCACGTTGCGGATAAGGGTGATCCATACGAGTAAGGTTATTATTCATAACCTAGGTGATTTGTCCCAATATGGTGATAAGATTATCAGCACCAGTTGTATCACCAGCTCCATTATAATTATCTTTAGAAGGAGGGAAATCCCTAAAAGGAGTGCATGCATTGATACAGTTTGCATTCCTTCCACTAGGCGCCATTTCTAAAAAATGTCATAAACTAGATTAGTTTATGAATCAAAATACATAATTCCATACTTGTAAAACACTTAACATAAATTGAACAGTTTATGGATAGAATCCATAATCATAAAAAAAATTCTTTAAGGAAGTATATACTCATAAAGCCTTCAAAATGGTTTGTAAAGAAAATTGGAATTATCCTAAGCATATCCCCCGGGAGTGTCGTAACCATGAGTGCAGCAAGGCCCGTTTTCATGCACCAGTTCCCATTTGAGTCTAGCTGAAAGCGGTGTTTTTGGGTTTTACCCCTAGGTACATCTGTGTCAGAGCCGCCTCTTCCTGCTCGTATCCAGAATGGGATGTATTGCTTGAAAAACTCACAAAATCTCTATAATACCAAAATTCTAGGAAGTTCTTCTATACTAATCCTCAAAGTCTATCTTAGGGATATGTGCTCTAATAAGAGTTTTTATAAATCTAGCTTCCAATGCTAGAACTAAACTGCCTCTGATACCAACTGTAACGCCCCGACCCAAGTTACCCAGAGTCGGTGCATTATTACGTTACAATGGCATGATCACAAAGATCATGTCTCGCAAGACCTATTAGTTTATTAGCATTGGAAACACTAGATACATTCATAAATGTTACATTACATCATAAAGTGAAAAACTAAAATAACATAGCCTCTATAGTCCACACTAATATCCCCTTCAAAATATCCCTGCAGGTCAGTCATAAAATATTTCTTCACATCCTGGGAAAAATAGAACATTTAAAGGGGTGAGCTCAGATGCTCAGTAAGGATAACAATATAGCAGGAATGTTCATGAATAAACATAAACATTTAAGGAAATTCATAACTAAAAAAAAGCCTATTAAATTTGAACTTCATCATCATATGGAAAAAGTAAAATGAGTTAATTCAATTTACTTATTCACATGGATATTCTACTAGTCGAATAATCACATGCAATATCAATAACAACTTTCATAATGATGGAATTCATAATGCCAGACTATCATAACCACGTATCCATGGCCTCTTTCCAAGACTAAAAATAATATTTTGTCAAGGCCTCATGCCAAGACACTAGTTTGTCTCATGAGACCTACCGATGCATCGAGGAGCTATAGCGGGCTCCACCCGTCACTTATTAAGTCCAATTCTTTCCTTATATGAAAAGGTTTAAACATATCATAAATCATAACATAATTGTATCACATAAAACATGAATAAAGGAAACATAACATTTCCACATTTCAATCACATGATATCAATACGACACATTGATATAATAATACCATTTTAAATACCAAATAAAAAAAATGTAAAACTTGGTATTTATTTTTCATTTTAAAAAATTTATGGCTTGTAGAGGAAGCCGAAACTCAAATAATGGTCATGGCGGCAGAGAAGTTGTTGTCACCGCATACGTAAGAAAAAAATTCCTTTTTTCATTAAGTAAAAATTATTTGTATAAAAAGATTCCTTTTGAATAAAATTAAAAGTCAAATGGGTTTATACACCGCATAAATGAATGTTGTGTATAAAACAAAATATGCCTCAATGAAAGGATATTGAGATGAATTCCCTTACCTCGTGTCCGACTTCACTCGACCATTCTTTAACCTCCTGAATAATAGAATAGAGTTAATTTATAATTTCTTAAAAACCTTTTCAAGTTCATTATTCCTTTTATATCACTTATTACCATGTTATGAACATTATGTAATTATTTAAGTTAATAACAGTCATTTTGTCGATCTTTGGTACTTGAGTCAAAAATAAACATTTTATAATTAAAAGTTGTTCATGTGGTAAAATATATGTTATATGAAAAATTATATTCATGATGTAGATATAATATATAACATATATATCAAGTATATATATGCATTTATAATATTACATAACATTTAGAGGTAAGAAATGAAATGCACCGTTCATGGAGACGGTAAGCCGTACGTACGCATGAACACTACTTTAATTTATATTTCATATTTAATGGAATGATAACATAATGATATAAATATGTATTATAATTCTAGTATAATATCATATATAATATCATTTACTCCATCCTTTACATGTCCATCATATGGCATTAACGATTCAAATCACTTTGAGGGGGCGGTAGTCCGCACTTCCTAAAATGAAATTATTGCGTTTACCCATAATGGAAATCATAAAGGTTTTCCATAAATGAAAAATGCAAGAGAATAAGGAAAACATAAACGTAATATATATCATATATAAATATAGCGACATCTTAATGGCCACCATGAGAGGTGTTAAAAGAATATTGAACAATCATCGTTTCGTGAGGCAGTAATTTTCCACCCACAGAAACAGTATGTTCTTTAACCATTAGACGAAGGTATGTGTAAATTTAAATCACATCCTTCTCATAACAACATCCTAGTATATTTAATATACTTTTTTTGTTACAAAAGAAATTAATAATAAGAGTTTAAGGGGTTGGAAAAGCAAAATAAAACAAAAGAACATAAGAGAAGACATTACCTTAAAACCTGGTAACTCTTTTTGATTTGAGCCAAAGGAATCCTTGGGAAGACTTTGGCCCAATGTTAGGATTCTAGGAGTAATAGAGGAAAGTTTAGAGAGTATTTGGTCAGAGGTTGGATGAACCAAATGGATTTTATGGTGTGAATAAGGTGGTAGAGGTGGGGGCCTTTTATAAGAGGAGAGGAGATGCACTCTTGGAAAGTCCTGAAATGATGCATTATTATATAATGTGTTTCAGATTTTAAAGTTCCCAAAATTATATATTTCTATGATAAGGTGATAATGGTTCGAAATATATTCATCCAATAGGTTTTTGACAAGTTTATGTTTTATATTTTAAACTATCTTTTCATTTTCTTTAAATCGTTAATTAATGAGGTAATTGCTGCATCATCATAGTGTCATAAAAAATATAATTTATTTAATGTCTGAAAATTATAAAAAAAATATCATGATGTAGGAAAACATTTTATATTTTCAATTAATTTTTATTGTCTTAATGTTATCTTATATAACCCCATGTAATATTTTTTTTAGTAAAACAACACATGTTTGTGACAATTTTATTTTTACTTTAAATAAAAAGTTATTAATGTCATTTTCTTACCCAAGTGGCTCCATGGGGTCCCCAAGTTGACCCATGGATTTTATTGGTCGGCCATGACTCATCCAATAATGGTAGGACAAGTGTAAAGGTAATTTCATATTATTATATCATAATATTTACCTTAAATTACACTAATTACCTTTAATCACGATTAATAATACATAAAAGTTACTATTCACCAAAAGTTATTTTAATCCCATTGAACCAAATTTTACTTCTTAATATCAATGATGTATGTCGGATTTTTGAAATTCAATTCACAGAGGTGGTAAAAATTCATTTAAACGAAAAATCAGTTTTTTTAACTACTACTTAGTGGTTTCACTATTCATCAAAAATCGATGTTTTTCAGAAAAATACCAAAAAATGAATCTAAGTTATATTTGATATTACAAATTCAAAAATTATTTCCATTTTACCAAATTCAAAACATAAATGTTTCATTAATTATTTTTTTAATTAATTCTCATTGTCAAAACAAATAGCGTGTTTTTAAGAAAGAATATCAATCAAAAGATTGACAATTGTTTATGTCCAATTTCAAAGTGAAATTTATTCTAATGACCACCATTGGATAAAATGGTAAAACTATATTATAATTATACTTTAAAACCACTCAATAGTATAATTTATCACTATAAATTATTTTGATTGAAAAGGTTTTTTTTAAGTATTTTTTACTATTCATCAAAAATTTGAAGTTCTCGGAAAAATACAAAAAATTCAACATAGGCTAATTCCGATATTCAAAATCCAAAAATGAAGTCTATTTTGAAATATAAAATTTAAATAATTTCAAAAAGTGGGTATTACTATTCATACGGCTACTTTGATTGGTCGCGGTGTGTTAGAATCTCAATCTTGCGTACAATACAAGCTATTGCATTATTGAAAGAGAACCGTACCATGTAATCTTGGGGTGTTACAAGTTTTTTCTTATAGATCTCATTAGTTATGTCCCCATTATCAAAACACAACTAAAAAAGATCTCAATTTTTAAATAGTCATGTTATCCTTGAATTTTTTGTGTCATTACCTCGTTTATGAGTGTTTTTGACAAACCATAAGAGATTGAGGTATGCTTTTCCCCAGTTAAACTGGAATATGAGATAGTAGAGGATGAAAAAATTCATATACGATTATTAATATGATATTTTTTATACAATGGGAAAGGGAAATATTTTTGTTGATGTGTTGAGTAGAATTCATGTAGTGAAGTCATCAATCCATGTAGTGATTCATGGAGACTAGTCGAAGAGATATCAAGGATTCATCATGATATATGAGTGATTAAAGGAATTTTTTCACTTTTTTAGATGTCATTGAAAATGTATTTAGTGTATGAGGTAGAGAAGTCCTAGTTGGGGGATTCTGAGGTGGAGTTCTAGAGAGACAATGTTTCTTTTATGGATTCCTCAGATAGTTGGTCTATGAATGAACGAAATAGGGTGTTGTTTTAAGGGAATAATTATATACCTTTGGTGATGCATGAGATTGTCCACTATTAGTTCCACATCTCACCCTTGGTGGTATATCCTAGTATGAGAAAATATTTTTCTAGATATAAGTGGTCATAATTGGTGGCCAGGTTTAAAACATGCTGTTATAAATTATGTGTCTCATTGTTTTTTCTTATAGAAGGTGATGGTTGAGTACCATGTTACTAGTGGTTTAAAATATCTTTTAAATGTTAAAAAATGGATTTGGGGGACATAAATATGGACTTAACTACTAATTTACCTCAATCCTAGGATGAATTTGATTCTATACTGGTTATTGTGGTTTTTTTGATGAAATCAACCAACTTAAAGGTGGTCAAGCATTTGATTTCATTGAATGTATTGTTGATGAAATATCTAGAGGAGGAAGATAGAATCCACATAGTCTCATGGAATATCATCTCTAATCATGATAATCATTTTAACTTATTGGTGTGAAGAGGTGTCTAGTAAGTTTTTTTCTCTTAGTTTTTCCTTTGAAAAAAATTATAATCCATATATAGATGTGAGGATAGAACAAACTATTCAGATTCTTCATGAAATTTTGTAATATTATGTCCTAGATTTTGGAGGTTTTTGGATGAAGCACCTATCCTTGGTTTTCTTCTCTTATAATAATAGTTTCTACTCCGTCATTAGTATGTTTCCATTTGAATCATTTTATGGATAACCATTTTATTCTCTATTGACCTTCACTCATTTTGAATGTTCATTAATTCAATGGTACGAGTTAGGTAAGACCATGATAGAGATGGTTTTAGGGATTTGAGAGATAATAAAGATGGTTTAAGATCATCATAAGTCTTATGCCAATCATATGGTGAGACCTCAGGAGTTTGATATTAGAGATAATGTTTTCTTGAATGTTACTCCTTAGCATAGGAAGTTAAGGTTCAATCATGAGAGTGTGTTTTCTCACCAGTGGTTGGGTCCTTTGGAATTTTTGTCTAGTGTTGTAATTGTGGCATATCAGATAGAAATCCACCAATATGATCAAGATATATGAACTCTTTTATGTGTCCCATATTCATTGAAACCTACATAGTGAATCTCACATTTATTATTGGGGGGAGATCAACATTGATGATTATGAGAACTTTGAGGAGCCTCTTTTGGAGATTGATGATAGTTAGAAGAAGGCGTTTTGGGGGCATGTAATTATATTGGTTCATGTATCATAGTGTCAAGGTGGTATGGAGGAGAGTACACGTGATTCACCAATACACCCTTGTTATCCTGAAATTCATGGTATTCAATACTTATCTTGTATTATTTTTGCCTTTTTTTTATTAACCTTTTTTAGTTTATGAGATAATTCACTCTTTCTTGATTCTTATTATGTAATTACTCTTGATTGAGTTGTATCTCCCCTAAGATAGTTTTTATGTGTTACTTATTGTTTTTTAATGGTTTTGGGATTGTTTCACTGGAGTAAAGTGGTTGAAATCTTATTTTGGAAATTTTATTGAGTGTTGTATTAGGGGGTGTTTGATTAGACCACCCCTTTTCCATATGTTCTCAACTCGATGGATTTAAATTCAAGAAGATGGTAATATTTTGAGAGGTATCTGATTTAATATCCATGATATTAATAGACATTACATTTTGAGTTTTAAATAGACAGAGGTGGCTCATGTTGGTTTAGGGGAGTTCGATTATGAAATTATAAATTTGAAGGTTTCTATGGAATAGGGACTTGGACTAAAGTATCGGATTTGCCTTTGTGATGATTAGAATCAATCAATATCTTAAGAAATCTTGAGGTAGGATGTCAAGGAACATAATTTTAGGAAAGGGTATGATGTAGATATCGGTTTCATCATATCTTTATTGAGCTATATCCCACAGTGAATGACCGATGAATTTTGTGTTATAGAGAAGCCTATCTATGGAATAATGTTTCATTGGTGTCATTCATTTTTCAAGGTATCTATGTTTAGGGTATTGGGATGTGGCATAGCTTCCATTAAGGTGAATGGGTCCTGTAGTGTGGTGGTCTAGACTGAATCATGGAATCACCCCTTGTTTATTAGATCTGAGGCATATAAGGTGTCATGGCTGTTGGATGTGGATTAACCAGTGGTTTGTGGCATGGTTTCCTACCTTATTACAATTATTTTCCGCATGTCATAAATTTCTTCGAAGTGGGGTAGATGCTAGCACAGTTGTCTGATAATTTTTTTTTGTACTATAAATTCACAAACCCCTCTAAACCAACAATTTACCCAGGATTATCTCTCTAACCTTAGGCTACAAAAAGAGATTTTGGGTGGCATTTAAATGCCATTTCAATCAGAATAGATCCCTGACTTCTCAAGTTTTATCTATGGTGATCTGAGGTTATTTTTTGAACTTTTTTTATGGTTTCATATATGTTTTATATCATTTCCTCTTGTTCATTATTTCCATGTTATGGTGTCATATCTCCATCATTATGGTGATTTTTTATTTGGTGTTTTTGTGTGGTTTTGGAACAATGTTGTTAGAGTCATGTACCTTTCATTGATGGAGAGGTGATTAAAGATATGTATTGTGGTTCCATTATTAGGAAAAGAACATAATATCTTGAGGTAGGAGATTAATTGATTCACCATTTAAATATGTGTAACCATAAATTTAATTTTTATTAGCTTTTTGGGTGACGGCTGAATTAATCCTAATATTTGATAAACATGATTAATGATTTTTTTTGTGGTTAGTGATTGCATACATTTATCCACCATTATTATTGGTTTCCACTTGATTTCAAAATTTTTGTGATATTTATGATATGTTAATTTATCATATATTTTAATTATGGGATTAGAATGTTTATTTTATAAAATTCGTTAAAGAGCGTAAATCCCGTAATTTGTTTTGTTGGATAAATAATTAAAGAGTATTGTTTAATTAATCCTTAGTTTCTTGTAATTTTATAATGATAAAATTGATTCATATTCCATGTTTCATTTAAGTTTTTCTTCCATGTGGTTATGTAATTCGATAGATACATGAAAATGGATGTTCTTGTTGTTGTAATAATAAATTTTCTTGATAATAGATTTTGTTTATACTAATGTTTAAATAAAAGTATAAGTTATTCATGAAATCAATTTTAAATTATATGATGAGTTTTATTATTTGATTCCCTAGGATACTCATTTCTGTATCATGTGCTAAATGAATCGATTAATTCAATATAGATTACAAACAAGATGATTATTAAATATAAATTATTGTGTTCAAGTGATCATATTTTCTTATGATGGGTGAATGTCTTGTCTTGTGGTTGAGTGGGGATATTTTCATGTAATGTCTGAATCCCTTTTTTTTGTGTGCTAATTTCACTATTGACCTTGTTTGTGGTTTTCTTATTTTTGTTTATCTCTATTGGTGAGATTACATTGTGATAAGATGTGAGCCTTGGATTTATAAAGATATATGGGTAGGGAGGCCCATTTTTATTAAAGTAGTTTACACATGTGATGTCAATATATATGGTGATATGCATACAGGTGTATGGAATATGAAAATGTCATATGTAATAAGTCAAAGTTTGGATTAACCATTTTTTGTTCTTAAAGTTGGGATTTTTTATTGCTAATAAATATTCATAAGGGTTGGATGGCCATGTTACGTGTAATGGCTCAGACTTCACTGATCTATTCCTTTGGGAAAATCAGGTGTATGAGGTGTTTCAGGAGGTTAAGGTGTCTTATCCCCAATACTTTTCCAAATTTCCATTTCTGTAAATAGTTCTATCGGTGAAAAGTTCCAACGGTAGACCGTTGTGAACAGTGCATCGGTAACCTTCTGTGAACTTTTCAAGGGTGACCTTATGTGAATAGTGACATCAGTGACCTTATGTAAACCGTGTCATCGGTGACCTTCTGTGAACAGTGTCATTGGTGACCATATGTGAGCAGTGAAACAGTGACCTTATGTGAACTGTGACATCGGTGACCTTATGTGAGTAGTGAAACAGTGACCTTATGTGAACAGTGACATCAATTACCTTATGTGAATAGTGTCATCAGTGACCTTATGTGAACAGTTTCATCGGTAATGTTATATGAACAGTTCTACGATGACCTTGTGTGAATAGTGACATCAGTGACCTTATGTAAATAGTGTCATCGGTGACCTTCTATGAACAGTGTCATCGGTATCCTTATGTGAACAGTGCAACAGTGACCTTATGTGAACAATGATATCAGTGCCCTTATGTGAACAGTTTCCTTGGTGGCCTTTAATGAACAGTGCCATCTATAAACTTATGTGAACAGTATTTCCAGAGCGGTGAGCTTCCAATGGTGACCTTTTTTCGTTTTCCAAATATTGAGTTCATGAATACTGTTTCTAGAATGGTGAGGTCCCAAAGGTGACCTTTTTCTTTTTCCAATTTTTGAGTTCATGAACATTGTTTCCAGAATGTTGAGGTTCCACCGGTGGCCTTTTTCCTTTGCCAATTTATGAGTTCATGAATTGTTTTTTCAGAATAGAGAGGTTCCAACGACAACATTTTTCCTTTTCCATATTTTGAGTTCATGAACAAATTTTCTAGAATAGTGAGGTTCCAACGGCAACATTCCAATGGTGAGGTTCATGAACAGTGTTTCCTAAATGGTGAGGTTTATGAATAGTGTTTTTCCACTACAAAATTTTGAGTTCATGAATAGTATTCCCAGCTTCCTATAGTTTCGACCCTTTAACATTTCCTTGGATGTAAAATGAATTTAAAGACTTGTTTTATGGACTCTAAGGATGATTCCATGTCCGTAACTCCTATATTAATTTCTCCTATGGCTGAGGATGTTTTTACTTATTCAAACAGTGTGGTTTAATGTGATCTTCTTTTAATGGAGAACCCAGTGTATCATAAACCACTACTCCCTTAAATCTTGTAAAGGTATGATATATCAACCTCCCTAGTTATTCCTCCTTGTTCTCGGGGGTGGGACACTTGAACATCCCATTCCACCCAGTAGAGCAATCAAACACTCCTCTTGGGATTTGTCCCGCTTTGTTTTGATGCAACCAATCAGTATCGATCGGTCTTCGATAAAATATATGACATATCTTCATTATTTAGGGTTCACCTCCATCTTTCTCTTGGGCCTTTTTATGGAATTGTTTACCCCCATGTTCCTAATGGGATTTTCCTTGGTGTTAGCCGATGTGGTGGTGTCTCTGTGTCCTAGGGTGGATACAGTTGTCACAGGGGAGGAGATCATAAACTATTATGTGGATCATTCTTGTATAAAGAACCCTGAACTGTTTGGGGAATGATATTCATTGTTTCTCTCTTCTTTTGCATGAACATGTATTATTAGAATGTTTTATCTCACTGGATCACAGTGGAATTGACATAATAAATATTTTAAATAGATAAACAAATTTATATTGATCATATGTTAGTCCCTCTTGTTTTTCTAGATTGTGTTATATCAACGTTTGCTTATTTATCATTTAATTCGTGATGGAAATTGTAAAAAAAACATAAATCCAGAATTAATTGATATTCACATGGCTAAAGATAAAGAGGCATGTGAATGAATCCGATTGATTTTGTTAGAATTTGATGTTATCAAAATTGGTGTAGTAAGAATTTTTAAATATTTGTGATAGCTTACTTTCAAGGTTTCCTGTATTTTGAACATACGAATAATAAATGGGTTAATCCAAGATGGATTAAAGAACTTTTTGTTTGAAAAAAAATAATTCCTTGTAGGGTTTTGAGTTACCCTTTTTGCTTGTTTAAGGGATCAGAGGCCAATTGATATGATGTTTTTTTCTACTTCTTTGTGTTTTGATATGAGCCTAGATGGTTGTTGTGATATTTGGGGGTATAGAGGCCTATAGATTGTCGTAGAAGATGATTCCAAGAGTGGAAAGGTACATCATTTTATGCATGTGCATGTCGGAGAGGACACTAGGGATGATGGAATGGATAATGGAATGGATTGGATGTGAATGATTAGATGCTTACTATTTATTTGATTGGTTGTCTAATTTACTTTCCCCACTGTTCACGGTATCTGGTCTTTC
The DNA here is from genome assembly GCA_963277665.1 of Viscum album. Taxonomy (NCBI): domain Eukaryota; kingdom Viridiplantae; phylum Streptophyta; class Magnoliopsida; order Santalales; family Viscaceae; genus Viscum; species Viscum album. Next base: position 83,008,042 of record OY728129.1, read on the forward strand.
TTACCCTTATTTCGGAAGGGATGAAGACATGTGGGTTATGCCACGTGCTTTCCATATCTATCATCTCAAGGGATGATGGGTCTATGCTCTTACTATAGGTAGTGAAGACTCGAGGAGTAGTTATCTACCCACTATGTTGAACCCCTTGTGTTTAGTAGCATAGAATGTTTATCTATAATTCCTATAAATCTGGGAAAGTAATTATGTAAATAAATAATTGAATAAATTATGCTAACCCATGGGGTTGGAGTTTGCTAAAACAAAATGTTGAGGTTACAATTTTAATGGGATAGTGGACTTTGGGTGTGGTGCTATTGAAATTAAATGTGGAATTGTAAATTGTTAATTAATGTTTAAATAATTAATTAATTTAAAGTAGGACTGATAGAAAGGGAGTGAATTAAGGAAATAAATCTCTTTAAATGGTTGTGTGCTTATATGATACCTAGTCTTAGAAGTGGTATCTAGGAGTTTGAGAGACGTTAGCTTCTATTGAGTCTACGACTATGTTATTTCCATAGTGTGGTTGTGACCAATAGTATATTTTGTACTTTTTCTGTTTCTATACGCTACTCCACCATATCAGTTAGGGAAACTGAAACCCCAGGGATTCTGATCCCTAGGGAGGTGTTATCACCAACATTCTAGTGGGAGGATGGATGGGTGACTACCCCCTTTGGACTCACTCTCTTCTGTTAGTAGTTACTTGTTCTTGTAGGCACATCAATTAGTTTTCCACAAATATTTGTGTAGAGGTATATAATGGATTGTGGTTATTCACACACATATATTTTGGATAATGTTTCTTATAGACTACTATAGGTGTGACGTGTATAGGCTGTGATGGCTTGATGATCCTTACTCGGTGTGTTGGATGTAATGGCTTGAGATATAATACTTGTCGTATGATACACGTTATGTGAGCTGTGGTGGATCCCAGAAGCTATTTGGTTTCTTTGATTACCTGGATGTAGCCACTTTGTTGCACCAGGTGCATATTGTGGTGATTCTCCTAGGTGTCTGTAGGAAAGCATTTTTTGGAGAGAGGCTCTTAGCACGTGCGGCGTTGGAGAAAAGCCGAAAACTAGTGGGGAAGTAGTAGCAGGGCACCCTTGATATTAATTATTACATTATATACTCTTGTATGAATTACCTGGTGTGAGTATACATGGTGAGGCTAGGAACATAGTATACTTGTTTAGGTGACGAGTTAGTTTCATTTGTTATTCGCTGTGATTTAGAATGCTTTCATTACTTTTTCACGAGAGTCTTCAGGGAGGATCCTATTGAGTATACTGTTATACACCCCTATGTATATATAAACTGTTTTTCAGGTCACTAGAAGTAGGTTTCAGATCATTCTTGTTTTTACTACCTTTGGGTTACAGGAGTTTTTCGGGCTTGTGGTTGCTACTGTTTTAACATTCTTTTGGGTACTTTCAGTTTTCCCCTTCTAGTTATAGTAGTTTTTCATGACATTACATCTATGCACTTGGGTTTTCATTTATATTTCAGTCTATGTTTTAGGTGTTTGGTGTCTATATTATCTCCCTCTTTCATATGTGTTCTCATAAAGGGTAATGCCTCCCATCTATGTGTTTAATATAACCTCAGTGCTAGTCTCCAACCCGAGGCCTACTAGAGGCGGGACTTAGGGGGTCATTATCTCCCTTCCAACATTGTCGGCCCACGTGGGGTATACCTTGTGGGGAGTGGGTCATGATAGCATGGTATCTGAGGAAGGTTGAGGGATAGGGTGAAGTTTGGAGTTAGGAACAGGTGAGGTTGCATGGGTCTGTAGGACCACAGTGTCAGTCATGTTTAGAAACTAATGTAAACACTGGAGGCTGGCCGAGACATAAGCATTTAGGGCCCACTATGATCTGATGTATGGACCATTATGTCTAAAATGGCTACTAAACGAGGTGATAACAGTTGCAGGGTAGAGACCTAGGAAAGAATCATGCACCATTATTCATTATGTCTATGTTTTAATGGGAATACATTGGGATAGGTTAACCCAAAATAAATAAAAGAAAAAAATTAAATCAATGATGAGTCTTACATATTCTAGGTTTAGGAGCACTAACTATTGGATATTTTGTAGTTATGGCTCTAGGTTGATGTCTTTGTCAAGATCGCATAGAAGACATCCAATAGTCTGTGCCAGAAAATCACTATAGGGAAGAGGTTGATAATGAAGACACTTGGAGGAGGACACTCTGAGAGTTTTAGGGCCAGAGTCAGCAAAAGTATGAGGGCTCCATTTCAAATGCAGTCACGAAAAACTGGTTGGAGGAGATCGAGATAGGCATCTGTTCGCTCACTTCTCAGAACAAGCATTTAGTGTACTTGGTTGTGATGATACTGCAAGGAGTAGAGAGGCAGTGCTGGTTTTTGTTCCTCAGGAATCATGAGGAGTCAGTGATCTCATGGGTGGAGTTCGAAGAAAAGTTTATAGTCGAGTTTATTTCTTTGACCACAAAGGCATCCAGTCACCAGGAGCATTTGAACCTTCAACAGGCGAACTTCGGTGTAGAGAGTTTGGAATCTGTTTCAGGAACCTTTTAAGATATGTTCAGATCTGTTGCCAGATGAGGAGGCCAGGGCGAGACATTATGAGGAGGTTTTGCCTCTATGGATCCAGTTCCAGGTCACCCCATTTATGATGAAGAAATATCTTGAGGTGTTGGTAAGGGAAGAGGTCTTTGAGAGGGATTTTTCCAAAAATGGATCATCATTAGAGGGGAGTCTTCATGATTCCTCATGAATTTGAGATATGGTCTGGGGTTCCAGGTTTTCAGGACAAGAGAGTTTCTATTCGGCCGGGGGTTGTTCCTAGCCCTCAGCATCTCGTTTCTCTGGGGGAAACTGCTCTTAGGCCTATTGCAGGGGATAAAGTGATTGTTTTTCTAGTGGGTGTCGAGGTCATTAGCAGTGAGAGTGCCCGACCATTAAGAACATCTATCATGAACTAGGTCTTCTGCTCCAAGTTCCTCTATTGAGGTAGTTCTAGCAGAGGTATTAGCAGCATATCCCACTAGCATAAGATCAACAGAGGGTACATGGGGTAGGAAGAGGACATCCACATGACACACCCCATCCTCAGAGAGCATTGTGTGGCTATGGTGGTGGTCTTCATCAGGGTCAGAGTGGTCGTGGAGAAGGTCGTGGTCTACTTCATGCTTTAGCATTGCCAGCTCCAGGCGAGCCAGACGTCATTCGAGGTACCCTTGGTTTGTTTTCTACCGTAGTGTATGCCTTCTTTGATTCATGAGAGACACACTATTTCATATAAATTACCCATGTCCATTCTTTGGTACTTGAAGTAGAGAGGATTTCAGTTCTCTTGGCGTTGACTATGCTAGTTGGAGGTCGAGCTGACATGTTTGAATTATGTAGAGACTGTGAGCTAGTGTTGGGGAAAAACCGCTCTTGGGGAGATTTCCTATGTTTATGAATACAACCATATGATTTCATCCTCATCATGGATTGGTTTTATTCAGTGTAGGATATCATATATTTCTTTTTGAAGAAGGTCATTTTCTTCAATAGAGATGGAGAGACGTTGGAGTTGGTTTTCGTGTGAGATCCCCGGATGGGTCATAGGAATGTTCCATCCTTATCATCCATGATGACTAAGCTGATGCTGAGTTATTTAGAGGTTCATTATTTGGTGTTTCCTAGGGTCATAGAAGCGTACCCTAATGTCTGTCCAGAAGAGGTTGTAGCATTACCCCCTCGACAAGAGAACAAGTTTGGGATCGAGCTACAACAAGGAGTGTCCCCTATCTCTATGTCACCATATAGGATGGACCCTTCTGAGTTACAAGAGATACTTATAAAGAATTATGGTTTTTATAGTGTGGTTTTGTTCTGCAGAGTGTGTCGCTGTGGTGTGCATCAGTTTTTTCGTGAACAAGGCTGACAACAGTTTGCAGTTGTGTGTCGATTATCATCGCCTGAAAAAAGTGAAAACAAATAATAGATATCCTCTTCCATATATTGAATATTTATTCGATGAACTAGAGATTGAAAGTTGGTTCTCAAAGATCAACTTGTGGTCAAGATATCATCATCGGCATGTGAAGGATGAGGATATCTTGAAGACTACTTTTTGATGTCATCATGGGAATTATGTGTTCGTTGTAATGCTGTTTTTCATGACAAATGCTCAATATGTGTTCATGGGATTGATAAACACTGTGTTCCATGTGCTCCTAGAAAATTTCATTGTAGTTTTCATCGGCAACATCCTTGCGTACTCTAAGTCTGAAGAAGAGCATACAAAGCATCTACACACCGTTTTGGGAGTTCTTCGTCAACATTAGATATTGGGGAAGTTGTGGAAGTTTGAGGTTTGGTCTCAAGAAGTCTGTTTAATGGGGAATGTGGTCTTCTAGTAGGGAGTATCTATGGATCCATCAAATATGGAAGTGGATGTGTCTTGGGAATCCCCCAAGTATGTGTCAGAGGTGCAAAGTTTCCTTGGTCTCGCAGGATACTACAGAAGGTTTGTATCCAATTTCTCTCAAGTTGTGACTCCTCTAACAACTTTGAATAGGAAGGATTAGACATTCATAGGGACATATTAGTGTCAGGAAGATTTTGAGTATCTAAATGAAATGTTAGTAAGTTCTCCAGTTAGTTGCCTTCCAGAAGAGGGAGTACAGTTTGATTTTTTCCGTGATGCTTTGCATCTAGGGTGAGGCTGTGTTCTGATAATGCTGAGATCAGTTGTTTCTAATCGAGATACTTGTTTTATGTCTAGGGTGTGGACAGGTCTCCAACATTCTTTTGGATCACTACTATGCCTTAACACTCATTTTCATCCTCAAAAGTATGGTTAGACAGCATGAAGCATACACACTCTTGAATACTTGTTATGCTCTTATGTGGTGGCCATTGGACGTTTCTTGATAAGTCACTTACCCTTGGTGGAGTTTTCTAACCACAATAGCTTTCACTCCACTATCGGTATGGCACCATTTGAAGACTTGTATGTCCAACCTTGCTGTTCTCCATTGTACTGGAATCAGATCGAAGAGTCTACAATTCTCGAACCGGAACTAGTGGAGATTACAAAAGAGATGGTTCAGGTGATTCGCGAGAGGATGAAGATAGTGCAAGATCATCGGAAATCATATTCCTATTAAAGGTGGAGACCCATAGAGTTTGACATTGGGGATCATGTGTTTCTGATGGTGACTCCCCGTTATGGGAAGTGAAGGTTTGGTCATGGGATTAATATTTCTCCTCGGTTTGTTGGGCCTTTCGAGGTGTTAGATCATGTTGGAGATGTGGCGTATCGAGTAGCACTTCCTCAATAGATGAGTCAGATATGTGATGTTTTCCATGTATCATAGCCCTGTTGTTATCTTCATGTTGATTCTCATGTCATCAGTTTGGGAGAGATTGATGTTGATGATGATGTGACCAGTGAGGAGAGACCTGTGGATATCCATGACTATAAAGAGAAGGTGGTTCACTGGAATTCTATCCTCTTCGATTGTGTCTTGTGGCGACATGGTGGCATAAAGGAGAGTACTTGAAAATGCGAGTCATAAATATGTGCTCAGTACCCATAGTTTTTTGTTGTTTAACTCTTTTCTTGAATTAATGTAGCCTTTGTGGTTTTTGACCTTTCATGTTTATAATATGGCTTTCTTTTGTTGACTTCGGTGGCTTGGTCTCTTTTGAGAGGTATCTCGATGGGTGGTTGTTCGGACCCTATTTCGTTTTCCCTATAGGTGGGTTTTGATTTTTCAAGGATGAGAATGTATTTAGAGGGATCATATGTAATGGACCTAACCTCTCTGGTCAATTACTTTGAAAAAATCAGGTATATGAGGTGTCTCGGGAGGTTAAGGTGACTTATCCCCAACACTTTTCCAAATTTCCATTTCTGTGAACAGTTCAATTGGTGAATAGTTCCAATAGTTTACCATTGTGAACAGTGCATTACTAACCTTCTGTGAATAGTGCAATGGTGACCTTAAGTGAATAGTGACATTGGTGACCTTATGTGGAAAGTGTCATCGGTGACATTCTGTGAACTGTGTCATCGGTAACCTTATGTGAACAGTGAAACGGTGACCTGATGTGAACAGTGTCATCAGTAGCCCTCTATGAACTGTGTCATTGGTAACCTTATATGGATAATGTAATGGTGACCTTATGTGAACAGTGAAATCAGTGAGCTTATGTGAACAGTGTCATCGGTGACCTTCCGTGAACAATGTCATTGGTATCTTTATGTGAACAGTGTCATCAGTGACCTTTAGTTCGATCCCTATTCAGAAGAAGCATTGTGTGTCCATTGTTGTGATGATGCTACGGGTAGTAGAGAGGTTGTGATAGTTCTTGTTCCTCCAGAATCGTGAGGAGTCAGTGATCTCATGGGAGGAGTTCGAAGACAATTTTATAGTCGAGTTTATTTCTTTGACCGCAAAGGCATCCAGTCACCATGAGATTTTGACCCTCCATTAGGGAAACTCCATTGTCGAGAGTTTGGAATCTGTTTCAGGAACCATTTATGATATGGTTCAGACCTATTACCAGATGAGGAGGCTAGGAAGAGGCATTTTGATGAGGCGTTGCCTCCAGGGATCCAGCGCCAGGTCACCCCATTTATGATGAAGACATATCTTGAGGTACTGGTAAGGGAAGAGGTCATCGAGAGGACTTTGGCCAAAACCAGATCATCATTAGAGGGGAGATATCATGATTCCACATGAATCTGAGCTATGGTCTGGGGTTCCAGGTTTTCAGGACAGAAGAGTTTTTGTTCGGCCGGGGGTTGGTCCTAGCCCTCAGCATCTCATTTCTCTGGGGGTAGCTCCTCTTAGGCCTATGTCAGGGGATCAAGTGCTTGTTTTTCTAGTGCATGTCAAGGTCATCAGCAGTGAGAGTTCTCAACCATTTAATGTATCCATCATGCACAAGGTCTTCCGCTCCTGGTTCCTCTGTTGAGGCAGTTCTAGAAGAGGTAGCAGTAGTAACTTGCAGTATCTTAAGATCAGTTGTGGGTACATGGGGTAGGAAGAGGACAACCCCATGACACAACCCATCCTTAGAGAACATATCACGGATATGGTGGTGGTCTTCATTAGGGTCATAGTGGTCGCGGAGAAGGTCATGGTCATCTTGATGCTTTAGCATTGCCATCACCAGCGGAGCTAGACGTCGTTTAAGGTACCCATGGTTTGTTTTCTACCTTAGCATATGCCTTTTTTGATTCAGGATAGACACACTCATTCATATAAATTACCCATGTCCATGATTTGGAACTTTAGATAAAGAGGATTTCAGTTCCCTTGGTATTGACTATGCCAGTTGGAGGTCGAGCTGACATGTTTGAAGTATGTAGAGACTGTGAGCTAGTGTTGGGGAAACACCGCTCTTTGGGAGATTTCCTATTTTTACGAATACAACCATATGATGTCATCCTCGGCAGGGATTGGTTGTATTCAGTGTAGGCTATCATAGATTTATTTAGGAAGAAGGTAGTTTTCTTTAATATGGATGGAGATCTGGTGGTGTTGGTTTTCGTGTGAGATCCTTGGATGGGTCATAGGCATGTGCCGTTCTTATCATCCGTGATGACTGAGCTAATGCTGAGTTCATTAGAGGTTCAGTAGTTGGTCTTTCCTACGGTCATAGAAGAGTACCTTGATGTCTTTCTAGAAGAAGTTGTAGAATTACCCCCTCGATAGGTGATCGAGTTTGGGATCGAGCTACAACGAGGAGTGTCCCCTGTATCTATGTCACCATATACGATAGACCCTTCAGTGTTACAAGAGCTACGTATAAAGCATGATGGTTTGTTATAGTGTGGTTTTGTTCTGCCGAGTGTGTCACTGTGGGGTGCACCAGTTTTGTTCATGAAGAAGGCTGGTAATAGTTTGCAGTTGTGTGTCGATTATTGTCGCCTGAACAAAGTGACAATAAATAATCGATATCCTCTTCCACAGATTGATGATTTATTCGATGAACTGAAGGGTTCAAGTTGGTTATCAAAGATCAACTTGCGGTCAAGATATCATCAACGTCATGTGAAGGATGAGGACACTCCTAGTTGTAGCTTGATCACAAACACGATCATTTCTGATTGAGATCCTTGTTTTAGCTCTAGGGTGTGGATAGGTCTCCAGCATTTTTTTGGTTCTCAGTTATGCCTTAGCACTCCTTTTCATCCTCAAACAGATGGTCAGATAGCGTGAACCATCCAGACTCTTGAATACATGTTACGCTCTTGTGTGGTGGTCTTTGGAGGTTTGTGGATAAGGCACTTACCCTTGGTGGAGTTTTCTTACAACAATAGTTTTCACCCCACCATCAGTATGGAACCATTTAAAGCCTTGTATGTCTGACCTTTCCATTCTTCGTTGTGATGGACTCGGATCGAAGAGTCTACAATTCTCGAATCGGAACTAGTGTAGATTACAACAGATATGGTTCAGGTGATTCGCAAGAGGATTAAGACAGCACAAGATCTTCAGAAATCATATTCCTATCAAAGGAGGAGACCCTAAGATTTAGACGTTGGGGATCATGTGTTTCTGATGGTGACTCCCCATTATGGGTAGTGAAGGTATAGTCATGGGAGTAAGCTTTCTCCCCGGTTTGTTGGGCCTTTCAATGTTTTAGATCATGTTGAATATGTGTGGTACTGAGTGGCACTTCCTCTATAGATGAGTCAGATATGTGATGTTTTTCGTGTATCATAGCCCTGTCATTATCTTCATGATGGTTCTCACGTCATCGGTTGGGGAGAGATCAATGTTTATGATGATGTGACCTTTTAGGAGAGACCTGTGGAGATCCAAGACTACAAAGAGATGGTGTGGCACATGCATTATATCCTCTTGGTTTGTGCCTTGTGGTGACACGGTGGCATAGAGGAGAGTACATGGGAACCTGAGTCATAGATATGTTCCCAGAACACAGAGTTGTTGGTTGTTTAACTCTTTTCTTGTATCAATGTAGCCTTTGTGGTTTTTGACCTTTCATGTTTATAATATGGATTTATTTTGTTGCCACATGTGGTTTGGTCTCTTTGGAGAGGTATCTCGATGGGTGGTTGTTCAGACCCTGTTTCGTTTTCCCTTTAGGTGGGTTTTGAATTGTCGAGGATGATAATGTTTTGAGAGGTATCAGATGTAATGGATCTAACCTCTCGGGTCTAATAAATTGCATAAATTAGGTGTATGAGGTGTCTCGGGAGGTCAAGGTGACTTATCCCCAACACTTTGCCAAATTTCCATCTCTTTGAACAGTTCAACCGGTGAACAGTTCCAAAGGTTGTCCGTCGTGAACAGTGCATCAGTAACCTTATGTGAATTGTGAAATGGTGACCTTATGTGAATAGTGACATCGGTGACCTTATGTGAACTGTGTCATCGGTGACCTTCTATGAACAGTGTCATCGGTAACCTTATGTTAACAGTGAAACAGTGACCTCATGTGAACAGTGACATCGGTGACCTTCTGTGAACAGTGTCATCCGTAACCTTATGTGAATAGTGCAACAGTGACATTATGTGAATTGTGCAATGGTGACCTTATCTGAACAGTGACATCTGTGACCTTATGTGAATAGTGTAATCAGTGACCCTCTATTAATCATTTAATCAGTAAACATATATGGATAGTGTAATGGTGACCATATGTGAACAGTGACATTAGGGACCTTATGTGAATAGTGTCATTATTAACCTTCCGTGAACAATGTCATCGATATATTTATGGGAACAATGATTCCAGAATGGTGAGGTTCCAACGGTGACCATTTTCCGTTTCCAAATTTTTAGTTCATGAACTGTATTAAAAAATGGTGAGGTTCCAACAATGACCTTTTTCCTTTGTCAAATATTTAGTTAATGAACATTGTTTCCAGAATGGTGAGGATCCAATAGTGACCTTTTTCCTTTGCAAGATTTTGAGTACATGAATAGTGTTTCTAGAATGGTGAGGGTCCAATGGTGACCTTTTTCCTTTTCCAAATGTTGATTTCATGAACAGTGTTTCCAGAATGGTGAGGTTCCAATGGTGAGGTTCATGAATAGTGTTTCCAGAATGGTGAGTTTCCAATAGTGAGGTTCATGAACAATGTTTTTCATTTTCCAAATTTTGAGTTTGTGAATAGTGTTTTGAGCTTCCAATAGTATCACACCTTTAATGTTTCCATTGACATAAAATGAATTTAAAGCCTTGTTTTAAGGAATATAAGGATGATTCAAAGGTTTTAACTCCTATATTAATTTCTCCTAAGGCTCTGGATGTTTTTACTTCGTCAAACCATGTGGTTGAATGCGGTCTGCTTTTAATGGGGAACCCAGTGTATCTTAAACCAATGCTATGTTAAATTTTCATAAAGGGATGATATATCTTCTTCCCTAATTCTTCTTCCTTGTTCTCAGGTTCGAGATGCTTGAACATTCCATTCCTTCCCGTAGAGAAGTCTAACATTCCCCCTAGTATTTTTTCCACTTGGTTATCATTCAACCAAGCAATATCGATAAGTCTTTGATATAACGTATGATCTATATTCATTATTTCAGGTTAACCTCCATCTTTATCAATTCCCTTTTTATGGAATTTTTTAACAACATGTTCATACTTGGATTTCTCTTGGGTATTGGCCGATGTGGTGGTGTCCCTGCGTCCTCAGATAGATACTGTTGTCATAGGGGAGGAGATCATAAATCGTTGGGTGGCTCGTTCTCGTATAATGAAGCAAGAAATGTTTGAGGTAGGGGATTTGTTGCTTTTGTTTTCTTCTGTGTGCAACTGTATTGTCAGCATGTTATACCCCACTCGATCAAAATGGAATTGACATAATAAATATTTGAACCAGATAAATATATTGATATCAATCGTATGTTATTTCATATTATTTTTCTAGATAGTGTGATATCAAATATTTATTTTTTATTTTTTCACTCTTGACAGAAATTGGTAAAGAATGTAAAGCCTGAATTAACTGATATTCACTCGGCTAAAGAGAAATAGGAATGTGAATGAATCTGATTGATGTTGTTATAATTTTATTATAATGAAATTGGCACAGTAAGCATGCTTAGTTATTTGTGATAGCTTACATTTTAGGATTACTTTATTTGGAACCTATAAATAATAATTTGGTTAATCCAAGATGGATTAATGAACTGGTTGTTTGATAAAAGGTAATTCCTTGTAGGGTTCTGAGTTACCCTTTTGCTTGTTTAAGGGCTCAGAGCCCAATTCATATGATGTTTGTTTTTCTTCTTCGTGTGTTGTGATGTGAGCCTGGATGGCCATTGTGATATGTGGGGGAAGGGAGGCATGTTGTTTGTGGCAGCAGATGACACCTAGAGTGGTGATATGCATCAGTTTATGCATGTGGGGGTCGGAGAGGACACCAAGGAAGATGGAACGGGTTGGATGTGATTGTTTGGATTCGTGTTGATTATTTGATTGGATGTCTGCTTTAAATTACCCATTGCTCAAGATAGTACGTCTCTCATACCCTTCTTTCGAAAGGGGAGAAGACACATGGGGTATGCCATGTGCTTTCCGTGTCTAGCTTCTCAAGGGAGGATGTCTCTACGCTATTGCTATAGGCTGCAATGACTCGACGGGTAGTTATCTACCCTCCATGTTGAGCCCCTTAATGTTTAGTAGCAAAGACTGTTTTTCTAAAATGTTTTTGAATATGGGAATGTAATGATGTAAATAAATAATTAAATAAATGTTGTTAACCCATGGGGTTGGAACTTGCTGGAACAAAATGTTGAGGTTACCATTTAAAAAGGGCATTGGACTTTGGGTGTGATGCTAATGAAATTTAATGTGGAATTTCTAATGGTTAATTAATTTTTAAATAATTAATTAAAATAATGTGGAAATGATAAAATGGAGTGAATTAAGGAAATAACTCTCTTTAAATGGTTGTGTGCTTATAGGATGCCTAGTTATAGAAGTGGCAGTCGGGAGTCCGAGATATGTTAGCTGCAGTTGATTCTAAGAACAAATTATGACCATAGTGTGGTTTTGAGCAATAGTATATTCTATACTTTTTATGTCTCTATACGTTACTCCACCTTGTCAGTTAGGGAACTATCACCCTGATGATTTTGAGCCCTGGGGGGGTGTTTTCTCTAACATTCTAGTGGGAGGAAGGATGGATGACTACCCCCTTTGGCCTCGCTCTCTTCTAATGTAAATTACTTGTGTTTGTAGGCACAATGGTTAGTTTTCCTCATATATGTGTATAGAGGGATATAATGGATTGTGGTTATTCACACACATATATTTTGGATATCGTTTCATATGGACTACTATAGGTGTGACATGTATAGGTGGTGATGTCTTGAGGATACTTAATCTATGTGTGAGTTGTAATGGCTTGAGGTATAATACCCGACATATGATACACATTATGCGAGATGTAGTGGCTCCCAGAAACTACCTAGTTACTTTGATTACGTGGATGTGGTGGTTTTTGTCATGAGTTCATATTGTGGTTCTTCGCCTAGGTGTCTGCAGACAAGCCTTTTTGGAGAGAGATTCTTATGACCTGTAACGTTGGGGAAAAGCGGAAAACCAATGGGGAAGTAGTAGCGGGGTACCCTAGATATTCTTTATTACATTATATACTTTTGTATGCATTACATGGTTAGTGTATCCATGGTTAGGCTGGGAACTTAGTATACTTGTTTAGTTGACGAGTTAGTTTCACTTTGTTTCACTATGCTTTAGCATTCTTTCATTACGTTTGCACGAGAGGCTTCAGGAAGGATCCTACTGAGTATACTATTTTTCTCACCCTATGTATATATAAACTTCTTTTCAAGTCACTTGGAGATGGTTGGAGATCAAGAAGTTTTTTACTAGCATGGGGTTGATGGAGCTATTCGAGCTTTTTGTTGATGATGTTATTACTATCTTTTGGGTACTGGTAGTTTTCTCCTTCCAGTTGTAGTAGTTTTTCATAACATTACATCTGTAAACTTGGGTATTCATTTATATTTCACTCTATGTTGGATTTTGTTGGTGTCTATCTTATCTTTATCTTTTTCATGTGTTCTCTTAGTGGGTAATGGCTCATATCATTGTGTTTACTATACCCTCGGTGCTAGTCGCCAACTTGTGGCCTACTAGAGGCAGGACTCAGGGGTCATTATCTCCCTTCTCAGATTGAAAGCCTAGGATAGGTACACCTTTTGGGAAGGGGGTCATGACATTATACTATTTATTCTATTTCCTTTCACCACTACTTGAGGTAGTAGGATGTCCTTGTTTATTCATCTGTTAATGGTAAATTATTATGTTTCCATGAGTACCTAGAATTATGGAATGATGAAAACATATAATTAGTTTTTTTAACCATGGGTTTGGTTTTTGTTGGCATACAAAATATGTTAATCTTGAGAAACTATGGAAGTAGTTAGATTATTCTTGGAGGGAATGGAATTCAATCTAATAGTCAATAAAATATAATTTTTAGTAGTTTCAATAAATAGTTAATAATTTAAATAACTGAAATAAAAATGAAAGGGAACTAATTAATGAAATACTTATTAAATTTTGTGTTGTTATAATATATAATGTTCCTAGTGGTGGATGTCAGGGGAACAAGTGATGATAATTTTAATTCATCTTAGTAAGATGTTAATGCCCATTGTGTGGTCATGAGATATATTATATCAAGTTTATTTTGTGATTTTATAAACTACCCCATCAATGTCAGTAGGATGAATGAAACCCAATGGACTCTATGAGCGTGTTTTCTCTAACATCAAGGTTGTAAAGGTACATATGACTAACTAGCCTCCATGGAACTACTCACTTCTCCTGGTAGTATTATGTAGTGATATGCACAGCCATTAGTTTCCCCATATATGTGTGTATAGGGATTTAATGAGTTTTGGTTATTAGAAAAAAATTCAACATATGATATGATATACTAAATATTATTTTATGTATGGCATGTATGGGTTGTAATAGATTATGATACATTACTCATCTTGTGGTCTTTAATGGATTAAGGTATAATACCCAATATATGATACATGACATATGGGCTATGGTGGATCCCAAAAACTAATCAGTTAATATATGGAGATGTGGATGGTGTGACAATATTTTGTGGTTCATAAGATGTATGTTATGATACTTAATCCCAGGTGCCTTTTGTCTAGCTTCTTTTAGAGATTTTATGGAATAGGACGTATGAAATTGGGTAATAGAGGAAAACTAGTGGGAAGTTGTATCTGGGTACACTATTATTTTGATATTATAGTATATGATTTCTATTATATGTTCCTTGGATAAATATATCCATGGTGTTACTAGGAACATAGTACACATTTCAAGTTGAAAATTTAGCTTCACTTATTTTTTTAATGGGCTTTAGTATGGTTTCTTTATCTTCATCAACAGAGCATCAGGTAGGATCCTACCATGTAAACATGTTATTATTAAAATATGTATGTATAAAATATTTTCAGTCTAGTAGGTTTAGGTTGGAGATCAGGATAGGCTTTAGTAGCTTATGGTTTTTAAGAGTTGTTTGGGATTCCTGGTCATAACCAAGCCAATATTTTGGTACTTTGAGTTACCTTTTCAATTGATTTAGTTTATATAACATTATATGTATGCACTTAAGTTTTCCATTACTATATCTAATAAGAATATGATATGTGAACTTTTATTATCTATCTTTTATCATATTTTTTAGATGGTAATTCCTCCCAATTGTATGTGTGATACGCCCTCAATCCTTATTACCAACTTATGGACTATTGGAGAAAATATTCAAGAAATAAATATCCTATTTATCCCATTTCTAGCCCATGAGGGGAACCATTAGTGGGAGTGGGTCATGAAATAGCCACATGGTAGATGGTTTCATACAATTGGGTAACCAAAGAGATGATCAGTTGGGTACTTCCGACTTAACTTCCAACAGCAGGATACAAGAGAGCCAACTCATACATAATAGTGCCTAGTATTATTTTTTAATGGGTACATTTTTTTTCTATGTAAGAGTTTTAATTATCCAAATTATTCAAGGTATAATTAGTTATAGAATATTTTTTATTTGAAGTTATTTCATTTCAACAATTCTATATTATTCCCTCTCATTATTCTTTTCCCACATTATGTTTCTTATCATTGTTTCATGATAGTCGGTATAGAGATCTGGTTTTTGATTTGACGGGATCATGTTGGAATCGTTTTATATTGAGATAGATATTTTATGTAAGATATAGAAGTGACCTTTAAAGGATTATCAAAAAAATTTCATGGAAATTTTGATAAAAAATGTTTTTAATGGATTTTTTTATTTATTTCAATAAATTAGTTTGGATTGGTCATTATTTGGGATAGGGAATTTGTGTATTTTTGTTATTATAATTTTGTGTTGATATAAAGAGATGATTACATATGATTTAGCTTAGTATTATGATGTTATTATTAAAAAATTAGGTTTATTAATTTTAGGGATACACTCTATGTGTGATTACTTATCAAGATCTCATTAGTAGATTATTTAAGTTGGTGTTCTACAACCACGTCTTATTTAATTGGTATTTTCATGTGATGTGCATGCACATTTATTACCAAAACATTAATAAAATTTGAAATTTTATTTTTTAAATCATAAATGAAGGTTTTTAATACATAAATTACTTGATTAATTTAAATTGGAACCATTATTAATGTTATATAAATATTTTTAGTTATTTTAATATTTGTTTCCTTCCTTATTATCTTTTTTAATATATATAGTAGTTAATTATTATTATTGACTTTTAGGTATTTATTCTCTCCAAAACCATTGGGAAGAATATTTTTTAGATCATTATTTTTTTAATATTTTTTTATTGTCATATTGATTATCTCATCATTTATATATTCTAATTTATTTTTAAAACTTTTATCTAAAATGTTTCCTATTAATTTGAGGGTGGACCATTATTTTTTATAATGAAACAGAATGAATTATATATAATAATATAACACATAACTTTTTTATATTGTTTCCATAGGGATGATGTAATGATAGGGTTATGTCAGCATGAAAATATTTATTTTCCTATTGGATAACAATATAATTTCACATAAATGAATTAATTTTGAAACATTAATTATAACTATGGTAGAATCTTTTTATCCGAGAGAATGTGTAACTTGAATGAACACCAATATATATAACTTGGGTTTAAATTTTCAGTAGGATATAAACCAAGTTATTTTATGAAACTGTATCCTATAATAGAGTAGTGAGTTTTAAATGATAAAATTAGGTGATCAATAAATAGATAGTTGAAATTAAAATATATATTAGAGATTAATTAGTTAATTTTCTATCATCATTCTTATTTATCTCTCTTATTCCATGTATTTTATATTTTCCTCTTCTTGATTATAAATTGTGGTCTTCTTAGACTATAAATCCTTTTTTGAGGATTGTCTTCGTGTATTTAAACTTATGATTCATTTTTTTAAAGGCTTATATTGTAATTCAATATACCTATAGTAATTATTTGTTGGTAAATAATGAATGGTAATATATTTCGATGGGATTTATTTTTGACGTATAAATTTTTTAATACACTAATATATATATATATATATATATATGATAAGGGGTGGTTGTAAAGAAACTTGTTTAGTTTTGGAATATGTGTTTTTGGAATATTTTCCCCAAAAGTTAGGGGTTGAAATATGTTATTTAATTAATTAACGAATCATTCAATTTAAATAGTTTATGGTTAAGAATGTGAGGGAAAAGGTTCAATAATCTAACAATGTAACCCATAAGTTATATTATTATATATTTAATGAATGGATTTCTTCATTAATAATTTACTATATTTATCCATTTGGTTTGTTGTTATTTACTACTTCTTGATATTAGATATATGTTTTCATTAAAAAAACATATTATGAATTTTCATCTAGATAGTTATTTATTATCCATTATTGGTTATGAATTATTATATAGTTTATATTATATTAGAATCTTTATTGTTTTCCATTATATTGAGGATGAAAAAAATGATATTTTCCCTCTTGGTAATTCTAGAGGACGTTGAAGTTATTGTTACCCTCTTTTTTCATGAGTACATTTATTTTATTCCTATGGACATATTATTGTTTACATAAATCTTACACATATTATTTTAGTTGTATAAGAGTTGTAAATTTCTATATTTTGTTTAACTCCTCCATATTCTAGGGGAGGAGTTTTCCAATATTTTATGACTTATGATAGATGATCTCTAAGATACTAATTTAATTCGTTCAATTATATGATTTTTTATGTTTCATAAATAGATACACATGAATTGACCTAATTATTTACACATGTGATAGGTGTGGCATTTTGGTGGTGCCTACCACGTTTTGGTACTCAAAACTCACATTTTTACCTCACCACACATAACATTTTACATCTAACATTTTAGGTAATATAACATTTTTCTAGATAACTACATGGATGGAATTTGATCTTATAAGTACTCAAGATTGTAGAGACTCTATGAGGTTTTGGGATGTGGATGGTAATCACTAGTAAAAGGAATGAGTAACTTTTCATTATATCTATATTTGATTTAGTAATTTAAATAATCCAGCAATTTTATTCCATAAAGGAATTTATTCCATGTTTTTATTTCATCCATATAGACTATCATTATTTTACATGGTAATACTAGATTAGGTATTTCCATTTTTTTCTCCAAGTCTAATTAATAGAAGATGTATATTTTTATATATCCAATTTAGAGGTTAGTAATTATTTTTTTAGAATTGAGTAGTGACATACTTTCTTGTAAAATATATGGAAAATCATTCCCCCAATGATCAAATTTAGTCCATGATTAATGTTTTTTTCTTGGGTGACTAGATAATGTGCTCAGGTTACGTGGTAGTCTACTTTGGGTCAATAGAATATTCAATTCATGTCATTACAAAATGGCATCAGATTGATTTTGGTTATTGGAAATAGTTAGTCAGTGTTGAGATTAGATTTAAAGACTAAAAAGGGTATATTATTTTCAGGGGTATCTAATTTGTATACATTGTATCATATGTTACAATGAATGCTCATGTGTTTAGTATTGAAACTCTAGTTAGTAGTGATGTTTTTTGTTTGGGTATTTAGGAATTGAATTGTATGAAACTCATCCAATATTTCAAGGGATTAGTTAGGAATCAATTTTTTAATTGTATAAACATCATTTAGAAAATTTTCTATAGTATATGTGAATATCATATATTGTGAATTTCACTAGTGAATGTCTTAAATTAATTAAAATAAGCTAATAAAGATATTACTGTTTACCAAAAAATAATATTAAGGGAGAATTAATTAGTGAAATTTAGTCACATGTATATTTTTATTCAACTAATGGTTTCACTCAAAAGATTGATGATATTATAAAAGTGTTATATATTATAGATAATGAAACTAATTGTGTAATATTATTAAATATAAAAATTATAGAAATAACTTTTAAAATGGAATATTTTAATTAAAATTGATTTTTTAAATGTTAGTAATTTTTGGAATGGTTATTCATTTTGGGTAATGTTAGGATGTATATTCCAAAATTTTGATTTTTAAAAATTATTAGTTTTATAAATATAATAATTTTAATGTTAAATTTAGATATGATTATTAAAATAAATCTCAAAATAATATGAAACTTATTTGACTGATTTTATTTTATATAGTTGGAATTAATTTAATATAAATATAATGTTTTATGAATATAAACTAGGAATGATTTAAAATATGGTGGTCAGGATATATATAAAAAAATACTAGAAATTTTATTGTTGATAGTTTATAATAGGGGTTATTATATTCAATTATTATATTATTTTTTATAGTTTTAAATGGTTAAAAGACTGTTATTATGTATACTGTTTTCTAATGGAATGGTGGAGTACATCTTGGGGTATAAATTATTGTATGGATAATAATTGGTAATCATGAGATATATGGATTTTCAGTAAAATATTAATATAGATTTAAGAGTTTCAAATACCAATTATAGGTAGTTTATACGATACAGTGGTATTATTTAATTTTAAAATTGTCAAATTAGATTTACATTTGGATATTTATGGTGGACTATTTAAATTTTCATATTTTGATCAAGGTAGTGACTTTTTTTATAGACTTTTAGTGAGTATTTGAAGATGGTTAGGTTATTGAAAACATATGAAATGTTTTTTTGAGTTTATAGGGATTACATTTAATAAAGGTGGATATGTGAATCAATCAGTTACTCGATATAGTTATATAGTTTATCCATTGAGATGATCATTGTGTTGATAATCTTTTCAATTCCTCTAGGTCATTGGTGGAGAGTCATTGAGTACCTAATAGCGCCATGTATAGTTTTAACAACGGAGAGAATTTATATCTTTGAATATTTTTATTATAATACCATTTATAAGTGTTCTTGTTCAATTAATTTAAATTAGTTTGGAGCCTCCCCTTTCTCTCACCACATATCCTTATTCTCTTACCTTTTATCCCAGTATTTCAAAGTAATTTTCTTTTTTAATTTAAGGAAAATATGTTACTTTTCAACTTATTTCCCCACTACTTCATCATTTTATTTTATTTGGGATAGCTTTTCTAGGAAATAATTTTATTATCCCACCATCAGATGGGGGATAAACATTAGATTAAGTGTTTTTTCATGTGCAAAATCCAATGGAGGTTGTTGATGATTTATCAAATTCTTTTGATAATCGTTTTGTTATTTGTAATTTATTAATTGTCTTTTTTTATGTCACTAATTTTTTGATGGAATAATAATTTTTTGGGTTGTAGATATTGGGTGTATAATTTATTAAGGAGCTATGTGGATACTGATACTTGATTATATATTCTTTATAATAGTAGTTAGTTGTGAGTTTTAATAAATTTGGTCAATTTCTTTTGATGTTCCACTTTGTGACTTTTTGTTTCTGATGATGTTTGTCTGTGGTTTATTTATGCATGGGGTCTCAACCCATTTGGTGTTCAATTTCTACCTCAATGTTCTGTTCCAAAAATTAATTTTTAAAAATATAATAATATATTGGGCAAGACAAATTTAAGGGTTTTGAAATTTTTTTTATAAATTAAATTATTGTCTATAGTAATGTCACATTAATATGTTTAGATATTCCTATATTATTTGGCCTTTTCTTATTTATATTTCCTAGATATTTACTTGTTAAAAATGATAAATCATTTATCATTATTTTACATATGGTCCCTTGAGTTGAATATTTTTCAGATTGTTTTATTTTTCAATGAATATCATTATATTTTTTATTGATTATGCCTATTTTAAATTTTTTAAATTTTTTAAATTTTTTCCCCATTAATTATGTTGATATACAGTAAAACAATTCCATTTAATATATAATCTGAATTAATTATATGTTAATTAATTCTACATGAACTTAATTTAATAGTTTGTATCGATGGTAATATAATGAATATGTTATGTCAGTCAAAAAAGGATGTTTAATCTTTTAGATAATAATAACATTTCTCTCAAATTAAATAACTTTTAACATGTAATTCCTAATACAGTTTATTATTATTAATCCCTAATCATAGATAACTTGAATAAATTCATTTAAATAGGTTATGGGTTTAATATTTTTATTGTTGTGATGATCAATATTTTTATGGATGCGGTATCTTGGGCCAAGGTTGTGAGTTCCAGGGGACAGATGTTGTAGTACTTCCAATTAGGGTTTAAATAAAATAATAAGTATTATTTTATATTTAGTTTTTTGTTTTTTGTTTTTATTCATCATTTCTATTATTCCTTTTATATTATATTATATCATTTAATTTTTTCGATTACTCCATATAGTCTTCTAGGCCTATGAATCTTATTCTTAGTTTTATCTTATTGTGTTTTATAAACAATGTCCTTTATTAAAAAAAGATTCAACTATTTTTAATGAAGTATAAATTTGGTTTGGTTAGACTTTGTAGTTAGAAATTGAATGTGTACGGTAAGTCTCAGTTGTATAGATGAGCCATGAGGTTCATGGAAATTTGAGTTTTGAGTTTGGTGGAATGGATGTTTTTGAAACTGGGAGTCAGGTCAGGAAGTTAAGTGTTGTAACATCCCAAATAGAAGTGTTTATATGTGGTTTAAGGTCTGATAGGTTCCTTTTTTACTCATATAAATATTAAGAGATTCAAGTTTTGGGATTTATGGTTTTTTAGTTTTAGTAGGAAACAAGGTTAGCGTAAGGTATGTGTTAACTATACACCCCAACCAGGAAGACTATTCTGTTAAGGTGCATAGTATGTTTAAACCATGAAATGGGATCTATGAGACTAGAGGACCACTAAAAAATATTTTATAGTTATGAACACGGTTATTTTATTGTTTTATGACCCATGAACAGTGACCATTTTCATGTCGTACCTCACAAAGTGATCTCGACATGGTTGTCATATGGTTTAGGAAATTTTGCTGCCAATCCATGTGACTCATTAAAAGTTAAAAAATACCAGACATCCCCTCTAACCATTTATGGTTTTAACTCTTATTAATTATTTTTTCTACCAACACCACCCTCTATATGGATTTTTTTCTTTCTCCTCATCAATGCTGGGATCTCCCTTGATTATTAGTCAAATTAATTTTTATTTCTTGTGATCAAGAGACCTTAGTGATTCTATAACTCCCCATACTTACATTATCTATTTTTATAAGTTTATTGTTCTACACCATTAAATTTATCTAATATTCTCCATTTCTAGGACATTTTTCTAGTTTTGTGTTATTTTCTAATTCAATCTGAACTGGTAGAAAATATTGATCAATTAGGATTCTCTAAGGATAAAATAATTGATCCAACGACATTACCTATATCCCTGATTTTTTTTCATGTATTTCATTTGTGGGATCATGCTGACATTAATGGAAATAAATTCAACTCAACTTAATTGTTTTTAGATTTTATTTTTCATTATTAAATTTCCTTTACTATGCTTAAAACTATATAGAAGGACACCCTATAAGAGCACATAATAATTGGGTTAATCCTATTGATTCCCATAAAAAAGAACTTTTTATTTTGAAAGGATAATTTTTTTTGAAGAAATTCATAATGAAGTGGTTAAAAGGTAATTTTTGATTAAATTGATGTTTTTGAAATAGAATTTTGAAACCATTGATCTTTTAATATAATTGGAGCTTAAAAATTTGTAAATGGTTTGAACAAAGGTAAGGTTATTATTTCAAAATGTTGTGGGTTTAAAAATGATTGGTTTTTAGATGGAAATTCAATTTGGGGTTGACATGTTGTAAATGCTATGAAATTAAAATAGGGGGATTTTTGTGATATTTGATTTCGAAAACTCCAATAGGATCAATTATGTAATAAATGATATAGAAAATACCCGTATATGTGTATTTTTATTCATTATTTGGAAAACACTCATAACGGATGGTATATGGTAACTTTTTAGAAAACACCCTATGATTCATTCTATGATGATTATACAGAATACACCCATATGGGAGGTTTGTGATAACTATTGAATAATCCTTTTGATCAAGTTCTATGATAACTATTGAATACTAACATGGATTGAGGTTAGTGATGTCTATTGAATATTCTCTTGGATGGTGGTATATGATTACTATTGAATGATCCCTTATTGGGATCTTTATGATACCTTATTATATTTTCCAATGGATTAGAAAACACATATAGTGGTGTCCTATAATAACTAAAGAATAATACTACTATTGAGATTTGTGATACTTGGTTGTGATTGTTGGAATGGTCGTTAAGATGCTCTCATAGACACCCTGAATAGCGACCCATGTTTATCATACGTAGATATTATGTCATATTAGATGAATATTCAATACATTTTAAGAACACATTCATGATGACCGTAATAGTTTAGTGTATTTGTAGACTAGGCACACAAAAATCTAATTTTTTTGAAATATCATCAATTTATTCCATAACTATCTTCCCATTAAGTACTATTCATAGACATTTCCAATATAAAACCTTTCTCCATAACATAGAAAAAGGAAACATAAGAATGGTTGATTCTAGATACCTAGTAAAGGTAAACAAGGGAGATGAGTATTCCAAACATGAACATAAGGGTATGATAATATTATCATAACAATTTAAAAGAAAATATTATATATCAAATATCTAAATCTTGAGTCATGGAATAAATATTGGCAGTTTATAAGACATAAATAAGAAAAAAATTAAAGAACATAAATCATGAAAGAATAAAATTTTCATTAGAAATAAAATTGTAGCATATAAGTATACATAGATAATAGTCTAAATAACAGTCAAGTATCACTTCCAAGAAAATCATAGTGTAATGGGTTCACTCTCCAATCCAACATGGTAGTCATGTTTCACACCCAAGACCATCATAGTGGGAAAATACCGTTACTGAATCGGGTTCACTCCCTATTCCAGCTCTATCTATATCATGATAAATAAATAATTACCCAATTACTTAAAAGAAGATATAGTTCCCATTAATCTCATAAAAACCTGTATTTGTGTGTCACACAAGATCATAAATGTCTAACATATCATAAAACATAAAATGAAATGGGATTAATAAATATTTCAATATATCATAACCAGTGAAAATGAGATCAGTTTCATAATGATTTCATCATTTCATCATAGCATAACCCATGAAAAAAAGTATGTTTCATAAAAACAATTATCATAGTAGAACCCATGGGACAGAAACCGTTTTCATTAAAATCTTGTCATCAAAATCATAAACCATTCAGATGAATAATTGAAATGGTATCTATTGATCATTTTTCCAATAAAACATATATAACATTAGAGGATTTAATTTTTGATGTAGAATAATTTTTAAATATTACATGGAACTTTTATTCTGGAAGAAAAAGTTTCATTTAAAACACATTATGAAAACATTAAACATTTTAAAAATAATTTTCCTTTAAAAAATATTAAACTTATAAATAAATATTCAGAAATAAATTTATACATTTCTTTATAATAATATCCTTTTCTATTTCAAAAAACACTTATCAAAATATAAAATATTTTAAAAAATATTTTAACTTCAAAATCATTCATTAAATATATTATCAAAAACCAAATACTAAGGAAAACATATCAATTGAAAATTTCCATGATGAGATATATGGGAATCTTGATTTCATTGATTGGTCATGATAGAAAGAAATGTTTTTTGTTTTCAGCATGTAAAAACTGATATTATTTTAAAATTTATGGTATAAGATAAAGGGGAATTTTTTAGAAAAAATCTATATACATTCATTTCGAATATTTTTGAAAAATTTAAAAAATGGGTAAAAATGATTATAAATAAACGTAAAATTATTGTTTAGAAACTAAAAAAATATTTAGAATACATAATTTTGGATAAAAATGGTTTTTAAATAGAAAATATTATTTATTCTATAAAAGCATTCTTTTTGATCTCTTGAGTACAAGAAGGAACATGAAGTGAAAAGAGTTATTTTCATGAAATAACTATAGTATAATAAAATTAATGATTTTATTGATAAATGGATCATAATATTTTATCATAAAAAACATATAAAAAAATAAACATGATAAACGATGATAATATAACATTAAATATTTACGATATTGGTATCTTTGAAATGTAATCCCCATAATAGAATATAATAAAAATTAAAATAAAATATCATAGGGATAAATAAATTAATGAAATTAAATGTAAACAGTGATTTGATTACATAACCCAGGTATAAATAGAATGAACATCTTTTATATTTATTAGTAATATCGAATTTAATGCTCATATTACTTATAAATATATTATGTAATTTTAAAATAAAAAATGAAACAGTTTGATTAAACTCATTTTTATGAAGTTTTATATAAAATATTAATTTTAAAATTATAGAATTTTAATTTGAAAAAATTAAATTTTACTTTTTAATTCATTGTTTTAGAATATTGTTAGATTTAATTTTTTAGAAAATTTTGAATATATTTATTTTTCATTGAATAGTAAACAATAAAGATTTTTATTAAAAACGATATTTGTCAATATATTTACGTGGTAAAATTCTGTTTTTGATTAGTTTTGAATTTTTATTAGTTTATTATGTTTAAATTTAATCCAATAATGATTTTTGAAATGTATTTATAGATAAATTTACTATAAAACATTTTATATTTTAAATGGGCATTTTTTTTTCAAAAAGTGTTTTTTCATTGTATTTTATCCGTTTAATTTTAAATTAATTTATGAAACCTTTAGGTTTAATTTCTTAAATAATATATTTCATATATGCTATTGGGGAGTCCAAATTTATGAAATAGTTCCCCATTATTTTTGGATTGTATGAATAGTAATCATAGTAATTTTTATTACCACGGTGTTTCCGACGCTTTCCGTCGGGGGGCGCGCGCGCATCCGTCACGCAAGGGAGGATGCACGGCTTGTTGCCCCGCATTCTCGCTTTCCAAAGGCGGGTGGCATCTGTTCCATGTCCATGGATGTCTGCTCCTTGATCGAAACTGGGATGATGAGATGTCGGTTCTTCCTTCCGTGGATTCCTCCTCGGAGCTTGTCACCTAGTCTGGGTCTCTCTCATAGATTTAAGATGTGCTCGTGAATCTCGTTCTTGGTGCCATATCTTCATGGACAATAGTTAATTACGCTACTTCCTTCAAGATGCTCAAAGGGTTCTCGTCTGGGCAGCAACATTCAGTGAGGAGAATGGTCACGCTGAGGTGTCGTTGGTGTGTCTTGATGCTGGGGGATTGGCATGTCTGTCTTATGTCCCTCATTATAGGGCTTCTGGAGGGCGCGGAAGCCTGAGGCATCCCACATCGAACGTGGGGAATTGTATTCCATAGGCATGTATATGAGGTTTTCATCAGCTTCCCATGTTTAACACGGGGTATGTCGTGAGTTTAACGTTCAGCGGGGACAGATCGGACTGATCGGAACACTGAGAGTGGATAAGATAAAAGGCCCCCCTGAAGGGAACTCCGATATTGGGGTCACCATGTGGGCGGCTTCCCAGATACTGTGGAGTGGAATGAGGTGGCATGATCCCACCGGGATGTGGAATCCCGGTTAAGAATACGGATGGATGATGAAGTGAAGGGGCTTGAACCTCATGGAGGCTTCCTACGTACCATGCCTTGACATGGATCAAAGTCCACGTAGTTTGGGTATACAGTTTAATGTCATGCGGGATGAGGGAATTTGGGGCTTATGCTCTGAGGCGGCCCACAATTATGTATATGGGGCTTACACATTGAGTTGGCCCATAATGGTGGATATGGGGGTTACGCTCTGAGGTGTCCCATAATGGTGGATATGGGGCTTACGCTCTGAGGCGGCCCACAATGGTGGAAATGGGGCTTACGCTCTGAGGCGGCCCATAATGGTGGATATGGGGCTTACACTCTGACGCATCCCACAATGGTTGGAAAACTGACACAAAGGGGTCAGAACGACTGGGTGGTGGGCTTGAACCTCTTCGAGGCTTCCTACATACCATGCCTTAGCACGGATCAAATTCCACGTAGTTCAGGTGGTGCAGTTTAACGTCATGCGGGGCGAGGAAGACAGTTTAACGTAGTACTGGATGGCATAGAGTTTAACGTCATGCAGGACAAGGGCATACAGTTTAACGTCATGCGGGATGAAAATCAGGGATTACACTCTGAGGTGGCCCAAGGAGTTGGTGAACCGATGCGAAGGGGTCGGAACAACCGGGTGGTGGGCTTGAACGTCGTCGAGGCTTTCTATGTACCAAGCCTTAGCATGGAAAAAAGTCCTCGTAGTTTCCTAGGATGGGTCTAACTTTATGAGGTGGCCCAATGGTATGTCATGATCGATGCTCACTCTAAGCCCATGTGATTCATGCTCGGTGTGAGAAACAAGAGGCAGCAGGGACCAGACGATCACGTCGCGAAGGGTGTGTCCGTGAGAAGCGAAGAGGGGCTTACGCGTTGAGGGGCCCTTGGTGCCGGTACTTACTCCAGGATGGAGGCCCGAGATGCGACAAGGCACAGAGGGAGAGGGATTCGGAACCAAGAAAATGAGGTGCCTCATTCCCTATCACGCCCTCCACTGGCCTTGGTAGTGGGGAAGTACGGAGGTGCATGGGTGCTGCCTTCCGCAAGAGGGGATAGGGGCTTACGCTCTGAGGCAGCCCTTCCCCCACGGACAAACGCCACTCCAAGAGGGAGGATATCACTCCATGTGAGGAAGATTCTATTCCAGTGGAGATGAGCTGAGTAAAGAATGTCTGAGCCGGGAGGGACCATGCGTCCAAGGCATGGGGTCATATCATAGTTTAACGTCATGTGTTCAGGACGAGGTGCTTGGAAGTTTAATTTCCTACAGATTTGATGAGGTGGGTTCGTTCCACAACCCTAGGTCTTACATAACAGGAACCCTCTACCCCTTGCTAGAGGGAAGGCATCGACAAGGCCGCAAAAAGGTGGGCCACAGGGCGAACCATCGCGGGGTCCACATTAGCGTGGCAGTGCGAAGAAGCAATATCTATTAGCATGCATATGAAAATGAGCATGAGGAAAAGAAACACAACGGGAAACACCACTCAAGGGACCTTGAGGTTACTTTGTACGAACCTGGAAGGCCGTACGGAAAGACACCGCATGGCGTGTATGCCTGGCATGGAGGACATCGGGTGCCTACACAGGGAGGCACCCAAGGGGTGTCAAGGTGAGGGGTCCTGGGAATTGCGCGCAAAGAAACGTTTTGCGCACAAAACACCAGGGTGTCACGTAATTGGGGCAGATGGATTACGCATAGTGCGTGCAAAGAAGGTGAATTTCACGCGAGTGGCAAAGGCCGAATGCTAATTAAAGGCTGCACTCCGCGAAGGGACTGCACGCAATTCGACCGTTTTGCATGTAATGGGAGACATTGCGTGCAGCAGAGGAACTCTAAGTGGTTCGGGATTTTATCTAAGCCAGTGGGATTGTGCACAAAGGTGGATCTCAGGGCATGGCTGCACAAAACGATTCAATACCTGAATGTCACATTGCGCGCGCGGGAGGCCTATTTCTCGCACGAGAGCCAATTGAAATTCCGCATCCCATAAATGGAAGTGGTCTCCTTCTATTTATAGGCACCTGGGATCACAGAATCTAGGCGGCATGCGAAATATTTCACGCCAGAGACGGCGGCGCGGAAACAGGCACTGCGTGGGTTCAGGTGTGCAAACTGGTATGCTAGAGCCAGGGCCTTTCGTGAATCCCAGACTCCTTCTACGAGGGAAATCTTTTTTCGCGCACATCCTTCTTTATTTCACGCAACACTTCCAGGAACTCCAGACTAAGCCTTTGAGTCTGAATATGACTTCGCTTCTTCATTTCGACACTTCATTTAGGAGTTACAGACTTTTTTCAGCATCTACAAATGCCCCCCTTAGAATTGGATCGGCGAGAGGTCGCAACGATCATATTATGAGGGAAATGACGAAATGCCGAAGTGTTGGATTTTGAGGGTAAGTTTTGCGCAAAATCCAACGCGGCGCACAAAACTCCGATTGGGCACGAAATTAGCTTTCTGCGCGGCGTGGAACCCCATCCTCACCTATAAAAATGGGTGATGTGTCCCCTGCTCTGTACTCAAGATTTTCTATGTAATAGGCCTTGAGATCTTGTGCGCAAAATTCCCATTGAGACTACGAAGAAAACACGCTATGTTAGCGCATAATTCCTTCTGAGTTTCGACCGTACTTACACGCAACCCGGGATATTTCGCACTGACGGTTCTGATTTCGTGCATAACTCTAGAATTGCACACCACTGTTCCAAATTTCGTGCAACTCTTCCCTATTTCACGCAAATCTCAAAGAACTCAAGATGGTTGCGAACCAAGTCAATGATGGGGGAGCCGCCACTCGTAGAGCTGAAATGGCAGGAAATGAAGAGGTTTATGGTGCCAGGGTGGTTTTTTCCGACAACCTTACCTTGTTCAACTTGCTGACCCCTACCCAGAAAAAGTATCCTCTATCCAACAACCTCCCACTCTGGAACTTTGGCATCCTGGAGGAGGTTTCAATGTTAGGCTTCGAGTTGGACACACCGCGGTCGTGAGTAACCTGGGAGGACAACCATCCCTGTTACAACATCACCAACAATGGTTATCCTACCAGAGAGACCAGACACATGGATGTGTATTTCTTGAACCATAGTACTATGACCATTGTTAGGGGCGATCCTATTGCGGAGAGATCTCTGACCCTCTATGCAAGAACATTCTGTCAGAGCATCATGGACGACACTAAGGGTTGGGTGAAAGAGAAGGACCTACGGTCCGAAGGAAACTTCACCCGTGAGTGGGCCTGTGCGTATAGGGTTCACCATACATGCGACCAATTCGGGGTTGAGCTGTGGCACATTGGTCTTTTTGAGGCGGTGTGGACGTCGCAGTTCCACTTCTACTGCCAACCTGAACTCGGGCCAGAGCTATTTACCAGATGATCCCCTGACACCAACACATTCCATCCTCACCGTGGGGAAGATGGCATCAGCCTCTGGGACTTCCACTGCATCATAGGTATCCCACAAGAGGGATACTAATATGACAAGTTCATTTCCCCAATGAACACCTAGGAAGACAAATCACGGACCCCCATGATGACATGGCATCTGCTGGACCTGGCCAAGGAGAGGCTGCAGGTCAAGGAATTCTTGAAGGAAATCACCTACAAGGACTGGTTCAGCCAGTTCATGGAAAAGGACCCGGTGGTCAAGATGCTGGGACGGGGAAAACAGTGCCCAACCGCGGCTCAGAGGAGAAAGAATGGATCGTACTAGAGGACCCTGGAGGTGGGGTAATACTAATAATGGGGATACCGTGTTATCGAGGCCCGGTACCCGAACATTCGATTTGCCAGGTTCCATGCCACCTACCTGAGCGGGTGGCTCCTGCCGATGCAGGACGCGAGGATGGGCATCCATCCAGCAACAGTGGTGATGGCGGGCACCATGGCCACCAACAAAAGGTTTAATCTAGGGGTCCATGTGCTGGCTAGGATGTATGCCATCCTGGAATGCCTCTCATGAGGTAGGTTACCTCGGAGGGTATGTGGGACCTTCTAGATCTTTCACGGCTCAGTGGCGGCTCATCTTGGCGGATACACCTTCCCAAACACCATTCGTCCTCTGGGAAATGGCCTGTGGCCATCTCTCCTAAATATTATCGGGGTTTCACCAATGATGCTCAGCGAGGAGGTCATAAGGATCCGAATCAGTAACCATGCCAATTTCAACTCCAGCCCGTTCCCCACCCCGGTCGGCCAGATGGTGGCCAATAGGAAAGGCTCGCTGGAGCTGCAAGAATACTTCCAGAGCATCCGGGGCGGGATGCTCGTGGCTCGGATCGACGGGAAGATCATCTGTGAGTCTTACATGGCATCCCTATTCCCCAGGTAGTTTGGGTTCCTCGAGCGAATGCTGAAGAAGGTATTAACATATTTTTGGGAGGAGAATAATCCCTGCATCTATCACCGGATGTGGTTAATGTTCACCACTTATGGATCTGTTGATGTCATTACCCTTCCTCCCACTGGGGTCGACGTTGGCCTATCAACCGAGTATGCCGAACACTGGACTATCGCGTACCATGAGGGGCTTTTACGTAATCGATTTCGGCAACTCGAGACTACCCACGTGGAAACTGGGCGACGGGGGAGTGGGCAAGGTGCTGCTAGAAGGGGGGAACCAGGGGTGCGCCAGGTAGTGAGGTCTACCCAGGCTCGGACCTCAGCAGTGGGGACAACGCATAGTGTCGTTGCGACCTCGTTGCCCGGAGGGGGGTCACACGAGGAAACTAGAGAGCTGCCCGGGAAGCAGATAAGATACTTGCTCGAACATTCCCATGATGCAATATTCCCGGCATTGTGGTCGGCCTGGATGACTCTACGGAAATCAATGAGCATTGAATCTATCTAGAAGAAGATAATGAAGGACGGGATCCAACTGCTAGAGGTTGGGTTCATTCGAGTTACCAATATAATAAACTTCCATCATTGGCATGTATATCTAACGGCAATGGACACATACGCGCGAAAAAGGAGTCTGCGCTTGGAGCCACCTTTCCAGGTGAAATTGATGCTCGGCCAAGAGCATTATCCAAAAGTGATGCTGCCGGGAGAAGGAGAAATTGATGACGAGTCGGAGGGAGAGGAGGAAATAGGAGTAGACGGAGGCAACAGAGAAGATGAAGGATCTTAGGGAGGGTCCCTCTAAGGGATCTTGAAAGAGAGTGGCGAGATCGTCAGCTCCGATATGGAGATAACCGAGCTGCTCGAGGTCTGTCTCTATCCTTATTAACCCTACTTCCTTGTCCATTCTCTTCTATAATTTTTAATCCATTTCCCTATCTCTTTCATGAGAACATAGGCGCTGATCAAGCATCCCCAGCAGGATAATAAGGGGAGGTACCGGTAGGACAGGGTATGACTCCGACGCCCATCATCGAACTGACAGGCACTGAGGGGTCTCCTACCACGATAGCTCCTCTAGTGGCCATAACACCAGAGTCTGAGGCTCTGGGTTCCCGTAAGTCCACTTTTTTGCTACTTGTGCTTACTGTTAGAAAACCCAACTAATCAGGATGCTCCTCGTACTATGATCTCGGCGTTGGAGGATCGTCAGGCTGCTGAGCCTAGGCCGTCCGTGAGTGGACCAACATCGGACGTACCACCTCTTCCAGAACAAACATCCCAAACTGAGTCGGCCCAGAAAATTGATGAGCAGGGGGCGACGGACATTAGCGGTGCTATCATGGGAGCAAGGTCGGAAGCTGACGAAGGCACCACTATGGTCTAGGTGAGAGAGAAAGGTCACCTGGACGTCAAGGATCCTATTCCTCATGAAGACATCCCTGAGGCAGATCCTGCTGCTGAACTACTGGATGCCTTTCCTACATACAGGCCCACTGATCCCGAGGAGATAGAAAATTAAGACTCCGAAGCGCTTGAGGAGAGCTGTATGACATGGCACAAAGGGTGGAAGTGTATCCATTTCTTTATCAGGTAGCCTCAGGTGGATTGGCTGATGTAGATGTGATCACTCCAAACCTGGCTTCTTTTCCTGTGTGCCGGAGGGGCTGACGCTCAACGCCTTCATCTGACGGACCATGATTACATGGCTGAGAAGATACGTGAGAGCAGCTGGCGCACCAACGTTTCCCATTGTTGGGAATGACCAGCGAGCACCCGAGCTTTCCTGAGGGTGGATTAGGAAGTCCGGATCCTCGAAGGGAAGGCGGCAGAGAAAGAGGTCTTCATTGCAACATGCTCTGAGATCATGGAGAAACTGATGGCCCAGCTGGCTGACACCCAAGAACAATTGATGGAGGCGAGTCACTAGATGACAATAAATCAAACTGAACGGGCGCATGCACAAGCTAGGATTGGAGAACTGCACTCTGTGGATTCTGATGAAGAGAGATCCTTTAGGGAATGAGAAGCAGTCCTGGAGGCTACCATCCAAAGGGTTGCAGCGTTGGAAAGATCAATCCAGCATGCTGATCCATAAGGGCTATGTTTTCTCCATCTCATGAACTTTTTTCTTTCACTGCTCAATATTTTGATCCATTGTATGGACCAATATATTTATCCATACCTTTGGTTTAATATGCTCAACCATTATCCTGAAATGAATAACAACACACCACGCAGCTCATGTGGGTCACACCCAATGTGAGGAACAAAGGATGCCCATGTTATCATTTCGTCTGACTATGGGGAGTCAAGAAAACTTCAGGCATCCGAAATCGGGCTTGGACTTTTGAGAAGAAGAGGGAGGTATGGCCGAAGGGAGGGGACATCAGGCCGATCGATATATTGTCTCTTCCATGTGTTCTCACAGATGAGGGGGGAATTCCGGGGGCCTTGAAATCAATCCAAACATAGGGAGATGAAAAAGGTGAATCACGTTACCCATATTCGGAACACTATGGGTGGGCGCGACGATGGAAGATAACTATTAACCATGGAAGAAACACATCATCCATATCATGTTGCCTGAAATGCGGACAACAAATTAGTGCTGACTACTGACCATGTTCGCTACATGAGGCCTACCTCAAATATCATTGATCAGTCATCTGGAACGTTGGCCCAGGACTGCAGGCGGACCATGGGTCAATCATCCATACTGTTACAACAGGCCGACCAAAAGTCTATCATCTGTATTGTTACAGCAGGTGGACCATAGGTCAGGCATCCATACTATTAGGGGGTCCCATATGACATGACAGAGGATGAGGATCCAAATAAAGGGGCATGCAAAGCGTGGAAAGTGGAGTGGTGGTTTTTTCAAATAGAATCCAACACTCCCAAAATTTCACCACCATGTTGGAGGCGCATTGGGAAGACGCATTAATCTGGTCACGAATCATCCCAATTTTTAGACAAGACCTCTCTGGAGAGATAAATGTCACTTCCCAACATTACTATAGGGCATTCCGAACTTATTCGGGGCAGATGATGTAGTTACACAACTCCCCAAAAAGTCAGGCCAAGGGGCCAAAAGTGAGGAGGGATGAGATTTGGTAATCCCTGGGGATGGACCCAAGACGAAATGTCCAAGCATTCCTACGTACCTCATAAGGATGAGAATCAAGCCACACGTAGTTCTGGAAAGGATCTTAGTTTAATGTCTTACAGCTCGAACCAAAGAGTAAGGGGAGTGGGATACACAAGGTAAAGCGGTTGTGAAACCTGACGTGAATAAGGACAAGGTCCTGCTTACCATGTGCTCATTGGAGAAGTGTTTGGGCCAAGGAACCGAACAAGAATGTTAGGCTAGGCCTGTGGGGAAGTGCCCAAGAGCTCCTACGTATCCCATAAGTATGGGAATCAATCCATACATAGTTCTTGGAGGTGCTTTTTAAAGTTGTGAAGCACAAGAAACAGGAGGGATAATTCTCATAACAGGGTGTATGTGGGGTGGCTATTGCAAACCCGATTTGAATGATGACATCATCCCATACCACACCACGTGATCCTGTAGTCATGGTCCCAAAGGTGAGATAGACATGATGAATCAGCAGACCTCAAGCTAGACCCAAAGACGAAAGGTCTGGGCATTCCTACGTATCCCAGAAGGATGGGAATCAAGGTGTACATAGTTATTGAAGGGTGGCATGGAACGACATGGTACCTGTGTGAATGATGAATGAGGTGTGTGGGTCTATCCCTCGCACCAAAATAAGTGGCATTTGATATATCTTGTTTTTCCTTGAAAGTGAATGGTTTTTATTTCGTGGAATGACCTGCCTAGGGTAGAAATTCATAGAATATCCACAATAATCAAGACGTAACACGCATTGACAAATGGTATGGTAATTGAATGATACCCAACGTGATGTCCCCTATGGGGAGGTCGCCACAATTCAGTTCCGTTTTTTGTCGTGCGGTCGGGACGATGTCATCACAGTTTATGGTCATGTGGTTGGACCAACCAGCATAGTTTAAGGTCATATGGATTTAACCTGGGGGAACACACAGTATGTGATAAAGAATACCTGATGTAGATGCGGACATAACCTCATACAATCATTGTGCGCGATTCTAGGAGAGGATCCTCGGGCCAAGGATCCGACGAGGTCCAACAATATGGGGGCAGGAGACAATAGCTTCTAGCTGAGCTGGGCCCAAAATGCAATGTCTTGGAGACTCCTCATTTCCCGTGGGGATGAGGGTCTAGCTACGCATGGTCAATGGAGGAAACCCAAGCATATAATCTTAGTGTTCAGATCGTGGGAGACCTGAGAGACGTCATCATGCACCTTTATTCTCCTAACGTGTGGAGGTTCACTGAGGGTTAGTGCAAGGAGTGTTGAGATTCCACCTTGACACGATGGGGTGGAACACAATGAAAATCATGCAACCAACATTTAGGGATAGGAGGAGTTGGTGTGAAGATAGATTATTACTACTGACCATGTTCGCAACATAGAATCATGTCATGTTAGCCTAAAATGGGGAAAAACAAACGAGCATCAATCGCTGACCATGTTCACAACATGGGATTTGTATCAATTTCTTGTTTGAAACCCTCGGGGGCGTTGGCCCATGATGGTAGGAGATCCCTTAGGCGTTGTATCATATCCGTTCTTAGGGGTCCCTCTAGGTGTGAAAGATAACAGGGTCCCGAACGAAAGGGAGCATGAAGCTTGAAAAGTGGACGAGACTTGTCTATGTTGAATCTGACATTCCGGGTCCTAGACCAGAGTACTCTAAATACATTAACAGAACACTGGAAAGGGTCGAAGGGCTCGGTTTGAGAGCGGCCATAAGATTGTGGATCTTCGGGAGAATGGGGCATGGTGCCAAAAACTATGTACCACACCTATATACCCCCCACCCATGGGGAGGGATAGGACAAGAGACCGAGGTGACTGGGAGATCAAGGCATATCATAAGATATGGGGCTGGACCTGAAACCAAGAAGTTCAGGCGGTTCTACGTATCCTGTAAGGATGGGAATTAAGATGCATGTAGTTCTAGAATCACTGGTTAACATCATGTAGGATGATGAAAGGAATTTCATCCTGGAATGTGTACGGTGCGGTGGGTAACCCATCGTGAATGAGGAAATAATCCTACACCACACCGCACACTCTAGGAAAAGACTGGGGATAAGGGGCCTGAGAAGGCCAAGGGGCCTGAGTCAGGGCCTCGGTCAGGAAGGCCTAACCTTGTTATAGATTAATGTCTTCTAGTGAGGATGAGAATGTAGTTTAAGCTCAATCTGGACCACAAGGATCTTAGTTTATGGTCTTAGAACTCATACCAAAGGGGCCCAGATGTAGGGCCAAATTCAGTTTAAGGTCGTGCTGGACCAAATGCAGTTTAGGGTTATGAAGGACCACAAGGATCTTAGTTTATGGTCTTATAACTCGGACCAAAGGGGCCCAGATATAGGGACAAATGCAGTTTAAGGTCATGCTGGACCAAATGCAGTTTAGGGTTATGCAGGACCGCAAGGATCTTAGTTTAAGGTCTTAGAACATGGACCAAAGGGGACCAAATATATGGCTAAATGTTGTTTAAGGTCGTGCTGGACCAAATGCAGTTTAGGGTCATGCAGGACTACAAGGATCTTATTTTAAGTTCTAATAACTCGGACAAAAGGGGCCCAGATATAGGGCCAAATGAAGTTTAAGGTCGTGCTGGACCAAATGCAGTTTAGGGTCATGCAGGATCACAAGGATCTTAGTTTAAGGTCTTAGAACTCAGACCAAAGGGGCCCAGATATAGGGCCAAATGTAGTTTAAGGTCATGCTGGACCAAATTCAGTTTAGGGTCATGCAGGACCGCAAGGATCTTATTTTAAGGTCTTAGAACTAGGACCAATGGGGCCCAGATATAGGGCCAAATGAAGTTTAAGGTCGTGCTGGACCAAATGTTGTTTAGGGTCATGCAGGACCGCAAGGCTCTAGAAATGTACTACTTGAGGAACTTGGCATTGGTGTGTGGAGTGACACGCTCACCATCCATGGTCACGAGGGAGTACGCACCATTGGGATAGACCTTATGGACGATGAAAGGCCCCTCCCATTTTGGCTCCAACCTGGGTGGTTTCCTGCCAGCAATCATTGGCGCTCTGAGGGCCATTACTAGGTCACCTTGCAGAAAACAGCGGAGGTGAACCTTCTTGTTCAAATCTTGAGCCATCCTGCTCTAATGTCTTTCTAGTTTGTGCAAAGCGCGAAGCCTATTCTTGTCCAGCGCTTCCAATTCAGCTAGACGGATTATAGAAACTCTATCTGGCGCTTGTTGGTCGTAGACCGCCGTGTGCAATGAGGTAAACTGAATCTCGATGGGTAGGACGGCCTCAGTTCCGTACACTAGGGAATACGGGGTCACCATGGTGGAATTAGGATTCTTTTTCTAATTATCCCAGAGGGCATTGGGGAGCTTTTCCGGCCTTCTTTTTTTGTTCTGACCAACCATGTTTTGCATAATTTTACCGAGGGTTTTGTTAAATGCCTCGATCTGTCCATTTTCATGCGCATGATAGCGGGAGGAATGGTTAGAGCGAATTTCGTACTTGTCGTACAATTTCATCAGTTCGGCTGCTCGAATGTTGGTTTCGTTATCAGTGGGGACCGCGTGAGGTAATCCAAATCGATAGATGATGTTGGAACTCACAATGTCAGAGATAGAATGGGCTTTGAATTCCTTGAGCGGAATTTCCTCTTCCCACTTGGAAAAGAAATTCGTAGCAGTCAGAATGAACCGGCATTGGCGAGTCATCGCTGGTGGGTATGGTCCTACGACATCCAACCCCCAGACTGTAAGGGACAAGAATACTTGGTAGTGTGGAGAGGCTCCAGTGGCTGATGCACAAAGTTATCATGAACTTGGAATTCTTGGAACCTCTTGTAAAACTTGATGCAGTCATAGATCATGGATGGAAAGAAGTAGCCCAACCTCCGAATCTAGTGAGAAAACTTCAACCCGACCTAATGGGCACCACAGGAACCAGCATGAACCTCTTGAATGACCTATGGGATCTCCACTCCTTGAAGGAAATAAGGGATAACGCCATCAAATCTGCATATATAAAGGATCAGCTCAAGGCTGGGACCGCTCTGAAGGGTAAACTACAATGCGCGGCATCGGATTTGCTCGCACTTGGCCTTGTCTGAGGGAAGATTGCCACGTTGGAGGTATTCAACCAATGGTTTCCTCCCATCAGAAACCATTTCTATCAATGCATCTAAAGTACCTGCGGCTCCCAATGTAGGGGCACCAGTGGTAAGATGGTTTACCCACGGGCCACGATCAACCTACGGGGTAACGGGAGTGATGACTCTCCGGTGCGCCATGCGGATAATTAGGTCATCTTGTTCGGGCTCCGCAAGCAACACGGACAATCTGGCCAAAGCATCTGCTCGACCGTTCTGTGACTAGGGAATATGAACGACCTCTGGGTGAGAAGGGAACTATGCCATTAGATGGAGGGTGCACTCCATCAATGGTGCGAGTTCTGGATTTCTGATAGCGTAGTCACCATTGACCTTCTTGATGACCAGCTCAGAGTCCCCTTTCACATACAGATGGGTCACGTCAATCTCGAGTGCCAGCTTGAGGCCAGTGATGAGGGCATGATACTCTGCCTCATTGTTGGTGCAGCCCTCTGACAATAAGAATGAATATGGAAGGACGTCTTGCACTGGGGTGATGAAGACGATACCCAGGCACACCTTGTTGAGCCTAGGATCATTGTGTATCCAGCCAGTGGGGCTCCGGGAGGCACCATCATAGTGAATCTTCCAGCATGGGACAACATTGTCGACTGAGAGGATTACCTCATCAGGAAAACCTAAGTACATCGGCTGATCCGCGGAGATTGGGTGGGCAGCTAGAAAGACTTCCAATGCCTGTCCTTTGATAGGCTTCTGAGGAACGAACCTGATGTTGAACTGCTAGAGGATCACCGCCCACCGCGCTAGTCGGCCAGTCAACATAGGTCGATTCAGGATGTACATCAACGGGTCTACCTGAGACACCACATGTACCTTGTGGTGCTGCAAGTAGTGTCGTAATTTATGTACGGAAAATACGAGCTCCAGGAAGCTCTTCTCGATGGAAAAATATCTAATTTCTGTATCGAGGAGCATGAGTCTGAGGTAGTAGAAGTTGTTCTCTTTCCCCTTGTTGTTATTTTGGGTGAGAAGTGCACCAAGGGACCATTCCAGGGTGGTCACATAAAGGACCAGTGGCTTTCTAGATACGGGTGGCATCAAGACTGGAGGTTGGAGAAAATACTACTTGATTTCCTCAAAGGTGGTCTGACACTCTTCATCCCAATCATAGGTGGTGCCTTTCTTTATGACCCGGGAAAAGGGCTTACACTTGCCGGACAGATTCGCAATTAAATGGCGTATATAGGATAGGTGGCCTTGGAGACCTCGAAGTTCCCGAATATTACTCGGGGGAGGAATTTGGAAGATGGCCATGATCTTTTCTAGGTCGATCTCGATGCCTCGGTATCTGACGATGAAGCCAAGGAACTTTCTAGTGGTGACCATGTAAGCACACTTCAACGGGTTCATCTTTATGTGGCGGGAACAGAGGAAACC
This sequence comes from Viscum album, assembly GCA_963277665.1. Classification (NCBI taxonomy): domain Eukaryota; kingdom Viridiplantae; phylum Streptophyta; class Magnoliopsida; order Santalales; family Viscaceae; genus Viscum; species Viscum album. Next base: position 83,047,205 of record OY728129.1, read on the forward strand.
GAACACCTTCTCAAGATCCTTGTGATGGTCCTGACACTGGTGAGATTTGACTACCAGATCGTCCACGTAGCATTCCACCAGTGTTCCCAAAATTGGCTTAAATATGCGATGCATGGCCCGCTAATAGGTGGCACCCACATTCTTCAGGCCGAAAGGCATAACCTGGTAACAGAAAGTACCTTGGGGTTTCCTGAAGTCAATGGACTCCTCGTCCTCAGGGGCCATACGGATTTGGTTATACCCGAAATATCCATCCATAAAAGGGAGGGCTTGGAACCTGTTCGTGGCATCAAACAACAATTATATCCTTTTAAGGGGAAAATCATCCTTCTGAATGTGGCGATTGAGATCACAGAAGTTGATACAGACCCTGATCTGTTCATTTTTCTTACTGACCATCACAATATTGGCTAGACCCCCAGAGTACTAGACTTCCTTGATGAAGTTAGCTTTGATAAGCTTGTCAAATTTGGCCTCAACCATGGCACCGTGAGAAGGGTGCATCTTTCTGGGAGGCTTCTTGAACCCACAATGGTTCGTCGGGAGACCAAGACGAAGGATGGATACCTGGGGATCTAGTCCTGACATCTCGTCATAACTCCAGGAAAACACATCACAGTGCTGTCTGAGGAATTCCACGTACTGTTGTTGCTTCTTTGGGGGCATAGAGATGCTGAACAATGTGGGTCTTGGGTCTGCCTCGCTACCAAGGTTCACCTGTACCAACTCATCGACCGTGGTGTAGATGCCCTCCTCAAAGGTGGGGGCGCATCTTTCATGTCCTCGTCTCCACTTTTGGAGGGGTCATCCGCGGGGGGAGCTTCTTCGGGGCTACCAGACCCTGACGGGAAGCTGGTGCTGGCTTGGGCGACAGTGGACATCATATCAAGAGACTCATGTGCCACTGAGACCATAGCGATAAAGGCAATCAATCCAATCACTTCGGGTCTTCGGCCCAAGGGTCCATGCATGATGACATCAAAGCAGTAGTGGTGCGTCAACTTGAGCCTGTTAATTCCAGTTCGGCGAAACATACACGTATGATGTACCTCCATTTCCATGATCCTGACATCTCGATACCATATAGGGGTAGGAGGTTCGGGAATCACCTGATACTGGTTGGTGTAGGAGTATGCGGTTATTTTCCACCGTCGCTTGGACCTGGGAATATGCCTTCCTCTCGTACCCGAAACAACAAAACACTGCCCCATGTCAGGGGTTGTGGCCTCCAACTGATGGATCTGGAAGACGTAGGCATCATCCAAACCTGCCCAGGGATCACTTGTGACAGTGGCAGGCTCAACCTCACCTGCCAAAATCTGTTTATCCTTACTCTTGTAATAGTCTGCGTCCAGACAACGGGCTTCACAATAAAAAAAAGTTGACACATCTACCTGGATCATGCCCACTCGACCATTAAGGGATTATTTGAGGGATTGGTGATACGATGAGGGGAATTTTGCGTGAAGGTGGAGCCACGACCTTCCCATCAATGCGTTGTAGGCAGTGTCCTGGGAGACAACCATGAAATAGGTGCTGAAAATTGGGCCCCCAAACTGGGTCTTCAAGTGGATCTTGTCGACTGGAGATTTCTCGGACAATTCATACCCTTAGATCCTAAGTTCGGATGGAGTTAAATCATCCTCATACAACCCTAGATTTTGCAGCGTCTGAGTTGGGATTAGGTTAATCCCAGAACATGTGTCGACAAGACAGCGGCAGACTTCCACACCATTGAACTGACCAGTGATGTACAATGGGTGAATGTGCCCCTGTATGGGAGGGTCTTAATATTCAACAGAGAATGAGATAACTTCCTGGAATTCATAATTCTCAAATACATCAGCATGGAAGGCTTCTAGAGATGCTACCTCTGTCTCAAACTGGAGGGGGCTCCTCAGGGCCTCGGTGAGCGCCCCATGCATTTCAAATGACAGGCGAAGAGCCTCAAGGATAGAATGGATTTCTGGAATTCCGGCCAAGTGCTTCAGGACATCATACTTTTGGGCCAAATGCGAGCCTCTGCTTATAGGAGGCGGCTATGCGATTGGAGGCATGACGGTCCCTGCCAGCTGGACAGGTGGCTGACTAGTACTAGGAATATCTCGTTGTTCACTAGTCGAAGCCAGGAGAGTGGCATCCAGATTAGGACCGGAAGGTTGGGGTCAACTGGTGGCAGGGTAGAGCTTGTCATGGTAGGACTGAGGTGGTTCCGCCTGATCCAAAAACAGAAACGGTGGTAGAGGCAAACCTGTTGACACCGGATGAAGGGGCCGCATGTGCTAAGCTCTGTACTGGGATTACTTCCTGGTCTCAGTGGCGTGTATGACCAGGCTGGAGGTGCCAACTGTCGTGCCCCTGTGATTCATGTTACTATGGCTCTGACGATACTAGCGACAGATAGGGACATTGGGAAGGTCCACCTGGCGTTCCTCATCGTCGAGAGTCAAAAAGGGATTTACCAACTCTACGGTGTTAACCGAAGCGTACCCTGGACTGTCACTTGAGGATTCATCCACCACTGGGAAGATTCTGGGAGGAATCCCCTTTTCTAGGGGCATAAAGTCCCCAAGAGTGTAAGATGGCGACGACATTAGCAGGGTGAGTTCTTTCTTCTTGCGTCGCCGCCGCTTGCTCTTCTGGGAAGAGGCTGGCTGGGATGACGACATCGAGGTAGAAGCCGTAGCTTCTGAGGGATCTGGTTAATTCAGGCATGCACAGATGATGCCATGGGCGGGGCGACAGTCTTGCGGTCCATCTAGTTGTTATACATCTGCGACCCATGGTCGGAAACCTGGTGCCATTCATCCTCGTCGCTGCTACTACCATCTGATCTCACAAAGACACCTTCCACTTGTGTCGGCGCTAGGCCTAACCTGACTATATTTTTTTCAATCTGGTCTTGGAGGCAGTCCTTAAACACGTAGCATTGCTAGATGGTGTGCACCAGGGTCCGGTGATAAGGGTAGTAGTTGGGGTGATCCTTGAGATGCGCCTCTTCTGGCTTCCGGCACTCAGGCAGCCACATGATTCTCTTCTCCAAGACACTACTGATGTAACTGGGGACCTGAGCCTCATCAAATGAGTAGGTCTGATTCCTTCTTTCCGGAAATGGGGAACTTGGAGGTTGGCCCTAACGAGGATCCGGAGGATCATGCCGAGGAGGAATAACCTTATTATCTTGTGTAGGCCATGGTAGTGTGTTACGCGGAGGCTCTTGCCAATTTTGAGTAGGTTGCTGCTGGGCTGGAGGTTATGCTCGTGGAGGTGGACCCCTATGGGGCTGCAGAGCTGGCCTCACTGGTAGCAACTACAGCTTTCTGGGGGCCTCTATCTAGGCCACAATAGTGGGCTCGGCTTTTGCAGCCCTCCTTTCAGGGATTACAGGAGGTAGTGGGCATGCCTGAATGGCATGTTGCAGGGCTTCTTCGTGGCATTGAGCCTTGTCAGAGATTTCTCGGAACCCTCTGGGGTAATTCTGAGTGATCAGGGAAGGAGGAAACTCTACCTTGACGTTCTCTACGCACATCGTCAGTAATTTCTCATGAGTCTGTGGCATTTCAAGAGAGTATGTGAGCCCCTTACACCGGGCGATGAGGTATGCGACTAGCTAATTGGGAATTTTCTTACACCTGAAGAGGTCTGCGATGTTCATCTTCCGGGTCGTGGAACTGAACTGGTAGAGGAATTGCCTGTGAAGGTCCTCCCAGCTAGTCACAGATCCGACTGGGAGCTTGCTGTACTAGATGAATGTCGGCCCCTCAAGCATCTGAACAAAGCAACGGAACTTGGTAGCCTCCTGTTGCGTCGGAGTACATAATATAGGCCCACACCTCAAGTTGAAGTGGGACAGGTGTTGTGGCGGTTCACATGTCCCATTAAAGTGGGCGAAAGTGGGGTTCCCAAATCATGGAGGTGCTGGCATTTAATCCACCCATGTTGGGTATGGATTGCCATCCGGCAGGATTGCCACCTGCTGAGTTTCCAAGGCTTCTAAGTGGGTGATGAGTGATACCATCGGATCGTCTGGATGTGGGTTCCTATCCTGATGGGGATCCCTAACCACAAGTGCATTTTCGGGCTTTTCAATCCGATAGTCAAGCTCAGCAGCTCGTGGGGCGGCTAGTGGAGCAACCCTTGGGGCAGCGGGAGTAACCCGAGAGGGGTCTCTTGGGTGATCACGCCGCTCAGGAGGGTTTGGAGAAACATATCGTTCCCTCTTTCCATGAGCTCCGGCCTATCCTATGTCGGCGAACACGGCATGATCGCGGTTTCCCAGGAGAATCTCGTCGATTGGTAGTTGTTCCTGCCCCTGCTGTCCTGGCCTAGGATCACTGTAGTCGGGACGCCGCTCTGCAATTCATTCATCTAGAAGCTCATCGACCATCCTCTTCTGCTCAGTATGTTGTTGGCGTAGCGTGGCCTTCTCAGGATCTTCCTCTGCCTTCTGTACTTTGGCAGATGGGTCGGCGAGCTTGACAGCCCCAACGTGTTCTTTACCCTTTCCAATGCTCCGGCTTAGTGTTAATGCCTCAGTGGGTGTGAGGAGACCTAAGAGGTTCCTATGTTGTCGAGTAATCCTCCAGGATGGGTCCAGTAATGTCATGTCCCCAGGGGGTGAGTCCTCGTCAAGATGTTCCAAACCGTTCCCTTCTCCCGACATATTGGCCATGTTGACCGCCACTGCCCTAGGGGGCATACCCTAAGAGTCGGCCAATGAGTCAGGATGTCGGTGAATCACACTGAAGATAAGGTCATCGTACTGCCCCCATCCACGGACGTGCGCATGGGGGGTGGCCTCCTCGATAACCTTGCAGAGTACTTGAAAACTCAAAATGCATTATTGTTGGAGGGCCCTGTGGTGGCCAAGTGACTCGGGGTGGAGAACCCTAGGGAGCATGGCTAGGTCGACCTGACGACATTGCTCTCTGATATCCTCTAGGTGTGCTTGGCTTCTGGGGTAGGGACTTGATGATGGCGAAGACGGGAGTGACTCGCCTGGAGAGTCTGGCGGAAACATTCAAACTCTACTAGGGTGAGCGATTCTGGTATATCAAAATCTAACCCTGCGGCCGACCAAAACTTTTCGAGGAAGTGGCCTGCTACGAGGATGGTCCAGAAGCTCCACGGCTCTGGTTCACAATACGACCCTTGATAGCCCCGCTCATCAATCGGGAGTGGTTGGGGAACTGGTAGCGGTGCCGAGGTAGCCCACTGGACCAGTGGGCTGGCCGGCGGCGAATACGGTGAGTAGGCCGATTGGCCGCCGAATCCTAAGTCGTCTTCCAAGGGTTGCAGTGTCCTGCCTGCCACGTCACGATATGATGGACCAAAAAATGGGCCTCCTATCAAAGTGTCAGTGCTTGCTGGGAATGTGTTAATCCATTGATCATTCGCCAACGACCCCCAAAAAAGTTCTCTGTCATCTCTGGCCAAGATGGAAGGTGCTTCCGGAGAGGCCGATAGTGACTGCAAGTTTGATCCCTAGGGGTATGCCAGGTCCTCGTCCTCTTAGATATACCTTCGGAGGGAGGCAGGGATCAAATGTATCTCGCATTCAGGGAGTACGAGGCTAACGCGCCGCATCCCTATCCCTACCTTGACTCATAGGACCAGGGGAGGGAACTACCACCGAGTTGTACTCCGCCTCAGAGTCCGAGAAATGAACAGTTCTGATTTACGTCTGACCTTCCCTATAATTCCTCTTACGGTGACGATGCCCTACCTTTCTGGCCCTGGGTAGCTCCTCGGGGCAGGGCTAATTTCCGTCAGGGAGTCCTCTAGCCACATTGGTGCTGGGGCAGACATGATCAAAGGTCGGTGTGCGAGGAGCACCAGGGAAGATGTCGAAAGGGACATGGTGAGGACCTCAATGTGGGTGAGTGACCGGATATGCAATGTCTCCATACTCGCGGCTATCGGTAGGGTAAGTGACCCCATACTCAGTGCAGTGAGCGCTGGAGAGAGCCCCACTCGGAGTGTAGCAGTCACGGGGAAGCCTTTTACTTTCCAGAATGGTGGCACAGAGTAGGCCTTCACCCTGGATGGCACTATTGCAAATTGGTCCGCAGTGGCTATTGACTGTGATAGAAAACGGGAGAGTCGACCCAACCTACATATGGGGATGTCGGGGACTCGATCCGGGTCGGGCATGTAACTGCCCCTGCTCAACGTGTGCAGGGGTCTGATGACAGGAGTCAGGAGTGGCCCGGGCTACAGTGGTTGCTGACGTTGATTCCCCAGAGCGGGCATCCTCTTCCGCTCGCGCCCGACGCTGGAGTCAGGTCAGATGGGTTGGATCTGGTGGTGCGGGCACATGGATTGCCTGTTCCTCAGCTCGTGGAGTTGGGCAGTGGGGTCGACGTGGCCGGGCGGGGGCCCTTACCGTGAACACTTGAAGAGGGTCTCAGATAGGGCAAACCCAGACATCCCCTACCTCATCGGCATAGGGAAAAGAGGTGTCTTGGCGTTCCGGGGATAGACTCCTGAAATGGTTGAACATCAGGGTGGGGAGAAAAGGCTCCCTGAGCGGCCCTCAGGGGCGGCGACGGTGGTGAGGTGCAGCTGCCTCGAGATCCAAACATGCCATGTCCCTGGTGGGGATGACCCCTTCCTCCTCATACCTATGCACAAGGTTGTTGATCACCCTATGTTGGATAATATCTGATGGGGAGAGGGGGTGTGAGGGCGCGGTAGTCACAGCGGTCAGAGCAGCTATGGAAAAGGCGGGACCGTGCGGGGTGGCCGTGTCGGTGCTGCCCCTGCCCCTGCGCCAGTGGGCGGGTGGCGATCAAACTCTGGATGTAGCGATCTGATTCATGAATGCAGGGAGATAAACCCATTAACATTAATAGGAAAAGAAATCAACAACCAATATCCCAACGTCATTCCGTCTCCCATGGTTGGTTAGAGGGATCAACGCTGACAACGTCGCAGAACGGAGGGCTCAACGTCCTGACTGCCCCAACCCCTTGCGGGATTCATGTCCTGGTGCTGGGTTCCCAGACCTGGTGACATGCTAATCCTCTGACACCCCAAACACAACCAGTCTCCGTATTGAGGAGAAGGGATTCACATCGGGTTCAGCATTTTCTATTTCAGATGCATTCTACTGGGGCGCGCGCACTTATCCTACATGTAGGGGAGGACGTGTGACTTGTTGCACTGCCTTCCCACTTTCGAAAGGCGGGCAACATCCATTCCTTGTGCATGGACGTCTTATCCTTGATCAAAACCGAGATGCTGGGATGTCTATTCTTCCTTCCATGGATTCCTCCTCGGAGCTCATCACCTAGTCCGGGTCCCCCTCATAGATTTAAGACATACTCGTGAATCTCATTCCTAGTTCCATATCTTTTTGGACAGCAGTTAATTACGCTGCTTTCTTCAAGACGCTCCAAGGGGTCTGGTCGTGGTAGCAACCTTCAGTGAGGAGAATGGTCACGCTGAGGTGTCGTTGGCATGTCTTGACACTGAGGGATTGGCATGTCTGTCTTCTGTCCCTTATTATAGGGATTATCGAGGGCGCGGAAGCCCGAGGCATCCCACATCGAACGTGGGGATTTTTATTCCATAGGCATGTATCTGAGGTTTTCTTTAGCTTCCCATGTTCAACATGGGGTATGCCGCGAGTTTAACATCCAGCGGAGACAGATCGGACTGATCATAACACTGAGAATGAATCAGATAAAAGGCCCCCCCTGAAAGGACCTCTGATGTTGGGGCCAGCACATGGGAGGCTTCCTGGATACTATGGAGTGGAATGAGGTGGCATGATCCCACTGGGATGTGGCGACCCAGGTAAGAATCGGGATGGATGATGAAGTGAAGGGACTTGAACCTCGTGGAGGCTTCCTACGTAGCATGCCTTGACATGGATCAAAGTCCCCATAGTTCGGGTATACAGTTTAACATCATTCGGGATGATAGAATTTGGGGCTTACGCTCTGAGGCAACCCACAATGATGCATATGGGGCTTACACACTAAGGCAGCCCAGAATGGTGGATATGGGGCATACGCTCTGAGGCGTCCCATAATGGTGGATATGGGGCTTATGCTCTGAGGTGGCCCATAATGGTGGATATCTGGCTTACACTCTGAGGCAGCCCACAATGGTTGGTGAACCGACATGAAGGGTTTGGAAAGGCTGGGTGGTGGGCTTGAACCGCGTGGAGGCTTCCTACATACCATGCCTTAGCACGGATCAAAGTCCATGTAGTTCCTCTAGTAAAGCTTAAAGTCATGCGGGACGAGGTAGACAGTTTAACATCATGATGGATGAAATACAATTTAAAATCATGAGGGACGAGGGAATATAGTTTAACGTCATGCATGACAACAATCGGGGCTTACACTCTGAGGCGGCCCACGGAGTTGGTGAACCGACACGAAGGGGTCGGAACAACCAGGTGGTGGTATTGAACCTCGTGGAGGCTTCCTACGTACCATGCCTTATCACAGATCAAAGTCCTCGTATTTAACTGGGATGGGGATTACGCTCTGAGGCGTCCCAAGGGGTATGTGATGGTCGATGCTCACTCTAAGCCCATGTGAGTCATACTCGGTGTGAGAAAGAAGAGGCAGTAGGGACCAGACGATCACATCGCGTAGGGTGCGTCCGTGAGAAGCGAAGAGGGGCTTATGCGTTGAGCGGCCCTTGGTGTCGGGACTTACTCCACGATGGATGCCCGAGATGTGACAAGGTTTAGAGGGAGAGGTATTTGGGACCGAACAAAGGAGGTGCCTCATTCCCTTTCAGGCCCTCCCCTAGCCTTGGCAGTGGGGAAGTACGGAGGTGGATGGGTGCTACATTCTGCAAGAGGGGCTAGGGTCTTACGCGCTGAGGCGTAAATAATGTCCGAGCTGAGGGAACCCTGCGTGTGAGGCACGAGGTCGGATCATAGTTTAATGTCATGTGTTGAGGACGCGGTGCTTAGAAGATTAACATCCTGCAGCTCGGACAAGGTGGGTTCGCTCCACACCCCTTGGGATTAACCAGCACCCTCTACCCCTTGTGTGAGGGAAGGAATCGGTAGGGCCGTAAGAATGGGGTCCACAGGGCGAACCATCAAGGGGTCCACATTATCGTGGCTATGAAAAGAATCCATAGCCGTTAGCGTGCCTCTACGAAGGAGCATGAGGAAAAGTAACGCAATGGGAAACACCACCCAAAGGACCTTGAGGTTACTTTGTACGAGCCTGGAAGGCCTTATGGGAAAACATCGCATGGCGCGTATGCCCGATATGGAGGACATCGGGCGCCTATGCAGGGAGGCACCCGAGGGGCATCAAGGTGAGGGGTCCTAGGAATTGCGAGCAAAGAAAATTATTGCGTGAAAAACACCAGGGTGGCGCGTAATTGGGGCAGATGGACTGTTCACGACACACGAAAAGAAGGTGAATTGCGCGCGAGTGGCAAAAGACGAATCCTAAGCACAGGCCGCACTCCGCGAAGGGATTGTGCGCAATTGGACTGTTTTGCGTGCAATGGGAGATATGGCGTGTAGTAGAGGAACCATGAGGGCTATAGTATTTTATCTAAGCCAATGGGATTCCTTGAAAAGGCAGATCTCAGGGCAAGGCTACGTGAAAAGAGTCAATACCTGAATGTCATATTGCGCGCGCGGGGGGCCTATTCCGCGCACAAGAGACGGTTGAAATTCCGTAACCCAGAAATGGAAGGGGTATCTTTCTATTTATAGTATCTTGGCATCGCGGAATCCAGGCAGCGGGAAAAATATTGTGCGCCAAAGACGGCGGTGCAGAAACGGGCACCGCGCAGGTTCGAGCACCCAAAATTGCGCATCGGAGCTGAGGCCTTTCGCGAATCCCGGACTCCTTCCGTGTGGGCATCCTTGTTTCGCACACATCCTCCGTTATTTCACGCGATACTTCCGGGCCCTCCGAACCGGGCCTCTGAGTCCAAATATGACTTCACTTCATCATTTTGACACTTCCTTTAGGAGTTACGAACTTTTTTCGACGTCTACAAATGGTAAAGGGTAATTCAAGTAATTTAGGATAAAAATTAAATGATAAGAATCATAAAATGCCCCAAAAAATATAAATTTTATTGGATTACTATATTTCAATCATAAGAATTCTTATTTTGAAATTATAACATTTTAGGGACACTTGGATTAGATTATAACCCTTATAGTATTTTATTTAGAAAATACAGAACATGTCACACTCTTATTTCAAATAAATGATTAATTTTTAATATGGTACTATTGAGGGGATATGTTCAACTATAAATAGTATTTTTATGTATAATAAATTTATATTCATCATTATTATTTATTTTTAATTTTTGATGAATAAATACTTAAAATAATGATTTCACAATGTCGATGTAGATATTATTGAATTCATGGAAAAATCAAATAAACAACTATAAATATATTATAATAAATATATTTTGAGATATTTAATATAATCCATGAATTTTATATAATACCTTGACATGTTATGGATATAATGAAAAATATTTTTTTCAATTATACTTTTTATATTGATATTATTAATGTCAAAATAATGAATAGTTTTGAAAATTGACATTATGGATATCTTATAGAAAACAATATTTTATTAAATGACATAAAATTCATAAAAATATATAATTCTTCTTAGTGATTATGATATGGTTTTATATATAACCCATGGTCAATTTATGGATCATTTTTCATTTTTTAGTAACTATATAAACTCTCTATGTGTCGAAATCAATGTATCCATGGTTTAACTTAAAAGGGTTAAATAAGGGTTAAAACCAAAAGATAAGGGTATAAATATTGGAAAAACATATCTAATTTATATTATAGAAGGTTATTTATACCCATAAAAATATTATCCTTGAAATAAATCACTATGGATGAATTTATAATTGAAAATTATTGTATATTAATTTAATATTTTGACAAATGCCAAGTGTGCCCCTCCCCTCTCTTATAAAAGGGTACCTCTTCTTCTCATTTCATCACACGTAAAACCCATTTTGGTTAATCCAATACATAATAAAATCCATTCCTATAATCTAACCCATCATTCAGAATTCCTTTTTTAGGATGAAAAAAAACTTAGAGGCCTAAAGGAGTTAATAAAAGATGTTATCAAAAGATGTGGAAGACAAAGATTGTACATGATGGGTCGAACATGAGGTAATGAAAATCATTACTCGATTTTCTTTCATTGAGTTAAACTTATAAATTATTTATTATTTGATGGTAAGATTATGGTTAAATGTCTTTTGATTATCATATGTTGTATTTCTATTTGTTTTATGTGGTTTTACAGCTGATACACATAATCTAATTTTTTATGAACACTCAATCCAATGATATGATATTATTGAGGAAATTTATATTGGAAAATACTCTTTAAGATGTCATATTTCCTTTTAAAAAAATTAAAAATGGGTTTTTATACAATATGAGTGGATTTCCGCACCATTATCACACCTTTATAAATATTTCCTTATAATATTACATGATTATATTCAAAAAAATGTTTTTCATTGTCTATGCACAACATTTTTTTAACATAAGTGATTTTTATTAAGGAATGTTTTATGATGAAATAATTTTTGTTTTACTATTATATTGTGGTTCTTATGAATTTTTTATGATTATATTCATTGATTTTATAAACCAAAGATGTGTAATCCAATGATATACCTCTAATTCAGTGGGTATATTGGAAGTGGATCATGATAGATATTCTAAGTGTAATTGTGATGGTTACTCCATGTATAAATATGAAGGTTATGTTAATTATTAAAATGAGGGTTATATAATGGTATCATCAAGGGTTATATCATAAGTATGTATGATAAGAAAATGATTCCCTAAATGACCCTTATTATTTAGGTATTCATGGTATGATTTTATAGAAATATCATGTTTTCACAAGGTAATTTATTTGGTTTATGTTCGTAGAAGAGTATATATTAATTTTAAGGGTGAACATTCTAACATTTTGAAAAACTATCATGATTTTTATGGTTTTTAAGAAAAAATTATGGTTTCTATTTTTTATTTAATATTTCTTATGAAATGTTTTAAAGATAAATTGGGGAAGAAATGGTAATTTCTTGTGTAATAAATTGCTTGTTTTGTGCGAAAAAAAAATTTGAAAAGGGATTATTTTTATGTTTTAATAGAATAATGATTTTTTCAATATATTATGCCCCTTACTTGGATTTTTTGTGCTCATCCCATGTTTTAATTATTTTTAATTTCTATATAATGGTAAGGTAATGGAAGAGGTCAAGTTGAATGTCATTAATATTTATCATAAAAACCATGTTTTTTAAGTTTTTTATGGTTGGAAAAATCGATACCGATCAGAGGTGTTTAAATTTTATATATGGTTTTTTATATATTATTTACACATATATTTTATGTAAATATAAACCTAAAAATATTCTAAAGTGTAATAGGGTGTATTCTTTATATAAAACTAACTATTATATATTCTCTAAGGCTGGTTTCTTAAAATTGATATTATAGATTCATTTAGATAACATTATGGGTTATGTTAGGGGTAATATAATACCAAAAATGATTTATAATTTAAATTTATATTTAAATTATATATTATTTGAATATTACCATGTTTTATCATCTAATCTATTTCTGTTCAGAATGGTTTTCCATAGGGGAAGGAGAGAATTTGAAGTTGGAAGGCACTAAGAGGATGATATCCATTCAAACCAGTAACCAAAAATGGGGGAAATTGGAACTAATTAGTTTGTGTATGTAATGGATTAGTTTATGGAAGTTATTAATGGTGGAGGCATCTATGAAAGAGGACATCCAAATATACTATATAGGAACATGAAGATAGTATAAACTTTTATGAGTAAATACCCTTATATATTTAGTGAATCATCTAACCTAGTGGTAGTAGAAGGGTGGATTAAATCTCTTGAAAAGATATTCAATGTCTTTTAGAGTTGAGATTATCAAAATTTTGGTCATAAAATTTACCAATTTGATAGTGAATTCTACTAGTGGTAGTCTATGGCCAATAATATCAACGATGTAGAAGAGACCAATACATTGTAATGAGATTAATTTATTAATTTTTTCCTTGATAAATATTTTCCTAAGGCATCATTACGTAGGATGTAAAATTAGTTCCTATAATTGAAAAAAAGGATGAAGATTCATTGGCCATGTACAATGAAGGCTTCACATGATTGGAAATATACTCTCAAGATTTTATTTTGGATCTTTTTAGAAAAATTAATCCTTTTTACTGAGGTTTGAATCTATGATATTGAAGGGAATTGGCATGTCATGAATTTAAAAATTATGGGAAATTTGAATGAAGTGCTGAGAGGGTATAAATAGTGTTTACTAATGATCATGTATTACATGAAAATAAGTAGAATAAAAGTATTATATGGTAAGAAATGGGTAATAATCAATCAAATAAACTAGAAGGTACAAAATATTGTTTCTAGTTTGTGGAAAGTGTTGTCAAAACACACTAGTTAATGTCTTATCAAATAGGGGCAGGTTTTCTAATATGGTATGTCTGGGTGCATGAAATGTGATTATAATGAAAATGAACTTGGTAGTGGTAATGTCAATTTTGATACACATATAGTTATTTGTCTTAGATGGGATGAGATGGTGAATTATGCACATACTTTCCTTTTGAAAGATCCAAATGATGGGAATCATCATAACTATAAGTAGAATGGTGTAGCGAAATCCTTTCTAACTACTTATTAGATATTGGGCCATAAAACCAAGTTTTATCATCTTTATGGAGATAACTATTTGTAAACATTTTCGGTTTTTTAATGATTAAATATTATTTTATGCAAAAAATTATTTGGACAAGGAAAAAACATAGTATTTTTTTTTTAAATCTCTAATTAAATAAGTTATATGGAAAATTTAGCAAATGAAATTTTTGGTTACAGAAGTTTTATTTCCTTGGGAAAATTGTAAGAAATGAATTAATTACACTTTATCCTATGTAAAAAAAAGTGTTTTATGAATGGAAAATGACTACAAATGAATCTAGGATTCAATGTTTTCTTGTATATAGATGATATTATTGGAGGTTTCTTGAAAACATTTCACAGTTACCCATCCCACTAACTATGTTAACATGTATAAAAGTCAAATTTACCTGGATGAATGAATGTAATGATTTTTTTAAGATATTAAAAATAAGATTGGTGAACTCTCTAATTTTGTCCCTACCCTCATGAAATTGTGATTTTATCATCTACATCGATACTTCTTTGAAAAACATTTGTTGTGTTCTAATGAAGAATGATCTTGTAATTGCTTATTCATCATTAAAATTGAACCCTCGTTGGTTAAATTATACAACACATGATTTAAAATTATCTAATAAGGTTTTTGATTTAAAAAATTAGATGCATAATTTGTATGAAACCATGTGGTATATACATACAGATCATGGTGGTTTTAATCATACATTCACTTAGAAAAAATTTAACATGAAGAAAATAAGATGGATAGAAAAAATAAAGGATAACGATGGCATGAATTATTACCGTCCTGGAAAACAAAATATTGTGGTTGATTCATTGAGTCGAAAAAATAATGATACATTAACTGTGTTATGTTTGAAACATGATCGTTTGGTTCATGGTTTAATGAATGAAGTCCTAAAAGTTGTGGGTGTAGGAAATTACACTATTTTGTTTCATGTATTAATGCAATCATCTATTTTATAGTGAATTAAATAAGATCATAAGGATGACCATGAGTTACAGAAATGGTATAATTGGTTATGATGTTTATGTTTCCAGAGTTTAATTTTACTAAAAAATGTGTTTTGAGATTTGTAAAGGGGTTACACATTCCTTGTGATTCCAAGTTGAAGAGAGAGTTGTTAAATGAAACTCATATATTCAAAATTTCTCTTTAGTTAGTAAGGAGTAAAATTTACAATGACCTTGGGGGGTATTATTTGTGGGATGGGATGAAAATATATATTAATTAATTTACCAAGAAATGATTTAATTTTCAACAGGTAAAAGAGTAATTAAAAATAAAAAAGGGGGTTGTTCAGCAATTTCATGTGTGAAAGTGAAAAATAATAATATATCTATCCTTTCACGGTGGGAATACCAAATATGTATTGAGGTAATAATTAAATTTTCAATATTTTTTATGAACTAACTAAATCCATTCATTTACTTACCATTTGAGCTAATTATTTTTAGATCAAAAATATAGACTTTATCTTAATGATATAGTAATGTTACATGGTGTTCTTATCACTATTTTATATTATTGTTATCCAAGGTTTAATTCAAATTTTTGGAAGGTCCAATTGATGTCGTTGGGAATTGAATTAAATTTAAGCACATCCTTTCATACTCGGTTTGATGGATAATAAAAATGACTAATTTAGACCATGGAAGACATGAATCATGAATATTAAATTAATTTCTAGAGAAGTTGGAATCAAAATTATTCTTTAGTTTAGTTTTATTAAAAATAATGTTTTCATTTAAATATACAAATGAGGATATTTGAGGTATTATATGGAAAGCAGTGTGGATCTATAACATTTTAAGATGAATTATGTGAAAAGAAGTTGATGAGATCAAATAAGTAGAGGAAGTGGATAATAAGTTAAAAATGATACAATAATATATGAGTAATTATTAGAGTACTCATAAAAGTTATGCAAATAATAGGATTAAAGGCCTTTCATTCAAGGTAGGTGATAATGTTTCTCTTAAAACATATCCATGTAAAAGTGTAGTGTGTTTTGATAACTGAGAAAGTAAATTCCACGGTTCATTAGAACATATGAAATCTTGGAGAAAGTTATATTAGTTTCCTACCGAAAAACCTTTCCTCCCATTTTCTCCAAGGTACAAAATGTTTTTCATGTTTCAATGTTTAGGAAATAAGTTCCATAGTGATCTCATGTTTTATTCCATATGTTGTTTCAATTGGAAGATAACCTTTATTATGAGGAAATTCTTATTTATATTCATGACCATAGAGATCATGTTTTGTGAAACATGTAATTTTAATCATGTTTTTGTTTTCTTGAGAAACCATATTGATGATGAAGCAACATGAGAATCTGAAAATGAAATGAGAAAAGGTATCACCACATGTTTAATTAGTGAATATATTTGTGAGAATTCAATTTAAAAAAGTGGGAGAATGTAAAAACCTAGGTATTGATAGGATACATTAATTTTATATTAATTAGAATTCTCTAATTAAATAGTTATATACACTATAAATATATTAATTTATTCATTAAAAAATGAAATAGTTTTATTAATCCCATTTCTTGTAATGTTATATTTAAAATATTAATTTTAAAATTATATAATGTTAATTTAAAAAAACCAAATTTCATTTTTTTAGTTAAAAATTTTAAAATAATTTTAGAATAAATTTTTGTGGGTTTTCTAAAAATAGTAATTTTTTAGTTAATAGTTAATATTAATTAATTTTTCTGAAAATTGTTTTATTTTCGGTATATTTAAAAGGTTGAATTATTTTTGTGATTTGTTTTATATTTTTATTATATAATGTTGATATAATATAATCCGTTTTTCTAAAAATTATTTTATAGTTAAATTTAGTACAAAATAATTTCATATTTTTAGAAACACATTATTCTAGAAACGGTTTTTAATTGTATTTTATTGAATTAATTTATAATTTAATTTTGCAACTACTAAATTTTTAATTTTTAAAAATGGATTTCATATTTGGACTCATTGGGTTCAAATTTAGTAAATAGGTCTCTTTTAGATTTTGACATTATGAATAGTAATATTAGTAATTTTTTTACCCTGAAAAAGGGTAAATTGGGTAATTTATGTTAAAAATAAAATTGTAAAAATAAAAACTTGACCCCAAAACATACCTAATTTTATTTCATGTTAATATATTGACCATAAGAATCCATTGGTTGAATTAATGACCTTTTCGACCCCTTGTTGGAGGTTATGACCATTATTGTATTTAATTTAAAGAAATGTCAAACTAGTCAGACTCCAGTTTTTAGGAAGTGTTTTATTTTTAATAGTGGGTTGTCTTGTACATATATTGGACATTAAATATTAATTTTAAATATAATAAATTTATATTTATCAGGGTAATTTATTTTTTTATTGAATAAATAATTACTTTAAATTACTGCATAATACTGGTTGAGTAATTATTTAATTAATGGAAAAATTAAATAAATGAAACTAAATTTATTAAAATAAATATATTTTGAGATATTTAATGAAAAAAATTATTTTTTTTATTCACTTATAATCTTAGGGATATAATTAAATATTTATATCAAATTTTATGGTTTATCTTCATATTAATTAAGTAAAAAATGAATAGTTCTCAAAATTGACATTATGGATATTTTATTGAAAAAATGATTTTATTAAATGATATAACATCTATAAAATTATAAAATTACTTCTATTTATTATGATAAGGTGTGAAATATAAACCATGGGACTTTTATGTACTAATTATTTCGTTCATTCTTTTATACTCCTTACTATGCTTTCTGTATTAATCCCATGTTTTGAAACATTAATCCAAGGGTTTAAGGATGGGTAAGGGAAAGGAAGAGTTCATGTTTAAATTCATTAATATTTCTCATAAAAAATAAAAAATTACTTTCGAAAAAAATTATATTGTAGAAAAAATTTATACTGATTAGATATGAAATCCTTATAATATATGGTTTTGTTATGTATGTGTTTGGACATAATTTTTTAAAAATACATACCTGAAAATATATTTAATGTAATGGAATTAATTATTCACTAAAAAACATTATTATTTCATTTATAAAGATTTTTCTTTATGATATACACCTCATAAAAACAATATTGGTTCATAACATAACCATATGTCTCAAAGAAGGAAAATCAAGATAAAAATCCCATAATATTTCGGTATCATTTGAACCGTAAACCCCATGAAAGAGAGATCAAAAAATGTATTTGTAAATACCCAAAATTTTTAAGAAAATAATCTTAACATAAATTCATGGTAAATATATACACCACATAAAAATAGGTGTTGAATATGGTTTGTCTCTCATAGAAGTAAAAAGTGAGAAATGAATCCCTTACCTAAAGTCTCAACATCCATCGTACAAATTTGAAACTCTTGTATAATAAATATATCTTTACTATAAATATTTTTAAAAAACATAATTTTATATATCACAATATATATGATTTACTTTTTTCATTTTATTACTTATTTATTAACAATTATTTCTTAAAATGACATTTTGGGTTATAATTGTTATGTTTTATGTTTATGTTTTGATTTTTTATGTTTTAGGTATTCTTAATTTGATCATGGTTACATAATTTCTGTAATAGTAATTATTATTTAGTTATAATTTCTATATATAAATTATACTTTTATGAACTATCATGAATGATTTTTTTTATAAATTAATTATGTTATGACCATGGAGACAGTAGGTCGTACGTACACATGAGTAACATTTCCATTTTTCAATGATCATTATAGAAAGGTTGTAAAAATATTTTATCTATATAGAATGATTATAACATCGTGAAATAATATTATTTATTTATATACACATAAAAATATCATCCATGTTGTGTGGTGATGAAAATAGACAGTCACATTGTTTCGTAAAGGGGGTAGTTCATATATGCATGAACAATGTTATCATCTTTTAGTCTGTGAAAAGGAATGATATAAAATGATATATTATCTTTTAATAATGATAAATATGTAATTAATATAATATTTATTTCATTTATATAATATATATTTATTATATTCAAACTTATTATCTTCTAATTAACGCATTAGATAATACAAATCCCATCGCTTCTTGAGGCGATAGTCTTCCACACACACGAACAACAATATCATAACCCATACAGAATGAAATGTAAAAAAGTTATATATGATATAATAAATCAATAGATCTAATAACTTTATAAATATGACATATATTCTTTTTATCCATCATCATTCCCATCCCTAAGTAGTGTTAATTGAAAAATGAATTACATCGGTTCATGAGGTGATAGTCTGTCTTACACCCGAACTATGATTTTATAACACATTTGATTAAATTGATTATGATAATAGGTAATTAAATTAAAATAAAAACATATATTTAAATGTTATAAATTGTGATTATTATATTTATGTTGTTTAATATTAATTTATGGAAGTTGAGGATGAAATAAAATAAAAGAACTCATTCAAGAATGTTACATCTTCTTTGGGTAACATCCTTAGATTTACACCAAAATCCATGCTAGGTTACCTTTAATAAAAAAATATGGAATATACAATTATATAAATGATTTTTTAAATTTATTTTTGAAATTATTTTCTGAATAAAAAAGTTTATAAGTTGTGAAAAATGAGATTAGAGGGGGTGGCCATTTATATGTGATGTAGAGGGAAAACCTGTAATTTTTTTAAAAGAAAAGATGTATCCACTATTTTATCAGGAAAAAAGGATACCAAAATGAGTAAAATAGAAACAAATAAATGATAAGGTATAAATATTTCAGTAAAATATATTTTAGAAAACTATTTTAGTCATTTTAAACATTGTAGCATTACTTTATCCCTCTGATAAACACATATTTACCTTAACGGTGGTAACTAATTTTTACTTTTTCAAAATTAATTATGGAAACAATTATGTTTAACTTATTATATAATATGAATTATTCTTCTTACATATATTTAATACATTTTTAAGTATTCAATTCACATAATTTAAAATTATTAATTTCAAATTAATCCCAAATATGTGATGACAAAGCAGGGTTTGAAAGAGAAAATGTTCAAATGTTTACAATGCTTTTTTATCAAATTTTTATATGAAATTTATTATAATTACTTAAATAAAATTAATAGATATATTATTGAACTAATTTTACTTTAAATCTAATTTAAAATATCATTTAACTTTATCAAAAATTTAAATTAAAATCAATTTTGAGTTAAATTTTAGTATTTTTCCTTATTTATCAACAAATTAATATTTTTTTAAAACTGTGAAAAATTTCCCCAAATATATTTTTCACGTTATGATATTAAAAAATTATGTTATTTTTTTTTAAATAATATTTATATGTGTGTAAAAACCAAAATTTAAAATATAACACGTAGATGTGAAGAAAAAGATGGATTTCCAGAAATGTATTTTTTATGAACAAAATGATTATATATTAACTCAAGATATAATAATAATAATTTTATTAATATAAATAAATATTTTTTTACATAATATCTAAATTCCACTTAAGATATTCCTCAGTAGTTCTTATTTTAATAAATTAATATTAAAATACTATGCACATTGAAACATTTTTCAAAAAAACACTTTTTTAAACGAAAAAATAAACACATATTAAAATCCAATATATTATTTATTTAAAAGTAATTAATTTGAATATATATTACTAACTAATAATAATTTTACTTTGATAATTAATTGGGAATTTAAATTAAATAATTTATATAAAATAAATGATAGTTTAAAAAATGGTAATATCACTATTTATTGAAAATCCAATATTTTTTTAAAAAATCCAAAAATATCACAATAATATAATTTTTATATGGTTAGTTTTATAATTAAGTTCATTAATTCAAATAAATTTTCTAAAATATCAATAAATTAATTAAAATATTTTTTCATAAAATTAATACAAATTATTTTTAATGAAAACATATTATTGAAGAATATAATTTTTTTCCAAAAAAATTATAGATTATTTAATAAGAGTTTATGAATAATTTTATATAGAGTAGTAAAATTATATACATATTTTATAAAGTAGTTAGTACTATTTTTACAGGCCTGTGTAAGGGCTAGGATATAATAATTTGATTTAATGGTTTGCTGAAGGTAAGTCTCACGTATAATGAATGCAATAAAAAAACTCATTTTTGTGTTTAAAAAAATATATCTAAATATTTAAATAAAATTGAAAAATCATAATTAATAAAATCATAATATGTTACCCCCTAAAATTGGACGAAGCTGATATGTCCAACCTATGTGTCATTATGGACATGAGGTGTCAAAACATATTTATCACTTTAAAAAAATGTTTTGTAATTGTTGAATTTTTTATTTTGATAACATATGAATGAACATTGATCTTAGAATTGATATTTTATAGACAATATTTGTGGGACTCAAACCATTCTGGGGATTCCATGGAACATGTGTAAATGTGAAGAAACTATTATTTTTTCGTAGTGATATGATTCTAGAGAGGCTTAATATTGATATACGGTTGTCTTATCATGCTAGTGTTGGTATGGGAGATGGGTCAAGGTTGGAATTGAGACCATTCTGAATATGATTTTTTCTTTTTAGTTTATTTTTTTCGTTTTTATCCTATTTATATGATCCAACCATATGGGGTCCATCTTAAATGTATGTAATACAATTTTTATGTAATTTTTATTGTGTTTGTTTTTTGAACTTGTTGAGTTTTACTTATGGTGGTTAAATTAACTAGTTTGTTTATTTATATTATTTCAAATGGTATACAAACTATGATATTGGGGACATAGTTTCTTTGTGGTATTCTCATAGGACCTTTACTCTAGTTGGGATTATTTGGCCTACTGGGAGGCATGCTTGATGTACGTGGTGACCACTACTCTGAGAACTATTTTTGGATCAAGGTGATGGGGTGTTAAAAAGTGGTCTCAGAGTTGTTTGATTTTATTTACTATTTGGGAATATTATAAAAGATATTATTAATGTGTTTGGTCTTGGTGTTGAGCTCTTACCAGGTTGTGGTCAAGCCAACGATGAGGAAAATCCCATGTTGATAGTGATGTGGTTTTTCATTAACTGGATTTTGGTTGTTATAGTTGAATTTTATATTCACTTTGGGTGAGAAAATTTATCTATGATGTTATGGAATCGTGGGATTTATTCTCTTTTCGTGATAATGTAAGATGGTGTGGGAGTATTCATGAAACAGTTTAGACAGACATGAACTCACTTGACATGAATTGTGCTAGGTACATGGGATTGGATGCTGATTTCGTATTGTGTGGAATTTATATTAGTTTAAGATTATTTATATTTTATGGATCCGTATTTTATTTTTGGTCATATCATTCTGATTTATATCTACCTATGTTCTATATTTTATTTTTAGTAACGGGTTGGTATTTAAATTGTCTGAAGTATCATATATGGTGTTTTATATATACAATTGTGGTGGAATCATACTTGACCAATTCCTGTGGTGATATCTTGGTGCACAAGATGATATAAATGGATTGATGATGGTAACCGTTAAATAATGTTATAGTAAGAAAATAGTTAATTTTTTCTTCTATAGCTTGCATATGGTATTATATTTAACCCATCCTTAGAAGATTTCATATCATATTAATTCATAAAATATTTGGAATATGAATCCTATGATATTTGGATTTATAAAATACATTATTTTATATAATCATGGGTTTAAAACAGTTGAAACGGGTTGTCTTCTATGTATGTGAGTTTTGGTTTTGGTGAGACCTTGGATGTTTGGCTTGGTGGGATAACCTAGAATTATTTAGTAGTGACTTAGGTTGGTAATTAAATGTCATGTGACTATTTAGGGTAACATATGATAGGGGTTATCCATATTTAGAGATTCCTATAATGATGCGAGGTAGGTTATATGATTCGATTTATGAGATCAATGCATGTTTAGTGCTGACATGTTTTAGGGTAGTTGTTGTTGTGCACCCTGATTTCTTGTGACTCATTTCTAGGCAAGTGTTAATAGAAAATTACATTTGAATGTGTAACCCACATAGTGCTGGATTCACTTTTTGGACAATGGGGTGGAATCTTTAAATTCTTTGGGTTATTGGGAACGAAACTCAAGATGATGGGCAGTGACATGCATATACATGATATTTTTAGGGTTACAAAACTACTATAGTAAATCATCTAGTATGCCTCTAGTTGGTCAAAATGACAAGATGGGGGATTGGTCTTTTTATTGTATAGGAAGATGATCCTAGTATTGGTAGCACCAAACTCATGGGATGATGAGCCAGGTTTTATGAATCAGCCACATTAGAGTGTGAGACCCCTGGGTTTTTATAATATTGTATTACTACATGGGAGTTATGTCTAGGCATGTGGTATATTCATGTTAATGACTTGTATGGATTGACTATGTAAAAACATGGGGTGTTAGTTCTTTATATCAGGGTATGGGTTTTTGGGATTGAGTAGTCGGGTCCATAGCCCTGTAATGTTTGACGTATTATTCTAGATGATCAATGAATGAAGGGATGGATTATTATAGTTTTTTTAATGAAAATAGATCATAGGAAGTCATGTGATAGGACGTGGAACATAAGGATTATCGAGGGTACACTTTGATAAGTAAGGTTGACCTGCGTGTGAGAATGGTCATTGGATTTGGAATGCAATCTTCTTTGGGTGTGAAGAAACACATTGGAGATTTAGTTTGGTCATGTGATAAGATGTTGTAAGAGTGTGTTCCAACCTCAATTTGATATATTAACATGGTACACACTAGTTAGTACAATTTCTATCATGTTTGAGGTCAATTAGTGTCCATGTATGAGTAAAAGGAAAATGAAATTGAGGATATATTGTGGAATCAATGCTTTATAATGGAAGGGAAAAGGAAAATAAACTCTGTTGTGAGAATTGGTTTTGGTTTACATCATGATTTTGGGTCATAGTCAATCCAACTGAATCAATCCAGGTTTGTTTATGATCAAATAGAGAGTGTGGGTCTAAATGAGTAGCATGGGCATGGTAAAGGTAGGGCCCATTCGATTCAGTTCTAGAGGACAAATATAATAAAAAATATATTGTGGGTAGACCACTATACACTCTGGAGGGTGGAATGATTATTTTGAATGAGTATTGATATTCACAAAGAATGGATTTCTATGGTTTGAAGTTGTTATTCTTTGGTGGTTGATGTATCATTTTATAATTAGATAGTTTGGACGTATCAAACTATTATGTTTGGTGAAAAAATGAGGTGTGAGTTATTAATATCATGTTTTTTCCCAATATAATGGTGGTTAGGTAATTTAATTCCATTTGGGAATTTGACACTTGTGAATGAAGGGTTATTGGAGTGTCGAACCTGTCTTTGAATGGTCATTATGATACTAGATATGAATGCGGTACATGTGGTGAGTCATTGGTTATTATGTGAGAGGATGGAGATTAGCATGTGGGCCAGTATTTGACCATGGAATTACATATGGAGGCTATTATTAGATCTCATGGGCTTGGTATATCCATGATATACCTGATGATATGAGTGCATCATGACATGGATTTTTCACGAAACATCCACGACATAAGTAGGGTGTCCTTTTGAAGGTTTATCAAAGTATCCATGACTAGATATTTAGCACTGGATTAGATATAGTGTGTTTGAATCGAAATGAGTCTCATTTGTGTGAAGGTATTGTTTGGGTGTTGGTCAAGGATTTTTTGGAAAATTCAGCATGTCCGTAATGTTCTTTATGGGTAAAAGAACATGTATTTTAGATTCATTGTTAGAAAATGATATATGATATAGGATTTCACTAGTGAAATCAATTTTTTTGGGATTTAGTGTGGGTGGGGACCATGTTGAGTGGTTATTTAGACCATTTAGAATATTCCATGTGTGGAATATTCTGATTGCGGAAAGTGTTGAGGTTCATAAATGACCCTATGAGGTAAGACCTATAGTAGGGTGTACTAGGGGATAGGTAATCAGTTGAGAGAGGACACATTAGTTTCTAAAGATATATGGGAGACATTTAGTTTCCTATAATTGTTTATTTTACAAATATAATGTGGGATTCGACTCGGGATCGAGCATCCTCATGTTTTGTGTTTTGAGCTATTCCTTGGGATGGGTATTGGGAATTTCGAGTGGAATGTAAGCATTTGGAATAAAATTAATGATTGATGTTGGTTGGGTAATGAAATTTCGACATACATAAAGACATATTGGGGATGATAATTGTTATTTTGAGGAGATTTTATGTCCCAGGTGTATAGACTTTCTTTGAGGTTTGTGAATGAAATTGAGTTTGGAGTTTGGTAGACAGACTATTTTCAAAACTATAATGACTCCGACCTTAGTAACATAGACCTAGTTCCTTTATTTATTACATTGGTATTAAATAAACAGAATGACATCGTAGTGGATTTAATAGTTTATTAGTTTTTATGAATAAGATTCATTCATGAAACCCTAGATATATTAGTAATTAAACATAGAATATAACAAAAGAATTCAGATTACATACTTTAGATCATTCAATCATTTCATCATTAGATCATAGGGAAAAGTGAAAAAAATAAAATAGTGAACTCAGATTCTAGTTAGGGGTATATATATTTTGGAATATAAGAAATAACAATTATAGAAAGGTAAATAAATAAAACCAATTTCATTCAATCAATAACTTTAGCATAATATGGAGGAAATAAATGTTGATGATCAAATAATACCATATAGGCAATCCCATGAGCTAGAAAACATAATAATGCATATTATACTAACAAAATAATAAAATTTAAATAAATAAATAATATCATAATTATGGGATGTATAATGTTGAATATATGAAGTGTTTTATCAAGGAATCCACTGTAACATCTGAAAATAAATGGGCAAAGCCTCAACCAAAACCCAATGTAGTTTGTCTTATGAGACCTATCGACGCATCGAGGTGATATTGAAGGGCACAATCATCACTTACTAAGTCCAATAATTTACTTATATAAAACTGGAGAAAATATAATCGACAAATATTTTTTATGGAATCTAGATTAAAAAAATTTAATAGCTTTATTTTTATGTAAACATAATCACAAACTATACTGAGTAATATGTGGAATGGTATCAAAATAGCACATCCCCAATTAAACTAATCAATATAAATTCAATAATATATGGTATATGGTGTCATATTAGATCAAACTAAATGAATAAAAATATTAAATGAAAGATCTTTAAATAGATAAAAATACATAAAATGATATTATTGAAATGTTATTCTTGAAAATGATCTTTAAACATTCAAATGTGTCTGATACCACTTTAAAACATTTGGATTATAAGTCCTATGAATTAATAACATTAAATGAAACTTAAAATATTATTATAATAATTATATTCATTTTATAGATTTTTAAAAGAGATGTTTATACACCACATAGAAAAAATAAGTGCTGAATAAGGCATATATCTCATAGAAGTAAAAGAGGGACAATGAACTTATTACCTTGCGCTTCCTTTAGTGGAACATTCGTTGACCTATTATATAATGGTTTAAAGAAATTTATAAAATTATATCGGAAACCTATTTGTATTTATGATATCTTATATTATCTTATAATATTATATTATCACCGGTTTGGTGATAACATTTCATTAGTAACGTTTTTATTTTGGGTTTTAACTCCTTCATTTTCCATTGAATGTTTTTTCATGGATGTCTCAGTTATTTCTTATAGGATATATATCCATAATATATAGAATTATATTAATGTTATATGTAAAATATTTAATCATTAAATATTTTTCTAGATCCAGTATTGAATTTTGAACATAGATAATTAGATGCACTATTCCGTAAAGACGATAATACATACGTATGCACGATTCATGATATCATTTCTATATAGTAAAAAGGGTAAGGTAGTGGTTGATCTAATATTTTTAAAATTTAAATATATTTTTATAATTATTATATATATATATTATATGAATCATTATATCTATCTTAATAAAATGGTTCTGAAACTCAAATTACACTATTATGTGGAGACGGTAAGTTATATGTACGCACACACAGTGTTTTTTTCTTTCATATAATAGATAAAAGATGGAATATTTTTTATAAATTATCATAATAATATATAAGAATAGTAATGATAATTGAGTAATTACATTTTCCTGAAAACAACACATGAAGAGGAAGTGGATGAAGTGTCAAACTTGAAATAGTCGATAAAGACGATTACAACTTCTTTGTTGGACTTCCAAAAGTCTATTCTAGGGTGATATACGATGGGAATTTTGGAAGGATCATAACCTCTATAACATAACTAAGTATATTTATAAGAAAAATTGGCGAGGTTCGGTCGAGCTATATGGCACAAATTGGTGTAAGGAAGTGAAGGATATAATGCCCTTTTTTAATTGATGTGAAGGGAACATTCAAAAATTCATGAAAATATTAATATATAATAAGTCAATTATAGATCCAAAAACAAATAAAATGCCCTAAAAATGAATAGGGTAATTAATTTTAGCTATAAATTATCCCATTTTGGATTATTTTACATTTTTAATTTTTTTAAAATTTAATAATATATTAATTCAATAAAATATAATTATTTTTAAATTTGATACTATTAATTTATAGGATTTTAAATACATAAATACAAAATGGTAATTCGAATATAATAATTTAAAACATCTCTAATATATTATATAGATCTATAAAAGCAGGTATACAAATTTAAAAATCCGAAATATATAAAAAGTTATAGAATAAATTAATTTATTTTATTTTCTTGTTAATTAAATTATACAGTATTAGCATTGTAGAAGCATTAAAAGAAATTATATAATTTTCATAAATTATTTATAAATTTTTATAATAAAATAATATCATTAATATAAAAATTGAAATTTTTTCTTTCATATATTTGTTTTTCTCTTTTGTGGATGCATAAATGATATTAAAAACAATGACATTGACATTCTCTAACTATATTTGATATTAATAATATATAAGTTGTTTTTTTAGAAAAGTTTTCATTATGAAACTAAAATTTTATCTTAAGGTCATAAAAGTCTATTTTTATTTATCCAACTATTTTTATACATTTTTATGTCACTTTATTACAGATTTATTATATTTTTTACCCGTATTTTAACACTATAACTCTTACCATGACAATATGGATTTTTAATCATTAAGGGTTAATATATTTAGAAACAATTTCCAATAGGACAATAAATGAGTCCTGGAGGACAATTGAAACATTATCAAAATAGTTTTTACAATTTTATATTTTTATGAATTTTATATTATTTGATAAAATATAATTTATTTTAAAATATTACTAATGTCAATTTTGATACAATTCATTTCTTTAATTTTTAAAAATATCATAAAAATATGATATCATCTAAAAAACCATTAATAAATCCTTAATATTTCAAGTAAATATAAAAATTTATTTTATAATGTTACTAATATCAAATAATATTTATTTTCATATTTTTAATTACATTAATTTCATATGTCCATTAATTATATAATTACATCATTATCTTTGTGAAAGCATTTAATTTAACAATGTATTCCCTAAATATTAAAAATAATTTTTCATAATGAATATAAAAATTTTATTTTTCAAATTTCTATTTATATTCAAAGATATCTTCAGAAAAAACAATTATTATAAATGTAATACTTATTAAAAACATTAGTATGGAATATTTAACTATTCTTAAAATAAAATACTCTAAAAAGATTAAAGTCACCCAAGTGGCTCTAAGATTCCATCAAATCAAACCAATGATGATTTCGGTCACTAATAACTCATGAAATAAAATTATAACAAGTTTTAGGGTAATTTTAAATTATTTAAAATATTATTTTTTTCCTTAATTACTTCATTTACCATTATTTATGGTTATAAAAATTTGTAAGTTTACTATTATTATTGCCCAAAAATAAAAGGGAAATATTTACTAAATTTTAAACTTATAATTCAAAAATGGAATCTATTTTTAAAAATTCAAAACACATAATTGGATAAAATTAATTTAAAATTAATCTCCTTGATGGAATCAGAAAATGACTTTTTAAAGTGAAAATGTTCAAAAGATTAAAATATTTTTATTTCCAAATTCAATATGAAATTCAATAAAATGACCTAAATAGCATTAAAATATATAAAATTTATCTAATAATAATTTAAGCACAGTCAAAATATAATTTAACAATGTATTTTTCAAATAAAATATCATGTTTTTCTATATTCATCAAATCAGGAAACATATCCAAAAAATAAAAAAAAATCAAATTAAAATTTTTATATTATTATTTAAAATAAGAAGTTTATATTTTAAAATATAATTTATAAATTTGTCAACAATTATATTTAAAACAATGGTACCATCAAAAATAGACAGAACCGCCTTTAGAAAAACACGGCTTTTTATGCATAAAAGTGGATTTTTTCAAATATTGTGCCTATAAAATACATTGGATGAATTTCATAACATTTTGTTGAATATATAATATATAAATCTCATATTTTATTTAATATTATTCCTACCATCCTATTTAACATCTAGGTTATAATAATATTTCATTCATTGTGTAAACTGTGTATTGTATGCATCAAAATCTCTCAAAGAGTTTTAATATAAAAAGATATATACTGTAAAACCGTGGAATGTTAGATTATCCTCACCTAAAATAAGCTATTTCCTCGAAATTTCTAATTTCACATCAAAAATTAAATGTTGATACTTGAAATTTTTTTTTTGGGGAACCCCCATCGAAAATAGGGTTAAAAATAACCTTTTAATTAGACAGAAAAAAATATGTTACGGTCACCATGAAATTAGGCTTTGGAATACAATAAAATTAGTGGGAAGTGATGACTCATACATTTAAAAAAAATATAAATATAATTTTATAATAGATAATTATAGAGAAAATTTCCATTTTAATGTCTACCATTACAAAACAATAATTTTTTTATCAGATGGAAGACCATTGATTACTCAAATTGAAAAGTAAACAGATAACATTTTTTTCCAAAATATTTTCCTAAACATTAGGAATTAATTTACTTCATATACTAATAAAATATGGAACGATTCATACTTGAGATTTATTGTTTCATCCATTAATCAATTTCCACCACAAACTCATCTTTTTCTCGAAATGATTAGAATTAACGATGAGTTTATCCTTCCTTAAGAATTAGAATAAAATTCTATAGATTTAAAAATAAAATATTCTAACATTTTATTACTCCTTTCCTTATAGATTATTTAAAACCTAAATGGTTAGGATAAGATAATATAATTCCCCCAAAACATAAACCATTACATGATGAGAATCATATTTATTCTCCAAAATACTACTATAATACCCAAATTTTAACATAGATCATTAAAAAAATAACTATCCTTCTCCAAAAATGGTCTAGAATTTGAATGAAACCATAAAATCATACGTATTGTATCACATAGTCTCCCAAATAATATCAATCACACTTAATTCCTTATAACCAAAATTAATTTCCTCAATCAAATAATCTCTATGATATTCCAACCATTTTAATATATAATTTTAATCACCATAAGTAAAAAATTAAATCATATTTTTTCCAAAAGACAATTCAACCATTATTCTTCATAATATTCTTTTTACTATAATCTTATAGGATTCCAAAAATATAGAAAATATACCAAAATAACATTAAAAAAATCAGTAAATAATTTTCAATGCCATGGATATCCATTTGATAAAAAAATCTCTAACCTGAAAATAACAATTATTTTTTATTTATATTAACTGAAAATTTTATCATGAAAACTGGGACTTCGTATATGATAGTGGTGGGCGATGTACCTCTGTCGCCCTTTGGATGAGTGTTCTAACCCTGTGGCCTTTTCGGATGTGACGAGTTACTACCTATCCTGTGGGTTATCCTTTTTCCAAAAAAATATAAATATTATCCAAAAAAGTGATAAGCATCTATAAAAATAACCTAAATATATTCAAAATAAAAGAAATATTTTAACCATAAAGTTTATACCATATGTTTCTTTTTTTCTTTAGCAATAATATAAAAACCCATAATTACCTTAAAACTAACGATCAAATAAACCCTAATGGTTATCCTTACATTTAAAAATATGTTTATAAAAAGAAAAATTTATTATTCCTTAATTATGTTTTTCACACGTACTAATCCAATCTAATGTGTTCTATAATGTATGTTTTCCTAAATCAAGTTCACGGGGTATCTACTAAACATCCTCTAATACTAATTGAAAAGACCTAAACCCCATTAGCCTAAAGCTAGTGCCTTTCTTTCTTACATTGACATTATATACAATAAATCGTATCTCGATGAACCAAATTGTTTATTAGTTTTGGAGAAAAATATACATACATGAAACCCTAATTACATTATTAATTAAACATATAAAAATACAAAAGAAATCATATTTCATCCCTAGTTCATTATAATATTTCAACTTCAGACCTTGGGAAAAGAAAACAAATAAAAGGGTGATCTCAGATACTCATTAAGGGTATACATACAACAGAAACTAAGCAATAACAATTAAGGAAAGGTAAATAACAGAATCAAAATCCATTCAATTAACAATGTGAACATAATATGGTAGTAATAAACAATGATGATCATAAAATTATACATAAATAATCCCATGCACTAGAAATCATAACATACAAAGTTATACTAATTTAATAATCACATGAATATCAATAACTAAACTTATAATGGTGGAATGCATACTTTTGAACATCTGAAACATATCATCGAGGGGCCAACTACCACTTAATATGTATAAAACATTCCTCATATGAAAATTTTGAAAACAAAATATACTTTTGTGTTGAAACTTTCATAAGCTTTTTAAATAAAATCCCATTTAAGTAAACATAATAACAAACCATCCGAAGTAATATGGGAAATGGTATCAAACTATTACATCCCCAGTAAAAATAAAGAATAAAAATTCAATAACATATGGTAGATGGTACCATATTATATGAAAAATAAATCATAATATTTAATAATTTATGTAGTCATATATGAACATACTTTAAATGGGATCATTAAAAATTATTGAGGAAAATAATCTTTAAACATTCCAAAATGTACCATACCACTTTGAAGCATTTAAATAATAAGACCGATGATGTAATAAAATCAAATGAAACTTATTATATCTTGATAATAAGTTGATGCATGATATAATGGGTTAAAGGATAATTATATATACCACTCCACAAAAATAAGCGTTGAATAAGACATCTATCTCATAGAATTAAATGTGAAACAAGAAACCCATTATCTTACGATTCCTTTAGTGGAAAATTATTTATCCTCTTTTCTAATGGATTTAATCATGGTGAAAAATTGTTCTGGAACCATATTTTTACTGATGATATCATATATGATTTTTTTATATTGTTTTATCGCATGTTGGTTCATAATATTTTTTCCATACCTTTATTTATGGTTTTCACTACATCATTATCCTATGCAAGTTTTATCATTAATGCCTCAGTTATTTTACACAGAATACCGATCCAACATCTATAGAATGATATTAATATTATAAAAAAAAATATTTAATCATTAAATAGTTTTTTGGATCTATTCTTAAATGTTGGAAATAGATATTGAACAACCTCATTTCATGGAGATGATAAGTCATACGTACGAACAAGCAATGATATCATTTTGATATGGTTGAAAGGGTAATTAAGTGGATTATATATTAATTTTATAGAATCAAAATAATTTTATAATTATTATTATTATATATATATATAACCATTATTCATATTTTATATCCTTCCTAGTAAAATGGTGGTTAAAATAAAATTATACCACGATGTGCAGACGATAAGACATATGTTCCCACACACAATGTATTCTTTTTTTCATAGGATGTATGAAATATAGAATAAGGTTGTCCAATAACAATAATAACATTTAATAATATAGATGATATTGTATTTATTACCTTATAATAGAAAAAACACATGAATATGAAGGGGGAGAAGAAACAAACATGCAAGAGTCAATAAAGATGATGACCTCTTCTTCGACGGACCTCCTTTAATCAATTATAAGGTGATCTATTTTTGGAATTTTGGAAGGTCCAAAACCTAAAGAACATAAATGAGGATGTTTATAAGAGAAATGGGTAGGTTTTGGTCGATGTAGATATCCCAAATAGATGTGATCAAGTGAGGGAGGAGGTTCTCATTAATAATTGAGGTGAGGGGCACATTTATAATTCCTCAAAATATTAAAATATAAAACTTCTATTATAGAGAAAAAGACTTTAAAATGGCCTATAAATAAATAGGTGAAGACATTATTGGCCATATATTTTCCATTTTCTGAATATTTCCAATTTGGAGATTTTTAATTAATTTAATAATATGTTAATTCAATAAAATATCATTATTGTCATATTTGATTCTAGTTATTTAATTTGACATTAAATTCAGTAATACAAAGTTGGAATTAGAATATATGGATTTAAACAGTCTATAATATATCATATTGTTCTAGAAAATATATTAAAAACATTAAATCATTCCAAATATATCAAAAGTAATTCTTTTAAAATCTGTTACTTTATTTTTATGTTGAATAAATAAATATTATATTAACATTGTAAAACAATTTACGTTAATTCTATAATTTCTAAAAATCTATTATAGATATCTATATTGAAAATAATTTCATTAATATAAAAATATAAATTTTTTTGTTCATATCTTCAGTTTGTCCCAATATGGACACATAAAAGTTATTGAAAACAAAGTGAGTGACATTTTGTAACTGTATTTGATTTAAAATGTATATTTTTATTTTCTAGGAAAAGTTCCCATAAACAAATAAAATTATATATTAATATTATAGTGTTCAAATCAGCTTCATCTAATAATTTTTAAACATTTTTACATCACATTATTACCATTATCTTTTGGATTTATCTCTCATTCCAACCCTTTAACTCTTTCCATGACAACTTGGATTTTTACACTTTAATAACTAATATAGTTAATAAATAATATTAAAAAACCATAAATGATCTTTATGTGAAATTTTAAACTTTATCAAAATCATTTTTACGAATTTAAGAGTTTTTTTAAATTTATATCATTTAATAAAATGTTTTTTATTTTAAGATATCACCAACATCAATCTTGATACACTTCATTTATAGAATTTTTTAAAATATTATAAAAAATGATATCATCACAACATAACATTTAAAACATCCTTAATATGTGTATTTCATCTATACAATTCTTGTGTGAAAATAATTATATCA
Source organism: Viscum album (assembly GCA_963277665.1). Classification (NCBI taxonomy): domain Eukaryota; kingdom Viridiplantae; phylum Streptophyta; class Magnoliopsida; order Santalales; family Viscaceae; genus Viscum; species Viscum album. The sequence goes on from OY728129.1 coordinate 83,081,384, forward strand.
AATTACATTTATTTTAATATTTTTAATAATATTTATTTGATATGTCAATTAATTAAACTATTACTGCATCATCATTTTGAATGCCTTAAATAAATTATTTACTCCCTAATGATTAGAAATAAATTATTAGGATGAAGATAAAAATTTTAGTTTTCCAATGAATATGTATAGTTTAATATATCATCTGAATGACAATATATTGATAATGTAATACTTTTTAAAAACATGTGTATTACATTTTCGACTATTCATAAAATAAAATACTATAAAAAGCTTAATGTCATAATAGTGGATCCAAGAGGCTATAAAATCAAACCAAGTATGGTTTCAGTCAATAATAACTCATCAAATAAAATTAGGACAAGTGATAGGTTGATTTTATAATATTTTTAATATAATGTTTACCCTTAATTAATCAATTTACTCTTAACCATGGTAATAAAAATTAACATGTTTACTATTCATACTGTCCAAAAATAAAAGGGAATTATTTAATAAAATTGGACCTTAAAATTCCTAATTTTGAATCCATTTTTGAAAATCCAGAACACCAAATTGGAAAAAGATAATTTTAAATAAATCTCATTGACAAAATAAGAAAGAGGGGTTTTAAATTTAAAACGTTCAAATGATTGAAATGATCTTATATCCATAATCAATGTGAAAATTATTCAAATGATGTAAAATGGATTAAAAAATATTAAAATTGTCTAATAAAAATTTAAAACCAATCAAATATATAATTTAATAATATATCTAATTTATATAAAAATGTTGTTTTCAATTAAAATTCAGTATTTTTCACTATCATCAAAACATGAAACTTATCAGAAAAATACCCAAAATGAAACCAAAAAATATTTTATAATATTATTCCATAAAACAATTTAATTTTTTTCAAAAATAATTTATAAAAATTTAAGAACTATATTTAAATCAAGTAACACATCAAAAGATGAAAAAACTATCTTTAGAAAAATGTAGCCTTTATACAAAAAAAGTGGATTTATTCATATTTTATTCCTACAAAATATATTGGATGAATAAAAAAAGAATATATATTATATATTTGAAAATGTGGTTAATATTATTAATTATGTCCAATTTCACTATTGGTTAACAACAATATTTCATTGTATTATTAAGATACATATTGTGTGAAATGAAAGATATTGATGATATTAATTTTAAAAGGAGACATAAAAAAATCCTGGAGTGTTATAAAAGCCAAGTTTTAGATCTAGAATTTATGATTTAGAACATCCAAGATGGATGTTTTTCAGTGTGGTTTGAGGCATGGTATGTGCCTAGGGTCCACAGATTAGTCTCATGATATTTTCGGTTCATGATTTTAGTTTATGGAGTTTCATATTGGACACATGGTTAAATAATGGTTAGTGATAAACATATACCCCAAACACGTGGCTTATTTTTTATGGTACATGGTTTTTTAAAACCATATAAAATTATAAGTGAGAACCTGTAACCTCTATGGAATATTTTAGATTAATGAACATGTTTTTCGCAAGGTTTTTCAAACCATGTGCACTAACCGTATGAAATGGTGAACCTCAAATAGTGATCTCTCCTCTTTTGGTGAATATTTTTTTAATTAATACACCCAAACCACATAACTCATTAAAAGTGTAAAACATACCAAACATATCTTATAACCCTTTTGGTTTTTAACTCCCCATTATCTCTACTTCTAGTCAATATCCCCCTCCATGAATGTCTCCTTATTTTCATCTTCAATGGTTTAATCTCCCTAGATTCTTGTCTGAATCTAGTTTTATTAACCTCAGTTAATAACTCTTGGTGATTCTACAGCTCCCATTACCCAATTAATCTTTTAATTTCTATATAATTCCATCCTATTAAATTTATATAATATTCCCAATTTTAGGGAATTTATATATTTTTTATTCTCTTTCGAATCAGTCCAAACTAGTATTCGATATTAAATGAGTGGTATTTTTTAAGGATATGTCAAGTCTTCCCATGAAATAAACTATATCCCTAATTAATTATTCATGTTTTTTTATGTGGCCAAGGGGGAATTCCGAAAAATGACCATAATTTAACTATATTTTTTAAATGTTTTCCCTTGTTAAACACCCTTTATTCCATTATTAGATGCTTAATATGAGATATCCTAAGAGTTATTATTGAAAGTTAGTTTAAACATGGGATTATAAATAAAATAGATGTTTGAAATTTTAATGGATAATTGGTTTTGTGAAAGGATTAAAGATATAATGGTTGAACATTAATTTTTGATTAAATCAAAAGTTTTTTAATGTAAATTTCTAAACATCGATATTGTAATTTTTTTGGAACTATAAAGTGACCAAATGGGTAGGTAATTTTTAGTGATATTTCAGGATTATAGTGTAGGTTTAAAAATTATTTAGTTATAAATGGAACTTTCCTTAATATTGGACATGTTGTAAACATTTTGAAAATTATCATTTTGGTGTTTATATTATAAAGGATTAGGGAAATTCTCATAGGGGAAATTATTTTATAAATAATAAATAAAATTCCTATATTGTTAATTTTGTGATATTTTATTGTGAAAATACTCATAAGGGGAGTTGATTGATAAATTTAATGAATACTCCCTAAGAGTTGGTCAATGATGACTATAAAGAATACTAATTTATGGGAGGTCTGTGATAACTATCAAATACTTCCTTGGAGGTTGGTCTTTGATAACTATTGAATGATCCCATATAGGAAGGTGTGTTATAACTATTTAATACTCCCTTACAATGAGGTCGTTGATGACTATTAAATACACCAATGTAAAGAGGTTTTTGAAACCTTGTTGGTTAATTTCATTGAAGTGAAAACATCCATAGGTATTTTTTGTGATAACTACGGAATAGTACTTATGTGGAGATCTCTGATACTCATATGTGATGGTTGGAAGGGTCAATCATCCATGCTTAGAGACACTAAAACATCGGATTAAGTAGGTACAACCTACCTTGGGTACCATTATGGACCTGAAGAATCAGTGATTATTTATTCTTTTTTTATTAAAATGTTTTTCAATTATTAAATTATTAATTTGGACTACTTCTGTATGAACATTGATTTCAGACTGATTATTTTAGGGAGGAAATTTCTTGTGGCATATTGAGTGATAATCACACCCTGTTTTGGCTTCCATGTAACTTTGGTACTTGAGAAGGAACATTAATTTTCATGTTGATGGATTTAGGATATGTTCTGATATTTATAGATTTTTGGATTGGAATGCTTGTTTATAGTATGAGGAATCCTTCCAAGAATGGATTAGGACTAGTTTGAGAATGATTTTTAATTTCAATTTAATATTTTTTGTTTTTAATCATGTTTATATGCTTCTCATTAGTTATCTATCTAATAATAACGACATAAAATTTTTATAGAATTTTTTATGTTAGTTACTTTTTTATACTTTCTCTATTTTACATGCGATGTTTACTTGGATTTGTTTAACTATTTATAATATTTCCACTTCTATGAATACTTTGATTTCAAGGGTATAATCCCTCTATGGTATTCTCATAGGCCCCCACCACTACTCAACAACCTCTAGATTATTGTGAGGTTCGCTTGAAGTAAGGGGAGAATGTTGGTCTAGGAACAATAAGTGGATCTGGTGGAGGGATCTTACAAGAATTTCTTTAAATTATTTAAGAGGGTTTTGTAATAATGGTATATAGATTGATATAGAGGTATCAGTTTTTCAATGGATTCAATAGGATTCTTTCTTACCTCAATATAGGTTGAGTAAAGCTAGAGACATATGGTAGTGTACTGTTTGTATTGACTGATTTTGTGGGATTTGACTGTATCTTATTTTTATATTAAAATTATTGAGATAGAATATTAATTTAGTTATAATGGTAAATAGGTTGAGCATAACCATTCTGTCTTTAGAATATTATATTTTGAAAAAAATTATAATGTCGGGGGAGGGGGTCACTATTGAGACCATATATGAAGAAGATGTTGAAATATAGAGTTTTGGTGACCTTGGGTTGGTTTTCTAACATGGGTTTTTCATTGAGAACCATAAAGAGTTTTTTGGTTTTATAAGATTATTAATAAGTCTTTTATAATATATTAATTAGATAAGTTTCATATTTTTTAATTTGATTCAAACACATAAATCAGTTTTAAACATAAGTATTTCATGTTTTTTCATTGGAGGTGAAGTTTATTCCCTGTTATTGGAGTGATTGACGGAACATGGAATGTGTTATAATGTTTAATATATTAGCTTAGAACTAATATATAGATATTTAATGTTATAGGATTCTGAATAATTTTATAAATGACCCTCTATAGAATATTTATTTAAATTCTTATTGGAATACATTAGAGTTCTTCTAGAAATTGGTAATATCCTAGTATGTAAGGTTCAGTCTATGATGTGTTGAATGGGCCTAGAATTTTGTTAAAATTTTATTCATATAATGGTATATGGTTGATTCATCATGACACGTAAGGGTTGATCAGGTTATTTAAATAATATCTAAGGGGTTCACTATATAAATGTAAAGGGTTGCTAGAACGTTTCGTATGATATGTAAAAGTTACCTAAATTTTACCTAAGAGATTTAATGGTTACAATATGTTCACCTATGATATATAAGTCTCAATATGAAATATATAGTCACATATATGTTTTACCTAATATATACATCTAAAATATTCTAAATATCAAGTGTGATTGTCTTGATAAGTAGTTCAATAACCAATTAAATGGAAAATACCTCTTTCTAATTTTGATAACATAGATAATAAAAATATAATCTCAAAATTATCATAAATAAATTAAATGTGATAGAAAATAAATGATTATATAATGGGATAGAATTTAATAGAAATAATTTTATAGGTAGTTACTTATCTGAATATGATATTTGTAATTCATATTGGAAGAGGGAATATTGTTATTGCTTTAGTAGAATATTTCTATGATTATATTTTTAGTATAGTAGAATAGAAGAAGGAAAATAAAAATAGTATAATAGAATTTGACTTTATATAGTTTAAGTATCATAGAAAGTAAAATAAGTAGATGGAGAAGAAGAATACTCATAACAGTAATTTGATGGAAGTGTAATTTATTTAATGACTCTATTATTATTTTAACATAAATTATATACCATTGTATGTGTGGCTGAAATTTTCACAGATTGGGAGAAACATTAGGTATCATGATATCAAGTATAATAATTAATTGTTTTTAATATACATGGATATTCTGGTGGAATGGGTGATCATGGATATTAATAGAACATTCTAAGGAGTAGTTGCACATTTTGAGTAGCGAAACATGAAAAAACCATTATTCCTATCGTTTTTTATTTAGAGTGCATGTTTCTTTTATATCATTATCTAATCTGAAAAATTAAATAATTTATATAGAATTTTTGGTTATGTAATATAAAAAATTATTTAATCTACCAGTTACCCCCTCTCATTAAATTATCACTATTTTTATGGCCCTTTACCTAGAATTAAATCATCCAGTTATCTTCATGTAAAATAAATTTTTTAGAGTTAGAAGAGAAATTTTTACTCCATGGTCAAATAATTAAGCTCAACATTAATATTCTGAACATAGAAAATATTAATTTATTGAAAAACATGGAGATTCCAAATTTATATGGGAAGAATTATTATATTTGGAAAGACCGGATGCTACCATACCTTATACAAATAAGTTTTAATGTATTAGTGGTATAAAAAAAATTTGTGTTCCTCTTATTAATGTTATTTTGATTTTGGAAGTAGATAAAAATAATATTTACGATCATGGTGATGCTCAAAATATTAAATTATCATTTAATTAAGAAAAATATTTTCTCAGGTTAATACGATGAAAATAGTGAAGTGCATTTTGAGTAAATTGGAAATATCTATGAATATTATGAAAAAGTGAAGTGAGATAAGTTTAAAAATTTCATATTAAAATATGATGATATGAAGATGAATTTTGGTAAAATATTGAGTTAGTTATTCAAAATACTTAATGACGTTCGGATCACCATTGGCAGTTTTAGTAAGAAAATTGAGGATTTTATAATTATCATGAAGAAATTGTGTATTTATTTAAAATGATGTTGGGTAAAGGTATCAATACATGAACACAATGATGCCAAAACAATCTAATTAGATAATATAAATAGTATATTAATTTTTTTAAATGATAATAATCATTTTTTTCAAGAAGAATAGAAATTTATATAAGGAAATAACCTTAAAATATTTCAAGAAAGTCAAGAGTAAGAAAAATGTTGATGTCAAAGAAGAATATTTGGAGATAATGTTTAAATCCAATTTTAAAAAATTATTTTATTAATTTCTAAAAATTATAAGAAATAAAAAATTTATTAGTGAAATATTGAATAATTGGTTGATTCAAAAATTTGATACGAAGAAAGATGTTTAAAATGGTAATTTGATTGCATTAAAAAGAAGGTTTTAAGAAAATTGGAATCTCTAGAAATACTAACATTGTGGAGAAAAATAAATAAAATAGTTATTAACTGTGGGATGGAAAGAAATATAGATTATTGAAGAGAGTGGCGAGAGTATACAATATATTTAGTCTAGAAAAAGGGTTCATGGTTTATGGATAAAAATTGAAATAGCAGTTATGTCATACATTTGTATAGAAAGTTATATTTAAAGTAAATATGTTATTTATTGATACTAATTTTTTTAGTTTATGGGAATATTTCAATGAAATTATGGTTCAATTATAAATATATATATGATCACAGATGTTATGAGATATATATATTAAGTGGGATTCAACCCAATCAAAGTATAAATGTCGAGATATAATCAAAAAAGTATTGACTAAAAATATAAAATAAATTTTAGTAATTGGAAGAAGTTAGTGGAAGGTGTGAACAAGTATGTACATTTATTAATGATTTTATTAGCATACCATCTTCCCAATTTTTTCGTTAAAATACAAAAAAAATTAGAATAGTACTTAAAATAAGAAATAAAAATGTGTTGGTTATAGAATGTTCACTAAATAAATGTCATAATAAATTCCCATAGATCATGGATAGTGGATGTTCTTTATATGTGATATGAAATTTAAATATCCAAAATAATATTTATATGTTAAAATAAGGGTAGTTGAAGTTTTTATTTATGGAAATATAGTGGACATTTGAAAACCTAATTTTGTATCGGAATGATAGATATATATATAATATTTAGAGTACCAAAAACATTCTAAACCATGTTTCAAGTTTGTTATGATCTGAATTCATGCTACATTATCATGAATAAAGAAAATCAATTATGGTATCTTATAATTAGAAATACTGGTTAATGAAATAAAAGTAACATTACCCAATGAAATAATGATTTTGGTGTGCCTATACTGAATAGAGAGATAAATTATATATTTTATACATTTTAAAATGGTAATAATGGTAATTGTTTTTATAAGAAAGTGGATATATAAATATCTAACCCATTATTTCTCATTTATTCATATGTTTGTGTGTCTTTGAGTAAAAAACCAAAAAAAACATGATAGGTATTTTATTACCTTTATTGATGAATCCACATTTATTTCATGTATTGGGTATATGAAACATAGATCTAAGGGATTAAATATTTTTAAAATCTTCAAATGATTTTCCCAAAAGGACTGTGATTTCCCTATAAATAAGTTTTATATTGACAACGGTGCTTAATACACTATTGTAGCTTTAAAATAATTCCTTGAAAACAATGATATTAATTATCAATTCCATACACCTTATAACCAACAACCATATTGTGTGGATTAATGGAACAACAAAAGTTTAGTTTAAATGGAACACACTATATTAGAAAAGCATAATACCTCCATATTTTTCTATAGGAAAGAAATTAGTCCAACGGTTCATATTCAAATCCATTATTTTTTCCAACCAAATTAAGATATGACACCATATGGAAGTTATTATAAGAATACCCCATGTTTTAAATAATTTATCATATTTTGAATTTAATGTACTATCAAGTGAAAGGGTGAAAATACTAGGGACCATGAACATATAAGTGTTAAAATAATCTTTCTTGGTTATCCATAAAATAAAATAGGATATCATTTATAAAATAATGAGATATATAAGATTGATTATAGAGTTTTTGTACAGGGGATGGAGCATACAACTAATGAATATTCATTTTAGGAATCATGTTTCATTTATGACATGATAATGTATAATTGGTTAATAAAACGGATGAGGTTTCTAAAAAGGATATAAATTTATATGAAGTTAATGTTCAAGATGATAATTCATAAATTTATTGTGTTGAAAAGAAAATTTGATCATATAATCCAAGGATGTTAAAATAGGTGGAAGCATAGAATATTTTTACTAATCAAGGAAAATTAATTAAAACTAGGGAAAAAATGATGACATAAACTCATACCTCATAGATTTCATTGGCTGAACCAAAGGATGTGATAAAATATTTTAAGAATCCAGAGTGGATTGATGTTATGAAGGCGAGTTAGACCTGGTTGATAAGAATTATAATTGGAAGTTTATAAGTAGTCCAAAAAATTATAATTTCATAAAAAAAGTACATGTTTTCTAATAAGTTAAATGAGAAAGGATAAGTAAAATTAGAAAATAAAAATCTCATGTGCAAGTAGCTATATTTAAAGATAAATATTATGTTTTAGATTTTTATTTATAGATAAATGTGGTACATTCTGGGATTATATATTTCACAAGAGTAAAATCACATCTTTATTTCTCAATAGAGGTATGGTTGAGAACATATAAAGAAGTTTTCACAAAGTAAAAAAAATTGATCTCTACTCCAATTTCAATGGAAACTAACATTTCAATGGTGAAAATTGAAAGGAATTCGATTAAAGGGAATTCAAACCACTAATTCTGATTTTTATATACTTGAAAACATCAAGACATGATATAGTGTATGTTGTTACATTATATATAAGTTATCAAAGTGCACTGAAGGGATCTCATTTAATCATTGTAAATATAAATATGTGGTATATTTAAGGAATTGTGGATTATGGATTAAAATGTGAATGAAATTAAAATCTCGATATGTTTTAATATAATAATTTAATTTTTTTGGAAATATACATTATGGATGATAAAAATTATGTGTTTTTCTTCTTTAATGAAATGTGTGTATTTTGATAAATAAAGAAGAAACTTTTTGTGAACTTGAGTACATATGAAGAGTAATATATTGTTTCATCTCAGGAAACAAAGTAATTTTCATGGTTGAATACTCAATTAGAAGATTACAATGTCAATGTGATGTTTCCATTATTTTTGGGATGTGATATCAAAAGCGCATTAAATTTATCAAGAAACCCGGATCAATAGTCTTGATCAAAGTATATTGAGATAAATTATCAATATATCTATGATTTGGGGGTGTAATGAATCCTTATGTTAAATTGTGTTCCTATGAATGATCAAACTACTACTATGTTTACTAATCCACTACTAAAAGAATCATTTCAAAGTATGAGGTTTGTTATGAGAGTGAAACCTCATTACTCTCAAATATATAGTACGGTGAAATCCATCACTCTATCACTTATTATTTAAATATTTAATGTTAAATTGGGTGAAATATAACTCAAATCTACATATGTTTATTCCATGATGTATTGAAAAAGATGGATAAAAAATAGAGGTGGACATTTTGATGATATGTACTTAACCCAATCGAGGAGAGATGGCTAATTATGGGGAAGAATATTTTTTCTGATGCTTTTGTTGGGTCATGCATCCATATCTTATTCGGAGGAGGACGCATAGCTATTTCCCCACATTCCCACATTCCAAAGGTGGGTGACATCCATCTCTTATTCATGAATGTTTTATCCTTGATCAAAATAGGATGATGGGATCTTGGATCCTCCTTCTGTGGATTTCTCCTCAGTACTTGTTTCCTAGTTCGGGTCTCCATTATAGAATTAATACATTTTTCGTGAAACTCATCCCAGGGCCATGACTTCATGGACACAGGTTAATTATACTGCTTCTGTTAGGACATTCCAAGGGGTCCATTCTGAGCATCATCCTTTGGTCGGGGGAGTAGTCAAGTTGGACATTGATGGCATGTCTAGACGTTGGAACACTGATGCTTCCATATTTCTTCTTCTTATTATATGGCTTCTCAAGGGCGCATGTGCCCGAGGAATCCCTTGTCGAATGTAGGGAATTATATGATATATTGATTTCTCTGAGGTTTTCCTCGTCTTACCATGTTTAACATAGGGTATTCCATGAGTTTAATGTATAGCGAAGACTAGATGGGCTGATCAAAACACTGCTGAGTTTGGATCAGATGGGTGAACCCCCTAGAGGGATCACTGATGATGGGAATAATAGGTGGCTATATACCTGATTATTGCTAAGAGCAGGGAGAAAGGGGGTGACATTATCTCACTAAGATGTGTCAGCACAGGTAAGAATTAATATGGATATTGATGGTGCGTTGAAGTGGGTGGAGGATGAAATGGATCATAGTTAGGATGATAGTGATGTTGGGATTGAGCCACGAAGAGATTTTCTATATTTCCCTATGGTAGAGAATCAAAGTCCACAATGATTGGTTGGGTGATGGGACACCTGAGGAGGTGACCTGTGAGGACGAATGGGTGGATGGTACGCAAAGGAATTGGAACCTCTATGTTGGGGCATGACCTTCCTGAAACACAAATGCTCGAGGGAGAGAGGCCACTATGGGACATGGGTGATGGGATTGAACATTAGGGAGGGTTCCTACGTGTCTTCATAGTTGGGAATCAATGTTCATATAGTTCCGTATGGGGTATGGAATCGTGGTGTACACATAGGGCAACAACCCAATGATTTATTGGGTCTTACGTGTGGTTAGCATCCTAGGATAGTCTGATGCTCGGGGGGGGGGGGGGGGGCAAGAGATGCGGGTCCCAGCAAAGGGGACCACAACGGCTTACTGTTGATTACACTATAAATTTCCTACTGCTAGATGGGGAATAATAGCTTACCACTGGATATAGAACAACAACTTATATTTGTAAGGGGTACAATGGCTTATCGTCGATGGGGTATAATGGTTCACCATCGATGGGATATAATGGATTACTTTCGATTGGGGAATACAATAGATTACCATCGATTGGGGAACATGATGGATTATCGTCAATTGGGGGACAAAACAACTTACTGGTAATTGGGTTTATACCTTAGGTAGGCTACCTACTTACATTTCTTTGGCAAGGATCAAATCCCACATAGTTTGAATGGGCACAGTGTAATGTCTTGTTGAATGAAAAAGGGAATACAGTTTATCATCGTGTAGGATGTGGGAGGACTGACGTTAAGGGTTTGAGATAAGTAAATTTTTGGATTCAGCCTCAGGGAGGTTTCCTACGTAACTTACCTTAGCAAGGATCAATGTCCACATAGTTCATAATGGTTTGGTGAACTGATATGAATGGGTCGGGACCAGTAGGTGTTGTTCATGAATGTCAGGGAGGCTTCCTACGTACCTTGTCTTGGCCAGGATAAAATTCCACACAGTTCTCTATGGTTTGGTGAACCAACATGAAGGGGTTGGGACCAGTAGGTATTGGGATTAAACCATAGAGAGTCTTCCTCTGTACCTTTCCTTGGCAAGGATCAAATTTCATGTAGTTCGGAATGGTTTCTGTGGATTATATGCTATGGAATCCCATGAAGGAATCCATGGTCAATGCTTAATCTAAGACCACATGAGTCGTGATCGGTTTGAGAAACAAGAGGCAGCAAATGACTGAATGGTTTCTGTGGATTATATGCTAAGGCAACCCAAGTAGGAATTTATGATTTCAGATTCATGATCGAGCTCCGTGATCCAAGAGAAATTTTAAAATTCTTATCGTCTGAATGGATTATCAGGAAGCTTCTAGGGGGTTCCTTGCATATTATGCCCATAGAGATAAAATTCATAATAACTCAGGCATCGTGGAACACATACATGTCCATTCAAACCATGAGTCACTGGTGGGGCTACTATCAGACGGTTAGAAGAACGACCCCATGTGAAAAAGGATGTATTTGTATGGATTTGACTTGATGGATGATGGTCCAATTCCTAAAGCAATTAGGGACGAACTAACTTATTGGTTTAGGAGTACACCATCCCAGCACTAGTGGTTCAGGGCAGCTGATGGCCATGCATGGGAGTATTTCACACCCATCAATGCTAATTGCGAGTACAACGATGTGAATAATGTTGATGGGAAGGAACCGATGCCAGAGACATCCCTTCCAATATTCCACACCATCCTGAAGGTATCCCTGAGGAACCCAGAGAAGGGGGACTGATAAGTGGAATTTGTGATAGGGTGGAAACTTCACAGATTACTAGCCATGGGCATACTGGGTAGGTGCCTCATGAGAGAAGTTTGGGGTGGTGTTGAGGTGAGTGCACCTATATGAGGCATCTTGGGCTTCTAAATTTCCCATCTATCAGCCAAATCAGATGATTCTAGAGCTTCTAAGTAGGTTTTACTCAAGGAACAACACCTTTCATCTTTACCATTAGAAGGTTGGTATAAATCTTTGGGACTTGAACCAGATCTCAGGGGTCCTAATACTGGGGGCTATGTACAACGAGTTCCTCCCTGCCAAAAATACATGGAAACACCCAGAGTAGATGTCACCACTGGAAAAGTCCATTATAGACCAGGTTTATGGGGAGGATAGTGAGGGATGTTCACATTAAGCAGTGGTTCATGAAATTCATAAATTTCCCCAATGATAGACAGTTTCCCACAAATGCCTCAGAACTTCTTGAAGGGGGTTCAACATGGCTAGGATCATTCATATTGGTGACTCTTGGAGGACATCCAGTAAAAGATATGGGGATTATGTGTCAGTACTGAGTAGCTACATGTGGGACCATTAGTAGGACATAGCCTGAGATTATTGAGGTGGAATCTGACGATGAGGATCAATCAGACAACACGGGTCCTGACATACCTGATCAGACCCCAGATGTAGACCCTGCTTATGAGTTCCTGAAGGAATTTCCCACTTACGAACCTACCAACCATGAAAACTAGTATGAGTTGGCCTCTGACAAAGAGCAGTGAAAAATTGTTTGTTCTCGGTCATAAAAATTGATCAAGCACTTCATAGAGAAAACCCCTTAGACACACTGGAGAGACCATATCAGGAGACTTCACTCCCAACATCTTATGCTATGCGTTGGGGGAGTGGATTCCTAGCATCCCAATATACTCATTCGAGATCACATGGTGGAGAAGATTTGGGAGCTTGGTCAGGGCCTTGGTGTGGGTTGGCAACATAGGGAATCCTTGAAAATCAAGAGGCTCTAAGAGGCCGAAAGTGAGACTTAATGGTTGGATAAATGAGAAAACAAGAATTCCACTTACCTCAATGATCAATTAGATCTCATGTTGTGCCTAAAGTCCCAGCTAGAGGAGGCTAAAGAACAGATGGAGAGAGCCTCTAAGGATAAGGATATCATTCAAACTGATGATAAGTAGGCCTGGATTGTGGCTGATGAACTACGCCCCATCGCTTCCAATGAGGAGCTGAAAGTAAACTGGAGATAGAGGATCCTAGGCACCATGAACCAGAGAGTGGTAGAGCAGAAACACACTATTAAATAGGTCAACCCACTTATGAGAGGGGTTGATCCTTGTGTGATGTAACGTGTAGAAAATTTGATATGTAATTTCATGCTTTGATTGTTTATGATGGATGCATGAATGGTTCCATTATTTGTTTTGGTCTACTAATAGTCCATCGTAATAGTGAAACATATAGAGACCAATCCCTAAGCTCACATCGGTCTAGCCTAATGTGAGAAACAAGGGATGAAAACATCGTTATTCCATTCGAATTTTAGAGTATCGACCATGATTCGGGCATCCAGAGTTTGAATACCAATTCCAGATTCTTATGAAGAAAGAGGGGGTCCTGACTGGAGGATGATGTTCTCAAAATTGTACAGTTACCATTTTCCCAATGTTCTCTAGTGAACGAGTAGGGTAATGCCAACGGTATTATAATAAATTCGAATATAGGGGATTGTAAACTGTTATTCCCGATACCAAAAATTTTAAATACTATAGGGATGGAATGACAATGAAGGATTACTTTGGACAGTGTTCAAAACACAGTATCCCTATTATGTTATAATAACACAGGAATAACAAATGAGGTCTGACCTCTGACCATGTTCGAAACACAAGGCCTGACTCAAAATTTCATCCATTAGTCTTCCAAAACATTATCCTAGGATAGTAGGCTATCCATAGGGTGTAAATTCATACTTTTAGGGGGTTCCTTCGGACGTGAAAGTGGACAAGGTTATGAATAAGGGGAATGCAAAGTGTGAAGTGTGAAGTGAAGGATTGTTTCAATAGAGTCTGATACTCTTGAAATAAAGCTACTGTGATGGAAACAAATTAGGTTGGTGCATCAATCTTATCAGGGATCCTACCTACTTCCCGACAAGAGCTCTCCGTTGAGGGCCTAGAATGACTTACAGTTTTATGTCACACCAATGAGGACAATAGAAATATAGTTTAAACATTTCATGGCAAGGATGGTGCAAGTAGTTTTACGTTCACACTACCTAGACCAAGATCAGGGATGAGGGGCTGGAAGGGTTAATGACCATGAGGCCGATCCCAAGGCAAAAGGACCAGACGTTGCTACATATCTCATAAGGATGTGAATCAAGCCATATGTAGTTATTCAAGAATGGTGTTGTCTGAGACCAATACTGGTTGGGGGAATCCTCTCTGGCAAGAAAGCTAGCACATCCCATAGATAAAATGGGGCATCATGAACTACTTTAGGGTAGAACTGCAGTTTAGTGTCATGCATTGAGGACATTAAGATTAATGTAGTTTAATTTCATACAGTATGACTGGGATTTAATCGGGAGATACTAAGAAAGTAGTACATGATGTAGTAGCTATAAACCTGACATTAATGAGAACATAAAGACTCCACAACACACGACATATCCCTGAAGTATATTTTTTTAGGCCAAGGTACCAAAAGTGAAATTTAGGAAAGGATAAAGGAAACGTTCCCATTCCTTTCTATGTATCCCATTAAGATGGTAATCAATCAGCACGTAGTTCTGGAATGACAATTTAATGTCATGTGGGATGAAGGACCTGTGTGGAATAGCTACACCAGTACACGCTCCACTAACACTACTAATCCCACGTGAGTTGTTCTAGATGTGGGAGACTTGGACTAGAATTGTGATTTCCTGGTACCTAAAGTCACACATTCGGGGAAACGAGACATTAGGAAAGTGACGTTACGCTATTATTGACATTCCATCTTAATGCACGTACAAGTGTGGGGGGAATAAAACTAATTGTGTTGGGATTCCACATGAACATAAGGGGGTAGAAATACATTTTTCATGATACTTGAGATCTGGATCACAATGATAATGGTGTGACGATAGAGGATAACTGCTGATCATGTTTGAAACACATTATCCACTTTGCGTTAGACTGGCATGGGGACAAACAAATGAGGTTTGACTGCTGACCATGTTAGAAATGTGGGACCTATCGCAAATGTTATCTGAGGTCTTCAGGGGAATTGGCCCACGATGGTAGGTGAGATAATATGGCATGAGACCTGGTCATAAAGGGGGTACCTCCATTCATAGAAGAGGATAATGATCACAAAAAAGGCCACATGAAGATAGAACATGAAACGATGGAATGTCCAATTGAAAATTCCACACCATGGACTCTTTATCACGACATATTGGAGTACGACAATAATACATATCAGAGAGAGGGTGTCAAGTCACTTTCCAAGGAAAAGGGTCCTGGGGTCGCACACTCATAGATTAAGGTCATAGAGTGGGAGATTAAGTGGGTACCTAATTTAATGAAATTCTTGTACCTTGATGCTTTGTTCCCATAGAGAGTTTATACTTTAGGGTCATAAAACCCGAACCAATAGACAAGGAAGAATCATGGTGTGGTTGTAGAAAAACCAGATGCGGATGATATCCCAAGAGGTGTTCCCCAAACCAAATGCTTCCAATGGAGTTCATGCCAAGGGGATGAAAATGGGGAGGGATTTAAGAGTCCTGGGGATGGACCTGAAGACGGAATTTCTAGGTGTTCCTACGTATCCCATGAGGATTTGAATCAAGCTACACATAGTTCTGGGAATGTTATCTTTACGCCTTATAGATAGGGCATAGAGAGATATTAGTTTATGGTCTTAGATCTGAGACCAGAGATAGAATGGAATGAGGGAGACACATGGTGTGGTAATTTTAATACCTGATGCAAATGAGGACATGGAGTCCATATCACACCATGTGCTCCCTGAGGAAGTTTTAGGTTGAGGGACCAAAAAGCAAAATTAGGATAGGCCTGAGAATAAGGTCGTAGGAATTCTTGCATACCCCATGATTATAGGGATCAAGCCACACATAGTTCACGAGATGCATGGTAAGGAAGTAGTGCCTGGGACAATGATATCATGCGTGTTTGGCCAATGCACCAAAAGAACTGTAATTTGATATATCTTGTTTTTTCATTAGAATGGATGCTTTTTTCTTGTGAAGTGATAAACCTAGGTCAGGGAATCTAGGCATCTCTAGAGGAATCAAACCATATGTGGGCATTGATAAATTGTATAGTGGATAACCGCTACCAAATATGATGTCTGATCGAGTGAGGAAATCACAATGCAGTGAAATTTTTCATCATGCAGCTAGGAAGGTAATGTCATATTTTAGGGTCGTTTCGTAGGACAAAACAATGAATTTTAACATCATACAATAAATATGAAATAGTTTAATGCCATGTGGGACCGGGAGGCATTGTTTAGCATCATATAGATTGGACACAGATAGAAGAAATGAGGCTTTAGGGGGGATGCACATGGTCTGATAAAGCATAACTACCATGAATGATGAAAAGGTCCACACCACATGAATTGCAATTCTGGGGAATAATCCTTGGGTTAGGGAGAATTCACATGACATGATAAATCATTTCCAATGTGAATGAGGGCGGGGTCCACATGACACCATGCACAATTTTAGGGAAGAAGCCTCTAGATGAGGGGCCTGCAAAGGTCAGAGAATATTGGGATGGACCTAAAGGTGATACGTCTACATGTTCCTACATATCCCATGATGATGTGAATCAAGAAGTACATAGTTCTGAGGGTGCAGGTTAATATCATTCAGAACAAGGGGCATGAGAAACTATCTCCGAGAATAGAATATGTGGTGAGTCTTTTGAAAACCCAACATGAATGAGGACATAAGCCCATACCACGCCACACCACACAACCCCATGAAAGTCGAGGCCCGAAGGCCGAACATGAGAATTAATTTTTGGTGCCTAATCTTGACCTGAGGATGATATTCCTAGGCATTTTGACGTATCCCATGAGGATGGGAATCATGTTGTACATGGTTCTATTAATGTCATGTAGTTTTACATCTTGCAGTAAGGATGTAAAGAGATCTTGGTTTTTGGTATTAGAGCTCGGCCATAGGGAAAAAATGCTTCCAAATGGGTGTAGACCGTGATCGAATCCCAAAGCCCATGTGAGCTACGCTCGATGAAGGAAACAGGGAAAGAGAAGGTATTTGTGACACATGGAATACATAAAAATGGGAAATTTTTGCAAATCCCCAATTGACACTGCACTGTAGATTTTTCCTCCTATTGCACAAACACACACTGAGGGATATCACTAAGAGTATTAAAATTCCACTTAGACATGATGGTGTGAAAAATGATGTGATTCATGCAACCAATCTTTAGGTTCTGATGGAGGAGGTAGGATTATGGAGGATAACTATTGACCATGTTCGAATCAAAACATCCATATTGTGTGCCCTGAAATGGAAATAACAAATGGGGGTCAACTATGGACCATATTCACAATGTCGTACTAGTATCATCTAGTCATTTGAGGTCCTCAGGGACAGCAGCCCGAAACGGTAGGAGAGCCCTTATGTTGAGAATCTGTACTATTTGTGTGCCCTTTTGGATGTGAAAGATTATGGAATCCAAAATAAAGGGGAGAATGAAGTCTGAAGATGGGTGATAACAAGTCCATGTAAGATTCAACTCTCTAGGTGATGAACCAAAGGGCTATTGTGACCATTGAGGATCTACCAAAGTGTGCCAATGGGCCCAACATAAAATCAACCGACATGAGAAGATATGTGATGAACAAGGGGCCGAAGGGATATCTAGAGACAAAGGTACATGGGATGGTTGTTAAAAAAATGAGGCGAATAAGGACCTAATCCCTACCATACCTCATGACACCCTCCCGGGAGAACTCATGCTAGGGGGCCAAGAGGATAGTAAGTTTCTATGAAATGGGTCTAGTCCCAATATCTAAATGTTCGGGTGGTCCTACGTAACCCATAAGGATGTGAATAAAGCCACATGTAGGTTTGGAGGTTGATTTGTAGTTTTACGTCCTGAAGCTTGGATGTTGATAGGGGCAAGGTGTCACGAAAAAGTATGCATATGGCATGGCGGGTAACCCACCATGAATGAGAACATAATCCTATACCACATCGCATAGTCTCAAATGATATCTTGGGATAGGTGGAAAAATGTTGATGGATCTGAGACAAGAAGACCCATCTAGTTATGAGTTTAATGTCCTACAGTGTGGATGATGGTGATCTTAGTTTAAGGTCATAGAGCTCGGACCATAGATATGTGAACCTTTACACAGGTACTTTCTTAACAAATATCATAATCCCACATGAGCGATGCTCTGTATGGGAAATAAGGAATATGACCGTGCTCTCCCCAACATATAAGGTTATAACAACTGGACTCACACTCCTACCTGAGGCAGACTTACGTTTGAAGGGATTGTGGGATAGAATGAACCACTAACCAAATATTTGTGACATATGGGGGTGGTGGCTACAGTGAAGGTTAGTTGTTGACCTAGTTCAAAACACAGTATCCATATCTTGTGACCTGAAATGGAAACAACAAATGAGTGTCGACCGCTGACCATATTCGCAACGCGAGGCTAGTATCAGTTTTTCATTGAAGGTCCTTGAGGACGTTGGCCCGAAATGATAGGAGAGACCATGGGCTAAGTTTCCTTAATGTTAGGGGGTCATTTCGGATGTGAAAAATGATGATGTCCCAAATAAAGGTAGTGTCTGAAGCATGAATGTGCTCATTCAATTTATTGTCTAGAAGGATGACGAAAGGGCATTAGATATGAAAGAGGAAGGACACATGGTGTAGTCATGATGAACTTGATGTGAATGAGGGTAAAATCCTACACCACGCCATGTGTTTTGATCCAAGGGGAGATCCTGAAGTTGGGGTTGGGCCTAAAGATGAAATGCTAATATGTATCCCATAAGGATGGGAATCAAGCCATATGTATTTCTGAAAAGGGCTATCCGGTATAGTGTCGTGTGGTAAGGATGTGGGAGGATAGAATAACGAGGAAGGGAAAATGTTGCGATCATCATAATCTCAACATGAGTGGGGCCAAATAAGCCTACACTACACCATGCAGGACCCTAAAAAATAACTAAACCTAGGGGTAGTCAAAGAGAATATTTTGGAGGATGGACTCATGGAAAGGGATCCAATAGTTTCTGTGTATCCCATGAGGATTGGAATCGAAACATACAATGTTCTTGAGATGTGATTTAATGTCTTGCGGGATGATTATTGTGAAAAGATCTTAGTTTAAGGTCATACCACTCGGACCATCATGGTATATCGGCCACTTGTTGTTTAACACCATACATGAAAAATGATTATTGGTTTTACATCCTTCAGTTAAGATGAATTTCACACTTTAACATCTTATGGTATGGATGGTACAGTTTAAGGTCATGTAGGACCATATAGGTCTTAGTTTATTGTCATAAAGTTCGGCCCGCATACCATTAGGCATTTTATTGTCATGTTGGCTAGGAATGTATTTTAATGTCATGCATGCCATAATATTTTCATGTCATGTATGATAGGTTTACCCACGAAAAGTATTTCTTAAGGAATTTGGCATTGGGGGTGGAGTTATACTCTCTCTATACATGATAACTAGGTAATACGCGCTATTTTGGTAAACCTTATGAATAACATAAGGTTATTCCTATTTCTGATCTAGCTAGGTAGGTTTCCAACTAGGTATCGTTGGTGTTCTCAAAGCCAACACTATGTCACCTTTCAAGAAAGAGAGGAGGTGAGATTTCTGGTTGAAATCTCTGGCTATCTTGTTCTGATGCCTTTCCAAATTGTGCAGGGAACAAATCTGGTTCTCATAGAGTGATTATAGTTCATCTTGATAGATTTAAGCTACATTATTTGGTGCTTTTAGATCGTTGATAGAAGTCTATAGTGAAGGAAACTGAATCCAGATTGGCAGGACAACCTCTGTTCCGTACGCCAGAGAGTATGTGGCCAGATGTGTGGAATTGCCCAGTAATCCCAATGGGAGTTGGGAAGCTTTTTCGACCAACTCTTCTAATTCTGACAAACAATATTATATAGAATTATAGAGAGGGTTTTGTTAAACTCCTCGATCTTTCCATTTCCATGGGTGTGATAGAGGTATGTATGGTTAGAACGAATGTTGTACATTGTGTACAATTTCTTCAACTCGGCTGCCCGAATGTTGGTTCCATTATTGGTGAGAACAGTGTGAGAAACTCTGAATCAATAGATGATTTTGGAGATCACCAATTCAATGATAGAATGTGACTTTTCCTTCTTGAGAGTAATCAACTCTACCCACTTGTAAATGAAATATTTTACAATTAGGATGAACCTGAACTGGCAAGTTATCACTGGTAGATATGGTTCCTGGACGTTGAGTCCCCATACCAGAAAGGGCCAAGACTACTTGGTGGTGTGGAGAGGATCTCACAGCCATTGCACAAAGTTGGTATGAATTTTTAATGCATGAAACTTCTTGGAA
Source organism: Viscum album (assembly GCA_963277665.1). Classification (NCBI taxonomy): domain Eukaryota; kingdom Viridiplantae; phylum Streptophyta; class Magnoliopsida; order Santalales; family Viscaceae; genus Viscum; species Viscum album. Next base: position 83,102,398 of record OY728129.1, read on the forward strand.
AACTCGATGTAGTCACAGATCATGGAGGGCCAAAGAATATCCCAATCACTGGATCTGGTGGGATAATTTCAGATCGACCTGATGGGCTCTGCAGGAACCGTCATGAACCTCCTGCATTACTCAATAAATCTCAACTCCATGAATGCAATAGAGGAAAACCCCTGCAAACCCATGCTTCTAGAGGATCTTCTCAAAGCTGGGACCACTCTACAGGGTAAAATGAAACGTACGATATAAAATTTTATCGCACTCATCTCTGTATATTGGGGGATTATCATGATGGTGGTACTCTGAAAAGGGGGTCCTCCAAATGAGATTTATTTCTAGCATTATGTAAGGGGGGCCAGAGGGTCCTGCGATTGAGGCATCAACAGTGATGTGAGTTACCTACGAGATATCATCATCATCTGGAGTGACGGGGTGATAACACTTTGGTGTGCAACATGGTTAATCAAATCATTCAAATCAGGCTTCCCAAGAGATGTGGCTAGGCTGTACAAGGCACTAGCTCGACCGTTCTAGGACCGAGGGACATGGGTAACTTCTGGACAAGATGGGAACTGGGCAATCTGCTGGAGGATGTGTTCAAATAATGGTACAATCTCTAGATTTCTGACAACATAGTCTCAATTTATCTTCTTGATGACTAATTTAGAGTCCCCTTTCACATGCAAGTGGGGAACTTCAATCTCGAAGGTCGGATTGAGGCTAGTGATTAGATCCTGGTACTCTCCCTCATTGTTGGATCAACCCTCTAATAGTATGAATGAATGCGGAGAAATAGATTGTGTTGGATTGATGAAGAAGATAACCTAGACTACTCTATTGAGGATGGGGTCATTGATATTTCTGCTGATATGGATCTGGGAAGTTCCATCAAAGTGAATTTTTGAACACTGAACATCTTGTTCTACTGAGATGATAGCCTCATCAGGAGAATCAATGTCTAGAGACTGGTCCACATAAGTTGGATGGGCGGCAAGAAAATAATCCAATGCCTACCCATTAATTTTTTTCTGAGGGACAAATATAATGTCAAACTGCAAGAAGATCACTTCCCTCTGAGCTAGATGACATGTCAACATGGGGATATTCAGGATGTACATTAGCGGATCCACTCGCAACACCAGCAGTAACTCAGAGTGTTGCATGTAATGTATCAATTTCTTTACTACAAATACTATTAGAAGATATCTCTTCTCGATATGGGAGTATCTGGTCTCCGTATTGAGGAGCATGTGACTGAGATAGTAAATACTATTCCCCATTTCCTTGTTTTTCTTCTAGACAAGGATGGAACTGTGTGATCGTTCCAGGGAAGTCGTGTAATGGACCAATAGATTTCCAAAAGTCAGTGGCATTAAGAACAAAGGCTAGATTAGATACTAGTTGATGTACTCGAAAGAAGTCTGACAGTCATCATCCCACAAATAGACAGTTCCTTTCTTCAAGAGCTGAGAAAATGGATTTTACTCGCCCGCCAAATTTGTGATGAATCGGCATATGTAAGCCATGTGGCCTTGAATGCCTCAGAGACCCCAGAATGTTTCTTGGAGGAGACATCTGACTAATAGACTTAATCATTTCTAGATCAATCTTGATGCCTCTATATCTAACAATGAATCCATGAAACATCCCAGAGGTTACCCTAAAGGAACACTTCAATGGGTTCATCTTCATATGGGGGAATAGAGGTATCCAAACACTTTTTCAATGTCATTGAGGTAGTCCTGACGCTGGTGATATTTGACCACCAGATTATCCACGTTACATTCCACCAATGTCTTGATCATCAACTTAAATATGAGATGCATGGAATGCTGATAAGTGGAACCTACATTATTTAGACCAAAGGGCATGACCTGGTAAAAAAAATTATCTTGTGTTATCTGGAAGGCTGTAGACACTTCATCCTCAGGGGATATTCAAATATATTTATACATGGAATACCCATCCATGTAAGATATGGCCTCGAACCTAGCTATTGTGTTGATCAACAGATCCGTCACAAGAAAGGGAAAATCATCCTTCGGACAGTGACAGTTGAGATCTCAAAAGACGCTACAGACTTTGATGTGTCCATTTTTCTTCTTAATGGGAAAAATGTTGTCTAACCATCAGGGGTACTAGTACTCCATGAAAAAATAGTCTCTAATGAACTTATCAACATCGGCCTTGACAAGGGCATAGTGAGAAGGGTGCTTCGTTCTTGGAGGCTGCTTAAACACATAGAGATTTTCTGGGAGACCAATACGGTGGACGACTTCCTGGTGATCTATTCCCAACATCTCATCATAACTCCATGAAAATACATCTTAGTTCTATTTCAGGAAGTCCAAGTACTACAGTTTCTCTTCAACAGGAATAATAACACTCATGAATGTGGGTTTGAGATCTATCTCACCAACGAGGTTCACATGTACCAATTCATCGACTGTGGTTGAGACACCCTCTTTGAATGTTGGAGGTGTGTCCTCCAAATCCACTTCATCACTCATGGAGAAGGGTTCCTTGGCAAGAAGAGATTCCTAGGAGTCAACAGATCACGATGGGCTGGTGCCAGCCTGAGTAGTTGTAGACACTGCATTGGGGGACTCTTGCGCTGTCGAAACCATAACTATGAATGCTGTCAACCCGATCCCATCTAGTATTTTTCCCAAGGGTCCATAAATTGTGATATCAAAGTAATATTTGTACGACGGAAAAAGATGATTTATCCAAGCCTAGGGAAACAAGCATGTTTGGTGTATTGATGTTTCCATGGGGTCGACATCCCGATATCTTATAGGAGTATGGGGATATGGGATCACCCATGTCTGATTTGCGTAGGAATATGAGGGGATTATATGGCGTTGCTTGGACTTGGGAATGTGCTTCCCCTTCATTCCAGAAACAAAAAATCATTGCCCTAGATCTGGGGTCATAACTTCCAATCGATGGATCTAAAAGATATTGGAATCATCCAGATCTAACCATGGGTTTGTCGTAGCCATAGCATGTTCAACATCATTAGCCTAAATCTTCTTGTCCTTGTTCTTGTCGTAGTTGGCATCATGATAGCAGGATTAAAAAGAGGAAATGGGAGATGCATCACCTTTGATTATTCCCAATCAACCATTAATGGTGTACTTATGGCACCGGTGAAATGATGTAGGGATTTCCGCATGCAGGTGAAGACATAGCCTACCCATCAATGCATTATTGGCGGTGTCCTGGGAGACAACCATGAACTCGGTGTTGGAAACCAGACCACGAAACTATGTCTTTAGGAGAATCCTGCCAACTGGCATCTATTCCTTCCTATTATAAAATTTTATTTTTAGTTTAAACAGACTCATATCATCCTTGGATAGCCCCATATTTAAGTGAATTCGGGTCAGGATTAGGTTGGTCCTAGAGCATGCGTTGACAAGAAAACGATGAAACTCCATGCAATTGACATGGCCTGTGATGTATAATGGGTAGATTTTAGCCTTTATGGTAGAGAATTCATCTTCTCCAAAGAAGGGGATAATGGATTGGACTTCATTATGCTTGAATGCTTTAGCATGGAAGGCTTCTGAAGCTGCTACCTACATCTCAAACTGGTGGGGGCTTCTTAAAGACTTGGAAAGAGCTTCAAACATATCTTCTAATAGGTAAAGAGCCTAAAAGATAGAGATACTTTCTGGAATGACAGAAATATTCTTGAGGACATCATACATCTGTTCCAAGCATGAACTCCTACTTACATGAGTTCATTCTGCTGTAGAGTCCTATATGGTCCATGCTAACGGAACTAGTAGCTGACTGGTGCTGGGAATATCCCACAGCACACTAGTTGAAGCTCATGGAGCGACTACCAGTTTTGGGCAATATGACTGAGGTCGGTCCATAACAGAACTTAGCTGGTCACGAGGTCAGGGCGGCTCCGCCTGGTCAAATAACAAAAATGGTGGTGAAGGTGACACTGATGACTCCAGATGAGAAGGCTGTGCATACTGATCTCTGTGATGTTCCTATTGTCTAGTTTTGGTGGCATGCATATCCTTGATATAAGTTCTAACTGAGGCACTCCAACGACCCATATAGTTGGGGCTCTTTCAACTCTGACAATGTCTCGGGATGTTGGTAGGATCTGTCTGGCGCACCTTATTGTCAGGTACCATGTTGGGGTTTACCAACTCCACAGTGTTAGCAGAGGTATACCCATGATTATCACTTGAAGAATCCTCCACTATTGGATAGATTCTGGTGGGAATATCCACAGATGGGGGAATGAAGTCGCTGAGAGTACGGGATGACGACGACATCAGTGGGGGGCATTTTTTTCCTTAGCGCCACTGATGCCTGCTCTTCTAGGAAGAGGAGGGATGATCTGTTGACAAAGATCTACTAGATGTTGGTGATGTGGTATCCATTGAAGACTCTGGTCGGTTCAGTCATGCATGGATAATACCATGGGCACAAGTAACTTCCTTACGAGCCATCCAATTGTCATACTTCTAGGACCCGCGGTTAGAAACCTGATGCCACTCACCTTCACAGTTACTTTAGTTGAATAAACATTCCACCTGTGATGGGGTTATTCCTAAACTGACCATGTTGTTGACTACCATGTCTTGAAGCCTATCTTTAACCATATACAACTATTTGAGGGTGTTCCCCAGGAACTGGTGATAGGGCTAGTAGTTGGGTCAATCAGTGAGATCTACCAATTCTTGCCTCATACGTTCCTGAAGTCATTAAAGTCCCAGTTCCAAGGTGAATAGTAAATAACCTAGGACATGAGCCTAATTAAATGAATAGGTCAGGTTTCTCCTATCCATGAAGGGGGATCTGAGAGCCTGTCCTAGACAAGGGGCAGGAGGATAATGTCGAGAAAGCAGAACCGGGTTATCTAACCTGGGTGGTGGTGGCACATTATATAGGGGTGCCTACCAATTCTGAGGTGGGAACTGATGTCCTATAGACTACGCTTTAGGTGGAGTGTCCCTGTAGGGATATGGAGGTGGCTCCACTAGTAATAGATCTAGTGGCTAGGGGGCCTTAAATTTATCCATGATAGAGGGATCAGCCTTTGTAGCCCTTCCTCTGGGAATTGCTGGAGGCAACGGACGTGCCTGCTTAGCCTGCAACAAATATTCCTCTAGGAACTGAGCCGTATCAGAGATTTATTAGAATCCCATGAGGTAATTTAGAGTAATGAGATAAGAGACAAGATTGGTCTTGACATTCCCCACACACATTTCCAGCAGTTGTTCCTATGTCAGCAGCATATCCAAAGAGTAGGTAAATCCTTTCCTTCGGGCGATGAAGTATGTGACACATTCATCAGGACACTTCTTGAACTTGTAGAGGTCTGAAATACTCATATTCTAGGTTGTAGAGCTGAACTAGTAGATAAACTTCCTATCGAGATCTTCCCAACTAACGACTGACCCGATGGGTAGCTAGTTGTACCAGACAGACATAGGCCCTTCCATTGTCTGTACGAAACACTGGGGTTTTGTGGCGTCTTGCTACATCGGAGTTCCCAACATGGGTCCACACCTTGAGATTAAGTGGGAAATATTCTCTATTTGGTTTAACGTACCGTTATAGGGGATAAGGTGGGATTTCCGAAACCTAGGTGGGTGGCATATCGTCCCCACATGCGGGATATTCCATTCCATCAGGCGATATTTCCACCTATTGAGTTTCCAATGCCTTGAGGTGAGAAATTTGTGCCGCCATCAGGTTATCTGGGCGAGGATTCCTATCATGATGAGGGTCTGTTACCACTAGTGTGTTTCCATGTAGTTTAACAAGACAAGCAGGCCCAACGGCTCATGGAGCGGCTGATGGGATAACCTAAGGAGCAGCTATGTGAACCTTATCCGGGTCCCGGGGATTATCTCACCAGTCGGGGGGATATGGTGACACATACTATTCCCCCTTTCCATATGTTCTGACCTCTATCCTATCTACATGGGTAGGATGGTCAGGGTCTCCCGGAGGCAATTCTCCATGGGGTTGTTTTACCTACCCCTGCTACCTTGGTTGAGGATCATTGTAGTCTGGTTGCCATTCCACATCACATTCAGCAAGGAATTCATCGACCATATTTTTGTGCTCTGTGATCTAGTAATGAAATTAATATTTTTTGGGATCATCCATCATCTTTGGCACTTATCTAGATTGGTTAGGGGGTTTGAAGGCTCCTAAATTATTTTTTCCCTTATTGGGATTCTGGTTGAGGACTAATGGCTCGGTGGGCATGGGAAGAACCAGTAGATTTATCTGATGGAAAGTAACCCTTCATGATAGATCAAATAGTTTTGGCACTCCTCTAGGGGTATGTTTTCTCCAAGGATCTCAATATTTGTCTCTTACTCTGAAAGATCTGCTATATTAATCATGACTCTACCTGAAGTCATATCCTCAAAATCATCTAGCGAGTCAGGATGGCACCATATAGGACAGAACTGGAGGACAACATACTACCCCCAAACACAGACCTGATAGTGGGGGGAATCCCCCTTGATAATTATACGGAGCACTTTAACGATCGGAACACATCATTGTTGGAGAGTATGGTGGTGACCGGGCAACTCAGGGCGCTAGGCCACATGGGGTATAGTCGAGTCAACCATACAATATTTTTTTTCAATACCCTTGAACTGTTCCTGTCTCATGGGGTAATCCACTCACTGATAATAGAGAAAAATGTGTGTTTCCCATAGAGTGGGGAAAAATCACCTGACTTCCTCATGTGTAATCAATTTCAATGCACTAAAGTTGGTGGTCGCAATTGGACAGAACATTTCTAGGAAAAGATCCACTACGAAAATGATACAAAATCATCTTAGATCAGACTCAGGATGCATCCCTTGGTTTCCCCACTCATCAACCGGGGGGCTGGGGGAGCGGTAGAGGAACTAATGCAGACTACTGAGACGGTGGACTTGCCGGTGGGGAATACAGTGAACCATTTGAAAAACTGTCACATCGTTAGTTGTTCTGCGATGAATGTGACAAATTCACCAATACAACTTGGTAACACGGGATGGTGACCACAGATTTTGGCATAGGGGATACGGTCACTAATGGTGGTTCAGGCTATTGTTAATCCTTTATCGGTCCCCAAAAAACTCTCCATGATCTATGGTTGAAGCATAGAATGACCATGTGGACGATAGGGAGGATTTATCGTCTAGGCCTTCAGAATGGGCCAAATCTTCCTCCTCTTAGATGTATTTGTGGAGGGAGGTGGGAATCTGATAGACTTTCCATTCTAGATGGATGAGGTTGATGCGCCTCATTCCTTCCCCGACCCTTTACATATAAGATCAAGGTGAGGGTTCCATTATTGAGTCGCATTCCCCCATGGAATTAGAGAATCATACAGGCTTAATTGCAGTATGAATATTCTCAACACCCTTTTTATGTTGTTGGAGACCTTCCCTCCTTCCCAAGGATGGCTGTTCGAGACATGGTAGATTTTTGGATGAGGGAGGACCTTCAGCCGAACTGGTGTTGTGGAAAAGAGGATGTCTACCTAGGTGAGCTGGGGTGAGAGTAGCACCTCGATATATTTCAAAGTGAATATAGGGAGGACGTCCATGTCAAATTGGTGAAATGCAGAAGGAATATCCATGGGAGTTTCTAGAGCTGGTAGGACCTCCGCTGGAGCAGGTGGGAGAATGGGTAGGGGATCCATGCTTATTCCCCCAGGAAACATTGGTGGGAGGAGGGTCCTTGAACAGGTCAAGCATAACATAGGTAGGACCTCTATGATGGGTGTTTATTAAGGGAGGAAAACCTATGCTTCCCTGGTTTTTTGGATGAGGAAAACCTTTGTCAGCTTCTGTAAGGACATAGAGAAGACCCCCACGCTGATGGATGACCGAATGTATAGCAACTTCACACCAGCGACCTGTGACAGGATGAATGAATTCATACCAGAGGTTATGGATGCGGAAGAGGATTATGTACTTAGCATCACTACAGTGGGGGACCCTCATTTGGATTCAATCCAGTGTGGGGATTTCCTCCATGTCGAGCATGGTAGAGGGACAGACCTCCTCTCTCATTGGTGATGGTATGAGGAGGACCTTCATACTGGGTGTCATTGCCAAGGGTTGGCCCGTGGTGGGTGCTACCTACGTCGATGACCATGAGAGTTTACCCATCCTGCCTCTAGGGTGGTTGGTCCCTTTATCCGGGTTGGGTGTATGAGTGATCCCGCTCAACAGAAATATGGGACTGATGGTATACGTCATGTGTGGCACAGGCTATGGTCATTGTTGACATTGATGCCCCTCGCTGAGTGTCCTCCTCGGCATGTGTCTGAATCTGGCGTCGAGTTAACCAGAATGGGGCTACTGGTGTAGGCACATAGCTTACCTACTTTTAGGCATTTGGTTCTAGACGGAGGCATTGGTGTGGCCTAGTAGGATCCCTCTTTGGGAGTCCCTGAAATGGGATCCCTATTGGTCTATCCCAGACCTCCCACATCTCATTGGCGTATGGAAGGGATTCATCGAAGCATTCTGGGGAGAGGCTCACAAAATAGTTATGCATCAGAGTGGGGAGTAGTGGACCCCAGCATGACCCTTGTGGGAGGCAGTGGTGATGAGTCATATAAGCATCTATGTCTTGACATGCCATATGCCAGGTTGGGATAATCCCCTAATCCTTGTATCGTTGAATTAGGTCGTTTATCACCCCTCTATGAATGATTTCAGAAGGGGAGATGGGGCATGAGCACCCATCATCCATGGACGTGGAGGCTTCCATGGGGGAAATGAGGCCATGTGGGATTTCAATGTTGATGTTTCCCTTTCCCCGGCATCGGTGGGTGGGCGGTGATTGGTTTCCTATCGCGGCATCTTGGGTCCTAAAAATTACGGGTATTTAACCATTAGTGTTGAAATCAAGAAAGCGATGTCTAGTGCCCCAATGCCATTTTTTATTATATGGTTGGTAAGAAGGATCCACCATGACAACATCTTAGACCGGGATGTCCAATGTTCAACTTTCCCAATGTCTGGTGAGTTTCACTCCAAACCCATTATTTTCTTGGTGGGCCTGGTGCCAGATACATGGATCTGGTGACATGATATTCTACTGATGTATCGAATGCTACTAATCTCCACATTGAAGAGAAGAACATCACCCAGGGTTCATCATCTCTATTTCCATGGATTTCTCCAGGGTGCGCATACATCTCTTATTTGGAGGAGGATGCATGGTTGTTTCCCCGCATTCCCACTTTCCAAAGGCCGGTGACATCTGTCACTTATTTAGGGACATTTTCTCTTTGATCAAAATAGGTTAATGGGATGTCATCTCCTCCTTCTGCAGATTTCTCCTTGGTACTCGTTGCCTAGTCCGGTTCTTCCTTATATACTTAATAAATTTTTTGTGAAGATCTTGTCGTTTTCATGTATTCAGGTATTCCAGTTAATTATGGTGCTTCTATCAAGATATTCCAAGGGGTCTAGTTAAGGTACCAACCTTCAGTCGGGGGAGTTGTCACGTTGTACATCACTAGCATGTCTACACACTTGAACAATGATGTGTTTGAGATTATTCCCCTTATGATAGGGGTTCTTGAGGGCCCTGATTCATGAGGAATCGCACATCAAATGTGGGGAATTATATTCCGTAGGCTTGTCTCTAATGTTTTCTTCATCTTCCCTGGTTTAACATAGGGTATTCCGCAATTTTATCTTCTAACAGAGATGGATCAGACTGATCAGAACCCTGATAAGAGTAGACCAGATGGGTGAAACCCCTGTAGGGATCACTGATGCTGGGGAGAACACATGGTTAGTTACCCCATTACTTCTAGGATAATTGCGAATGGTAGTGACTTTATCTCACCGAGATGCGGAGGCCTGGGTAACAATCAGGATGGATATATATAGTGGGTAGAAGTGGGTGGTGGGTGAAATGGAATTTCCATTAGGACGATGACCGTGTTTGGATGATCCTTGAAAATACTTCCTATGTATTCCTATGACAGGGAATCAATTTCCACATATTATGGTAGGGTGATGGAACACATAAGGAGGCGACCTGTGGGGAAGGACACATGGATGGTACCCGAAGGAAGTGAAACGTCTAGGTTGGGGAACGAAATTCCCAAAACACATAGGCTCAAGTGAGAGAGGCCTTGATGGGAGATTATTGATGGCATTGAACATTAGGGAGGCTTCCTACGTATCCCCATGGAAGGTAATCCAATTCCATATAGTTCATGATTAGGGATGGAATCAGGGTGTAAACCTAGTTCAACGATATGATGATGTGATGGGGCATACGCATGGTTAGTAGCTCAAGATAGTCAGATGCCTAGGGGGAATACCAGAGATGTGGGTCCTAATGATGGGTACCAAAATTTCTTACAATTGATTTTGGATTACAACAGCTTACTTATGGATGGGGAACAATGGATTATTTCTGGTTGAGGGAAATTGACTTACCGCTGGATGGGATACAACAGCTTATTGTCAATGGGGTGCTATAGCTTACCATCGATGGGGTACAACATATTACCATCAATTGGGGAACACAATATATTACCATTGATAGGGGAACACAATGGCTTACCATTGACTTTTGAACATTACGTCTTACCATCTATTGGGATAGACCTTAGGGATGCTTCCTACGTACCTTTCCTTGAAAAGTATCAAAGCCTCCGTAGTTCGAATGGGTAAAGCTTAACATATGGAAAGACGAAAAGGAGCGTACATTTTTGCATCATGTAGGATGTGGAGAAACTGATGTGAAGGGGTGAGGATATGTTGGTTTTGGACTTGAACCTCATAGAGGCTTCCAACATACCTCTCCTTGGAAAGGATAAAAGTATACATAGTTCAGAATGGTTAGGTGAACAGACAAGAAGGGGTCAGGACCAAAAGGTGCTGGTCATGAACATCAAGAAGGATTCCTACATACCTTTCCTTGGAGAGGATCTATGTCCACATAGTTTTGTATTGTTTAGTGTACCTAAGTGAAGGGGTTGGGATGAGTTGGAATTGGGCTTGATCCTCAGGGAGGTTTCTTACATACCTTTCCTTGGCAAGGATCAAAGTCCACGTAGTTTGGAATGGTTTCAAGGGATTACATGCTAAGGAAAGCCAGGAAGGATTCCATGGTCCTTGTTTACTCTAATCCCCCATGAGTCATGCTCGGTGTGAGATACAAGAGGCGGAAAAGGCATGACAATTACATCACAAAATGTGCATCCATGGGAAATGGAATGGTCATTACACATTGTTAGTGCCCCAAATAAGAAATAGGGATTACACATGGTTAGTAGGGCTAAGAGATGGGGATTGGGACGTACTCCTGGATGGAGGCCAGAATGTGACAAAGCCCAGTGGGAGTGAGATTGGATAATGAATGTCCTGGTGCCCACCTCTCCTCTGTTCATTGGAACATAAGAGAGGAGTGCGAGTATAGATTCCACCTCCAGTAAGAAAGGCTAGGGGACTACACCAAGATGGTTTCCCATCCCCATGGATAGATTTCACTTCATTAGGGAGGATCTCATTCCATGTGAGGATGATGTCACTACCGTAGAGACGGGTGTTCATATAGAATGTCAGAGACATGGAACCCCACCTATGATGCATGGTATGAGGAAACAATTTAATGTCATTTGCGGAGGATGAGGGTGCTCAGTTTTTTAACATCCTTCAAATAGGACAAGGCGGGTTCACTCCACACCCCTAGGACATACATGACTAATAAATATCCACCCTTGGTGAAGGGAAGGCATTAGTAATGTTATCGTGTGGGGGTGTTGTGGAGTGATCAACTGAGGGGTCCACATTATCGTGGCTATGCAAAGATGTAATTGTCATTAGCATGCCAATGAGAAGAAGAATGGTGCTAAGTAACGCAACATGGAGCACCATCCATGGGATCTTTAAATCACTTTATATGAACCTAGAGGTTCTTATGGGAAAAGGGTTTGCAGATTAAAGTGGTTCACAGGATGAGGCCTCGTGATGCTCTGGTGCTCCATGTAGTGGAGGGGATTTGAGAAGGGGTATGTTTTACGAAGTGGGGTGGCCTATCCTATGAATAGGGCATAGGTAAAAATGGATTGTTCTTTTGCAAATCTGAAAGGCTCTCACTGAGTAGGGCTTCATGAAGCAAGGGTCCCTTGCAAATAACAGAACTGTGATGCAGTGTGTCTCGCAAAAAACAATGACCCTACCTTAGAACGCGGTTCACATGTTCATGGATGTTACACTGTGAAGCATGAGTGATTTCCAAATATCTGAGTCTCTTTAGGGATCTTCTTACATTGAAAAGGCTTGTGGGCTCTGCAAAGGGCATCCTTGATTAAAGAGGGGTTGTGTTTAATCCAAGGGAAATGAAAATCACGACGATCAAGTACCTTAAAGAGTTCATTTTTCATATATTAGAAAGTGCTTCATGATTTGAGAGTTGAGATGGAGAAAGGTCATAGGATCTATCCTTTGGGCTCAGGGGAAGCCTGAGATTTATAAGAGAGGGGCGGCACGAAGCAGGGATCGCATGACACGAAGCCACGTGACACTTTGTTGTAACCATGGAGCTTCCCTCCTCTTTGATCCATGGTGGTTTCAAAAAAGTACATTAGATCAAAGAGCCTCCCTCCACTTTGCTTCATGGTGGCTTTTCATAAGAGGTGGCCTTGTGCTAGCTGCGGTGCTGTGGGGATCTCTGAACAGGCTTTGCGAGGCAGCAAATATGGAGTTTTTTTCTTTTTTCGTTTTCTTTTACTCATCACATATTTTGGATCAAAAAAATATATATAAAAGGGGTATTTATTAGGTTTATGTAGTAAATTTTAATGATAATTTTTCAAACAAGGTTAGAGAGAATGTACACTAGATCTTATGACACACATGTTCAGAGAAGAGATTTTTTAAGTGGAATAAGAAGAGTTGTGATGAAGTTGTTGTAATTGACATTAATGGACAATATGACATTATTGTTCGCTATTGTTTTTTTATAATAAATGTTTACTCCTGTATGATTATAATTGTTGAATTATTATTCATTACTAATTTTCTTGATTTTCAAGAGTAATTTATGTTAAATGGTTTCAAACAAAATTCCATGAAGGATATTATTGATAACATTAATGAAGAATATGTTTAGATCTTTATTGGTTGTCAATGTGGGGTGGTATTTGATACCCCGTGGAGTGTACTAAGGTTATATGTTGAATAATAATATGAATAATAACAATAACTATAACAAATGGAGATGGGATAAAGTGGATATGGTTCTTTTATTTTCTATTTTTCAATATAAGAATCTTGTTTAGACTTATGTGTTACTCGGTGTTTCATTTTAGAATAATTATACCCACACATTTTTAGTTATTATAGGAACTTTGATGGTGTTTTCATGTTGAAGAGAGGTTTGTAGTATATTTTTTTATAAATTCCTAGTGATAGTCTATTAATTTTTTTTAAAAGGTCTCAAAATATAAGAGTCAATATAAATATCACTATATATCATATGAGTACCTCTTAAAATTTGTAGATTTCCAATATATATGGTTGAAGTTGTGTTGAGTACAATACTTTTATAAATTTTGGAACAACCTTCATATGTGAGGGAATATTAATGATTTATCATGGTATGTAATATTTTATTTAGTTCTATAATGATTTTGTTTGTGTTTGTCTATATAAAATAAAATACATAAGGGTTGCCTTAAGATTCAATATGACACATATGGGATACTTAATTTTTCCCTATGATATATAATCGTTTCTTAAACTATTCATATAACACATAAGGATCAACCTATAATGTATAAAAATACATTAGGGTTACACATTAAGTAGTAGTACATTAGGATTTTTGTAAATATTAAGATTAATGGACTAGAAAAGTAGTTGAAAAATCAAAACCTGAATACCAACTCTTTGTAATTTATATTTCCCAAATGAGATCAATGAATAGAAAAACATATATTAAATAAGTAAATGGAAACTCAAATGGTTAAGATGATCCAATGTCTTAGAATTGAATGGGAAGAAGTTGAGAGGTAGTTACTTTTCTGAATTTTAAATTTAACATGTGAATTTAAAAAGAGAATATTAGTGATATTTTTTAATAATATAAATTTCATTGTTTTTTAGATTTTTTGGGTGTTGATTAATAGATTAGTAAAATAGAAATGAGAATAAGGGATTATTATTTACTATAGTGAATGTATAAATTGAAGAGGAATAAAAAGATTAATTGGAAGAAAAATCATATGGATATCTCGATGGAAATATAATTTGGTGGATGGATCTTATTATTGAATAATATATTTTATAACATTGTTTTAATGGGATAAATTTTCACATGTTAGTAGACACATGGTGTATCCTGATTTCAAGGAGAATACATACTAATTTGTATTTTTGAGGATTATTCAATTATAATGTGTGATCATTGGTTTTACCAAATCATGCTAATGAGAAGCTTCTAATTGTGAGTAGTGAACCATGTAAAAATGTATATTGTTTACGGTGTTTGGGATTTAGAGTTTTTGTTATATACATGTAGTGATATTTTTATAAAAATTAATGGTTTTTTGTTCTTTTTGAGGAATGAATGTAAAAAAATGAGTTAATTCACTTATATAACCCCTCATTGTTCATAAGGGCCCTTTCAACTAATAATATTTTTCTTCAGATGCACCAATCACCACAAAATATAGATCCACTAGGGACTAGCATAATATTCCCCTTATTCCAATACCAGAGTGGGTGGTTCATAAAAATGTTTTACTAAATCAATTATGGTGTGATGCCAACATATCATCATTGGGGATCAATTTATCATAATAATAGACTTCCCATGAGTGTGAAAATGATGAATCCCAAATAATCTCTACCTTGGTTCTTTCTGAGGGACTCTAACATGAGACTATATTTGATACCAAATAAGGATTTTGTGTGGATTCATCTGTTGAGTCAATAAGTTTTTCCTTATGATTTTTCCATTCCTTCTTGTTTTGAAAATCACAAACATCTTATCTTTAAGAAAATCGCTTTTATAAGAAAAATCGCTTTTATAAGGAAAATTGCTTTTATAAGGAAAATTGCTTTTATAAGGAAATTCTCTTTTGTAAGAAAAATTATCCTTATCATATTTTCATCCATATTTTTCCTAAGTATAAAATTCGGATTCATTTCTGTTTTCTCGGATTTGTTTGAAACTTTGATATAAAGTATTCTGTTTTAGGATCCGAATTCTGGATAAGATTTGTAAGTAAGTTTCACTCCGGATTCCAGATGATAACTGTAATAAAGTATCATTCCGAATTCCGATTACGAACTCTGACTAAGTCCTATTCCAGATTTAGGATACGAATCCTTCTGAATTTCGACATGGAATTCTCATTACGAATTCTGATGATGAATTCTCATTCCGAATTCTAGATACGAATCCTCATTACGAATTCTTAAGATGAAATCTCATTATGAATCCTGATGATGAATTTCCATTACGAATTCTGATGAGGAATTCTCATTACTAATTCTGATGATGAATTCTGATTCCGAATGCTCATTCCGAATTCATATATTAAACGGAATCTGATCATCTCTATTTTGTACACTCGGATTTATTTAGACTCCGAACTTTCACTCTGAACCTTCACTCTGAATCTTTTGAGTTAGAATTTAAACAGTGTCGTACATTCTGTTACACTTGTTTTGTTATAAAATGATGTCGTCTATTCTGTTATAAAACTAACCGTTGGTTAAGTTACACATGTACAGGTCCCTCCTATTTTTAAGGAAAATATGACCGTTGGGATAGAGGCTGACCTTACCTATAAATAAGAGCTCATTTGAAAGAGCTGAAAGCTGCTGCTGGCTGCTGAAAGGCTGACTGATCTTCGACTCATGTGATTACATGCTTGAAGTGATTTCTAGAGAGAGAGGATCTTATTAACTCTCAAAGCTTTGTGAGACTCCGAATTTTGGTGATTACATTCGAGGACTTCCGGGGATAGGAAGAAAGAGGTGTCGACTACCTTGAAGTTCGAGGGATTCCTTGCTGAGGAAGACAGAGGTTGCCAACTACCTTGAAGATGAGGTCTTGCGGAGATAGTAAGACAGAGACACTCCGATCTTCGTATCGAGGGATTACCCTGGTGTGGGTAAGACAGACTTGCTTGAAAGTATAAATCAAGGGACCTTTATCCAAGGTTGTTGGATACTCTTCTCTTTGGGATAAAAGACTATTATCTTGTTACTTGTAGTTCTACTACTTGTTTATTTCTGCTGCATTTTGTATTATAAGGAAAGTATAACTTTCTTATACTTCCTTACTTGTACTCTGTTTCATTTAGATTCTATACACTTTAAGGTAGAATCTCATATTGTAACTTTTGTTATGTTTCAATTTCCGGAACCATATTTCCAGAACCTACTTTCAGAATCTCTTTCCAAGTTTTCAATCGGTGTTAGAGGTGTTGTGGATTTTCTTAGTTTAACTTTGTTAAACTTTGCCCTTTCCTTTGCTTAAGGAAAACATAGTTATTTGTAACTAACTTTAAAGGTTCCAAAGGAATTTTTAAAGTATACAATTCACCCCCCCCCCCCCTCTTGTATATTGAGCATCTACATCACTATTTCGATCCTAAAATTGGTATCAGAGGAGGTATCTGAAATACTTATACTTACGAATATGTTTTTCTTGCTCACTTTATCATTCCGAACTTTATCATTCCGAACTATATCATTTCGAACTTATCCATTCCGAACTTTGTCATTACGAATCTGTTCTACTAACAAGTTTGTGTGCCGAAGGTTATTTTTAGTATGGCAGGAATTAATGTTGGTTCAATTGATAATCTGAATCCTACAAGACCACCAATATTTGATGGTAATGATTATGAGTACTGGAGAGATCGAATGAAGACTTTTATTATCAATACTAGAGTAGACAATTTTTTTATGCTTACTGGTGATTATAAAATTCCTGAAAAGGAAGTTATAACTTTCACTAACTAGGAAAAGCAAGAATATCAACTCAACTATAAGGTACGCAATACCCTACTATGTTCAATGACCTGAAATATATATAGCCAAATTTCTTCTTGTGAAGCAGCTAACTGTATCTGGAAAAAGTTAGTGGTTACACACTTTGGAACTTCTAAAGTGATTGAGACTAGAAGAGCTATGCTCAGAGCTGAATATCATGGCCTCAACTTTCCTTATGGTGAACCAATCTGTAAAGTTCAACAGAGATTTATGACTATCGTAAATAGCCTACAGTCTATGGGAGAGAAAGGTCTAGATGATGAAGCTCTTGTGGATAAGATAATTGATATCATGCCTAATGAGTGGGAATCAAAATGAATAGTTATAGATGAGAACAGGAAAGTGACTCAGATTTCTCTTGATGAGCTTTTTGGAACTCTTCTCCAACATGAAACCAGAATGAAGAGAGATGCTGAAAACATCAAGAAGAAAAATGGAAATGGAACGGTTGATTTCACAACAACATCAAATCATATGAAAGCTACGACTCCTAAGAGAGTAACCAGATCCAAGTCTAAGAAGATGGTATTTCAATCAGATTCTAGTGAGAGTGAAATATCAGAAAATGAATTAGCAAATCTTGCTCGAAGGATGAACAAGATAGCTGGCCAGAGAAATTTCCAATCCAAGTATAAGAAAAAGGAAATGAAAGATAAGAAAGATGGAGAAGTTACTTGTTATGAATGAAAGAGAGCTGGACATATTAGACCAGATTGACCTATGCTCAAAAAGAAATATAGGAAAGAAAGACATTCAGAAAGGAACAGAAAGAAGTATTATAAAGCAAAAGCTAAGAAAGTTTTGAAAGCTAATGACACCTGGAGTGCCAGTGGTGGTGACTCTTCAGATGAATCTTCTGATTATGAATCTTTAGGACAGAAGAATCTTGGTCTTATAGCCAGATTACCTATTGATAATCATTGTTTTATGGATAAGGTACGAAATGCTAAATCATTGACCAATGTTTCTTTAAATTTTAATGATAGTAAGTATTATGACTCTTCTGATAAAGAATCATCTTCTGATGAAGAAAATACTTTACCTACTTATGAAGAAGTCTCTAGGTTTGCTGAAATTCTTGAGATTGAGAATTCTAAACTCAATAAAGAACTTGATAAGGCAAATTCTAGGAATTCTATTCTTACGAAAGAGATATCAGATCTTTCTAAATATCTTGATAAGAAAAATGCTGATTTTGAAAGTATTTCAAAAAATCTTGAGGAAGTAAGTTCTGAGAAGAATAAACTTTCTAAAGAATTAGAAAAAGTAATTTCTAATAAAAAAATTTTCTAGCCTAGCTCTAGTTCTAAAACTAATTTTTTTCAGGATAAAAAACTTGGTTATAAAACTCAAGTCCGAAATTTTTTCCTTAAAGAAGTGTTTATCAAACTTTACCAATGGTAAGGAAAATTTTGATAAAATTTATTCCCAAATACGACCTTTAAGAAATAAATCTGGATTTGGTTATACCCATGCAAAACCAATTTTCAGTAACAATTATTTTGTTCCTCAAAGTGCCCCATTTTGTACTAAGTGTCAATGTGGTGGTCACTGGGAAAAGGATTGTTCATTAAACAAAACCCAATCTTTAGGATTTCACAAAGCTTATTTCTCTAAGAAGATGTCGGTACCTAAAATTTTATTGTCTGGAAATCTCGGATCCAAACAAGTTTGGATTCCGAAAGTCTAATTTTCTTCTTGATTTCAGGAAAATAAAGAGAATACCAGCAACAATACATGGTACATGGATAGTGGATGTTCCCGGCACATGACTGGTAACAAAAGCTATTTTGAAAAGAGTATCCAAACTAAAGGAGATATTATTATTCAGTTTATTGGAACGCAAGATCAACTTGCTGATATTTTCACAAAATCTTTGCCTTCTGATAGATTTGAATATATTAAATAGAAGTTAGGAATGATAACCGTAAGGTAATATTTCTTAATTAACTTTCTGTTGAAAAAGTCTCCTTACAGCAATAAACTCCTTTTCATAGGGGGAGTACATTTGTTTGATAGAATAACAAAGTTTTTCAAAGTTTGTTTTCAAACTTTTCGTAATGAAGATTTTCGGAATGGAATTTCTGGAACTACAACTTTCCAGAATGGATATTTTCCTATAGAATATTTCTAAAATGGAAGTGTTTGTATTAAAAACTTCTGGAATGAAAATTTCTCGTGCTGATATTTTCATAACGGGATTTTCGTAACGAATATTCTATAATAAGTTTTTTTCCTCAAATTCTTGGAATTTGTTTTTCGTACTGAGTTTTCCGTAATGAGGTTTTCCGTACTGAGTTTGTTTTCCCTAGTAAAGATTTTTTTTGTGAACTTTGTCTTTTTATAATATTTTTTATAGTCATTTTCATATTACCCATTACTAATAATCCTCCTAATCCAATCCGAAAGGTATGATTTCTTTATCCAAGTTTTCATAGTCATATTTTACTTGCTGGCATTTTCTTATATTTTGTTTTTGGATTATAGTTTTATTAATTCGTTTTTTTAATAAAAACCTCAAAAAGATCGGATTTAGTTTTCTTGAGAATTCGTTTTCAACCGTCAGATCTGATCTCAGCTTATCACAACCATTCGATCAACCGTGGAAATTGAACCATCATCTCATTGCCTATATAAAGGGGACCCAAATACTTGTCCCACATTGGTTTTCAAGCTCTCACGTCCCGAAGCTCTGCCTATCTGTTTTAAGGCCGTTCCAAACGTCAGATTTCTCCGTTCCAAACTTCTCAGAGGTCATCAGATCCGAATGTCTGTGGAGTTAGATTCTCAAGAAATTTCATCCTCTAAGTGTATTTCACAATGGTTAGTTTACAGAAAAAGGTTAGTCCATCTGGATTTCATCAACAAATATGATTCTCTCATTTCGAAGAACATTAAGTTGAATGGGTGGGAAGATATTGCTGTGTCAAAACCGGGGAATCAAGATGATGTTTTTTTGGAGTTACTTGTCGAGTTCTATGAAACAGTTTCCTTTTTTCAGGAAGATAATAGGGGGAAGTTTTCTTTTAAATCTTATGGAAAGACATATAAGCTTTCTTATACCAAGGCAGAAAGCTTGGTAGGGCTGACCTATGAAGGAGAAGCATAGTTCATATCTCATGTGTTTCCAGATTCTAAGGGTAGCTTCGACAAGAAAAAATCCTTGAAAACTCTCAGACTTTCAGATGACAAAGCTCTGAAGATTTCTAGTTTGCCTAAAAATTTCTGGATTCTAGAGTTGTGGGTACAAGGTCTTATCGTACCGAGGAAAGGTGATAAAGACAGCTTGAAGAAGAGTGAGATCTATATCTTAGATTTCCTGATAAATCTAAGGAAGTTTAACTTCATGAGGCACATTCTTATAACACTTGAGAATCTTAAGAAAGGAAACCTCAGAGCCCAGATCGTAATGTACCCAGCAATTTTATCAAAGTTGATAGTTCGGTGCCTTGAGTCTTTTAAGGAAGCTTGAAGATCTAATCCAAGGGTTTGCAAAATTTTGTTGGTCAGTGATGATACCCTTAAGAGGATGGATGTGGCTTTCAACAAGGAGACTGGTGAGTTCTTCGATTTTCCCAGTCAAGAAGAAGCGGCTCTGAAGGCTGCTGAACCGGAATCATCTAAGACAGTAAAGAAAATAAAGTTGAAAGAAGTTGCAGCTGAAGTACAGGATCCTAAATCTAAGGAAGTTCAAACCACACCTCCCAAACCAAAGAAGAAGAAGGCCTTTCCTGATGAGGTTGTTGCGAAGTGGAGAGAAGATAAAGAGAAAAGAAAAGAAAGGGATCTGCAGTTCGGATTGGACCCTACGGAGGCTAAGGCCCTGAAAGAGAGAACTACTGATGAGCTTGAAAAACAAGTAAAGGAAGAGAAGCTCAAGAAGAAGATGTCAGAAGATGAGGCAGTCCAAGATTTGTTAAAATTTAATGAAATAGTATCCAGAAGCATTCCAGTTCCGAGATCATTCTCCTTGGAATCTCTAACTGAGACTCCAAGAAGAAACATTGACTTTCTGGAAGAGATTACAGCTAAACATGTTGAGAAACTCGATCAGATTCAACAAGTGGAAGAGCAAGAAGTAGTTGCTGAAGGAAGTGGTGAAACAGGAGATTTATTGAAAGAAGTAGATGATTATAAGGGGTCTCCTTCGGAACACCTGTCACTTCGAACTTCAGAGGCTGAATCATCTAAGTTAGTAACTCCAGAGAAGGATAAGAATGAGGAAGATATTGTTCAAAAAGTAGTTGATGATGTTATTCAAGTGTCTACTAGTGAGCAGAAAACTCCTGATCAAGAACTGATTCCGAAAAAAGACAAGGGAAAGCAACTCCTTGTTGAGACTCTGAAATCAGTGGCTAGCAAGAAAAGAGAATATAGTGATTCGTCAAAAATGAAGTTGTAGCTTATTGAGGAAGAAAATTCTCCAAGAAAAGTTTCAGATTCGGAGTCATCCTCGGTGGGGCATGACTTTGTTGTCCAGTCTTTAAAGAAGTTGGTGGGAACCGTTCCAACCTTCTCAAGAATTGATTCAAGATTTCATATTCTCCAACACGCATTGAATTAGAAAACTGACTCCATATCTATGGTTATAGATAAGTGCGTTGAGATTGAGGCTCAGTTCAAAACCTTCTTTGTTGGCTACGAAGCTCATAGAAAATCTTGCAAGATAATGACAAAATGGTCGAAGAAGACTGTTGAAGAAATGAGGTTATTCAATGAATATCAAGATAATGTTAAAGATTCTTTTGAGACTGAGGACAGGAAGATAAATGAGCTGACTTCTTCCTTTGAAGAGAAGTTGACAGATGAAAAGAACTTCCGGATTCAAGAAGTCAGAGATCTGAATGGGAAACTGAATTCCGTTTCTCAAAACTGGAAGTTTGAAAGGGATCATTGGATCGAGTTTGAACATAAGATGAAGGCTCAGGAAGAAAAGTTCAAGGCTCAGGAAGAAAAGCTGAAAGCCCAGGAAGAAAAGATTGAAGCTCAATCTACAAGAATAGTGGTCTTAGAGAAGCAAGCTGAAGAAGATCATAAAGACCTTAAGAAGATCAAGACTATTCTTAAGGGGATCATTTCGAAGGAAAAAGATCCGAAATATCTAAATCCGATCTTTTTGTTGTATCTAATTTTCTTTGTTGCCGAGATTTCAAACTTAATGTAATTTTTTCTTGTCGGTTCTTTTTTTGTTGTAACTAATGTTTCAGGTACTTTGTTATTTTTCCATTCCCTCGAATTCTTTTTGAAAATCACAAAGGGGGAGAAGGAAAAGATACTTAAGAAAAAGAACTCTAATAAGAGTTTATCTAAGGGGGAGTTTTTTTCATTAAAGAAGACTTTGTTTTTCATAATGAAATGCCACTTCGAAAATCTAAATATGATCCTTAGAGTTTCAAACCCTAAGGGGGAGTTAGTCGTATTCATTAATATCCTTAAAGCAAAGGGAGATAAGCCTTAATGTTTTTCTTTCTTCTTAGAATTTATTTTTCATAAGGATGTTTGTGCTTTCCAAAAAGGGGGAGATTGTTGAGTCAATAAGGTTTTCCTTATGATTTTTCCATTCCTTCTTGTTTTGAAAATCACAAACATCTTATCTTTAAAAAAATCGCTTTTATAAGAGAAATCGCTTTTATAAGGAAAAATTCTTTTATAAGGAAAATTTCTTTTATAAGGAAATTCACTTTTGTAAGAAAAATTATCCTTATCATATTTTCATCCATATTTTTCCTAAGTATAAAATTCGGATTCATTTCTGTTTTCTCAGATTTGTTTGAAACTTTGATATAAAGTATTCTGTTTTATGATCCGAATTCTGGATAAGATTTGTAAGGAAGTTTCACTCCGGATTCCAGATGAGAACTGTAATAAAGTATCATTCCGAATTCCGATTACAAACTCTGACTAAGTCCTATTCCAGATTCAGGATACGAATCCTTATGAAGTTCGACATGGAATTCTCATTACGAATTCTGATGATGAATTCTCATTCCGAATTCTGGATACGAATTCTCATTACAAATTCTTAAGATGAAATCTCATTACAAATCCTGATGATTAATTTCCATTGCGAATTCTGATGAGGAATTCTCATTACAAATTCTGATGACGAATTCTCATTCCGAATACTCATTCCGAATTCATCTATTAAACAGAATCTAATCATCTCTATTTTGTACACTCTGATTTATTCAGACTTCAAACTTTCACTCCGAACCTTCACTCCGAATCTTTTGAGTTAGAATTTAAACGGTGTCGTACATTATGTTACACTTGTTTTGTTATAAAATGATGTCGTCTATTCTTTTATAAAACTAACCGTTGTTTAAGTTAAACGTGTACAGGTCCCTCCGATTTTTAAGGAAAATATGAACGTTGGGAAGGAGGCCGACCTTACCTATAAATAAGAGCTCATTTGAAAGAGCTGAAAGCTGCTGCTGGCTTCTGAAAGGCTGACTGATCTTCGACTCAAGTGATTACATTCTTGAAGTGATTTCTAGAGAGAGAGGCTCTTATTAACTCTCAAAGCTTCGTGCAAATCCGAATATTGGTGATTACATTCGAGGACCTTCGGGGATGGGAAGACAGATGTGCCGACTACCTTGAAGTTCGAGGGCTTCCTTGCTGAGGAAGACAGAGGTTGACAACTACCTTGAAGTTGAGGGCTTGCGGGGATAGCAAGACAGAGACACTCTGATCTTCGTATCGAGGGCTTACCCTGGTGTGGGTAAGACAGACTTGCTTGAAAGTATAAATCAAGGGACCTTTATCCAAGGTTGTTGGATACCATTCTCTTTGGGATAAAAGACTATTATCTTGTTACTTGTAGTTCTACTACTTGTTTATTTCCGCTGCATTTTGTATTATAAGGAAAGTATAACATTATTATACTTCCCTACTTGTACTCTATTTCATTTAGATTCTATACGCTTTAAGGTAGAATCTCATATTGTAACTTTTGTTAAGTTTCAATTTCTGGAACTATATTTCCGGAACCTACTTTCAAAATCTCTTTCCAAGTTTGCATTCAGTGTTAGAGGTGTTGTGCATTTGCTTAGTTTAACTTTGTTAAACTTAGCCCTTTCCTTTGCTTAAGGAAAACATAGTTATTTGTAACTAACTTTAAAGGTTCCAAATAAATTTTTAAAGTATACAATTCACCCCCCCCCCCCCCCCTCTTGTATATTGAGCATCTACATCACTATTTCGATCCTACATCAGCCCTCTAATTAAAATAATGAGACATTAGAAACTATTTCAATCTACCATTTATATCAGGACCCTATGGGGTGTTTAGTTCTAAATTTTTATATAATCTTCAGGGATAATTTCCAACATATCATCATCGGTGAATGATTATCATCTTGATCATATTGTAATGGGTGTGATGTGGGAATATACCAAATATTATCCAATTTTATTTAATTAATTGATTATTCATTACGTTTAAATAGTTATTGATTTAGAAAATGAGGATAACAGGTCAAATATTGTAAAATGTATCTCATATGTTCATTTATTATATATTGAAATTAACAGCCTCTTTTTAATTCATTTATGAGATATATCTATTTAGTATTATGTATACATTTCTGTATGATGTGGCTAATATTTTATCACATAAAATGATCATTATAAATTATTAATTAGCCAATTATATATTTTCTTATTATTATGTATGAATGATTATGTAGTTTATGTTATATGTGTACCCTTATTATTTTCCTTGATATTGACAGTGTACCAACTATATTTTCCCCATAGAAACTCCTAGAGGATGTACGTTTGATTTTTTATCTTTTCCATACCTTAGTGGTGTTATTTAACATTCCGACGTAGGTGCTGAATAGTGGTTCCCCAAGCCGGTCTATTACGTGGCCTCAGGTGTGCCTCCCCATATGCTAGAGGATATCGAATAGCAGTGATAAGATAATATAAATCACGGGTAGACTATACCCTCTTATCATCAGAGTAATACATGAGAATAAAATTAGAAAATATAATAGAATAACAAATAATCAATGTCCATGAAAAACTAGTATCTCAAGATGGTCAAAACAAGAAATAGAATATCAAAACTGCACAGTAGATATGAGATGCTAAAGTACCTACCAAGTTACAATATGAAAACCAAAAAGTAAATTAGATAAAAACTCCTAGTGGGTCTAAAACAACATCTAGTTCCCTCATTTATGATCCATCCAAAAAACATTCATATAACACTGGGTCTTTTAACTTGACCTGTCCTGTAATCACGTAATTTATTTGGTTACCTGTTAGACATCCCGAGTAGGGTGTGAGTACAACTCAGTAGGCCACTTCCAACATCATCTAAAACAATATCCAGTCAAATCACAGTTTATGTAGTTGTATAACGAAATAATAACTATCCATAAGTACAATATTATCACAATATCAATGAATCTTTATTTTCCACATAAACCCTGAGGTTCCTATAAACATACATACTTCAATACTTTCCCAGATCATTCTAGAGCCCAATCTATCCCTGAGGGATATCATATCTCATAATAACTTTTCTAGAATTCATTATCCCATTCAATGCATGAATTCCATTGTAACCATTCATTATACAAATTACCACATTAATTAAATTGATACCATTAGTTGTTCTCAATTAACACATAAATTCCATTATTAACATTATTTTCTTTCAATTAAAAAATAAATTCAATAGTTACAATTTATTTTTTCAATTAACAGATAAATTTCATTGGTACCCTTTATTATTCTTAATTAAGAAATAAATACCAATGTTACCATTTATTATTCTCAATTAACACATAAATTCCATTGTTACCATTTGTTGTTCTCATTTAACACATAAATTTCATTGTTACTATTTATTGTTCTCAATTAACAAATAAATTCCATTGTTTCCATATATTTTTATAATTAACATATAAATTTCATTGTAATCATTCATTTTTATAAATAACACTAAAATTTCATTTTTACCATTTATTGAATCAATTAATTTTCATCAATTCATCAAAAAAATTAATTAATCTTCTCATTATCATTCCATGTTCAATAATTTATTCATCACATCACTCCCCTTAATTAATTCTCCAATTAATTAAGAATTTACATCCCATTAATTAATTAACCAATTGATTTTTCAATATTCACCAACTCAATATACCATAACAAACTCAACAATTAATTAACTCAAATCAACAATCTCAATTTCCCAAATTCTACATTTCCATGTAATAATTAATTCACCAAACTAATTAGTTCGATCAGTGACTAATTTGATTACCATAAATTAGAAAATATAAAATTACATATGCATAACTGCAATCCAGAATTTTGTATTTGAATTTTATACCAAATAAATCAATTTATTAATAAACGATCACCCAAAAAATTCACAATTTCAATGGAATAATGACGTAGCATGAGATCAGGATCTAAATCCTAAATCCATGTTTAAAAAAATAAAGATCCCATAATTCTAGATCTTGATCAACATGAATAGATATAGATTCATATAATCTATGTCTATATCTAACAAAATTGTGGATAAACCCCCACCTAAAGAATGAGATAAGAACATGAGGACATTCGAGAAGAAACATTGTACTTGAAAAGATGCAGATCTACCAACTGAGCATTAAATCACTATGAATGGAGGTGGGAAAACCTCAAAATCTCTCTGGGAGGCTCTCTAATTGATATAAATCATTTATGGGATGATAAATAGTGTTCTGAGATATTATACGTGTGTTTAGGATATTTTTTAATAACTATCGGGGGATTAAATCTCCTACACGGTTTATTACTCGAGGTGCACAGTTTCTCCTAATGGCGTGCCTAACCTTGCACCTCTTCTAGGGGTACATGGTTTCTCCTAAAAGGTAACATAGTTTTACTAATTGCACGCCGACCATGTTATTACCCATTGTCTAGTGATTCACTATCTTTATGTACAAGGTTCATTGTTAGGGAATACTGTGCTCCAACCATGCACATCCCTCCTTCCATTTTTCTCAAATCATTCACTCCAAATCACCCCAATTTAAAACCAAAATGTAATATACTCAAAAAAGGTAAAAGAGTACCTATAAATGATCCTGAAACATATATAGGAATGTTTGGGATCTTACAATATCCCATCATTGTAACAGTTATTCCTTGATCTATACTTCAAATAATCTCTAAGTTTCCATGTCAAAATGACCATTCCAATCAACCCAGGTATCTACTTCCCTCTCCCATGATTCATCCTACACGTGTCCATGTTTCCACAACATATTAAATATCTACATGGACTTTCCCTAAAACACTTTCTCACTATGATATCCTCAAAGTATGAATCTATCTACTGCTCAACATCATCCACATCTATCACATGAGAAATGATGGGGTGATAACTCAAATGTTGTGGCACAAGGAATACATAATGAATAACACTATATCATTGAGGAAGGGTCAATCGGTACACCATCAACCTAACTCTCTTCATGAAATCAAACAGTTCATGAAGCTAAGATTCCATATTCCCCTATATTTATATATATATATATATATCCTATGTTATCCCAATCTTGTAGACACATAAAGGAATATACGGTCACCATCTTTAAACTCTAGTGGTCATCAAAATATTCTTGAATATGAATTCTATCTACTCTAAGACATATCCATACATTTTCAAATCATTTGTTGATGTTGTGATGTAACCCGTGTGAGGAACACTCCTAATAACCATGACTCACCTACCACTACCCAGTATAGAGCTGGTATGAATGTCCTACCAAGAATTCCCTCTTATGGTGGCATCTGAAAATATTCCTGATAACTATTTCTATAAGTGAGCTCCAATAAAGAAAAGTTCTTTTACTAAGACCCACCAAAGTCAAGAACACATTCACATGGAATATCCTTAATCACCGATATATTAAACTCTAAATCCCCATCTGTCTATGGTTGGAAAGCTTTACTCAACCAAAAATATATACCAAGAACCTTCTGTAATACCATCTAGAAGAACAATGTAAAACATGATTCTTGGTCTAAAATAATTTTTTTTGGAACACCATAAAAATTGAATATCTGTTGAACATCACTTCACCCAACTAATCCACTAAGAATGTCTCTCATTCTTGTAAAATGTTTGATTCCTTTGTAAATAGATCCAAAATAACCAAAAAATCATTGTTCTTTTGAGACATCCTAGGTATACCAAACATAAAATCCATGGTCACGTTATCCCACTTCTATTCTGGAATGGAAAATCTAAATAGAAAACCACTAAGTCGTTAATGATTTGCCTTCACCTGCTGACAGGGGTATCATCATTTCAAAAACCTATCTATGTCCCTTTTCATGCCTAGACATAAAACTATCATCATAGGTCATGGTTCATGTTGGTCCCACCTAGATGTACCACCCATTTTGAGGCAAGAAACTCACACATCAACTATTCTCTCATTCGTGTGGGAACATCAACACATTTCTTGACATAGATGTTATCATCCTCATCTAAGCTCAAATCTAAAGGTGTCACCCCACCATCATGTCTTTCCCTCGAGTTTAAAAATTCCATATTCTCATACTTTCTATCTATGATATTTCTTACAAGTTTATATTCAACTAAAAATGACATGATAGTCATTTTATTTTGACTCTCCTGAACCACAACATGCATCTCATCCAATAAATTCATCATCTTCCACTCAGCACTGGACTCCTGGACTGCCTGAGTATGAGTTTTCATATTTAATGAATTAGATATAGTGTTCCCCTTCTTGTGGGTATATGCTAGCTCAAAATCAAATGGCTGCCCATACTCAACCCATATCTACTTTTGGATATTCAAATCTCAATATGAAAAGTTATACATTAAGATCTTGTTATACATATAAAATATTAACTTATCACCCAACATATAGTTTTACCAACACATAATGGCATAAAAAACTACTGCCAACTTTCGGTCATTTTTATGCTATTTCTATTGATGCGTCCCCAACTACTAATACCCAAAAACCAAAAATTGATATCCCTATATCCAAAATACTCTGAGTCTTATCTATGAAGAACACTAATAAACCATATATTCTTCACTTAGATCTAGTAATTTCTAGATCGGAGTCGATGTTAGGTGATTATTAAACTCTTGGAAAGTATCCACATTCTTATGACCATTAAATTTTTAACCCATTCTTTTTAAATCTTGAAATAAGTATTGGGAAATGGTAAAATTCATGAATGAACCTATGATAATATTGAAATAATCCTAGAAACCTAGGGATAACAAATAAATTCTAGTGATTCTACCAATATACAACTGTATAAACATTATATGGGTCCACTTACACACCTTCTTTCGATATGATGTGAAACATGAAGTTTAATTGATCAATCCAAAACTAATACTTAAATAGATTGTCATATCGACAATTATCTTTTAGTATACTCAAGAAGATGTCAGTATGTTGGGTATGATCTTCATAAGGTCTTGGAGTACTACAAGATGTCATCCATAAATACTATCAGAAACTAATCTAGGTATGGATGAAATATCATGTTAATTAAGTCCATAAACACTTCTGGTATCTTCTTCAACTCAAACGATATCACAATGAACTAAAAAGGACATATATTCTTTTAAAAGTATTACTTTATATAATAGAAGTCGAAACACTCTACTATTGATACCAGAATATAAATTCTATCTTGGAAAAGATGAAATATTCTTTCAACTATTCAAAAATACCATCAATACGTTGAATAGGATACCATTTCTTCATTTTAATTAGGTTCAACATCAAGTCATCGACACATAAGGGAAAACTCCTTCCACCCTTATAAGTAACCAACCCTGGTGAACCCCAATGAGACGTACATGGATGGTTAAATCTCTTATCCTCCACCTCCTAGAGCTGATTCTTGAGATCTTGGGTTCATTAATTACTATTCTGTATGGTGGAATAGAAAACGGATTAGTCCCTAACATGAGATCAATGGTGGATTACACATCCCTAATAGGTGGAAATCCAAAGTAATATTTTAGAAACACATCCAAAAAGTAGTACACTATAGTTGGAAAAAAATCAAACATTACACATCCATCATCCCGAAATAGACTAGAAACCTAGGTACAGAGCTATCCCAATTACTGAGTAATTGGCCCTACTCGACCTACCTAGATATCTCACTCTCCATGATGAGTACAACTGTCACCCTTAGGATATGTAAATTTCACTCTCCTTTGATAACAATCTATGTGGGAATAGCATTCTACTAGCTATTACATAACCAAGATTAGGTAAAAACCTAAAATTTATTAGATGTAAATATCCCACAAAAAAATGATACTCACCAACATTGAGAGAACAACCCTTGAAAAAACATATGTTCGTCAACTGTGTTCCCAAAGGTGTTTCTATCATCAACACCCCACTCAGGAATTCCAACACCATGCCTAAACAATTAACCAGTTTTCTAGGATTAAATTAATGAGAGTTACCTATATAAAATAAGATTCTACCTGTTATATAAGCAATAAGAGTGTCACCTCTCACAGCTAATGGTCCAAAATAGCTAACCACAAGTGTAGGCTACACCACATGAAACTTTCATTCCCCTATTCCATGTGACGTATTTTGATCCCTGTGAGCTACACTGCCCTGCTGGTATGGGTTGAGTTTCCCTAAAGCACCTTGTCCACCACCTCTTCCTCCTTGGCTAGTTAAACTCCAGCTACCATCCTGATATGGTGTATATGAATAAATTCATAAAATCTAATTTTACCCAGATTCACCCTCACTTATCATATGTCAATGGCTTTAGAAGAACTTCTATAGAGGTATCATCCTATAGCAAGATCAGAACTCCACTTGAGGTCAAGTAACATTTTTACGATAGTCTACCTTTATACCAAACTGGTGACATACTATTCAGGTAAGGTCTTTTGTGACTGACCCTTCCCCCTGGCCACTTTTCTTTCTAATCCCCTTGCTATAACCCCCTACAGATTCTTCATCATGTCAAAATTTTTACCCTCTAAGAATCTACAACAATCATATTTCCTACATGGGAACCCTCCTTTTGGTTCCCTCCATCATTAAGATCTTGATCCACCACCTTAGTAAAATTAATTAACTCGAAGAGGTTAACCTGGAACTTAATCTCATGTTTAAGCCCATATTGAAAAAATCTCATTGTAGCTATATCATCCCCTAAAAGTCCATATAAAATATCTACAAATATGTAATGCATCTATTACAGTCCATCATAGACATTCTCCCATGATTAAATCCCTTGATCTCTACTTCTCTCTCACACCACAGCGTCTTCATATAGAAGTTCTCCATGAACCTCTCCAATAAGCCCTTTACATACTATCAAACTATCCAATCTGATCCTGATTGTCCCACCATGCTTCCTATATCCTTGTAGAATATAAGTATCCAAATTGACCCTACTTTTAGTAGTAGTATCTAAATGGTAAAGTATAGTCTTAATGGAATCTATCCATCACTCAACTACCTCAGGGAAACTATCTCTAGTAAAAGTTGAAGGTTTCTACGACTGAAACTCCCATGACAAGTTTGACATATTCTCACAACCCAATCTACGTCACCTTCGAGGAATTGAATAAAATAGGAAAAGTTATATTGTAACTACGATACTATTTCATCACCTAGTACTATCTGTGCCACATGTTCCACTACTGGTAGGTCACCTCCAACAATAACCTTCAATGATACTCTCAAAAAGCTTCATCAGAGAGGAATGTGTCCATAATTCCAAACGCACGTCTTAAGACACATGACAACACTTTATAATATTTTTTTAAGAATAAAATCAAAATAATTCAAATCAAGAATTTTCCCAAAACCTTACCACGTGTTCAAAACTATGGCGATATCACTAACCATAACCATCTTACACCCATGTCTAGGTTACAAAGGGTAAAAATATTCTCATATATTGTTTCTTATTGAACAACACCTTTTTATTATCTTGCATTATTTTTAAATATTTTTCAATTTCATGTTAAGAACTATTCTCATATCAATTTCCCATGAATCGAAAAATTGTTCAAGTTTAACGACTTACCCAAAAACCATTTCCACATGCATTCCTTAAATGATTTATGTCATAATAATCTTTAGTTCATATAATGATGCATGAAACTCAACTCTCATGACATACTAGGCAATGAGTCAGTTCTCAACAATTTTCAAAAACAATAATCCCATCACAAAACATGTACGTCATCCAAGGGGATTAAATATTAAAATATATCATCAAACAATAATAACAACATTCCAACACTGGGTACTTGGGGTTTCCCCTATAATTGGGTTAGAAACTCCCATGCATGAGATCATAACCAAGGCCCAACTCTTCATAGTCACATATATACCTCTACTTCATATTAATACATATGAAAAATAAAATAAAATTGGCCTTTGATACCACTTTGTAAAGTCCCAACCCAGGTTCGACACACTGGTTCCCCAAACTGGTCTACTACATGACCTTAGGCATGCCTCCCCAAATCCCAGAGGCTTCTGACTAGTAGTGAGGGTATAATGTCATTCATGGGGAGACTATACCCTCTTATCATCAAAGTAATAAACCAATGGAAACAAGAAATAATTAATGAAAAACATATGATCAATAACCATGTAAAACAAGTATCTCAAGATGACTAAACCTATAAAAAATATCAAAACATAAGAGTGGATATTCCATGCTAATGTATGTGGGAACTATCCAATTGAAAACTCAAAATTAAAGAAATTGACATCTCACAGAAGGTCTCAAACCATGTTTGGTTTCCTCTTCCATGCTTCATCCCTAATTATACATCTAACATTGGGTATTTTCCCTGACATGTCCTGAAATCATGTAATCTATTTGGGTACCAATCAGGATGCCTGAGTAGGGTGTGAGTACAAATATTGTAGGCAAAAACTAAAAATGTCTAAAAAAATATCTATTCTAGTGAGAGTTTAAGAAATTTTATGAAGAAATAATTTTAATTCATATGTATACAATTATCACATTATCAGTTAATATTTATTTAACCACATTAACCCCCATGTTCTCTTAAGATGCTCGTACCTCAATAATTACTTGACTCTGGATGGAGCCTAAACTCTCCATACGGGATATAATAAGTCAGAATTCCTTTTTTACCATTCTATATCTCAATCAACACATGAATTTTGTTGTTACCATTATTTATTCTAATTAATACATAAATGACCTTTTTATCATTCATTATTCTCAATTAACACGTAAATTTAATTTTTACTATTTATTTTTCTAAACTACGAAATAAATTCCATTATTTAAAAATTAAAAAATAAATTTTATTATTAATATTTATTGTTCTCAATTGACACATAAATTCCTTATTCTCAAATTCTTTTCTTAAATTAACACATAAATTCCATTGTTACTATTTCTTGTTCTCAATTAACTCATAAATTCCATTGTTACCATTCATTGTTCACAATTAGCACATAAATTCCAATGTTACAATTTATTGTTCTAATGAAAACCTAAATTTTATTATTACTATTAATTTTTTTATTAACACAAAAATTTCATTGTTACCATTTATTGATTATAATTCTTTTCGTTAATTTATAAAATAATTAATTAATCTTTTCATTCCCCTTATTAATTCTACAATTATATCATCACGTCAATCCCCTTAATAAATTCAATAATTAATTAAGAACTTCAATCCATTTAATGAATTCCACAAATAATTATTCAATTTTCTCAAACTCAATATCCCATAACTAATTCAATAATTATTAATCTCAAAACAACAATCACAATAACCCAAATTTTACTTGTTCCTCAATTAATTAATTCAACAAGAACTCAATTGTCAAAACTAAATTTGAAAATAAAAAATTACGTACATATAATTGAAATCAACAATTTTCTATTTGAATTATATTACCCCCACCTCAATTATTTGATGAAAGATCTCCCAACAGAAATCTTCAATTTGACTGGAAACACAACATTTCCAGAGATCCAGATATAAAACCATAATCCATGATTGGAAAAATAAAGATCCATTAATTCTATATCTTGACAAAAAAACATAGATATAGATTCTTATAATCTACATAAAAATCCAACATAAAAGGGGATATAAATCCACCAAAATAGTGATAGAAAATGGGATATCATTTGGTAAGAAATAATGTACCTGAAGAGATGCAGATCTATCAACCGGGCTTTGAATCACAAATAAAGGAAGTCATATTTCCTTAGAATCCCTTAAAAAGGCTCTAGAATAGAGATAAATAATTTATGGTTTGATGTAGGGAGTTTAGGGGTATTATAAATGGCTTTGGGAAATTTTCAAAATAATTTTAGTGGGATTACAATCCTATACACATGGTTTGTTACTCGAGGCACACATTTTCCCCTAAATACACACCTAATAGTGTACCTTTTATATAGGGGTGGGATGCATGGTTTCTCTTAATAGGTATCATAGTATGAAAAAATTTCAACCAATCATGATAATCCCCATTGTCTAGTGTTTAACAGTTTACTAGGATTTGGTGCACAATTAGGGATAATTGTACACTACACATTTTCTTCCATTTTTCAAAAATTTCACCCATACAAAACCAAAAAAAACCTCAAATGTAATTTACTCAAAAAATGAAAAAAGAGTACTTATAAACGATCCTGATATGTCTTAAAAAAAGTTCAGGATCAAGATGTTAGGTTTTTTAAGGAATTTTGAGTTTAGAATCCATGCAAGTATACATCCGCATTATGGTATCAAAGTTATGACTTTGTAATTTCAGTATAATTCCTCTTCATGGTGTATGTGGAGTATGTTATTATTTATGTATAACTTCACTTGAAAATGTGGAGGGGTCTATTATTTTTATTTGATTAATAATGGATTATCTATGGAATAAAATTTTACTTATTTAGTAATTTTATATTTGTGTGTGCATGTGGGTGTTTCATAAATGTCACACGCACACATTAATTAAAATTATTATTTAAACCTATGAGATTTTAGGTCTCTTGGTGGTTTCTAATAGGTCATTATAATCACACCCAACTTATTCCCCTAAACAACCATTAAGTTTTTTATATGGAATTATATGTATAGGAAATATTGTTCTTATGGATGCATATATGGTCTTTGAATTCACATGCTCTTAATACAACAGAGTTAGAAAACATGAGGTAGTTAGATAATGGTGTCCAATAATAGAATAAGGAATTAATGGATTCTTGTAATTATCATTTTAGTTTTATTATATTGATATTTTAAATTATTTTATTTGTTTTTTAACTTATATTATATATTGATTATATCAATAAGGATTCTATTTATTTTATATACTTGTATTTTAAAAATGTGGTTTCACATTTGAATACTATTTTTTATGAATAGGTTCTAAATATTGTCATTTCTTATATATTTATGATTTTTCATAGATTTTTTTACAATAAAATAATTACAAGAAATATTTTATAATTAGAGGGTAAATCATTCCCCAATGATCGGCTTAGACCATCAATACTAGCTTTCAAACCTAGGTGATCGGGGAACAAACCCTAGGATGATAGTGGTATAATATAAGTGAATGAAAGATCGAGGTTAGGTTATTACATCATGCATGTATTATAATAAATAATTACTTTGGAAGGAAGGTAGGAAAACTAGACCCCCTGAAAAACTATCCTTGACAAAAAAGAAAATTCAGATTATCATACCATAATTCCAAATATATGTATTCAATAATTAGAAATATATTTTCAAGAATATGGGCCTAAACAAATCACGAATTCCTCTTTCAAGACATAATCCATGGTCAAAACAAATCCATTTAAAATAAATAAATTCATGATCTCTTGTTAGTGGGGTGTTATTTGATAATTGTTTTAGTAAATATGTCATGTTGTATCCAATATTTTTTTATACATGACTTTGACTTATTTTATTAAAACACTACAGAACCCTCCGAATAAAAAAATGTATTTTTCCACTTTTGGCTCCATGAATAATAAAATTTATCTACATGAGCATTATTAGGTTATATATGAAAATTAGCTGGATCATCATATTCATCAACAACAGAGTTATCTTTTTTGGGAACATCATTAAAAACATACATATATTTATCCATATCCTCATTCTCAATTTCATTAAAAACCATTCCTATAACAAAATTATAATATATTGATCCTTTTCAACAACCTCCTTTAAATTTCTTGAAATACCATGATAGTTATAAAAAGTAAATATTTTTAAAGACGGTGAACCTTTGATGTTGTATTGTTAATTTTACCTCATAAAATCAACTGGGTAGGCTATATATTATACCCCTCAATTTTTAATATAAGGGGCCTATATATGAATCACTACTCCATGGTCCAATACTAAAGGATGAGAAACCATATCCCTTATCTGAATCATATACTCCATATGGAATAAATTTTATTCCCTTTCAAAAAACAAATTATTTTTTAACAAAACCGTGATCTATCTAGAGATATCAAAATCAATTATAAGTTACCACATGAGATATTACATAATCATCCATATAATCTTTTTCCTTCTGATTCTAAACCTCATGTAAAATAACTACAGGACCATAAGATGTAAATTTTTTTATTATTATCAAAATCTAAATAAAAACAATCCTATAGTCTAGATGGATAAGAATCAACTCTAACTTCTATATCCATATCAACATTAACATAAATAGTTTTATAATTGATTATTTAATGACCTTGAAACATGAATACTTATCAAGTATGGACTCCATTGGTCATATCATGATATTTCATTAGAACCCACAATACCTGATATTTCCCAAAAATTAGAATAATATGACCTCAAAGTATAGATAGGGAAAATGTAAGGGAATATTTTCAAAAAAATAATACTAAGAAACAATTCTAAATCATTAAAAATCCAAATTATGGATGGAAACTAAAAGGAAAAAATATATCTCAAAAAAATAATAAACAAGGGGTAGTAAGAGGTTATAAATTGAATAATTAATCCTAATTACCTTACCAAGAATCCTAGTGATCATTGAAAGGGATCAGGTATAACAAAATTAATGGGTAAGACCAATGAGTCCAATAAAAAAAATTTACCAAGGATTCACACCATTCAATAAAAAATGTTGACCATGTGAAAAAAACCATTTAGTAAGAATCAGACGTATATTTTATAGCCACATATTTTCCATGAATTATTTTTTAGTACTATATTGATTAACATCAAGACCTGGCACTGAGATAGTGTGTGATTCTGATACATAGTTTTCCCAGAATAAATGTTCTAAATATATTAAATATATTATGTGCATGCATAAAAATTTTTCCAAGAAAACTAGATTAAATTCTAAATGGATGCTCAGATTGTAAATTTGAAGGCATAGTTTTTGTTCATAACATGAGTTTAACCCTAGGTGTGACATAACCTTGTAATAAGTCGGGCGTCCATGTTGAAGAAAAATCTTGGGGGTGTTTAAAATAAAATATATTAATAAATTAATTTATGTTAATTACCCAACCTAATAATGAAATCTATAAATATATCATTATTTTGGATTTTTAGGATTATATTCAAAACCATGGAGATACATAGAACCATTGGAGAGCCGATGGAGGATCATCTGTTAATAAACAACAACCAGATCAATGATTGACCACCGGTGTGCTACTAAATTGGAGGATATTAGCAACAATGACGAAACAACTTATTTCTTCATCATTGATTGATAAAAATCAAAGTAGGATGTATTTTTCCTGGAATTAGCCTCATTTTACAATTCCTATTAACAATTTTAATCAATCTTCAAAAAAATTGAATCACATATTGTACGTATTTTGGCTACGGGTTAGATATATCTCAGAATTGGTGAAATATTATTGTCATTATTTATTCAACTCCTTTTAAATTCGTCTAAAAATAAAAAAGTTGATTCCAACACAAATAATGACCAATTATTGTTCCCCTTGTTTTTTTATTGTAATTTTCATCATCATTTTAATGTTTATCATGGAAAATCTCTTCACATGTGGTTTGGAAAATACCTATAAATAAGCTGTTGTACACCTATTTCTGGGCAACAAGTTTTGATATCATTGATCTAGGATTGGTAAGATATGGGTATTGTATGATGATGGATGTGGAAACAGATCAAATGGATTTGGGGATACCCATTTTTGTGTTCATCAGCGCGTGATAATGGATGACGCACAAGCTCTTTTTCCGAATAGATTAAAAGTCTTGAATCTAGAGTTCGATGATGGAAAGGTTTGACCAATTGTATTCCTTGGTTTTTTACATAAGGAAATATATGATTAATGGGTGGAAGTCCAAATGAGGATAAAAGATCCAAATCAAAAATTCTGGGGATATACCACATTACACAATGTGTATTATTGAGGTACATACTATGTGCGACACTCACGACAGTGACTAGGGATTCCAGATGATGTTAAGTAACAAATGGTTTGTGAACCTATCACATGGTATGTGACCCTTCTATGTTGCCTTGACATGTACCTAGGATGGCACACAGGTATGGGCATGAGCATCCAAACACAGACACCATGTTTCATTCATGGACATAGACAAAAGTAAATGGGCTTTGAGATTTCATGTACTCGGACACGGAAACAGAAATGGGAATGAACTGTGATAAACGGGAAGGACCCTAAGCCAAAGGGAAACAATCTAAACTAACATTAATTTTTGTGTACCCCATCAAAAATGGTTCAAATCCCTTTTCCTCTATATCTTGTTAATGTTTCACTAGGGTGTGTTTCCTATATCCATTTCTTGATGGTTAGTATGGAATTGCATCCTATGATTAGGATAATGATACCTTCAGTATGAATTATTGGATATATTTTTTTGGATCCATCCATGGGGCCTAGAGTGAGATCCTATATCATCTGATTTACTAAAGTGGAGTTATTGGTATTATTTTAACCAACACTACACATGCAGTGATCCTCTACATATAGAGTTTTTTCCATATTTAGTTATTTTTATACCCCATGGAATTAGGTGTTGTCCTTATATGTGTATCATATCTCTTTATACTTCTAGTGTATCCTTCATATGATGAGACCCAATGAGAAAGACATATCAGACAGAATCAATCATTATTATCTTACTCATAGAGTGTGTTCTTGTAGATGAGTTCTATGTGGATCTTTCAAACCGGAATACTATGATAGAATTATGGTTGTGACCATACCTTGAGACTGTGTGTATTTGTTGAGTATATCTATATATATCTACTATTAGTTATGTAGAAATATTCTATGGTAGATATGACCATTATTCATGTTTTTATATAATTAATATTTTTGGGGTGTCCTTCTGAGTATTCGTATACTCACCCTAACACGGTTATTTCGAGAATGTGTCATGTCTTGTGTAGAATATCAACATTTTGATGGAGTCCTAGATGAAACAGGACTAGGTAGTTATTAGGGATCCATAGAGACCATGATGTTATCTTGTAGTTATCAAGACAATAATCCCGATTATACTTTCATATTATACTATTTTCAGACTCTTTGTGATGGTCCTCTATTTGGACATGTTTTACTTTCCATTACTTGTTGTTGTACTGTTGTTATGGTATTTAAATGTATGAATGCATGGTTTATCTGTTGTTTTACATCTAA
Organism: Viscum album; assembly: GCA_963277665.1. Taxonomy (NCBI): domain Eukaryota; kingdom Viridiplantae; phylum Streptophyta; class Magnoliopsida; order Santalales; family Viscaceae; genus Viscum; species Viscum album. The sequence goes on from OY728129.1 coordinate 83,142,135, forward strand.
AAGTCGTATGGTAATGGATATATATATTTATATTTATATTTTTTTTGTGTGTGTGTACTTAGTCTTACGCCTCTTATGTTATTGATATTCCTACTTAGTGTTATCTCACATCCCCTGGTCTTTTAGATGCGGGCTTGTGGACTCACAAAATAGGCCCCATTGGGATGGTTCATTACATAGTTATATTAAAGAAATATATTCTAACATAAGAATATAGTATGGGATACATTATTGGGGAAATAGTGTTTAGTTTTTCAAGTTCATCCTTCAGGCCAGGGATGTAACACCCAGAGATTTTGCGAAATATTTTTTTGAATTAATTTATCTGTTTGATTTTTTTTTCATTTCACGTGACACTGTAAATAGATCATTATATATATATATATATATCTTTAGATTAAAAAATATATTTAAACATTCACTTCACAAGACACCAACTGGTCCTACACTACAAACAGTACACAAAAAAATATGCTACCTACAATACCGACTTGTCTTGCGTTACCCGCAACAATGATTTGATGCTCGTTATAAGAAACTCTGATTTTTCTAAAGAACTTCATTTATTATTATAATTATTTAAATGAGATAATTATAAACTATAAATTTAACCTAGTTATATTAATATTAATAACTAATTTTCATATATTATTTATAATTCTTTATATTGATAATACATATTGGTGTTGAAAGTTATGATTTTTGGTAAAGGCCTTTTGTGTTTAAAAGTGTCATTTTCTCAAATGAAAAACCTTTAATAATAGAATTAGTTTTAGACACATATATATTTATAATTATATAAAATAAACTTCATTTTTGAATATATAATATTAAAATTATCTTAAGGTTAAATATTGGGATGTTTTTGAGAAACATCAATTTTTGATGAATAGTGAAAAATACCGCTTTTATGATTAAAACTACCCTTCCCTTTACATATTTATTAATATTAAATTATGTTGAAAAATTATATTAATGTAAAATCATATATATTATACATTGTTTAATTAAATTTTCATAATTTTAATCAATTTCACTTTAAAAATGAATACAAAAACATAATTAACTTTTGAACATCATTCTACATTAAAACCCTATAATCTCCTCCTATCTGTGGGAATAACATTAATGATAATTTTACCTATTTTGTGAATTTAATTCGAAGAAAAAACAAAATAGACCATTTTAATAAGTATAATATCTATATTTTAAAATGACAAATCTAAATTTAGACCAAAAAAATTTAGTAATTTTTTTTAAAAATAATCATAGCGATTAAGGTGAAATTATGGTTAACTAGGGACTCAACATTATTAATAGGGACAAAAATGAACTATCCAATTTAAAAAAACCATTTTATGTAAATATTTTGACTATACAACTTTATTTATTTATTTGGGTTGGTTTGATAATACTTTTGTTATGTGTGAACATGTGTACACCAAACAGGATTCAAAAATTCCAAGGAAGTGCTTTTTCTTCCACATAAAAGGCCTCCAACTATCCCTAAACATTATACCTATAAAACCTTTTAGTATCATAAATTATCTACCCAATACACTTCCCATCATCCCTAATATCCTATTAGAATCTGGTCCTCATGCTGATGGCAATCCAAGGAATCCTTTTGGCCTAAACCAAAAGGATTTATCAGATTAAGAGGTAACATCTTCTCTCAAATATTGTCTTTTATTTTACTTCTCCACCCCATAAAATATATTTATTCCATGATTTTATAACAAAAATATTATCCTAAATATAATTGGATGGTCTTTTTCTAAAATATTTACCTATACTTACACACACCTCCATCTAATGGGTAATTGACATACTGTTTATGTATACGGCCAACTACCGCCTCACAAAACGATGATTTTGAATTTTTCTTACCACTTATCATGGTGGAAATTATGATGGAAACCCTATTTATATTTGAAATATATTATATTTATTATTTATTTCAGGTTATTTATTCTTTTTTTCAGCATATTTCATTTTACATTCATTTTTGTGTTAATATGTTAATTTCATTTGAGGAAGTGTGAACTACTGCCCCTCAAAGCGATATGATTCATTTCATACACTACATTGATTGTATTAAGGATGGTTTTATTGAATATATATGAAATATAGGATATCATAAATCTAATTTAATAATGATATATATAAATATAAATATATTCCTTTTACTTTCTTTCATTCAACACGACAGTTAAATGGAAAGAGCATTCATGTGTCCGTAAGACCTACCAATTCCATGAACGGTGTATTCCATTTCATAATTATATATTCTGTATATTTTTACGATAAACATATACTGAATATAAATTATATTTATATCATTTTCTATCTTCTTTATTCATGATATAAGCATAAGGGCTAATGATATAACAAATTAAGACACATGTGCAGAATAAAGTGAAAATTAACTCAAGTGAAACCTTAACATAGGATTGTTAACAAGTGGGTAATATAAGTTTGTAGTCAAACCATATCTGGTTTTATATTTAAAAATATATCTCTTTAAAAGAAGTATAATAAATTTATTTTTATTATACATGTGCTTTGAATAGGAATGATGAGAGTCACGACTCAAGGTAAGGGGATTTCATCTCACTTTTTTATTTCTATGAGATACATGCTATATATTCCACTATTTCATTTTATGTGGTGTATCAATTTCCCATTATTTTATTCTATGTATATTATAATTAAATATTTGGGTATTCACATATCCATTTTATTATCTTTCTTTCATGGGGATTGTAACACCCCGAGATTTTATGAAAAATATTCTTTTTAATTTCATTAATGTCTTGTGTTGTACGCTACACCAAAAGGAGCTTGCTCAACATGCATCCTTGACTTGCCTTGTATTACACACAATCGCGACCTTCCTCGATAGCGTGTGTAGTACGCAATACCGAGTTTCACTAAACAACGATATGCTATTAAAATATTATTAAAACAAGCCGTTATGAATAGTAATAACCACTTTTTGAAATTTTGTAAATTTTAATTTTCAAAATGGACTTAATTTTTGGATTCGGAATATCGAAATTAGCTTAGGGTGAAATTTTGGTAATTTTCGGATAACTTTCATATTTTGATGAATAGTGGAAATTACTAAATTGTAATTAAAACAACTTTTTCAATAAAAATAATTAATTGTGATAAATTATTAATTTTATTGGTTTTAAAGTATATTTAGAATATATTTTTACAATTTAATACAATTTTGGTCATTGGATGTAATTTCACATTTAAACCAGTTATAAACAAGTGTCAATCTTTTGATAGTTATTATCTCTTAAAAACAAGCCTTTTGTTTTGACGGCGGGAATTAATTTTTAAATTAATTAATGAAACTGATATGTTTTGAATTTGGTAAAATAGAAATCATTTTTGAGTTCATAATATCAAATATAGCTTAGGCCTAATTTTTGGTATTTTTCTGAAAACTTTTAATTTTTGATGAATAGTGAAACCACTAAGTGGTAGTTAAAAAAACTGAATTTTTCATAAAACTTAATTTTACCTCTTCTGTGAGTGGAATTTCAAAAATCCGAGAGACACGGTTGATGTCAGTAAGTAAAATGTGGTTCAATGAGATGAAAATATTTTTTGGTGAATAGTAACATTTTACTTTTATTTACCACGGTTAAAAGTAAATAGGATAATTAAGGGTAGAAATGATATTATTATTACTCTAACACATGTCCTAATTCTATTGGACAAGTGTAATTCGACCAAAAACAAACTTAGGAATAAAATATGACCATTTAGGCCCACTTGGATTAGATTAGGACATTTATTATTAATTTATTTAAAGAAGGGTTAAAAGAGTTAAAATCAAAGATTATTTACTAAAACATTTTTAATATGGGGTTATACATAAGATAAATTCGACTATAAATATTCCTTAGAAAACTAAAAATATTTCCTACATAATGGTATTTTATTTGTAATTTTTAGACATTAAATAATTTAATTTAGTTATGACACAACGATGATGCAGTAATTATATTTTTAATGAAATATTTACATAATTGATGTTATAAATATCCAAATAAATATAATTTGAGACTTTTTATGAATTCCACTAATTTTCTAGGTTAATATGACATGTTAGTATTGATTTAATTAACTTTTTTGGAACTTATAATTCTTTTATGATTTCCACAAAAATCAATTACTAAATAGTGTCAAAATTGACATAAAATAGTTTTTAAAACAAATATTATATTATTAATTGTTATTTTATTTCTAAAAATCTATGGTTCGGCCAAATGACTTATATACGGTTATATATATTAATAATAAACAATTTGGGGTTAGTTTGGCTTCTTATAGTAAGTTTATTAACCTTATAGTGTAAGAACAAAAGAAGACACGGTAAAAGTAAAATTATTTAACTTAATGTTAAATCTAAACGATAAGGTTAAAATAGGAACCTAAACTTGTCTAAATTCTATTGTATTAGAGGATTTCGACCCATACCCACCTTATCCTAGAAATAAATCAATTTGGAGCTATTTAAAACCGAACTTGACTTTATAATAAAATAATATTTTTAGTCATTCCAAAGGTGCCCCTCTCCTCCCTTATAAAAGGGCACCTCCTCCCTCTCTTCCTCACACAACTTTGAGCCTTCAAGCTCGGCCTACCCCTGCCCAATTCTTTTCTCCACTTCCCTAGAAACATCCTAGAGATTCGGGTCTTCCTCAAAGACCAATTTTAGTGCCCTAAGAGGAGGTCTCAAAGAGGCGCTTCAAAGAAGAGGTAATTTCCGTTACTGATTCTTTCACCTTTATTTCTTCTTCCACTTCTTCTTCTTAGGTTGTTTCATTATGAAGTAATAACATCAGTATCACTAATATACTGATATGTTATTATAAGTATTAAACAATCCTATTTCACCATCTATCCATCCTACGGAAAACGAAATCACCGTGCATGCTTACGTACGGAATACCGTCTCCACGCCGTGGTGAAATCTATTTTCCACCACCACCTTACTTTGATGGGTATAATGGTGTAAATAATAACTATATATTATTATTTTAAAGTGATATTTATTCTTAAATAGTATACATACACTCCAATACAGTCCCACGATCATGAGAACGATATCATCGCTCGTGCGTACGTACGGACTACCGTCTCCACAACGCGATGAGATTCATTCTCCACTTTAACCATTCATGAATGATTATAAAGTATATATAATAAGTAATCATGAAATATATGACATAATAATGATACTGGATTTATGTGTATATATATGAATGTCTTCTACTTAATTCCGTTCAACTCAATAAGGAAACGAAAACAGCGTTCATGCGTACGTACGGCCTACCGTCTCCATGAACGGTGTATTTCTTTCCATTTACTGATTTATTACATATATGTATATTCTGAATATATATATATATATATATATATATATATCATGTTTTATATTCTGGAATTATGTAATCATCATCTAAGTAATCATATGAATAATTACAAGTCAAAACACGGACGATAAATGAAACAATTTTACCCAAAACGCTCTTTAACATGGAATTTACAAAAAAACAGGTAATATAAAGTCATAAGTGAACCATATATAATATCATAACAATTAATATGATTCTGTAATAATTCAATGACATTATTTAAATCATTATACAGGAGGTTCGGACACTTACAAAGCAAATCGGACCTAAGGTAAGGGAAAATATCACAATCTCATTTTTATCTGAGATTGTTTATACTTTGGTATTTACTGGGGTGTATTTTATCATCCACTTCCATGTTTCTTCAATATGTAATTTTATTTCCATCCACCTACAATTGTTTAAATCCAATTTTACCCTTAGGTGAGTATTTAGTAAAGGATATGAAAGGAATCTTTCGTCGTTTTTCGTATGAGGTACTTTTTGACTTTTCTGACAAAAGTACGAGAAGAATGTTTTTTTAACTTATACGGCATGAATGGATTTTTAAAACATTATTTCTAAGAAGCATCCTTTACAAGTTTTCAAGTTTATTTTTAATCAACTTCTTTTAGTTTAAAGTTGTATGACATGTTAGGAAAGGAAAAATGTTTTTGAAGAAGAAAGGATATTTTCCTCAAGAATGGAGTTCAAGTATTTTATCAAAATTATTTTCCATCTAAGATAATAAAGGGTTCTGTTTTTTATCCCTATTATTACATTTATTTGATTATGTTGTGATGGAAATATTTTTATGAATTCCTTTATCTTATAAGAATTATTTTATGGTGTCACGATGTTTAAGATTCCCATTTTTATTACATGGGTTATGCAATGATGTATGGTTTATGATTTTGTGGCACACATAAGAATGGTATCATTATGAGATGGGTGGGACCTATATCTCCCTCCAATGAATTGGGTAAAGATTTTATATCTCATGAGATATACATGGCTGGAACGGTAGGTTATACCGGTTCAGTGAAACAGGACTGAAACTATGGTGACTCGGTTCAGAAAGGGACTTTGTCCACTAAGATAGTCTTGGCAATGAGTCTTGACTAACAAGAAATAATTCTCTATGATTATGTGTGTATGCCACAACGTTTCATGTTTTATGTTATGATTATTGGGATTTTATTTCACTTCTATGATTTATCCCATGTTATGAAATTATGCTCTCTTTTTCAGGTTAAGATTTCCAAAATGTTATGTTCTTATGAATATGATGTGATTGATATTTGTTTTTACCCTTAATGAGCATTTGAGCTCACCCTTTTATGTTTTCTTTTCCCCAGGATATAAAGAAAGGTTTTAGGTAAAAAAAAGGAAGATCTTTATGGGAGATGTTGAAGTTCTTTCACCATGATTAGAAGATGTTATTCTGAGTTTCCAAAGACACTAAACTATTACGATCCTTGTGTGTGTGTTTTTGTTATGTACTAAGTATTCCGCAAAAGTAATGTAATGTCCATGTACGTCAAGCTTCGGGTCTCTACAGTTGGTATCAAAGGAAAGGTTTAGTCAACCTTTGGAAACTAGGATGTGAAAACATTAGTGAGATCCCTAGAGATATTTCTAAGGTATGTCTAGGGATGTCCCTAAGGTTAAGTATACGTATAGGTTATAGTCCTAGAATTGCGCTAACGATCTTAGAATTTAACCTAAGAAGTTAGATATTGAGGATACTCCCCCTTTATAATGTTGTTTTCCCTAGCATGATTTTTGCCTCTCACACTATTCGTTTTGGGTTTTAGAAAATGGCTGGAAACAAGATGATTCACGATAATGGAGGATATGATGGACAATGGAATGATATTCTTCATGAGAAACCAAATGAAATGGGATTTGGAGGTCTAAACATCATTATTATGCCGAATTAGAAATCTCATAATATGATCAATAAAGTAAAATTTGGTAAGTTTCCTGACTCGGCTAATAAGAGAAAGATGGAGTTTCATGATGATCATAGAGGAAAGAAAGTTCAATTTCTCCTATGTAAATAATGTGGGAAGAGGCATCAAGGAGAATGTTTCAAAGGAACTGGAAGATGCTTTGGGTGTGGAAAAGAAGGACACAAAGCCAGTAAGTGCATAGGAAAAGGTTCAGTTAACACCAGGGATGAGGATAATGGTATTGCTACGACATCAACAATGGTTAAATGTTTTAAATGTCGAATGTATGGGCATTATGCAAACCAATTCTCTAAGGTAAAGTCTCATGAAGAGAATCAGTACGACCGTATGGGTAGTATTTATGTTGATGATGATGAAGAGACTACAAATGATATGTGAGATGAAAGAATTGTTGAATCTCGGTCAATGGTTTAAGAAGGTAGTGGAATGATTACATGTTTATCAAGTGTAATGTTGTATAAGTAATCTCATGGTACTATGGAATAAAGAGACATCTAAGGATTGTTACACTGTTGTCTTTCCTTGAGTTTTTAAAGTGTATTATTAATGGTGCCAGTATCTATTAAAGGATATTCAGATATTTTTGGAATATAGATGATATGTGGATAATGAAGGGATTAGGAGAAAATTAAATGTTTGATATTATTCATGAGCTCATGACTGATATAAGGAGAAGGTTATGTAATGGATTGAGTATATAGAATTTTTGGATTTTGGTATGTGGAAAGAGTTAACTTTTGACGGCATTCATGTTTTCACTAAGGTTTAATGGGTATTCATTTTTCAAGAGAATACATGATTAAGGTATTCACATGATTGGAATGTGACCAACAAGATATATGGGGGATAAATGATGGTATTCACATGCATGGTTGATGAAATTTCAAATAATCATTTTCTTTATATTATGATCTTGGACCGAAGTATTTCCTAAAGATTGGAATGGATTATGTTGGACATAAGTTAGTATTGTTTAAGGATAGAACTTTTGATATTATTTATGTGATGTTATAGTAATGTAGTTTTAGAAAAAGGACAACCTGCAGGACGGGCGACAGCCCATCGCGTCGGACAAAGCTGTGTGAATCGAACCCACAACCAAAGTGTGACTGGCCTTTATCGCCTACCACTAGCCTACAGGAAGTCCCTGTTTAGTAGAAACTAGTTTTATTATATTAAGCAGTATGATATATTAAGTATAAGTCCATTTTAGGAACCATATATGATTAATCTCACTATAGAATGACTTATGTATATTTAATAACTTTTGCTAACCTTTTGTTTGAGACAGATGAAATGACCCGTCATTCTATCACATGATCTGTTAACACTTCACGAATAACAAATTCAACTTCATTTATTTATGAGATTAAGTGGAAATTGTTCAAGGCACGAACAACAGTGATATTGTACCAAAATAAAGTAAGTATTTATTCTAATTCAAATTCTTCAACTTTAGGGAAACGATCTTGAAAACCAAAAATGTTGTCATAGTGATCTTATATCTGATTAATCAGATGGTACCTCAGATCGTCACAAATTTATGGATTTTTGATTGTTGGATTTTCCATAGCCATGTTCTCTACCACTCTCCATCAAAACATGATGGTTAGATTTTTCTTCCATATCCATATTTTCACCTATATGGAAACCTATTGATTAGTTTATTTGGGTAACCGTTACGTTTCATAATTTTGTTTTTAAAGATTAGTTTTGGTATTCCTTTTTACGATGTGGGTTTCTATCAAAGAAATTTCTGAATAGTAAACCATTTATAACCCCGACGAATTTCGAGGGCGAAATTCATTTTAAGGGGGGTAGAATGTGACACCCCGAGATTTTATGAAAAATATACTTTTTAATTTCATTAATGTCTTGTGTTGTACGCTACAACAAAAGGAGCTTTCTCAACACGCATCCTTGACTTGCCTTGTATTAAACTCAATCGTGACCTTCCTCAATAGCGTGTGTAGTACGCAATACCGAGTTTCACTAAACAACGATATGCTATTAAAATATTATTAAAACTAGCTGTTATGAATAGTAATAACCACTTTTTGAAATTTTGTAAATTTTATTTTTCAAAATGGACTTCATTTTTGGATTCGGAATATCGAAATTAGCTTAGGGTGAAATTTTGGTAATTTTCGGATAACTTTCATATTTTGATGAATAGTGGAAATTACTAAATTTTAATTAAAAACAATTTTTTCAATTGAAATAATTAATTGTGATAAATTATTAATTTTAGTGGTTTTAAAGTATATTTAGAATATATTTTTACAATTTAATACAATGTTGGTCATTGGATGTAATTTCACATTTAAACCAGTTATAAACAAGTGTCAATCTTTTGATAGTTATTATCTCTTAAAAACGTGCCTTTTGTTTTGACGACAGGAATTAATTTTTAAATTAATTAATGCAACTGATATGTTTTGAATTTGGTAAAATAGAAATCATTTTTGAGTTCATAATATCAAATATATCTTAGGCCTAATTTTTGGTATTTTTCTGAAAACTTTGAATTTTTGATGAATAGTGAAACCACTAAGTGGTAGTTAAAAAAAACTGAATTTTTCATAAAACTTAATTTTACCGCTTCTGTGAGTGGAATTTCAAAAATCTGAGAGACACGGTTGATGTCAGTAAGTAAAATGTGGTTCAATGAGATGAAAATAATTTTTGGTGAATAGTAAATTTTTACTTTAATTTACCATGGTTAAAAGTAAATAGGGTAATTAAGGGTAGAAATGATATTATTATTACCCTAACACATGTCCTAATTCTATTGGACAAGTGTAATTCGACCGAAAACAAACATAGGAATAAAATATGACCATTTATTCCCACTTGGATTAGATTAGGACATTTATTATTAATTTATTTAAAGAAGGGTTAAAAGAGTTAAAATCAAAGTTTATTTACTAAAACATTTTTAATATGGGGTTATACATAAGATAAATTCGACTATAAATATTCCTTAGAAATCTAAAACGGTTTCCTACATAATTGTATTTTATTTGTAATTTTTAGACATTAAATAATTTAATTTAGTTATGACACAACGATGATGCAGTAATTATCTTATTAATGAAATATTGACATAATTGATGTTATAAATACCCAAATAAATATAATTTGAGACTTTTTATGAATTACACTAATTTTCTAGGTTAATATGACATGTTATTATTGATTTAATTAACTTTTTTCTAACTTATCATTCTGTTATGAGTTTCACAAAAATCAATTACTAAATAGTGTCAAAATTTACATAAAATAGTTTTTAAAAAACATATTATATTATTAATTGTTATTTTATTCCTAAAAATATAAGGTTCGGCCAAATGACTTAGATACGGTTATATATACTAATTATAAACAATTTGGGGTTCTTTTGGCTTCTTATAGTAAGTTTATTAACCTTATAGTGTAAGAACACAAGAAGACACGGTAAAAGTAAAATTATTTAACTTAATGTTAAATCTAAATGATAAGGTTAAAATAGGAACCTAAACTTGTCTAAATTATATTGCAAGAGAGTATTTCGACCCATCCCCACCTTAGCCTCGAAATAAATCAATTTGGAGCTATTTAAAACCGAACTTGACTTTATAATAAAATAATATTTTTAGTTATTCCAAAGGTGCCCCTCTCCTCCCTTATAAAAGGGCACCTCCTCCCTCTCTTCATCACACAACTTTGAGCCTTCAATCTCGGCCAAACCCTGCCCAATGATTTTCTCAACTTCCCTAGAAACATCCTAGAGGTTCTGTTCTTCCTCAAAGACCAATTTTAGTTCCCTAAGTGGAGGTCTCAAAGAGGCGCTTCAAAGAAGAGGTAATTTCTGTTACCGATTATTTCACCTTTATTTCTTCTTCCACTTCTTCTTCTTAGGTTGTTTCATTATGAAGTAATAACATCAGTATCACTAATATATTGATATGTTATTATAAGTATGAAACAATCCTATTTCACCATCTATCCATCCTACGGAAAACAAAATCACCGCGCGTGCGTACGTACGGAATACCGTCTCCACACCGTGGTGAAATCTATTTTTCACCACCACCTTACTTGGATGGGTATAATGGTGTAAATAATAACTATATATTATTATTTTAAAGTGATATTGATTCTTAAATAGTATACATACACTCCAATACAGTCCCACGATCATGAGAACGATATCATCGCTCGTGCGTACGTACGGACTACCGTCTCCACGACGCGATGAGATTCATTCTCCACTTTCACCATTCAAGAATGATTATAAAGTATATATAATAAGTAATCATGAAATATATGACATAATAATGATACTGTATTTATGTGTATATATATGAATTTCATCTACTTAATTCCGTTCAACTCAATAAGGAAACGAAAATAGCGTTCATGCGTACGTACGGCCAACAGTCTCCATGAACGGTGTATTTCTTTCCATTTACTGATTTATTATATATATGTATATTATGAATATATATATATATATATAAATCATGTTTTATATTCTGGAATTAATTAATCATGATCTAAGTAATCATATGAATAATTACAAGTCAAAACACGGACGACAAATGAAACAGTTTTACCCAAAACGCTCTTTAACATTGAATTTACAAAAAAACGGGTAATATAAAGTCATAAGTGAACCATATATAATATAATAACAATGAATATGATTCTTTAATAAGTCAATGACATTATCAAAATAATTATACAGGAGGTTCGGACACTTACGAAGCAAATCAGACCTAAGGTAAGGGAAAATATCACAATCTCATTTTTATCCGAGATTGTTTATACTTTGGTATTTACTGGGGTGTATTTTATCATCCACATCCATGTTTCTTCAATATGTAATTTTATTTACATCCACATAAAATTGTTTAAATCCAATTTTACCCTTCGGTGAGTTTTTAGTAAAGGATATGAAAGGAATCTTTCGTCATTTTTCGTATGAGGTACTTTTTGACTTTTCCGACAAAAGTACGAGAAGAATGTTTTTTAACTTATACGGAATGAATGGATTTTTAAAACATTATTTCTAAGAATCATCCTTTACAAGTTTTCAAGTTTATTTTTAATCAACTTCTTTTAGTTTAAAGTTGTATGACATGTTAAGAAAGGAAAAATGTTTTTGAAGAAGAAAGGATATTTTCCTCAAGAATGGAGTTCAAGTGTTTTATCAAAATTATTTTCCATCTAAGATAATAAAGGGTTCTGTTTTTTATCCCTATTATTACATTGATTTGATTATGTTGTGATGGAAATATTTTTATGAATTCCTTTATCTTATAAGAATTGTTTTATGATGTCACGATGTTTAAGATTCCCATTTTTATTACATGGGTTATGCAATGATGTATGGTTTATGATTTTGTGGCACACATAAGAATGGTATAATTATGAGATGGGTGGGACCTATATCTCCCTCCAATTCATTGGGTAAATATTTTATATCTCATGAGATAGACATGGCTGGAATGGTAGGTTATACCGGTTCAGTGAAACAGGACTGAAACGAGGGTGACTCGGTTCAGAAAGGGACTTTGTCCACTAAGATAGTCTTGGCAATGAGTCTTGACTAACAAGAAATGATTCTCTATGATTATGTGTGTATGCCACAAAGTTTCATGTTTTAAGTTATGATTATTGGGATTTTATTTCACTACTATGATTTATCCCATGTTATGAAATTATGCTCTCTTTTGCAGGTTAAGATTTCCAAAATGTTATGTTCTTATGAATATGATGTGATTGATATTTATTTTTTTTACCCTTACTGAGCATTTGAGCTCACCCTTTTATGTTTTCTTTTCCCCAGGATATAAAGAAAGGTTTTAGGTAAAAAAAAAAGGAAGATCTTTATGGGAGATGTTGAAGATCTTTCACCACGATTAGAATATTTTATTCCGAGTTTCCAAAGACACTAAACTATTACGATCCTTGTGTGTGTGTTTTTGTTATGTACTAAGTATTCCGCAAAAGTAATGTAATGTCCATGTACGTCAAGATTCGGGTCTCTACAGGGATCAATTTTCAAAATTTACCAAATCAATGAAATAGTTTTTTCTCAATCTGCCTTATTTGAGACTCATGTTTTATTATGCACCTAAATTATCTTTTGAGGTGTATATATTAACATTTTAAATGTTATATCATGAATTTAATTCTTTTCATGACATTATATTCTTCATTTAACTTTCATTACTTACATAGATATCATGATCCCATGTAACGAAGTGATTAGGGTATATGGGAACAATCACATTGCTCTGAAAGATTGTTTGTGATTATGGTTTCTTTGATGAAATTATATAACACATATCTCAATAAGTTAGTGCATTGTATTACTCTTAATTTATTAATGCTATAATCATTTATTATTACAATTTTTATACTCTTTGGTATATTATATTGTTACGAATGTTTTTTTAAGAAATCCCAAATTTACCCTCACATTAGTTAGAAGACTATGTTCACTAAAAAGGGTATTCAATTATATTGTACTAATATCCTATGATCATTAAATGAAATTTTAACCCTTTTTTTCTTTCGCAAATTAATTAAAATTAAATCTATTGTCACATTAAAAATAAGGACTTTTTATAACCTTTTTACCTTGCAAAAGTAATGTTCTTTTTTACCTCATATGATATCTACATATTATACCTTTGTCAATCCTTTCATGATTACTTTTCATTTTTAATGGTTAATATTTTTAAAAAAAATTAAATGTAATTTCCATGGAAATGGGTTTCAAAACTTTTTCAAGATCCTTTTTTTATTTTTTGCATAAAATTGTTTTCAAAATGGTTTCAAGCTCCTTTTATAAGTTTTTAGGGATAATGGTTTTCCAAACATTTTCAAGATCTCATTATTTTTTTACAAACCAAAAGGATTCATAAAGGATTTAAAATCTTTAATTATAAAATTTCAATTTTTTTTCAAATATATGGTGTTTAAAATGTTTTATTTTTTAAATTGAATTTTCATTTATGAAATGATATTTACCTCATGAAATTTCTTATAAATCTTCGTTCATGTTATTTTCCAACTTTGATGACATATTTTTATGTTTTACAATGACTTCTTGGTAATTATATAATGATTCCATTAATATTATTTATTTAATGGTTAATGTTTTGATGGAATGATTATTATGAAACACATTATTATTCCATATGTATTATGCTTTTAAAACCCAATTCATTTTATGGTTTATTCTTTCATGATGTTATTATGAAACCTATAATTTTTCCTAGTTTATGATTTGACAAAATGTATATTATACCCATCTAATTTAGTGGGTTATTATTTGATGTTTATAAAACCATTAAATATTTATGGGTAATTATATGATAAAAATTTTATTATCTTTGGTCACATGTATGAATGATTTTATAATGATAAGGGAGGGAATTATATCTCCCTTTAATGAGATGGGTAACGATGGATGACTCGTGACAATAAATTTTATTCATGAATCTGATTACATGTTCACAGTGTAATGCATAGACCTTGTTTCATGTCCATAATTTTATGTCTAAACATGATTACATGTTCAAAATTTTATGAGTGAACCTTATTATGAATTCATAATGTTATGCATGGACATGGTTTTATATGCATATGTTTATGTGTGAACTTGATTACTTGTTCACAATGTCATTCGCGAACTTAATTACATGTTCAAAAAGTTATGCATGGAATTGGTTTCATGTCCATAAGGTTATGTATGAACCTGCTACACAGTCACACTATTATGAATGGACCTAATTATATGTCCATAAGTTGATGTGGGGGCCTGATTTCACGTCCACAACTTAATGAGTGAATCTGTTTCTACTAATACATGTTTATAATGTAATAAACCAATGTGCATGCCACAATTCCCATGTATTATTCCTATGTTATGCTTTTAGGACAAGCACTCATAAAATATTATGATCTGTGTCTTATAAACTACCAATATTTATTAAGATCTCCAATATACATGCTATAATTTTAAAACATTATACTCAAGTTCTTTACCATTTTGTTCACATTATGCTTCTGCATTTCCTTTATTTACACTTACTTAAGCATCTGATCTCACCCCTTTCTTAGGTTTCCTTTCCCTCAGTTTGAATGAATAGTTTTTGGAAAAATTTCTAAAGGTGGATATCTCCACGAGATATGTGGAAGAGCTTTTACCAAAATGTATTTTTTTCTAATGTTTCCCAAAAACATTAATCTATTTCGGACCTGAAGCATTTTTTTCTAATGTACTAAATATTCATCTAAATTGATTGTATATCCATGTATGTTAAACCAAGGTAACTATAATTGATATGAAATGAAAGCTTTAGTAAACCATTGGAATTTTTAGTGAGAAAAAATTTGTAAGATCCCTAGGTACATTTATAAGGATTTGACTTGGTATGTCTCTAAGGATAATTATTAGGATATGTTAACATATAGTAAATGTCATAAAATTTGGGTTAAGGATGAAGTGAGTGGTTTTCTAGAAAAACATAAATGTATGGATACTATAACTGGATGACGCTCTATAACGTTTGTACTAGGGTTATCAACTTAGAAAATATATTTTGATCTTGACTTGGGGTAATTTGGTACACTATAGCATGCCTTTCTCCACACCTAGTTTGACACTCCCAGGGGATAAGATTTGGGAATTCACAAATTCTTCATGAACTATATGATGGATTTAAATATAATATGGCTATGAATAATCTAGGATAAACCTAAGGTGACACATATTAAGGTTTTTTTCATACTTCAGATATCGTATAAGTGCCTTTCGATGACTATGTCATTCCTCATTATGATAACCTTTTCTTACTACATGATTTTTTTGAGACAATGGATGGAACCTGAAGGAACCATGTAAATAGTGATTGTAATGGAAAATGATATCATTTTCCTCCAAAAGATATGAATAATTTATGGGAGGGAATAAAAAACCTCAATTATATACTCTCAAATCTTTCTCAATATATGAATCATGTTGAGTTTCGAAATGATCAAAGGAGTGAACAACATTCTATTATGTCCTTCATTAGGTTTCATCCACATTTTCTCATAAGGTCATCTGATCCACTTATTGCTGAACACTTTATCAATACCAATGAAAATATATTCTTTGTTCTCTATTTTTTTGTTTATAATAATTCTATTCTTACTATTTATCAGTTATAAGGTAAAGAAGACCAGTGGTGGACTCTAATCAATAATATGAGGAAGAAAGAAAAATTAAATCTATATATTTGGATGAGTTCAAGGAATTATTCTTTAATATGTACTTTCCTTATGTTCTTCATATGAAAATAGAAAATGAGTTACTTGAGTTGAAGAAAAAGGATGATGAATGTATTGATGCCTATGAGTCTAATTTCACAATACATTTGAGGTCTGCTCTGGGTATTATCATCCTACCCAAAATTTAACTTTATTAGTTCTTCAGTGGCTTAAATCCAATTCTAATATGGGAATTTTACATAAAATTATTTAGCAGAAAAGAAGAGATTGGGAATTGTGCAGTCAATGATAAAATGTAATATATATTTTTATATTATTCTAATGGTATTCATAAGATGATGAGGATTAATTTAAAATGGGAATAAAAAACAATGGAATGAAGAAATTTTTTCAAATTCCTACATTCCAAAAACTGGGAAAGAGCACTTTGGAGAGTTCCTAAAAAGAAAAAGAATTTTTTTCTTGTGTGGAATGTCCGTCCATCGAGAAAAATAATGTAAAATTGATAACAAGAGTAAACTCAGGGAAATTAGTGGAGAGAAAGATCAACAAAATAAACCACCCACTTTTCATTATTTCATGTGCATGGGTTTTGGGTATTACAAAAATAAATTCAACAATTACAAGGGAAAATATGGATGATAAGACATGACAACCTCTAAGGAAAAAGGACAAATGGAACTCTTATTCAATCATAATGGATGAAGTGAATAATCAATATTAGGGGAAAGCTTGTAATTTCACAGCATAATTGGGAAGATAATGTTTGATTTTATATGAATAATCCCCATGATAATGTTATTGTTTACACTTTACTAATGTCTCATGTGATTATATCCCTCTTAATGGATTTTGGAATAATAATAACATTTAATTTTCCATAGGTTCATGTATAATGCAATATATTTAATAAAAATATTTTTGATATAATATAAAAGAATATTTAAGGATGGAAAATGTGAATTATATATTAAAAGGGTTAATAGGATATCCATTTAAAGAAAGTTTAATCCAATCATTAATTAATGTTTTTTTTAGATTAATGGGTTATCTCACCACAATAGGACTTATACATATCGTAAAAACTATTTTTGTTGATGATAACTAATGAACTATTGGGATGGCATATCATGTATCTCATGATCTGTTAGTGCTCCAGGAATGAAAAATCCACCTCCTTTTTTTGTGAAATGGGTGTGGTGGGTCAATGAACAACAATGGGTGAGGATTACAAAAAATCATTGAGGTGTGTCTTTACCTAAAAATTATTTATCATTAGGAAAAGGGATGTTGAAACCAAATAGGTTATCCTAGTACCTATGTTTCCAATGAATCAGATGGTCCCTTAGTTCATTGAATATTTATGGTTTTCTGATAACTAAATTTCTCATGGCCTTTTTCTTGATCATTATCCATTAAATAATTATAGTTATATTTTTATTCCATGTTCATGTTCTTACTTCCCACATATGTTATATTATGTGTAAATCTTGTAATATGTTTCTTTGGGTAACTTTTATGTAGGAAAATTTCTTTTTAAGGTTGTTTTGGTAACCATTTTATCGGTGTGGTTTTCAATGAATGAAACATTCATGTATTTAACCTTTGAAAATGAAGACCAATTTCAAGGTAAAAATTCATTTTAATTCGGGTAGAGTGTAACACCCCAATATTTTTTTAAATATTATTTTTTGAATTAATTTACTTTTTGATATGTTTCATTTCATTCAAATCTAAAAATTTTTGCTTATAAATATATATATTAAAAAACTACATCAAAAATTCCTTTCACATGGAACTTTATTATATTGTGCTACACCCAATATTAATTTTATTGTGCTACACATATTACTTACTTGTATTGCGCTACCCATAACGCCAACATGGCGTGCGTTACAAGCAACATAGATTTTTCTACGAAATATCATTTTATTAATATAATTATTTAATTGAGCTAAAAATAACCTATGTATTAAACATATTTAAATGAATATTAATAATTAATTTTAAAATATTTTCTACATTTTTTTTATATAGATAAATCGTATTGGTAATAAATAATATGATTTTTGGTAGTCATTTTATGATTAAAAATATTTTTATCTTGAATAAACCAATTCTAACAATAAAATTAATTTTAAACCCCATAAAAATTTCAATTGATAAAATGAACATAATTTTTTAATTTATAATATCTAATCTATTTTAATTTGAATTTTTGGGATTTTTTTAGAAACATCATTTTTGATGAATAGTGAAAAATACTGCTTCTAGGTTAAAAACTGACTTTTTGTTTAAATATTTAATAATTATTAAATATATTTTAATTTTTTTAAGGTCACATTATATAAAGTATACATAAATTAATAATTTTTAGGTAATTATAATTGATTTTACTATGAACTTGAATATAAAAACCTAACAAACTTTTGAACATCTCTCTATATTTAGAATTAGTAATTTCATTCCGTTTGAGGGATTTGAATTAATCTATATTTTTACGATTATGTGAAGTTAATTTTGAAAAACAAACATATAAAATTGTAATAACTTTAATATTTATAGTCAAATAATATCAACATAAATTTTTACAAAATAAGTTACTAAAATTGATTAAAATTAATCACAACGAATAATGTCAAATTAAGCTTAATTAAGGACTAACCCTTAATCATGGGGGATCAAATGACCCATCCCATTGTACAAACCCGCTTTTCTTACTATATTTCATCCCTAAAAATTACATTCATGATTTGTTCTGGTTTGGTAAGACTTTTTTTTAGGTAAGAACAAGTGTACACCTAACTTGTTTTAAAAAATTCCAAGTGAGTCCTTTTCCATTCCAAAAAAAGGACACCACCTCTCCCTCTTCTTCAGACCTCTCAAACCTCTTATGTTCTACCAATATCCTCATAATACACTTTACAACATCCAACCCTTCCTCCTAGACTCATTCCCTTATGAATAATTCAATCCAAGTAAGCCTTTTGGAACAAACCAAAAGGAGTTATTAAATTAAGAGGTAATGTCTTCTCTAATGTCCTTTCTTTTATTTTCCTTCTCCACCCCCTAAAAAATATTTATTACATGATTTTATAAAAAAGAATCATAAATATACTAGGATTTGTTATGCTAATTGTTTGACCAAAACTTACACACACCTTCATCTAATTGGTAACGAACATATTGTTTATGTGAATAGTGAACTATCACCTCCCAAAACGATGATTGTTCAATTTTTTATACTGCCTATCATGGTGGATATTATGACAGAAACAATGTTTATATATGTCATATATTATATTTTTTATTTATTTAATATTATTTATTCATTTTATGAAACATATATTTTTAACATTCCATTTTTTGTTAATATGATAATCTCGTTTGAGAATGTTTGGATTATAACCCCCTCAATGTTATATGATTTGTTCATACACAACATGTATTGTATAAAGGATGGATTCAGAAAATATATATGAAATATATGATATATAATATATAATTTAATAATGATATATATATATATATATACAATTATATATATGTGTGACTTTTACTTTAATTCCGTCAAACGACAATTGAACAGAAAAAGCATTCATGTCTACGTACGACCTACCCTCCCTAAGAACGGTGTTTTCCATTTCTTAATTCAATATTATATAGATATTTATAATAAAAATAAACTTAAAATTTATTACATTTATATCATGGTTTTTATTATAGAATAATTATATATGTATAACGATCAATGATATAATATATTAAGACAGAAGCTAAGAATAAAGTGAATATTATCCGATGTGAAACCTCAACAAAGGATTTTATCAATCATGTAAAATAAGGTCATAATAAAACCATATATGTTATTATATATAATAATATGGTTATATAAAATATATATAACAAATTTATATTTATTATACAAGTGTTATCAATGAGTATGATGGGAGTGAAAACAAAAGGTAATGGTATTTCATCTCAATTTTAATTTCCTTGTGATATATGTTATGTTCAGCACTAATTCCTTTTATGTGTTATATTTATGTACCATGAATGTATTATATTTATGTTATAAATAAATGTATGTGTATTCTCATGTTCATTTTATTATCATTCGTTAATGGGTATTATGTTTCAGAAGTTACCAAATTGATGAAATAGTTTTGTCTCAATTTTCCTTCATTGGGACTCATGTTTTGTTATGCACCTAAATTATCTTTCGAGGTGTATATAAACCCATTTTACATGTTATATCAGGAATTTAAATATATTTATTATATTTTAATAATCATTTAATTTCACTTTCATAAATGGAGACCATGATCACATGTTACCAAGTGGTCAAGGTTTATTGAAACAATCTCATTGCTTTTAATGATTGTTTATGATTATGCTTCCTTTGATAAAATATTATATCCCATCTCTCAATAAATAAATCAATTTTCTTTACCTATGTTTGTTAATTCTATACTCATTCATTTTTACCATATATATAATCTTTGATACGTAATATTGTTAAGAAAGTGTTTTTAAGAAATCCCAACATCACCCTCTCTTTGATAGGAAGACCATGCTCTCTAAAAAGGGTTTCCAAGAATATTCTACTAATCTCCTGTGAAAATTAAAAAATATTTTTACCTTTTCTTTCCTTCACAAATTCTTTTAATGGACATCTTTTGTCCCTTTCTAAATAATTCATTTATCAACCCTTTTTAATATGCAAAAAAGATTGTTCTTTTTACCTCATTTGACATGTACATATTTATCCATAGTCAATCCTTAAAAACAATTATTTCATGTATAAAGGTAAATATTTATGAAAATTTCATTAAAATTTCATTTCAATGTAATGGATTTAAAAACATTTTCAAATACTTTTTATATGTTTTTAATGAAAATGATTTTCAAAACATTTTCAAGCTCCATTTTTTTGTTATTATGGAAAATAGTTTCCAAAACATTTTCACACACTATTTATATGCTTTCAAATAAAAAGAATTCGTAATGGTTTTATAAGAAATATTTATAATATTTCATTTTTATTTTCAATAAAATTTAGTTCAAAAGGTTTTATGTTTTAAATATTTTTTTCAAATAGGAACTAATATTTACCTCATGAAATGGTTTCAACATTTTATTTGAATGTTATTTTATTTCTACAAAGACATAAATTTATGTAATTAATGATATTATAATAAATTATCCAATCATTTCATTCATATTAATTATTTAATGGTAAATGTTTTGATGGAATTATGCTTATGAAACCCATTTTTATTACACAGATTTTATTCTTTTAAGTCCTGCTACTTCTCACGGGTTATAATTTCATGAAGTAATTAGAAAACATATCTATTTTTATTGGTTATAATGTGATGAAATTTTAATAATTTCCATTTCATTTCAAGGGTTATGATTTGATGTTTTTTAAACCTATATCTTTTTATGGGTTATGATATTATGAATGTTTGGTTTTCTTATTTCACATGAATGAATAATGTTATTATGAGATGGGTGAGACCTATATCTCTCTCCAATACATTGAGAAAAAATTTATGAATCATTTGTATAAATGTTATGCATGAACCTGATTACTTGTTCACAATGTTATTCATGGACCTGGTAGCATGTTCATAAGTTTATACGTGAACCCGATTACATGTTCACAATTTTATGAGTAAACTATATTACATGTTCACAATGTTTTTCATGGACTAAGTTGCATGTCCATAAGTTTATGTGTGAACCTTATTAAATTTTCTTAATTTTAGAAGTGAAACTTATTACAGGTTGAAAATGTTATGTGTGAACCTGAATATATGATTGCAATGTTATGCATGGACCAGATTTCATGTCAATAAGGTTATTAATAAACCTGATTAAACATTCACAATGGTATTCATGGACCTGGTTACAAGTCCATAAGATGACACAGAGGACTAGTTTAATGTCCATAGAAAAATGTGTAAACCTATTTCTACTTATAAAATTTTACAATGTTATAATCCAATGTATATGCCACATATCCCATATCTTATTCCTATGTTATGATTTCCTCACTTATGATATTAATTATCTTATGATCTTTGTCTTATAAACTACCAATATTTATTATGATCTTTATTATACAAGGTATGATCTTAAATCATTATTCTCCAATTCTATACCCTTTTGTTCATGTTATGCTTACACATTTCCTTTATTTACCGTTACATAGCATCTAATCTCACCCATTTCTTATGTTTCCTTTTTCTAGGTTATGAATAATGGTTTTAGGTAGAAGTACTAAATGTGGATATCTTTAGAGGATATGTTGAATATCTTTCACCATGATAGAAGATTTTGTTTCCATTTTCCAAAAGACACTAAACTATTATGGTCCTTAGTGATTTATTTTTGTATCATATATAATATTAATCTAAAATGATGTAATATATGTGTATATTAAGTTTGGGTCTCTCTAAGGGTCCCCATTATCGGTGAAACCATCGATATATCTAAAAACTCAGACCCTGATCACCAACCTTTTTACTTGGTACATGAGGACACAAGTTGTGGGGAAAACAATGGCACATACATCATATAGGAATAAGTTGTGGTTTCTGTGTCCCTCATGAGTTATCTCTCCAGATATATTCATTAACATTGATACATCTTTTTTCATTTCATGATGCCTCCATGATGTATGCCAACTAGGATTCAGTATCAATATCTTGTGGGTGTTTCCTTTAGTGAATAGGAATGGATATGGGGGGCCTACTACATAGGTTTTACCTCTTGGTGGTTCACCATCTATACCATCACAAGTTTAGTAATAGATGGTACATGCAGTACTAGTGGATAGGGTGTGTATGATGATCAAAGTTCTTGAGTTTCGGTTATAGTGACCCCTCATGTTATGAAACATTACAAAACCATAGGATAGTAAGGATAGGCTTGAGGTGGAGGCATGATTTTCCGACATCATCGGGCCATTGATAGACAATATGGTGGTTCTAGAAGCGATCCATCTCTATGTCTCTATAGGATGAATGTGGGATTTAGTGGCCCATTCATATGAAAACGAGAGTCTAACATTATCATACTTCAATAACCTTTTAAATATTTTGAGGTTTGTCTCCATCAATGATATTATAATTCTATTGCATGGTAGTAAGATAGGGGATGATTATTCATTGAGGTTCAACAACCTCTCCAAGTAATCGATTGATATGGTCTGTGATCAGTTCGTTTATACTCAAACCTTGGAGCGAGGACTACATAGATACATCTGATCCAATGTTATACCAATATTAATTCCTTCTTATTATGGGGTTATAGAGATTTCTTTGGTGGTTGATGGTTTCCAATCTGACAATACATAGAATGTGGTTGCTGGTAGTGTTCACATAGGAGCCAAGACATCGATAGTAGGGATACGACTATAGTCTAAGGGTCTAAGAAGTTAGAAAAGTTTTATAATGTGGTCCTAGGGAATATGTTATAATTTTTAGGGATCAAATTATGGGAATAGTAAGACTAGGGAGAGGTGGTTCTACTCGTGTGATAGTAGGGGATATCTTGCATGAGATTGTCCGACCCACCGTACGGCTCATAGTGAGACAGTGGATGGGACACTGAGATACAGGCTGTGGTAAGAACCAATAGGTCCACACGGTAGAATAAGTGGGAGAGGATATGGGAGATTAGCTAGAGAAGATAGACACTTCAAATTGATACCACCACCACCCCTAGGTGGTCCTCGCATGGCTCAAGGAGCTAGGGGATATGGTTGTGGGAAGTTGTAATCCATCAAGGCCTATGACCTTGAGACTCCAAGGATGACACGAGGTATGATATGTGAATTTTCATTCATATATATAGTAATAATAGACATATTTTCTAGTCATTCCTTTATTTCCTCATAACCTTTTTGAGACTTAGAGATTCTGATTGAGCCCTCAGTTCGACTCTTATAATTAGAGACTCCTAATACAGATTACTCAATGATCACACTCTTGTGATGATACTATGACCTTAATATTTGAGGGGATAGTTTCTATTGAGATATATTTGTTGTTAAAATCAGTCCTTATGATGTAATATTTGGTATGAAATGGTTATTTATAGTTCATTCCCAGATAGAATACTTTCGGTGAAGGATGTGGTGTGTCTATAGTGATAGGACTAGGTTTTCATTTGTGCGTGAAAAGGCTACCCAGATAGCATAGTATAGACTCATTTATATGAAGGTGTTGCCGATTACTCATTAGTTGGATAGAATTACCCTTGGTGTTGTGGATATTATGAGTTTTAATTTCCCGATAGTGGTGGCATAGTTTGAGGATTTCCTTCCCAAGGACACTCCAGGATTACCTTCCCATTGAGAGATGTAATTCTACATTGATCTAAACCTCCAAAAAAACCCAAAATAAAAACCAATATATTTTATTGATCCCACATATCTCTGGGATCTGAGGGTCTAGTTGGAGGACATGAATAGGTAGGGATTTTTTGATATAGTGTTTCACCCTTGGCAATCCCAGTTTTGTTCACTAGGAAAGAAGATGGCAGGTTGAGGTTAAGTGTGAACTATTGATTCTTGAACCTGGTGAACATGTAGAAAAATTATCCAATACTGAGGATCTATGACCTATTTGACTAGTTGAGAGAGGAATGATGCTTCATAAAGGTTGAACTCAGATCAAGCTATAAGTATTTATGATTAAAGGATGTAGATATAGTAATGATGATTTTCAGATATTGCTACAATAACTATGAGTACTTGCTGATTCCCATTGGAATGATGAACTCCCAACCATTGTTCATGGGACTCATTATCTAGAACTCTCATCCCATCTTTGAATGGTTCGGGGTAGTCGTCATCCACAATATCCTTGTGTATGCGGCTTTAGATGAGGATCACACAAGACACTTTAGTATGGTTCTGTATCTACTCTGAGAGAACCATCATTACGAGAAACTGTAGAAGTTTTAGATATTCTTTCAGGAGGTCCAATTTTTGGGACATGTTATATCTGTAGATGGTGTGGTAGTGGACCTGATGAAGGTCAAGGTAGTGTTTTCTTGCGAGCCACCCAAGAGGGTAAAGGAGGTGCAGAGATTCCTTGTGTTGGAAGGTAATTACCAATGATTCATACCTAACTTCCATGGGATATCATCTACCATGATAGCTCTAACCTAAAATTGGAATTCTTTCATGTGGATAGAGAGGTTCTAGAATACTTTTCTTCCATTGAAATATTGATGAGTTATCCAATAATGAGATTTTCCAGAGGAGGGTTTTAGGTACATGGTTTTTTTATGCATAAGGAATTGGGATTGTTTCTATTCTCATTTAGAGGAAAATAGCAATTTCCTATTTCTCACATCAATTAAGACAACATAAACAAAACAATGTGACCCATAATATGGAGTTAGTACCTATAGTCTTCACATTGATGATGTTGAGACAATACCTGATGGGTGAGTATTTTTTCATCTATTATGAAACAAATAGTCTCAAGTATATCTCCTCTTATAATGATCTCAATTTAATACAGAGGTGATGGTTGGAGTTACTCCTAAACTATTACTTCATATTTCCTATACTCTTGGGAAGGGGAATGTAGTAGCGGATGATCACAGAACGAGATCTTTTTTTCAATTTCTATGTGAGGCATTTGATTAGTTGACCTCATTACTATTATACATTGTGGGTGGATATAGAGAAACTTAACTCCATTCTATGGTTTTTAGAGTTCCCCTTTTGTAGTGAGTTATGGAGGTATAACATGGGGATACTGACTATGAGACCCTATGTACTCAGATAAACATTGGATATACTTCTGATGGATTTTCCAAAGGTATGGATCATGTCATTCTTTTAGGTTGAAATACGATAGTACTAATGACATTATGGGAGGAGGTTTCAATAATGTTTTATAAATCACACTTGGGGGTATGTCAAGGTGTGGAAACGATGTACCAGAGCCTCCGACATTAGTTTTTGTGGCCAAGGACAAATAAGGATTTCCAATCTTTTTCTATCGGTACGTTACCTATCATTATGTAATGTATGAGCATTAATTTCCCATGGTATTAGACCAAAACATTGTGGTACTAGAGTAGAAATGGATTGGTATATCCATGGACATGGTTTTGGGGTTACCATGTTTTTCATGGGGAAATAATTTCATTTAGGTGATCAATGAACAACTCCCTAAGTTGGCCAACTTCCTAGCTATCTAACAGAAAATTTCTATAGATAGCATGGGATTCCACTTCATGTAGGAGATACTCTGACTCCATGGAGTTCCCATGAAAATAATTTCTAACTGTTATTCACACTTCGCATCGCAGTTATGAAAAGGATTTTAGGAATCTTTTGGGACATTGATATGTTTTATCATGACTTTTCTCCCCCGGAATATTGGCCAAAATAATCAGAAAATTCATGTTCTAGAGGGAATGATGCGAGCTTTAATGTTGGACTTTGGTCATAGTTGGGAGTATCATCTACCTATGATAATGTTTTCATAAAAGAACATATAAAAATTCAACCATTGGTATGACTCCTTTTGAGGACATGTATAGGCGACACCGCTGGCCAAAATTTTTTTGGCTGAACAAGGATAGTTAGAATTTATGGGCCCAGATGTGGTGTAATCAACTATTTGGAAGGCACAGATCATCCAAGATTGGATAAGGACTACACATAGACATCATACATCATATAAAGAATGATGATGGTGGTCTCTGGAGTTCAAGGAGGGAGACCATGTTTTCCTATAGGTTTCACTTTAACATATATTATTGAGATTTTTATGGGGAGACAATATATCTCTATGTAAAATTGTCCATATCTAGATACTTTGAAGAATTTGAGGGGTGTAGTACCACTTATCTTTACCACCACAGTTATATCGGGTGCATGACGTCTTCCACGTGTCGCAACTAAAAAGGTACATGCATGACCAGTCACACGTTATTGACTTGGGTGAGCTATACATCTAGGATGGAGATACCATTATTGAGTACCTTATAGAGATCAAGGATATCTAGAAGATGGTCCTTCATGGGTGTTTTATTCCTAGAGTGTGTATCTCGAGGTATCATGGGAATCATCAGTAGATCCCATGGGACTGGGAGACTTCGATGCATAATCAGTACCCACATCTCTTTTCAATGTTTTTTGTTTTGGATTTTTTTTACATAAAGACCCAATTTGAGGTGAATGTAGTGAATCATATTTTTCATATATTATTTTAGGATATTGTATGTAATATTATATAGATGGGGAAATAATGTATCATGTGATTTTGAGCCTTGATGTTCCTGGAATAAATGTTTTAAATATATTATATACATTAAATGAACACACACCTAGTTTTACTAAAAATGGAATAACATCTAAAAAGTGTCATAGAACCTAAATATGAGGTAATTATTAAGTTGATAGTTTTATTAACCCTATGTGACATTTAAACTTGGAATTCATTGGGTGTTCGCATTGAGAAGTTATCCACGACAGATGATTAAAATAAAATATATTATTAAATTTATTTATTTTAATTACATGAACTAATAAATTGATATATAGATATAATGTTATAGTGGATTATAATTGTTATCCATTAAACTTTTGAGGTCTATAGAACCAGTAATAATCCATTTTAAGAACATCCATTGGATACAAATTTCTAAATTGAAGATTAAAAACTAGTTTGTAGCTGACTCGAAGTATCTTGCTAACAATGACGAGACAACTTTGTTCTTTGTCAAATATTTATCTAAATAGTCCTAGGATATTATTTTATCTTAGATTTATCCCTATTTTATGATTTCTATGATGAGGTACAATCCATAATATAATGAATTGATTTGTGGATCTACGTATTCTTGGTATTGGTAAAATTTATCCGAGAATTGGGGAAATTGATTTTTGATTTTTTATTCATATCTTTATTAATTATTATAATGAAAATGAATCTAGTCCAACATGAGAATTGTCTGAGTTTAGTTTATCATATTTTTGAGTGTGATTTTCTTCCTCACATCTTCATTTATCATAGGGAAATCTCTTTTCCTGTGGTCTGATAAAGATCAGTAAATTTAATGTTACAATCTATTTCATAGTACATAAGTTTTATTTCATAGATCTGGGATCATTATGACATGAGGATTGTATGAAAATTGATGATATAGTTTTTTAGATGTATTTATGGATTCCCATTTTCATGTTCATCATTGTGTGATGAGGGATGATGTAAGAGGGAATTTTTTGAATAGATTCAAAGTACAAAATATAGTTTTCAATAATAGTAAGGCTCTATTGAAGGTATTCCATGGTTTCTAGCATAGGGAATGTTATGATTTATTTCCATAGGTGTATGAATGATAGTTAGAGATCTAGATAAATAATTATGGATAAATCCAATAGTACATGGTGTGTATTGCAGAGCTACACACCATGTGGGACCCTCACAATGGTGGTAAGGGTTTATAGATGTTGTTAAGTATCACACTGTGTGTGGCCCTTCAAAAGGAAATGTGACCCTTCCTGGTTGGATCAGTTTTTAAATAGGTTGGTATATATGCATAGGCATAACCATCTATACATGAAAATGACCAATCATACACAAACACAATCTAGAGTACATCTGATCCTACACTCTATGTACTCAGACAAATACATGTACATGGTCTTGAGTCAGGATACATGGGTAAGACCTGGTGATGAAGGGACTCACTGTGTTCTTCCAGTAGAAGTTGTGTTCTCAATCAAAGAAATCTTGAATCCCATTTCCTCTTTATCTTGTAAATGTTTTTTTGTGTGTTCTCTTTTATCCATTCCAAGAGGGTTCAATTAAATCATGTCATACACTTATGATAATGATCCATTTAGTACGAATTCTTGGATTAAGTAATTGGAATCCTTTTATGAGGATTAGAGTGAGATCCTGTATCACCATCTTTATCTAGGTGGAGTTATTTGTATCTTCATGACCAACACTACGTAAGAGGTGATCCTCTACAAAGTGGTTTTTTCTAGATTTAGTTATTTTTATACCCAATGGACTTTGTTGTGATCCTCATCCATGAATTGTATCTCTCCATACTTTTAGCACATCCTTTGTATGATGATACATATGTGAACAACCTCTCATATGGACATCATCAATGTAATTTAACTCATGGAGTTTTCTCTCCTAGATGAGTGATATGCATAAATTTAAAGAATGAGTCTTTGCCTAGAAATATGGTTGTGGCCTTACCTAAAGACACTGTGTATTTGTTGAGTATATAATTATATTCTTGTTATATGTGTTGTAGACATATACCCATGTAGAGATTAATTTTATTCTTGTTTTTATATTCTTAGTGTTTTTAGGGTGTCCTACTATGTATTGTTATACTCACCCCTATATAATATTTTCCTACATGTTTCATGCCTAATGATGAATAACCTTTTGACAGATTCCTATAGGCAGTAGGACCAGGACGTTCTAAGTGATCCAAATAGATAGTGGTGTATTTTTTAGTTATCTTGACAGTAGTCCCCATATTTACATTTCGGTTTTACATGATTTTAGACTCTTTATAGATGGTCTTGTATTTGGTTATGTTTTATATTCTATTACTTGTTGGTGTACTCTTGTAGTGTGATTTACATGTATTCATGTATGATTTATCAGTTGTTTTAAATTTCATCATTTTACTGGCTTCATGATGTTTTCTTGTGTACACTTACATTGGCTACGCCTCTCATGTTGGTGATATGCCTACTCAACTCTGGTCGCCTACCCCTGGCCTAATCGAAGTGGGAATGGGGAGTAATGGAATGGGCCCTATTGGGATGGGTCGATATAAATATGAATCATGATTCTAATATTAAAGAATCTCATCATTATATAAGAATCGATGAAAAATTAAAGGGTTATATAAGAGACAAATTATAACCCAAGAATTAAAAATAACTTAAATCTTCTTATGAATCGAGTTGAATTTTATTTGAAATCACAAGAAAGAACCAATAAGAGTGGGGTGAAAATTTCTATCCTGTATTTTAACCTCTTCATATAAGATAGAGATTTTTGGATCTCCTATTAATTTAAAAAAGATATTTTAGGTATTAATATATGTATTGGATACCATAGATCTATATAAGGATTTCTATGTCACCCGGATTAAAATTTCCTTGAGAATATTTACCAAATATATGAATTATCTTAATTTAATATTAGTATGAGACCCATTTTACAATTAATTTCAATTTTTTGTCCAAAAAAAATTACATTTTCGTAGGATTGGGTAAACTAATCTCTAGGCTCGAGATCAATAAAATAATTCTCCATTTAGGAATCATTAGGTATCCATCTGTTTGGGTGGTCTTTCAAATATTGATGACTAATTAATATAATTGATATGATGGTATAACGTGTATTTAAAAAAAATAAAGATGAGACAACAATTTTTGGGGAGAGAACATGAGAAAAGAAAAATACAATATGGTCATGATACATTGTAAAATGAATAAAATAAAAAATATAAAAATCCAAAATATGTTTTATTTTCTTGAAAAAATATGTGTGATTCTTTGGTAAAATTTTTGAAATTTTGAATAGTGTACTATTATTCTTCTAACATTATTATAATAATAAATTAATTCAAAATTAACTCAATTAATAAAAAAATTAAATTTTTTTATAATATTCATTGAAATAATTCAAAAAAATGATATTTCACATATTATTGGTAATGGTTGTCCCTCACACATTACATGTGACAAAACATTATAAAAAAATAATCATAATCATGGTTAAGTAACATTTTGTTAGAATTAAAATTTATAAGTACTAAAATAATTAAAAATAAATATAATTATATTACTAAACAGGACTAGTTATTTTTTTATGGGATGACACATGATATATTGATTATTAAGTAAATATTTGGTGATGTATTAAGTTTTTTTAATGAATAATGAAATAATAAAAAACTATTTAAATATGTAAAGTTGTTTTCAAAGGATAGAGAACCGTTAATAATTTGTTACAAATTGAATTTAAAAAAAATATGCTAGTGACTAGTGTTAAAGATGAAAACACCTTATGTATTAGAAGTCACAGAACCATTGTTACAAGAATTATGTGAATGATTATTGAATAATAAGTTATGTTTTACCTTGGTAAGTTGAAATTATAAAGATATATAATATATGAGATACATCAAACATGGATGAAAATATAAGTTACTCAGAAGATAATAAGAATTTATTAAAAAGTGATAAAGGAATTAATTTATTCGGATATGTGTGGTCACATAAGATATATATCTTCAGAAAGGATATTATTATTTTACCAAATTTCTTTATTATTGCAATATATTTAAAATTATTTTTTTCATGAAAATTAATTCATATTTTCTTTAAAAAAAATATAATTTCCATCACCTATATAACTTTATAAATTATTTATAAAAGAGAAATAATTTTTTTTTATTATATCATCTAACAACATAGAGTAACTGAAAGAATATAAAAAATATATGTTTAATTGGGAATAACTATGTTTTTTTAATATATTATTTTCTAAAAAAACTACATATAATTTGTATACACTAATATCATTATTCAACATATATATTTATCGGGTCCAATTCAGTTAAAAAATTTATGAATTTTTATAGAATAAAAAATCATCAATGATATATTTTATAATTTTAATAGTCCTTTATTTGAATTAAATAAAATTCCAAATTTTTTATATAATCTATCAAAAGGATGATGAGAAAATATAATTGGGGTATTTGACTTATTAAATTATGTATACATGATAAAAAAGATTATAAATAAATTATTAATTGTTATAACAAATAAATTATTAAAAATATCCACATTTTATGAGAAAAGAATAGTTTGGTTGATGGAAATTCGTAAAAAAATATTTATAATTAGGAAAATATGGTAATATATTTTATAATGTTGAAAATTATTATATATATATATTAATGATTCTCTTAGTATTGATGAATATGTATGGTATGAATGACATAAATTGATATGCTCATAGTTAAGGAAACACCTGCAAGGAAAAAATTGTATTTGTAATGAAAAAACACTAATTAAAATAGTATAAGCATTATGAAAATAATCTATGAAATAACATTCTCATAGATAGATCCAATATGTTTTAATAACTAAATTCATTAAATGTAATGAGTAAATTAAAAGAATGAATTATTTTTTCAAATAAAAAATTATTATACTTGAGATCACGTGTTATCATTGGTACCATGTTTTTATTCAAGAAAAAAATGAAAAGTGTTTAGGTTAAACAGATAAGGATAATGTGGTATATAAGGTTTATTTTTATGTTCATGGAATTTAATTTAAGAATAATTTTTCTCCTATTGAGAGAATTTATTTCAAAATAATGTTTTTTGTTACACCAAAACACAATTATGTGTAACAAATGGATATTAAATATATATTCCCAAATAGATAGATAAATGAGGAACCATTCACAGAATAACCAAATTGTCTTATCATTAATTTATATGTAATAACAGTATAAAATAATGATAAATAATTATATATGATAAAAAACACACCAAAATAATGGTATTATATATTGGTATACTATTTAAAAAGAATAAATTTCATGAAAGGAAATATATATAACATTATATATATGAAGTAAATGAAAATTGGTACTCTAATTATGTTTTTATTTTAATGGAATATTTTTTTTTTGGAAAAATTGAGAATACTTGTTGAAATATTTATAATAAATGAATAAAATTATTAAAATGTGAATGTATAGTGTTCTATGATTTCTTTTGGGAATAGAAATGATGAAAATGAATAAATATATTTTTTCTCACTAATAATAATACATGTAAATGTTAAAAAATGGTAACATGGAAGAACATGTAAAATAATCAGTGCCTCCTAATTGTGGTTTGATGTTGAGAAAGTATTGTGAAGCCAAAAACATGTAATCAAAATCATTTCAGAATTATGATTAGAAATGTGTTTTATTTTTTATAATCAACAATAAATATTATATATATTATTACACCATGTGAAAGATTGTAGATTAATCCAATGAAATCACACATGAAGGAAGTTAATATAATTCTAATAAATGTTTGTGAATCTAGGAATTATGGTTTATTCTATGTAAATATTTCACATATTTATTTGTCTACACTACCACTTATTAGGTCACAAATGTTGATAATAGAAAGTATACTTCTAGGAAAACATTATTTTTGACAATAAATTGTGTCAGTTTGAATTTTCAAATGTAAAAAATTTGTCACATCATGTAATATATAGGTAGAAAATGTGGATATTATATAATATTTTACACAAACTATGTGGGTAAATGATCAACATGATGTTTTGAAATAACTTTTGAAACACCCTTCAAGAATTAGATCTGAAAAAAAATTCTTGTTAAGTTATCAATGAATCAAATTCAATAATATATATCAATAAATTTTGATTTCAATAATCATTTTAAAAAATAAAATATTGGAGATAGATTTATAAATCCTTAAATATATTCAATCTCTTGATAAATTTTTTGATATATTAAAAACTATCTTCCAAAACTATTTGTATGAATTAATGATACAGAAGAATACTCAACATTCCATCATGGAATTCATCATAAATATATTTTCTAATTCCCACTAAATTATTATTCATTATGTTGTCAATGTGAGAGAAAAAAATATATATCTTATAGCATTAAATGGATAAATTTACATGGGACATTAATTTTTGATATCATAAACTGTTGAAATTATAAAATATAATTTTGATTTATATAGATATTAAGTTGTGAAAAAATAAAAAATATAGAGTTTTAGATATTTTAAAAGACTCCATAGACCACAATATTATGGTTATTGATGGATGGAGACTCCACCTTCAAGACCATTTTTATTACCAAGGGAAAAATATTCATAAAAAAATATTACACAATAGAACTTGGTGATTTTTATTTATCTATAAAAAATTGAATAAAAGGAGTAATGTTATATAAAACAATTTTATTTTAATTTAAGGGGTATAATTTAATTGAATTTTTTAAAATTGATCTGTCACACTGAAATTAAATCTAAAGGGGTGATAAAAGACCCATGAAACTGCATAAACTGTAGTTTTTGTCAATAGTATTTCTAGGAGGAAAATTAGTTACCCAATGGAAGAAAAAATATATATATATATATATGTATTATCAATGAAATATGATTTTTATAAATTTTTTGATGTTTTTATAAAATATATTGTTTTTATGAAATATAAAATTCTAAAAACATATACTATAGTGTAAAAAATACTTTATTAATTACACCAGAATCGTGTTTATGTTGATATTTTTAGTTCCAAAAATAAAACACATATTTTATGGTTAGTATTTGATATTTAATTTCAGTATAATTATAGTAGTGTACAAAACATATATTAGGTATTTGGTAATATTTAATGGAATCATATACCATATTCCCTGAAAAAATATATATATCAAAATAAAAATTATACCCAAGAAAGAAACATATATAATTGGGAAAAAAATATATAATATATATTGTGTAAAACAAATTAGATATTTCACAGAGCATTAAACCCATGTAGTAAAAAATCAATTTTTTATATAAATAATTTTTAAGGAAAATTCATTTTGAATGAAAAAATAAGAAACATATAACACTGTATAAATCATATTGTAATTGAATAGGATTAACAAAAAATTATTGGTTTGAAAAAACATTGATATTTGAGGAATATAAAATTTTCATATATTTTAGGTATAACATACTTAAGAAACCAGGAAAATCATGTTCCAAAATGAGTATAATTCCCCACAAAACATATCCATGATAAGAAAATTCAATATATTACATTTTTGCAACCATTAAATATTCTAAGGGAGCCTCTAAAATTAAATTTTTCATTGAGAATTATGAAATGAAAATTCATATATCAGATGTGGAATATGATTAATTATTTCTTTAAGATGATGGATTTCTATTTAGATTCATGACACATATATATCCATTTGAATATACTTTTAAAATCTAAAAATTGAACATGTTTTTATTATAATTTCTAAAAAAATCTCTAATAAAGGATGTCCAACAACAATTACATTATATTTATTAATATATAATTTATCTATGACATTTCAATTGGGTTATTATATTATAAATTAATTATTGAATAAACTTCATCTTCCCAATTTGAGTATAGAAGAATATGTAAGAAAACTCAGAAATATATTCAGGTGTAGACTAGAATTGATTGTTTTACTAGAATAAAAGAATTATTTTGATCGATATAAAATATTTTAATATTTTTTTACTTGTTAACATTAATAAAATTAATAGTTTCAATGAACATATATTTGATAAGGGAGTTTTTTACAATATTAAATCCATTTGTTACAAAAATATATGATTTCTACCCTAGGAATGAGTATTAAACTACATGATTTTTTCCTATATGTTAATTCTTAATGTTGGACTAAATAAGATCTAATTTTAGGAGATGAATATTGATTAAAATAAAATAAAATAATATTTTCATGTAATTCTCATTTATGATAGGGTTAATAATCCAAATATTTTTTATGATGCAACTAAACAGAATAAATATAAAATTTAAAAAGGATAATTTGTAAAATGATTTATAGATGTTAATTAACTAATTTATAGATCATTGATATAAAATAAAAGTGGGCATTAATAATTATAAAATTTATTAATAATCGTTGATATAATCAAGGGAAAATTATGAATCCTTAATTTTCTATGATAAGATAGGTTTATATATGTTTTTTCATATCACATAGTAGTAATTTCCAAGAGTTTATATATCTAAAAATATAGAAAATTAATTAGAAGATATATCAAGCATCACTATTAATTTTATTCAATTTTTATGTTTTATTCTTTCTATAAATATGATGGATTCATGTAAACTAGTGGGAATACATGGCCTATATTTAATAAAGAAACCTTCTTCATAAATCATGTAATTTATTTTATAATTGTAATAAATTCTCAGTAACATAGATGTACCATTAATAAATAGTATGTAACACCAAAATTGACATTGATCAGTCAAAAATATTTAGTTCAACTAAATTATTCTATATTTATATAAATACATGTGGGGGAGTGATTAAAAAATAATTTTTGACTTTTTTATCTAAATAATAAATAGATCATAATTAAAGAGATTATAAAAAGTAGTCATCATTGAATTAAACCTTAATCATTTTTCATTCATCATTTTCTTGGGAGGTTCACATACATTAACCAAATACTCACTCATCGATGCTTGAATCCCAAATATTAGTGTTTGATTTATACAATAATATCTATTTATTATGTTCGCAAGTGAAATATTATCACTAAAATTACAATAAAACATCATGAATCACATTTCAGGACATTAATAAGAGTATCATTTTCAAAACTAAATGTAAATATTCTCCAAAATAGCATTTATTTTCATTGTAATGACTCTCCATCCATTGCTGGAATCTATGTAAAGAATCATTTTAGGGTTACAATGGTTAGTTTTGGGAAACTCCCTCTTAGTATTCCTATTATTTTAATGATACCCACCTAACAAGATATTATGAAAATCACTTTATCACATGGTCATATCATATAGAATCACTATAACAATAGACGATCATTAAAAAATATAGCTAGTGGAACTCGTATAAAGTTTCTAATTTTTTATGACCATGAATATTTTATAATTTTATTCTAATCAAGGAGATATTTAAATGAAATTGTGATATTTTTATATTAATAATTTGAAGTAGATTTTATTAAAAGTTGCTTTTATATATTCAAGTATAAGTAACTTTTAACTTGATCATATATTCTTTAACATGGTGGATTTTATTTATGTTCCCATTATTCAGGTTTTCCATATCAAGTGAAGAGTGTTTGAAGGATCACCATTTGATTTTTAAAATGGTTATTTAACATTGGTGTATTGTTTGAAGTTGAATTTTTATGAACATGAAGTTTTATAAAAAACATTGGTGGGTTTAAAATATCATTTCATGATTGGTATCTTTGAAAAATTACTTGTGATAAGTCTGAAAGAATCCACCCTATATGAGGTTATGTTATTAGAGGTAATTTGTATACTTCATAGATTCCATGAGGATGTAAGCCACATCATGGTTTAATATATTACATATTGTTTATGAATTAAATTATCATGGTTTTGTGACACACTAAAGGAAAACATGGAGCTTCAATGGTTTCAATTTCAATATAGAAAGTTGGAATGATTACCATTTCATGGTTATTTATTTGGGTTGTTGTTTTTCTATGAAGACAAATGATTTTTTATCTATAACCACTTGTACTCATCGGTAGCATAGATTCCTCATCCTAGTATGGTCATTCGGCCTTGGAAAACTAGTTACCACCAGTTTCCCTGTAGACATGTATTCCTCAACGTGTGGCCCACCTACATGTTCAAACAAGTGATCAGACTAATGATTGTCCCAACATGACAACACCTGTTCTTTTTGAGTGATTTTTCCTCACCCACATAGACCCCCGGAAGCATCCTAGTAGGTCACTCATCCTAACCACTAATCGAGGAGAATAATAATTAACTATTGAGTTATAATCATGTTGGATCATAAAATGAATGGAGAACCTTTTTAACATGGGTAGTAATTTTTTTTTCATTTATACCTTTAGCATTATGAGGATTTACATTGACCCCCCCCCCCCCACTTTAGTGCATATGTTTTTAATTTTTGACCCTAAATTTTAACTCAAATAGCTTCACTGCACTTTCTACGAGGTTCCTGATATGATGCCAATGTATTAACTGGGCCACGCTGACAGTACAGACACTCGAGCTGAACATGCTTTCTACATCTTGGCCCACCATGCACTACCATATTACCATCAGAAATGTGGTCCCCAAAAGAGGGAATAACCTTG
The DNA here is from genome assembly GCA_963277665.1 of Viscum album. Taxonomy (NCBI): domain Eukaryota; kingdom Viridiplantae; phylum Streptophyta; class Magnoliopsida; order Santalales; family Viscaceae; genus Viscum; species Viscum album. The sequence goes on from OY728129.1 coordinate 83,180,788, forward strand.
TTCCTAGAAAGGTCATCAGACCAATGAGTGTCCTAACTGGCCAATACATGTTCTTTTATTTTATTTTAACCTCACTTACACACACCCTGTGAAACTTCCTCAGAAGTCACCCATCCAAAGCACTACCCTAGGAAAATCACAATTGATAGTGGAGTTTAAATTAAGTATTACCCTGAAAAAAAGGTGGAACATGTTTAAATTTGTTGTAATATTTAGTATTTTAAGTCTATTTTTTTTGGGTGTTACAGCCCCCAGTGAAAAAAGACCTCATTATAGACCCTGCATGTTGACCTAATAATTTCCACCACACTTCTTTATAATTTCCTGCTCTAATACCAATATATCAAATGGGACACACTAATATTACAAACACCCTTCCTTCACATGGCCATCTGGTGCTCGCCTTTAGGGAACCACCAGTTTCCCCACATACACATAATCCCCTACCTAGGTCCTACTCATGTCCATTAATGGTTCATTAGATTAATGAATGTCCACATAGTCCAACATATGTTCATTTATATTTTATTTTCCTCACTTAAAAACACTCTAGGAAATATCACAGAAGGATGCTCATCCTAAATAGTACTACAACCACATTACAATCACGCTTATACGTGGACTTCCAAACGAGTACAATCCATAAAAAATGGTGAACCTTGTTGAAATTGGTAGTAACTTTTAGCCTTTTAACTATTTAAATTTATTGTTTGTTATAAAAATAAAGGATTATAAGTAATCATTTTTATTGTGGATAAGTAAATAAAAATTATTAAGGTATAATTTTCATGCTTTTGATTATCAAATGACTAAATTTTGTTCAAATCATGTATGGTTATTCAAAAAATATTCTATGGTTTATAGTACTATAACATGGTTTATCATAAAATATAGATTTAGAATTCTTGAAAAGAAACATCATAAGATATATCTTGATGGGTTCCACATTTTATTACTCTTCTCAAAACCCAATTACTATAAACAATATCTAACGTGATAAAATGTAATGAATTTATTTAATTGTAACAACCATGACACCAATAACCTGAATATTTTGTTTACCTTATTATATTGGCATATGATATAAGATATAACATTCCATAGGAGTGAGTTTTTTAGTAATATGAAGATATTAAATTCACATATGATTCTTAAATTACATTAAAAATAATTACATACAACATAAATTCTTGTTATAAAATTTTTATTTATTCTATTATATCCATATAATAATTATATTATCACTTATAGGCTACCCTTGGGATAAGAAAAAATATATAAATGCGGGGGATTATATGATTAGTAAGGGAAATATTGTATTGGAATCTGTTATATATTAATTATGTAAACAATAATATGGTTGAGATAAAAAATAATCAAATGTGTTTTAAAAGTGATACCATGAAGGATAAATATATCCATGGATAACATATCATCATAAATAATTACATGGATAGAAATAACTTGTAGAATAATGATATAATTCATAATTTTAGACATCATTATCTTATAATCAGTGACTCATTTCAATACCTCATATATAAATATGTAAGGAATACACTAAATACCCAAGCAAGTTTCTCTCATGAGATCTACCAATGCATCGATATGATATCAAATATCATGAAGCATATTTAAATTACTAATTCCAATTAATTTATCATATGAATTTAGTGAATAAGAAACACAATACTCACTCAACATGCGTTATTGATAAACAGTCCTATTTAAAAACTCAGATATATATTTTCAATAAATTCCCCATTAAATAAATAAAACAATGTGATCATAATCCATAAAGAGAAATAATATGGATGATATCATTGGATCATAGGCCCAGTGAATCTATAGAATCATTAAAGGCTGTTTACATAGATGAAATACATATTTATATAGGAATTAAAAGCTATTTTTGAGAACAAGAGTATAGCAAAACCTCTTTTCTTAAATTACTTTTACATAATATTATAGAAAAAACATTAAATAATTACACATAGAGAATCCAAAGGTTTACGGTCTTGGGAGGACAAGAAAAATACATAAATTTTACGACATAAACACAAACATGTAATTCATTCCTTCATCCCTAACTTATTATTGACCGTTGATTTCTCCTCAGTACACGTAATCACCAGAGGATATACATAAAAAAGGGGTGATCTAAAAACCATGTAATATGATAGATAAGTACATGGGAGAATATAAAAAATGGTAAGCATAATCATTATCATTACATACTCATAGGATAATAATCCTAAAAATAAGCATTAAGAGATGACTTGGAATGTGGTAATGCATAAAAAAATGAAACCCCATGTCTTAGTGGACAACTACCACACATATTTGTGAATAAATATAACATCAATTTCATTAATATTTCTCTTTAATAATAAATTCCTTCACATTACCCAATGAATTAGAGCATTATATAATTCTGGGTGCACCCATCACAACATAACATTTTAATTGTGCTATATAATTTTGGGTGCACCCATCACATTATATCATTTACATTATCATGCATGCCACATGGAACAAATAACAATACTGAACATAAGAACCCCATGGAAATTAAGGGTTCTCAAATCATAAATCAAAAATTCATAAACAATGGGTTTCCAAATAAAAGCGGGACTAACCTAATTGACATAAGCACCATCAATCTTGAATTGGAAGTAAGAGATATGTTTTTAAATATTAATTATTTTTAAAACCATTGTGTTAAACATAAATTCTAGTAGAAAACTTATATTTCCTAGAAAATGTAATATAACGATGAAGAAATTATTTTTAAGTAATAACCATGCTGAAAATGGAGTGAAAGTGGGAAAACCTAAATAAAAAATGTTGGGTTTGAGAATTCTCCATACTTTGTATAAAAAAATTTTCTTCACCTTAATATCCTATATAAATACATTATATTCATTCATTAACAATTAAATAACCTTTTATACATGTATATGGTTCCTTATCGTTTCATTAGGTTCTTTCATGGGACTTTGGATGAGTTATCGAGTTTAAATTCATTTTTTCAAGAGCTTTGTTTTCTTAGTTTTCGTGTAGATAATGGATAAATATCCATAATTACTATTATATAATATTAATGATCTTCAATGATTTTAAATGTTATTATATTGAAAATTTTTATATACCATGTTGATGAATCATCAGTTAATATTTATTGATGATCATTTTAGGTTAATATGGGTGGTTTTTTATCACAAAAAACATGTTTTGTTTTATCATTATGAATTTTGTATAAATGTTGTTTCTCAAACAAATAAGGGGTTAAAACATACATATTAAAATAATTCTTCAACCATTTAATGGTTTAATTGATATCCTTGAAGAAATTTAAGTAAAATGAAGGTGCATCATCCATAATGATGGTAAATTAACACATCATGGGCAATGATTTTATTTTTAATGAATAAAAGGGAGATATGGAAGAGATTAAGGAATAATATTACAATAACATGATATAATGCCATTATATCAATCATAATAAAGTTATCATGACCTTTGGATAAGATAACTTGCAGATAAGAGAAGAAGTCAAAAGAAATTTGAAAGGGAGATGAATTACCACTTGAATCCTCCTCTTGATATCTTTATTAAGGAACCTAGGATTTTTATTTTTATGAGACCATGATCTCATGGACGTGGGGGAGGGTAATGGAATAATTTAGGAAAAAATTTATGCATTCCATGAAACTTTAGAGGTGTGAGGAAATGAGGATGTGAGGGGTGGTATTTATAGTGGATGGGAGAGGGGTTTTACAAATATTTTACTCAATAGTTAACTAATTTCCCAAAATTTTAGAAAAACTGATGATTACATCACTCAATATAGTGAAGAGGGAATTTGAGTTTGTACCAACGTCCATTCACATCATCCATGAATCAAGCATGATGCAGAAATTCATTTATTTAGAATATTTTTCAAATTATCAAGCATCACTATTTATAAAAAAATTTGTATTTTATAAAAATATTAAAATTCACCCCATAAATTATTAAATGTGTAGAAATAAAAAATTAAACTCATTTTATTATAATTATTTTTTAATGGTGAGTAATTTAATTTCTAAATAGAATCAAAATTTACTTGAAAAATACCAATTTTAAAATTAAAACATCTTTTCATACACTTTAAAAAATTATAAAAGGTCTCAAAAAATTATCATATAATCAGAAGAAATCAAAATACTTGTTTATGAATACATTTTATGAAAATAAATTTTCTTTCGAATTACTAAATTAATCATTAAATAATCAGTACTTACAAAAAATACCTACACTATTATATAATAATATCATATTGTTACTTATAGGATGGATGAATTTTATTTATACTATCATTGGTGAGATTCCTATTCATATGCCCAATTTACTATTCATAAGGGTAACATTAATATTCATAATTGTATGTTACTATTAACCAGAAGTTATGTTTTTCTATCGGACTCCAAACATCTTACTTATCATAATCGTGTATGTCTGATTTTGAAAATTAAAATCCTAGAAGTGGAAATATTATGTGTAAAGGATACATAGAGTTTAGTAATTCATTTATGCATGATGTGGGATTATGTTTCATAATGTTATTTTATGTTACTATAATATATGAAATAATTATAAGAAGGGAATTACATTGACAAAACTTTGGGTTATTACATTCTTCCACCCTTTTGAAATTTTACCCTCGAAATTTCGGTTTCATATTAAAAGGTGTGGGTACTTCCCCTTCAATGCATCCTATAGTTCTCAAATTGCATCTTCATACTTATGGTTCCTCCTCAAGACTTTGAAAATGTGGGTTTTCATATTGTATAGAACCTTATATATCATGTCAAAAATCGTCATTGGTTAATCCTGATAAAGGATATCATCTACCTGCTATATGACCTCTAAGTTCAGTACATGTGAGGGATTTGGTATGCACTTCCTCAATAGTGATATGTGAAATGAATCATTAACATGATCCACATTTGGTAGAATTTAATGCCGATAGGACATGGATCCAATACACTCCAGGTTATCAAATGGTCCATTGTACCTTGGGCTCAAATTCCCTTTCTTCCCAAACCACATGACTCTCTTCCCTGGTGATATTTGAAGGAAGAATTTAACTCTAACATAAAACTACATGTCCCTTCAATGGTTGTCAACATAACTCTTCTACCGACAATGAGCTGCTTTAATATGATGTTGGTAGCTTGATCATTCTCAATCATCACTTATACAATATCTGGTCTAAGTAGCTTTCTTTCACTAAATTCATCCTAATATGTTGTAGTTATACATCTCCTTCCATACAAAGCACCGTATAAATCCACTTGAATACTCGATTAGAAGCTATTGTTGAGTATGAACTCAAACAATGAGAGATATTAATCCCATACACCCTTGATTTCTTGTGAGTCGGCACTTAGAATATCTTCATGTTTCTGAATAGTCCGTTCAGATTGCCATCAGTTTGGGGGTGATAGGTCATGATGAAATTCAATTAATTACTCAAGGCATGTTGAAGACTACTCCATAATTTTGATGTGAACCTAGAATCATGATCAGAGACAATCGAGAGTGGAACCCCATGTTATCTCACCACTTCCTTCACATATATCAGGGAATGTTATTCTAGTGAGAGATCATCCTGAATAGTGATAATGCCGAAATTATTTCTGAGTTGGTCCACCATAACCCATATCACATTATTTCCTTCAGATATCTTCAGGATACCCATGTCAATGCTCATAGTGACATGTTCCCATTTCCACAGGGGTATAGCCAATGATTGCATCATCCATTTGGACTTTTTCACTCTACTTTAACTTAATAACATATCATGAAACTTTAGATATATTCAACAAAACCCTTCTTCATGTTCTCCTACCAGAAGTGTTCTCAGAGATTGCGGTACATCATTGTACTACCAGTATGGATAAGGAATATTGAGCTATGTTAATTTTCTAATATCTCTTTCTTTATCCTAGGTGATGAAGGAACATAACCCCTTATTACAAACCAAATCACAACATCATCATCAATATAAAATAGTTGAAGAATCCCTTCCTTTACTACATTCACCTTCTTTTGCAACTCGGGATAATCATGTTGTGACTCTTTAATATTCTCCTAGATAGATGGTTGATAAATCAATTGGGGATGTTATGATGTATTCTGTATCGTTATGATTTCCAAATTCATCCTTCTCATATAAATGAAGATAGGGTATTTCTCAATCCCCAACATGGATAGTGTAATAGGTTATTCTCTACTAAGATAACCAACTACCATATTCGCCTTTCAAATATGATAGTGAATAGAGAAATCGTAGTATCTGATTATCTCTAACCATCTATTTTGACACATACTAAGCTCATTTTTTGTGAATATATAATTTATTATCATCTGATCAGTATATATTTGAAACTTCTCACCATATAAGTAGTTCCACCAGATTTTCAAGGAAAAAATCATAGCTAATAGATCCATATCATGAATCTGGTAGTTCTGTTTATGGATTTTCAAATGTTTTTAGGAGTAGGGTATCAAATTATCATTTTTCATGAGTTCACAACCCCATACTTTCTTGGAATCATCACAATATATCACAAAACATACTCCACTTTTTACTTATGTGAGTACTGGTGCAGTGATCAACATTATCATTAACTCCTTTATGCTTTCCTCACATTCTTACGCCCATACATAATTTAACCCTTTCCTAGTTAAATTTGTTAACTGGTTTGAAAATCATGATAAATTTCTCAAAAAATATCGGTAGTACCTAGCTAATCCAAGAAAACTACAAATTTCTATAACATTAGTGGTTCTGGTCCATTTTTTAATTTCAATGGATTTTGAAGGGTCCATAGAAACTCCCACACTTATGATCAAAGGTCCCACAAAACATGATGTGCTTTATAAATAAAAAGTCACACTTTTTTAACATGGTTTACAACTTATCATTTCTCATTATTTCCAACACAATACTTAAATTCTCTTCATGTTCCTCATTTCTCTGACCGTAGATGATAATGTCATCAATAACCACTACCATGAATTTATTGTGGTAATCTCTAACGACTATATTCATTAAATCCATGATGATTGTAGGGGAATTAGTATGTTAGAAGGTCATCACTAGAAACTCATAGTGACAATTCCATGTATAGAAGTAAGTATTCTAAATGTCATCCTTGTTCATCTTTAGCTGATAACATCCAGAACAAAGATTCACCTTTGAGACGAATTGAGCTCCTCGTTGCTGATTGAACAAATCATCAATCCTCTGAAGAGGATTCTTGTTATTTATGGGGATCTAGATGATTTCTCAATAATAAATACACATCCACATTTTTCTATCCATATTATTGACAAGGAGAACTAGTGTACCCTAAGGTGATTCACTAGGGTGTTTGATCCCTTTTTCCATGTTCTCTTTCAACTTCATCTTTAACTCCTCCAATTTGATAAGATCCATGTTATTGTGAAACATTGAGATATGAGCAATTTATGGTATGAGTTATTTTGAGAACACTACCTCATGATCTAGTGTGAGTCTAGATAACTCCTCAAGAAATACATAACTATATTCTATTATGATGGAAATTTCCACTAGGTTGACACTTTCTCATGACTCATCCATTTGAGTGATGTATGGTTCATCATTGGGAAACAACTCCCACTCCATTAAAAGATTTTATAAAGGAGATTCATGAACATCCTTGAATTTGTATAGGATAATGGGATGGTTTGTAATATGAAAATATATTTCCTTTTCCTGATATTTGATATGTGCTATATATAATTATATCCAATCCATTACTATTATAGCATTGAATTTCACCAATGGAAGTAGCACAAGATTCACTAGAAGAATCTTCCCACATACTCCAATAAGGGAAGAGTCAAACACTTTGGTTGAAATTATTGAACCAATATTTGTTATTATAAAAATCTATACGTCAAGGTTTCAGGGCATAGATTGTATAGTTCTACCAAACATGCATGATATAAAGGAATGCGTAGAACCAAAATCAAATAATGCATTTTTTATTCCTGAGTGAATAGGATTTGTACCTTGTACGAATTCATTTTCCAACTCTTCATCCATGATGGTGAAGTAATATAATCCATCCGTTTCTTTTTTGGCTTTGGTACTTGCTTATGTTGATTACCCTCAAGGACTAGAGGTTTAGTGCACTATCTTGCATAGAGCCTTTACACCGTACTATTGAAGAATTGGACCATGGGTGGTGCTCTTCTTTCCTCTAACACATTCTCATTCCTTATCATGCATTTTTGAAACTCTTGAGCTTATTTTCCTTCTCTCCCACTCTTATATAATTTCCCTTTCCCTTTGAGGAAATTCCCATGATGCTTCTTCCCGCATTTTTGAAATGTGGGTGGCTGAGTTTTCTTACCACATATCTCTTTAGATCCTCTAGCATGAGACTCCATATTTATTTTCTTATCACCATATCAATGGGACAATTATCCAAACTTCATCTCCACATTGAGAACACATAGAACGACTTCTTCATAACTCCCAATGTCTTTAATTTCAAGATCCTTTTGAAGATGTGGTTCTAAACCACTAAAGAATCTATCAATTTTTCTCTCATAATTGATAAACAATCTCAAATAATACCATGATGTCCTTGTTCAATTCACTTCATAGGCTATGATAGATTCTCTATCATTTTGGTTTAACTATATTAATTCTCTCCCTATCTTCGTAAAAAGAGTTTGAGGGAAATTATTTTTAAGAAACATTCACATGAACACTTCCCACTCAATCTCTTTAATTCCTTCCCTCGGCATGGTTTTCTTAATCAAATCCCACCATTGGTCGACCTCTCTATTGAGGAGATAAATGGGTAGATTCGCCATATTCATCTATGAATAGTAAATAACAAAAAGAATATTTCCATTGAGTTGACCCATTATTCTTCAACAATTCGATCAGAATATCCCCTAAACGTCAATGGTCATTGCCGCATAATACACTCAACATCCAGTTTCTCCCACATAGGTGAAAGAAAAATGTTCCACATTATTCAAGTTTTTATTCATAACCTAAGACAACTTGGTAACAATTTCCATGATATTTTGAACTCCACCTTTCAAATCAATGGGGATTTCATTAGTGTAATAATATTGTTTTCCCTCACATTGCTAGTTGTCCTGGTTTCTCTTAGTTCCCACCATTTTCTAAAATAGAAAAGATTATAAGAAAACAGAAGTCACCAAGTCATGAATAAATAAGTAATTCCTTTCTATAATTAACACTAAAAGAATATCTTATGGTATCCATATATATAGCAATGCTTATTTTTTTTTCTTACATATACTTAGTCCCACACGAGGTATTTACACTTAGGTTCTCTAATCCTAATTCCCAAATTAACTAATCCATCCTCTGATACAAACTATAATGACCCAACTCGTCATATATTACGTTTACATCATTTTAATGATGAAAAACATAAAATATTTACATAAATGGGATCAAAATGTTTATCCTTTTCATCAAACTAGGACTATACAAAACTTTTACAGCATAAACATAAACATTTATTTAATTCCTTCTTCTCTAGCTTCTTATTATCCCTTGAGTTCCCCTTAGTATACTTTATCACCTAAGGATATACCTCAAGACATGGTGATCTAAAATCCCAATTATAGGATAGATGAGAACATGATAAAGAATAACATGGGTTAAGCATAATCATTATCATAACATAAGAATGAGATCATAATCATGCGAGGTATCATTAAGAGAATATATGGAATGTGAAAATGCAGAAAAAATGAACCATTGGGTCTTTGTGGTCAACTAACATACATATTTGGGAAAATTGATAGCATCATAATCACACATATTTCACAATAATCATGAAATTTATCATATTATCCAATGAATTGGAGCGCTATATAATTTTGGTCACACTCATCACATCATACCATATTCATTGCGTTATATAATTCCGGGTGCACCCGTCACATCATAACATCTAAATTATCATGAATTACACATGAAACTTAAATTAATATTGAACATAAAACAACACACATAAAATAATGGGTCTCACTTCATAAATAATAAATTCATAAATATTGGTTTCCCAAATGAATGAGGGAATAACATACTTGATACAATAGCCATCAACCTTGAGTGGGATGTAAAAGGTCTATTTTTGAAAGAAGACATCGTTTAGAAAACATTCTGTTTGACATAAACTCTAGTGGAAAACATGAATATCCCAAAAAAGGTAATATAATGTATATGAAATTATTTTCAGGGAATAAGAATATTTAAAATGGAGCGAAATGGGGATACCCCGAAGAATGAATGTTGGGTTTGAGAAATCCCTTTACCCTGTATTCAAATGATTTCTTCACATTAATGTCTTGTATAATGACATTAGATTCATTAATTAATAATTATAGAAACATTGACACATCAATATGGTTCATTATGGTTTCATTAAGTTTTTTATGGGCCCTTGTATGAGTTATAGAGGTTAAATTCATTTTTCAGGAGTGTTCTTTTTCATAGTTTTCAAGAACAGTTCACTTGTACAGAATAATGGAAGTCCAAGTAGAACATGGATAAACATCCATAATTTATATTACATCTTATTAATGATATTACATGAGTTAATTTGGGCAGTTTTTTGATCACAACAAACATTTTTTTATCATTTATTACTATGTATAAAAGGTGTTTCTAGAATGTAAAAGGGATTAATACATACATATTAAAGTATTTTCCAGCAATTAAATGGTTATATTTATAACCGTGAATTCATTGAAGGAAAATAAAGTTTTATCACCCACAATGATGGTAAATTAACACATCACATGAAATGATTTAATTTTAAAAAGAGAGAGAGAGAGTGAAGAGTTTAATTAATAATATTCCATTAACAAGATTAAATACCATTATATAAATAATACAAGAGTTATCATGACATTTGAATAAGATACTTTGAGGATAAGAGAAGAAAATAAATGAAATATAAAAGGAAATTAAATGAAAATAGAGAGTGGAATTACCTCATGTATCCTCCTCTTGAGATCCTCATTACTGACCATAGGTATAGAATTTGAATGTGACCAAGATCTCCTGATCATTGGGTAGGGTCTATGGAAGAGTTTCGGGTTGAATTTAAACAAGGCTTGAAACTTGCGAGGTGTGAGGAAATGAGGTTGTGAGGGGTGGTATTTATAGTGGAGGGGAGAGATGTTTTCTCAATATATAATTCATTAGTTAATGATTTTCCCTCAAGACAGTATATAGTAATGATTATGTGATGAAATAATGTAAATTGATCATTTTTGTTCGAACCAATTGCCATCTACATCAGCCATTACTCATGAATGATTCCAAAATTCACTTATTTATCACAATTTTAAAATTATCGAATATCACTATTCACTTACAAATAATCTATTTCAGAAAAATATCAAAAATTCACCCTTACCATTTCTCAATGTCTAGAATTTAAAACATTAAATCCATTTTATTATAATAATTTTATAAATATGTGTAATATAATTTTTAATAAAATTATAAATTTAAATGATAAATAAAAAACAAAAAATTAAAAATGAATTCCTAAAACATTGAAATATTAATTAATGTCTCATGAAGTTATCATATAATAATAAGAAAACAAATTACATGTTTTTTAAACACATTTTATGAAAATAAATTTTTTATACTATTAAATTAATAATTAAATATTAACAACTTATAAAAAATACCAATACTATAATACAATTATATCATATTGTCACTTGTAGGATGGATAAATATCAATTATATTATCATTGGTAAGGTTCCCATTCAAATGAATGATTTACTATTCAGACGGGTCATATTAATATTGATAATGGTAAAATTAATATTCATAAGGGTATGTTGTTATTCCCTAAAAATTATTTTTATCCAATCAGACTCCAAACATCTTACGGATCACAACCTTGAATGTCAGATTTTCAAAATTCAAATCACAGAAGTGGAAAAATTATATTTAAAGGTCACATAGAATTTAGTAATTCATTTAAGCAACATGTGTCAATTTTTTTCCTAATTTTATTTTATGTTACTATATTATATGACATAATTATAAGAAGGGAATTCCATTTAAAAACCTTTGGTTTGTTATAATGAACACATATCCGTTTAGTTTGAAAACATTCAAAAAGTAAACTCTCACATAATAATGGTAATAGGATATCGCTTAAAAATAATGATAATTGAATAGGAATATTGATAATTAATAATGGTCATAACAGTGAGAAAAGGTAGTCCTATTATACACATTAAAGAACATTCTTTTCCGATATTCATAAAATATCAAAAATGAATTTTGTGGAAAGAATAAAAAAATAGTATTTTAAAACATTGAATAGAAATTAAAATTAATCTAAAATTTAATTTAATAAACCATTTATGTTATTGAAAAAAAAATATTTGAAGAAAAAAATATGGATACGGAAGATAAATAATTCCAACCAAAATGGAGAATTAAGGTTATCTTTTGGAATGAACATTCTTTCATTGGTTTTGAGTACGAAAAAATGGTAAAATGGAAACAATAATTTGTAAAAAAATAACTAGGTAAAGTATAAGAAAATATATGATTTTTTGGAGAGAAGGAGAATATAATTTCCAAATTGTATCATTAAATGTAGACAGTCCAAAATAAAATGAGATTGTAGAATAACTCTTTACCTTGGCTTTCAGCATGGTTAGATGCCTTCCACCCACCTAAATAACAAATTTATATTTATTATTCATCAATATTATATCTATATTTATTTATGAATTTTTTGATATCATTTATTAATAACATATTTTTACCCATTTAATCATTTGTTTTTAAATCCAGTTATTTAGGTGTTAACTATTTTATTTCTTATCAATGTCTTGGTTTGGAAGTTTCAGTAATTGTACCATGATCATGGTTTCAACAAATAAATAAATTTAATAATGTAATATATATCATTTTTATGCATAAAATTCTATTTTATAACCATACATGTAATAATTTTAGGTTAAATGAATTACATTACTTCATGGAGGTTATAGTTTGCACGTACACACGAGTGATTTTTCTACATTCTAATGGATGGGGGGGCAATTAAATAAAATTTTAACTTGATGGAAATATAATTACATTATAAAAATAATATATACTCATTAAATTCATATATAACCCCATCCATGGGAGGTAGTGATGAAAAATGAAATACATCACATCACAGAGGTGGTCGCCCACATATACACATGAGAGATGTTCCCATTTTTTATTAGATGGAATGAAGATATAAAATGGTTATAACAGTAACATAAAAAATTAGAATTGTAAATATACAGATAGAATTATTTTAATATGTTTATATATTATATGGATGAGGTTTATGATGAATTAAAATGTGAAAATTTTGGCAAGAATATTGACCTCTTCCTAGGAAAATAAATATTGAAAAAACACAGGATGGATGGATATTTTCTGAAGATAAGAACCTATAGGTATTGGATAAGGATTAAAGGAATATATTTAAGTATAAATTTGTTGATATAATTGGAATAAATTGTGTTGAGAAGTGGGGAGATGAGTTTGAATTTTATAAGTGAGAGGTGTGCACTCTTTTAAATATTAAAATTATTTAAATATTAAAAAATGTATTTATCAAAGATAGTGGCTCCAATTTAGTCCAATATTAAAGATATGATAATGTAAATTCTAAATACAGAAAAATAGATGAATTAATTCGTGTTTTATATGTTTTTTTTATCATTGAATCTTAGTTTAACATGTTTTTTTAACCTCATTTACCCTTAACCATAGTGATAGCTTTATAATATGGTAATAATTTATTATTATCAAAAATTAAATTGACCTTATTATCTGATATTTATTATTATAATTAAAAACATAGAATCCATTTGTAGTTATTAAATTCCTATAGGTGGTAAAAATTAATTTTATAATATGTTTACAAAATGAAACAAAAAATTTGTTTTTAAAGGAATTTTTTATGTAAAAAATATTTCATACTAAAAGCATGTATATAATTGACTATTGTGAAACATATTGGTTTATGAGTAAATAAAGGATATTTATGTGACCTGAAAAACAATCCTTAACCAAACTCAACATTTTAATTACTTAATTAATGGAATGTATTGTAAATAGTACTTTTATTAGAATAAAACATCACTTAGGTATTCAAATTTCAAACATTGGTTTCTAATTCTAAAATATTGATTTTAGTTAAATTATTCGACTTATTAAATATATATATCATATATATATATTTGGTATTATTAAATTTATATATATCTTTGTACCACAATTATTTCATAAAAGTGATGGTATTTGTAAAAGCGGTATTGTTTCACTATTACACTAAAAATAAATAATTTCTGAAAAATACCAATAATTAACCCTAAAAAACTTTAAACATCTGACCTCAAAAAATGGCATCCATTTTATCAAATTAAAATTTAAATATTTATAAATATAAAAATGAAATATTTCTTTTATAATGATAAAAATAGGATTTTTATTGGTCAATAGTTTAGGGGTGTAGTGTTTACCTACTACAATGGGACCTCAGGTGTTATATTCTCCCCCTTTAATAATTTCATCCAAAATTGGGGATAAATTTAACTTATTAGAAAATATGGGTAATCCTTCCTTATAGAACCTTCAATATATTATTTTTTCATTCTTCTTTGAAATTTCTCTAAAGGACTTTCAATACCGAGTTATCAAATTTTGCAATACCTTCACACCAGTGTTTTGACAACCTTGTATTTTATTTCAAACTTACACTTGATTTATTACATAAACTTCACTTGATACAACATGGAAGATCTCTATTTATAGTGTCTTTGGGTCTTCATAATATTACATAACAACTTAAAACTTTAAATACAACATCTTTATTGAAAACATCATTTACATGACCACTACATTCCCTCGTACATAGCATTGCATGGGATAACGTGAGGACATGGATATGAAAAGGATGAGACATAAAGCCCAGTAAGGAAATAATCATGGAATAAAATGAGTAATACAATACATATTAGACAATAGGAATATCAATATATTAAAAGATAAGTATAATAACAAAGGCATGATAATGCATGATAATCATAACATGGAAATTTGGCAACAACACTTAACATGGAATTAGCATGTGTCAAGGCTCATTGCACATAAAGCATGAGTAAATCCTCATTTCACATGAATCATGAGTAAAAACACATTGCACTTGAAATATCATTATTCAACACCCATTTCACATGACGTATCATGATACTATACTTTACCCAATGCATTGGAGCGCTATAATGGCGCACCCTTCTTAAACATTTCATTTCATTCATAAGTGTGCCACATGGATCATATAACATGGATTTATAAAACACCATAATTTATTCAGTGATAAGGGAATGTGGAATTCGTACATGAAAAATTATAATCAATATGTAAATGTGCATAAAGGTGAATACCCTTGTTATAGAAATGGGTGTGGCATTCACTACACAATGGCATTGGCTTGGAAAATCGGTGCAATTTCCGCAGCGTAACGGAGTGACATAAGAATTCATAAAAATGGTTGATGAGAGATAAAGGGGTGTCTCATTGTATATACATGAAATAGACAGTGAGAGGGACATATAAATATATGTCCCAAAATTTTTAATGTAATTTAGATGCATAATACAAAATAATTACTTGGATGTAAAAGAAGAGAGAGAAATTCCTTTCGAAATTTCAGCATAGTAACTGGTGTACATGGGAAGATTTTAATGAGATAGAAAGGGGTATCCCATCATTCCAACATAAAGGGGGTAGTATTGGGGAGGTTTGAAGCCATACCCCAACATTTATATCTGAAATTAAAATGGAATAGCATTATTAAGAAAATTGGACAAAAATGAGAAAGGAAGAAAAACCCTTACTTGGAAGTGTGATTCCAAATGGTTGAGAGAGGCTTGAGAGAGGCTTCGTGGGAGCTTGGGAACCTTTGGAGGATTAAAGAGAGAAGAGTTATGAGGTTGGACGAACTGCAATGTTTTTTAGTGAGGAGAAAGTTGGAGCTTGGGTGGGTTTATATAGGAAATGTGAGGGAATTCTTTATTATTTCGGGTTGGGACACCTCAGATTTCACTAATTCAAACCACAAACTAGCCCATGGTTTTTGCCCATTGTTTTTTCCAAAGGGGATTGGAAAAAAATATTTTATAATTACAAAGTCTAAACTTCTTAATATAATGGGGTTTCTTATGTGGGGGTGAGTCACACTCCCGAGGATAACAATTTAAAAAGACAATATGTTTAATAAGCCTTGAAGGGTCCATTAATGCTTTGTAAAAAAAGTCAAAAAAACCCAAAATAACATTATTTTAATTTAAAAACATATATTGGCCGAACATAAGGATTATTTTTTTTATGACATCACTATTGGGTCATTTTGATGTCGTAAAATACATTATATATTTAAACAGTATTGAATTTTTACCAAAAAAATTGACTATCTCAGAAAATTACGAAAAATTCACCATTTGTTAATTTTGATGTCGTGATTCTAGAAATAATATTCATTTTATCAAAAAAATTCCAAATATGTTAATTTTCACTTTTAATATAAAAACCGACATTTATAAAAAATTCATGGGTTTTGACAAAAAATGGATTTCAAACATTAAAAAAAATTATAATTGCATTCATAAAATTATATGATCATTTATATTTAATAAAAATTAATTTAATAATAATAATTATTTATTAAAATATTATTTAATACAAAAATCCATTAATTCAAAAAAATAGATTTCTTAGTTGAATATTAAGTAAAAAAACTATTTGAGCTCTAAAAAATATTTACAAGGTAACAAAAATAACATGAAAATATATTCATTATTATATAAAAAAATAATGTACATAACCATAGTGTTAAGGTCTCATTACATAACCCCTTATTACACCCGTATAAGGCCGAAGGGTAATGTTTGTGATGGTGACCAACTCTTGGGGTGGCTCAGATAACATTTCTCGGGTGGTAATCTCTATCAACTTTCACTTCTCTAATAGGAGGTGTCGCTTGAGCTTAAACTGTTAAAGCTATACTTGGGCTTAGTCAAGAGAAAATCCCATTGATATCACCTCTTTTCCAAGTTCTGACAAATGGGCTTTGTATGGGGCACATCTATTGGATGAGTCCATCGCTTCCTTTGTCTGAAAAGCCATATATTTATACTAATCATGTGAACATTGTTCAACGACTATATTAGCAATGGTCACAAATCTTAACAAAAAACAAAAGAAGATGAATTTTTATATAAACATTTTACAGGTAGATACATTTAATTATATGAAGAGGGATTTTCATTAATGAATGTTTGGGTTGTTACAATCTTCCCCCCTTAAGAAATTTCGCCCTTGAAATTTTCTTTTTCCAACACTAAAAAAATGTGGGGGACTCTACTTCATCACTTCCTATGATTCCCACGTCACTTCTTCAAACTTGTGGTTTCTCCCCAACACCTTGACGAGGGGCATTTTCTTATTTCGTAGAACATTTTATCTACATTCTAAGATCTTTTCTGGTTTCTCTTCTTAAGAAAGATCATCTTATAACTATACAACCTCTGAGGAGAGTACATGTGAAGGATCCTGTAGGTAATTCTTTAAGAGGGATACATGAAATACATCATGCACTTTGTCCATGGTAGGTGGATTTGCTAATAGATAGGCCACATCCCCAACACAATAAAGAATCTCGAAGTGGCCAATGTACCTTGGACTTAACTTCCCTTTCCTTCCAAACCTCATGACCTTCTTCCACGGAGATATGCCTAGAAAAACCATATCTCCAACTATAAACTCAAGGCCTCGTCGACGGTTATCTGCAAAACTATTTTGTCAACTCGTGGCTACCTTGATTTGCTACTGAATGGTTTTCACCTTATCCACCATTTCATTGACCATTTATGTTCCAAGCTGCTTATACGGACCGAACTCATCCCAACACGCAAGTGTTCTACACCGTTTCCCAAAAAGGGCTTCATATGGTGCCATTTAGATGCTTGAGTGGAAATTATTATTATAAGAGAACTCAACTAGATGAAGATGTTGAACCCATCCTCCTTTAAATTCCACTGAGCATGCTCTCAACATGTCCTCAAGTGTTTGGATAGTCTACTCAGATTGGCCATCAGTTTGAGGATGATAATTTGTACGAAAGATCATTTTATTATTCAGATAATGTTGAAGACTCTTCCAAAACATAGTGGTGAATATTGGATCTCGATCAGACACAATAGATAGTGGTACTCCATGATTCCTTTCCACTTCCCTAATATATATTTGGGATAGTTGATCCAATGAGAAATCCTACTGAATATAAATGAAGTGTACAGACTTTGTAAGATGATCTATAATAATCCAGATTGCATTGTTGCCTTTAGATGTCTTCGGAAGTCTGTTGTCAAAGTCCATGGTAATGTCCTCCCATTTCTATTCTTGTATGGGCAATGGTTGCATCATACCCTTAGACTTCTACCTCTCTTTATTCACTTGCTGACATGCCAGGAACATTGAGGTATATTCAGTGATATCCTTCTTCATATTATCCCTCAAATAATGCTCTCGTATATCTCGATACATCTTTGTGTTTCCTGGGTGAATAGAGAAATTTGAATTATTTTCATCATCCAAAAGTTCCTTCTTCAGCTCCGGACATGATGAAACACATAGTCTTTTCTCAAATATCACAATTCCTTCATCATTGACATTAAATTATGAGGATTTCCCTTTTCTGATGGCTTCCAATTTTTCTTGAATTCCCACATCATCCTATTGATCATCCTTTAACCTTTCCAAAAGTGATGGTTGTGAAAACATTTGTGAAAGGATTGATGATGTTCCCATCTTTATGATTCCCATGTCCACCCCCATCATGTCTATGAAAATTCGATTCTTTTTAATTCTCATCAATGACAGAATTGGTGGGTCCTTTATACTTCGAGCATCTTCCACCCTGTTTTCTTTCCCAAGGTGTTAATGGATTGAACAGTCATAGTATTTGGTCAACTCGAACCATCTTCATTGGCACATATTCAACTCTTTATGTTTGAATATATACTTGATTTCTTTGAGGTCCGTATATATTTCACAGTTCTCCCCAAATATATAATGCCACCAAATTTTCAAAGCGAAGATCACTGCAGCCAGCCTGAGATCATGTGTTGGATAGTTCTGTTTATGAACTATCAATTTCCTTGAAGCATAGGCAATGACTTTGTCATTTTTCATCAACACACACAGCTGACCCTTCTTTGAAGCATCACTGAATACCATGAAAAGTTATCCACATGTTGGGAAAAGTGAGCACAGGCGCAGTGATAAGCCTTCTTTTCATCCTCTTTAAGAATTCTTCACATTCAACACTCTATGAAAACTTTACTCCCTTCTGAGTTAGCTTGGTAAAAGGGTTGGACAAGCATGAGAAATTTCATAAAAATCATCGATAATATCCAGATAACCCTAAGAATCTACAGATATCAGTTACTGATGTTGGCCTTGGCCGTCCCTCAATTGCATCTATTTTGGAGGGATCCACGGATATCCCATTTCTTGTGATGATATGTCCCAATAATGATACCTTTTTCAACCAAAACTCACACTTGTTGTACTTGGCATAGAGATTCTCCTTCTAAAAGGTCCCTAGTATAGTTCATATATGTTTCTCATGATCCTCCTTGGTTTTGGAGTATATCATAATATCAT
Source organism: Viscum album (assembly GCA_963277665.1). Taxonomy (NCBI): domain Eukaryota; kingdom Viridiplantae; phylum Streptophyta; class Magnoliopsida; order Santalales; family Viscaceae; genus Viscum; species Viscum album. Next base: position 83,200,620 of record OY728129.1, read on the forward strand.
CTATAAAGACTACCAATTTTTTTTTGAGGTAATCTCTAATGTCTCTATTCATCAATTCCATGAATATTGATGGAGATTTAGTGAGTCTAAATGGCATTACTATGAACTCATAGTGCCCATATCTTGTATGAAATGAAATCTTGGGGATATCTTCCTTCACAACCCTTACTTGATAATATCCCAACCTCAAATCCACCTTGGAGAAGTATTGTGACCCATAGAGCTGATCAAACACGTCATCAATTCATGGGAGAGGATAATTGTTCTTTATCGTAATCTTTTTGAGATCAAGATAATAAATTCAAAGTCACATTGATCTGTCCTTCTTCTTGATGAAGAGGACTGGTGCACCCCATGGTGAAGCACTTGGGTGTATAAACAATTTATCCAGATTCTTCTATAGTTGTTTCTTCATCTATTCATGCTCCACAAAAACAATTCTATATGGAATTTTGGATATTGTCAGTGCCCCCAGTATAAGTTCAATCGAGAATTAAACATCTCTTCTAGTAGGAAGACTAGACAATTACTCAGGAAACACTTCAGCGAATTCCCCCACAATAGGAATGTCTTCAAGGATGGTTGCTTCCTTAGAATCAATCATCTGACCGAGATACGCATGGTCATAGGGTAGTAATATCCATGCTTGAGATGATGGAGAAAAAGATGATTCATCTTCCCCCTTGAACATGTAATGAATCAGGGGTCGATTCTCCTCATGGAGACTGATTTCCCTATCAGGACAATTTATGTTGGATATATATAGGGAAAGCCAATCCATGCCATGAATTGCATAAAAATCCACCAGAGGGAGTATGATGAGGTTTTCCGGGAAGTTCAATCAACATATTATGATAGGGGAGGAGTTATATTAATGGGATGAAATAATCACCCCATTTGTCGTACTCACTGACATCTTCACTTCCATGATTTGTGATAGTGATGGAATTTTTCTACTAATCATTCGATATATAAAAGAATACGTCGAACCGGAATCAAAAAGTATGTTCCCTATTCATGAATTAATAACTAGAGTAATTCCACCACTTCATTGTCAGGGTTCACTTCGGCAGTAGTGATGTAAAAAAGCTGGCCCTTGCTGCTTTGGAGGTTGTTTGTTGGCTCCGAAAACCCTTGTCTTAGGGAACTGATTTGCAAGATTCCCTGGTTCTTTGTAGTTTTAGAAATTAATCACTCGTTGAGGTTTGAATAGAGCATTCCTCTCCACTGTCGTAGCCACGGGTATTTCTTGCTGACGGTTTACAGACAGGTTCCCTTCTCTTCCACACCACAATCATTTTCTTGAACCCCTTAGACAATTACTCGGGTGCTTCTTTCAACACCCTCGGAAAGTGTGGTGATGGATCTTCTTAGCACAATCATATTTATCCAGTGGACCACCAGCATTGAAGTCCTCCTTATGCATCTTATCCCCATGATACCCCTGAGATTCTACGATCTCCATTTTGACCTTGAGGGAACATAAGACAATTTCATCAAAGCTGTCAAAGTCACGGATTTCTAGTGCTTTCCGTAGGCTTGGTTTCAGCCCACCAAAGAAGAATTCAACCTTGCATTCAGATGTAACGACAAAGCCAAAAGCATATCATGCAAGCCCTATGAAGTTTTCCTTGTATGCTCCAATAGATTCATCTTCTTTTTTCTTGAGGGCAAGGAAGTACCTTTCCATCTTAAGCAGGAGGGTGCGTGGAAAATATTTATCAAAAAACATCATTCTGAAATCCTTCCATTCGAATGCCTGGATCTCTTCCATAGGCTTCATATTTTTTATCAATGTCCACCATTGATCAGCTTCACCCTCCATACGATAAGCAGCTAGGAGAACTTTCTCGTGTTCAGAACATTGAAGGATGGAGAAGATCGTTTCAATGGAGTTGATCCATTTCTCAGTGATTAAGGGATTGAACGATCCATTAAAAGTAGGAGGTCTTTGTATCTTGAAGCTCTCGATAGAGAATTGTTCTATCTTATGGGGGATTGAACATTCCTCTTAACCCGTGCTTATATACAAATCTTCATTTATATGAGATAGAATCATGATAAAGTTTGCGATTCACACTTCCCTTGGATTGGGAATTTCATTAGTAAATTCATCACATTGGTCTTAACATCGGTTGTTAGCCCGAGTCCTCCTATTACTAGCCATTGGCTGGAATAAAAGAAATGTTAGGGGTAACACATAAAGGGTAATCCAAAGACAAAAGTTGATGACTTATAAATAACTTTTATTTCCTTATCTTACGAATCTGTAGGATTCAATCTATGTTATCCATGATCTACATTCTAACATATATTCATAGCGGAATTTTTTATTCCCTTAATAAGGCTTCATACTATGCTTTGGAATTTACCAAAGCATATCCCCTGGGAGTGTCATAACCAAGAGTGGAGAGATTCCCATTGTTGTGTACCAAGATACCCTCAGTCAAGCCGGAAACTCCTTGTCGGGATTTTCACCCCTAGTTACATCTATGCCGGAGCTGCCTCTATGTGCTTGTATCCAGATAGGTATGTATTTGTTTAATAAAACACTAACTCAATTCTCACCAAAACATAGGGATTTTTTTATTATACTTAGTCTTGTCTCTATAAAATTACTTTGTTTTTCTATTCCTAATCACAAAAATAACTAAACATATCCTCTGATACCAACTATGAAAACCCAGCTTTTTATTTCTATATTAAACTTGATTTATTACATAAACATCACTTGATACAACACAGATGATTGAGAGGTCTAGTTTATTTAGGGATTAGGAACATTAAATAAAAACTTAAAACATGAAATACAATATCTTTATTGAAAAATTCCTTTACATGACTACTACATTCCCCCGTACTTAACATTGCATGGGATAACCTCAGGACATGCATAAGAAAAGGGTGAGCTATAAATCCAAGTAAGGGAATAATCATGGAATAACATGAAGAATACAATACATGTTAGACAATACGCATATCCATATATAACAAGAGAAGCATAAACATAAAGGCATGATATTTCATGATAATCATAACATGGAAATGTGGAAACAACACTTAACATGAATTAGCATGAACCAAATCTCATTGCACATGGAGCATAAGTAAATCCTCATTGCACGTGAAACATGATTAAAACCTCGTTGCAATTGAATTAGCATGATTCAATACCCATTACACATGATGTATCATGATATTATACATTACCCTATGTATTGGAGCTCTATAAGGGCGCACCCTACTTAAACATTTCATTTCATGCATAAGTGAGCCACATGGATCATATAACATGGATTTATAAAACATCATCATTTATTCTACGATAAGGGAATATGGTATTAATACATAAAAAATTATAATTAATAAGTAAATGTGCATAAAGTTGAATACCCTTGACAGAGAAATGGGCATGGTATTCACTACATAATGGCATTGACATGGAAAATCAGTGCAATTTTGGCAACGTAATGGCGTGATGTAAGAATTCATAAAAATGGTTGATGAAAGAGAATGGGGTGTCTCGTCATATATACCTGAAATAGGAATTAAGGGGGTCATATAAATACATTGACAACAATTTTAACGGGATTTTAATGTGTAATACAAAATGATTACTTGGATGTAAGAGAAGAGAGAGAAATTCCTTTCGAAATTTCGGCATAGTAACGGGTGTACATGGGAGGATTTTAATGATAGAGAAAGGAGTATCCCATAATTCCAACATAAAGAGGGTAGTATAGGGGGTGAAAAACCATACCCCAAAATTTATAATTGATATTAAAAGGGCATAACAATATTAATAAAATTGGACAAAAAGAGTAAGGAAGAAAACCCTTTACTTGGAAGTATGCTTCCAAAGGCTTGAGAGAGGCTTGAGAGAGGTTTATTGTGAGCTTGGGGAACCATGGGAGGTTTCTAGAGAGAGCAGGGCAAGATTTGGATGAAAATTAATGGATTTGAGAGAGGAGAAAGTGGGAGTTTCGTTGGGTTTATATAGGAAAGGTGAGGGAATTATTTATTATTTAGGGTTGGACACCTCACATTAAACTAATTCAAACCACAAACCAGCCCATATTTTTTTTCCAAAGGGTAGTGGAAAAAATATATTATAATTACAAAGTACAAACTTCTTAAAATAATGGGGTTGCTTATGTGGAGGTGAGTCACACTCCCAATGAAAACAATTTAAAAAGACAATATGTTTAATAAGTCTTGAAGGGTCCATTAATGCCTTGAAAAATAAGTCAAACAAACACTAAATCACATTATTTTAGTGGTAAAAAATATATTGGAAGAAAATAAGGCTTATAGTATTTTATTACATCACTATTAGGTCATTATGATGTCATTAAACACATTATATATTAAAACGGTATTTAATTTTTACCACAAAAGTTGACTATCTCAGAAAATTATGAATAATTAACTTTTTGTTAATTTCGACGTCCTGGTTCATGAAATAATATTCATTTTATCTAATATAATTTCTAAATTTGTTAATTTTGAATTTTAAAATAAAATCCGACATTTATAAAAAATTCATGGGTTTTGACAAAAATTGCTTTAAAACCATAATAAAAATTACAATTTCATTCATAAAATTATAAAATCATTTATATTTAATGAAAATTAATTTAATAATATTATTATTATTTTATTAAAATATTATTTAATAAAAAATCCATTAATTCATCAAAATAGATTTCTTAGTTGAATATTAACTAAAAACACTATTTGATCTGTAAATACTATTTATAAGGTAACAAAAATAATATGAAAATATATTCATTATTATATAAAAAAATAATGTACAAAACCATAGTGCTATGGTCTGGTTAGATAACCCCTAATAACACTAACATAAGATCGAAGGGTAAGGTGTGTGATTTTGACTGATTCTTGGGGTGGCTCAGATAACATTGTCCGGGTGGTAATATCTATCAACTACCACTTCTCTCATAGGCAGTCTCACTCAAGATTAACATGTTGAAGGCTGGCTTGGGCTTGATCATGAACAAAGCCCAATGACGCAACCTCTTTTCTGAGATCTGAAAAATGGGCTTCATATGGGGCATATCTACTGGATGAGGCCACTGCTTCCTTTGTCTGAGTAAATTGGATTCGTTAAAGCCCTATATTTGTACTAATCATGTGATCATTGTTCAATGGATATATTAGAAACGGTCACAAATCTTAACACAAAACCAGAGAAGTTGACATTTTATATAAACATTTTACATAAAGAGACATTTAATTAGATCAAGAGGGATTTTCATTAATGAATGTTTGGGTCATTAAAATCTTCCCCCCTTAAGAACTTTTCCCCTCAAAATTTCCTTTTCCCACACTAAAACAAATTCTGGTCACTCTACTTCATCACTTCCTCCAATTGCCACATCACTTCTTAAAAATTGTGGTTTCGCCACAACACCTTGAGAAGGGGCATTGTCTTATTTCGTAGAAATTTTTCTCTATAGTCTAAGATCATCACTGGTTGTTCCTCATTAGAATGATCATCTTCTAACTGTACCACCTCTAAGGAGAGTACATGTGAAGGGTCCTATATGTACTTTCTTAAGAGAGATACATGAAAGACATCACACACTTTGGCCATGGTAGGTGGATGTGATAGTCGATAGGTCACAACCGCAACACGATCACGAATCTCGAAGGGGCCGATGTACCTTGGACTTAACATACCTTTATTTCCAAACCTCACGACCTTCTTCCAGGGAGATATGAGTAGAAAAACCATGTCTCCAACTTTAAACTCAAGGCCTCGTTGATAGTTATCTGCATAACTCTTATGTCAACTCTGGACTGCCATGATATACTGCTGAATGGTTTTCACCTTCTCCACCATTTCTTCGACCATTTCTGGTCCAAGAAGTTTATGCTCACCGACCCTATCCCAACACGCCGGTGTTATAGACCTTTTCCCATAAAGGGGTTCATATGGTGCCATTTTGATGCTCGAGTGGAAATTGTTATTATATGAGAACTCAACCATAGGAAGATGTTGATCTCATATTCCATTAAAGTCCATTGAACATGCTCTCAACATGTCCTCAAGTGTTTGGATAGTCCTCTCGGATTGGCCATTACTTTGAGGATGATAAGCCGTGCTAAAGTTCAGTTCAGTATTCAGAGAATGTTGAAGACTCTTCCAAAACATAGAGGTGAATCATGGATCATGATAAGAATTAATAGATAGTGGTACTCTATACAGCCTTACCACTTCCTTAATATATATATGTGCCAGTTTATCCAATTAGAAATGCTCCCAAATAACAATGAAGTTTACAGACTTTGTAAGACGATCTACAATAAACAATATTACATTGTTTCCTTTGGATGTCTTTGGAAGTCTGGTGATAAAGTCCATGGTGATGTTCTCCCATTTGCATTATTGTATGGGAAATGGTTGAGTCATCCCCTTAGACTTCTTCCTCTCTTCCTTCACTTGCTGTCACACCAGCGATCTCCTTCTTCATATTATCCCACCAATAATTCTCTCAGAGATCTCAATACATCTTTTTGTTTCCAGGGTGAATAGATAAATTTGAATAATGTGCATCATCAAAAAGTTCCTTCTTCAGCTCCAGACATGATGGAACACATAGTCTTTTCAAAAATCTCACAAGTCCTTTTTCATTAAAATTAAACTCCCTGGATTTCCCTTTTACAATAGCTTCCACTTTTTCCTGAATTCCCACATCATCCCTTTGATCATCATTTATCCTTTCCAAAAGTGATGGTTGATCAATCATTTGTGAAAGGATTGATGATGTTCCCTTCTTTATGATTCACATGTCCATCCTCAGCAAATCTATGAAAATTGGATTCATTTCAATTCTCATCAATGATATAATTGTTGGGTCCTTTCTACTTAGAGCATCTGCCACCTTGTTCGCTTTCCCAAGGCGGTAATGGATTAAGAAGTAGTAGTCATTGATCAGCTCTAACCATCTTCATTGGTGAATATTCAACTCATTCTATGTAAATATATACTTGAGGGTTTTTTGGTCCGTATATATTTCACTCTTCTCCCAAAAGAGATAATGCCGCAAAATTTTCAAAGCGAAGAACACTGTAACCAGCTCGAGTTCATGTGTTAGATAGTTCTGTTCATGAACTTTCAATTACATTGAAGCATAGGCAATGACTTTGTGATTTATTGTCAACACACATCACATGCCCTTCTTCGAATCATCACGGAATTCCATGAAATTTTCTCCACTTGTGGGTAAAGTGGCCAAGGGCACAGTGATAAGCCTCCTTTTCAATTCCTTGAAGCTTTCTTTTCATTCTTCACTCTAAGAAAACATTAGTACCTTCCGAGTTAGCTTTGTAAGAAGGTTGGACAAGTATGAGAAATTTCTTACAAATCGTCGATAATATCCTACTAACCCTAAAAAGCTACAGATATTTGTTATCGATGTTGGCCTTAGCCATCCCTCAATTGCATCTGTTTTGGAGGGATCCATAGATATCACATTTATTGTGATGATATGGCTTAGGAATGATGCCTCCTTCAACCATAACTCACACTAGTTGTACTTAGATTATAGATTCTCCTTCTACAAGGTCTCTAGTACAGTTCATAGATGATCCTCATGATCCTCCTGGGTTTTGGAGTATATCATAATATCATCTTTAAAGACTACCACAAATTTGTCAAGGTAATCTCTAAATACTCTATTCATCAATCCCATGAAGTTTTTTTGGAGAATTATTGAGTCTTAAAGGCATTACTATGAATTCATAGTGCCCGTATCTTGTAGGGAAAGTATTCTTGGAGATATATTCCTTCTTCACCCATACTTGATAATATCTCAACAACAAATACTCCTTGTAGAAGTATTTTTCTCCACACAGCTGATCAAACAAGTCATCAATTCATGTGAGAGGATACTTTTTCTTTATTTTCATTCTGTTGAGCTCATGATAATTGATGCAAAGGCACATTGATCCATCCTTCTTCTTGACGAAGAGGATGGGTTCACCACATGGTGATGCACTTGGGTGTATAAACCCTTTATCTAGTTTCTCCTGTAGTTGTTTCTTCAACTCTTCAAGATCCACAAAAGCCATTCTATATGGAGTTTTGGATGTTGGTATCACCCCTTGTATAAGTTTAATCGAATATTAAACATCTCTTCTGGGAGGAAGACCACGCAATTCCTCGAGAAATACTTCAGTGAATTCCCTCACAATAGGAATGTCTTCAAGGATGGTTGCTTCCTTAGACTCAATCAACTGAGCCAAATACGTGTGCTCATAGGTCAATAATATCAACGCTTGTGATGATGGATAAAAGGAATATTCATCTTACTCCTTACACTTTTAATGAATCGGGGGATGATTCTCCACATGGAGAGTGATTTCCCTCTCATGACAATTTATGTTGTTTCTATGTAAGGAAATCGAATCCATGATTAGAATTGCATCAAATTCCACCAAAGGGAGTATGATGAGGTTTTCCAGGAAATTCAATCCACATATTATGACAGAGGAAGAGTTATATTCATGGGATAAAATAATCTCCCCATTTTCCATACTCACTGAAATATTCACTTCCATGATTTTTGGTGGTGATGGTATTGTTCTACTAAACATTAGAGATATAAAAGACTGCATAGAACCAGAATCAAAAAGTATGTTCACTAGTCTTGAATTAATAGTTGGTGTACCTGTCACCACTTCATTTTCAGGGTTCACTTCAGCAATAGTGATGGAAAAATCTCACCCTTGCTGCCTTGGAGGTTGTTGGTTGCCTAAAAAAATCCTTGTCTTAAGTAACTGATTTGCAAGATGCCCTGGTTCTTTGCAGTTGTGGAAATTAATCATGCATTGAGGTTCGAATGGAGCGTTCCTCTCATCTATCGTAGCTTCGGATCATTCTTTCTGATAGTTTACAGCCAGGTGCCCTTCTCTTCCACACCTAAATCATTTAATTGTACCCTTCAGGAAATTTCTGGGGTGCTTCTTTCCTCTCCTTTGGGAAGTGGGGTGATGGATCTTCTTAGAACCATCAGATTTATCCATAGGACCACCAACATTGATGTCCACATTACTTTTCATATCCCCATGATACCCATGAGATTCTACGATCTCCATTTCGAACTTGAGGGCACATCAGACAATTTCCTCATTGCTATCGAATTCATGGATTGCGAGTTCTTTCTGCAGGCTAGGTTTTAGCCCACCAAAGAAGCAGTCAACCTTGCATTCGGGGGTAAAGACCGGGCCAGAATCCTATCGTGAAAGCCGTGGGAAGTTTTCCACGTATGCTCCAAAAAATTCTTCATCTTTTTACTTGATGGAAAGGAAGTCTTTTTCCATCTTATGCTGGAGGGTTTGCGGAAAATATTTATCAAAAAAACATCTTTCAGAAATTCTTCCATTCCAACGCCTCAATCTCCTCCCCAGGCTTCATATTTTTTATCAACGTCCACCATTGATCAGCTTCACCCTCCATACGATAAGCATCCAGGAGAACCTTCTCATGTTCAGAACATTAAAGGATGGAGAATATCTTTTCAATGGAGTTGATCCATTGCTCAGCGATTGAGGGATCAGATGATCTGTTAAATGTAGGAGGCCTTTGTCTCATGAAGCTCTCGATGGTTACTTGTTCTCTCTTGGGTGTGGGGGGGGGGGGTTGAACATTCCTCTTGACCCATGTTTCTATTCAAATCTTGAGTTAGTTGGGATATAAGCGTGAAAAATTTCACCATTCCCACTCTCATTGGATTGGGAATGTCATTAGTACATTCATCACATTGATCTTCAAATCACTTGTCAGCCCGATTCCTCTTATTACTAGCCATTGGCTGGAATAAAAGGAAAGTTAGGGGTAATACATAAAGGGAAATCCAAAGAACAAATTTGATGACTTATAAATAACTTTTATTTATTTATCTTATGAATCTATAGGCTTCAATCTATGTTATCCATGATCTACATTATAACATATATTCATAAGGGCATTTTTTTATTCCCTTAATAAGATTTCATACTAAGCTTGTGAATTTACAAATGCATATCACCCGATAGTGTCATAATGAAGTTTGCATCAAGGCCTATTTTGGTGTACCAAGACACCCCGGGTCAAGCCCGAAACTCCTTATCGGGGTTTTCACCCCTAGGTATATAAGTGCAAGAGCGGCCTCTACCTGCTCGTATCTAGATAGCGATGTATTTGTTTGATAAAACACTTACTAAATACTCACCAAAACATAGGGATGTTTTTATTATACATGGTCTTGTATCTAAGGATTTATTAGTGTTTTCTGATCCAAATCAAAAAAATAACTAAACCTATCCTCTGATACCAACTATGACAACCTTGATATTTATTTCAAACTTATACTTGATTTATTACATAAACTTCACTTGAAACAACATGGAAGATCGAGTGCTCTAGTGTATTTGGGGATTAGGAACATTAAATAACGACTTAAAATATGAAATAAAATATCTTTATTGAAAACTTACTTTATATGACCACTACATTCCCTCGTACTTAGCATTGTATGGGATAACCTGATGACATGCATAAGAAAAGGGTGAGCTATAAAGCCCAGTAAAGAAATAATTATGTAATAACATGAAGAATACAATACATGTTAGAAAATAGGCATATACATAGAGCACAATAGAAGAATAAGCATAAAGGCATGATAAAGAATAATAATCATAACATGGAAATGTGGAAACAACACTTAACATTGAATTAGTATGATCTAAGGCTCATTGCACATGGAGCATGAGTATATCCTCATTTCCCATGAAGCACGAGTAAAACCTCATTTCACTTGAATTAGCATGAGTAAACACCCATTGAACAAGTCGTATCATGATATTATACTTTACCCAATTCATTGGAGTTCTATAAGGGCACACAAATCTTAAACATTTCATTTCATGCATAAGTGTGCCACAAGGATCACATAACATGGATTCATAAAACATCATCAATTACTTCAAGATAAGGGAATGTAAAATTAGTACATGAAAACTTATAATCAATAAGTAAATGTTCATAAAGGTGAATACCCTTGATAGAGAAATGAGCATGGTATTCACAACACAATGGCATTGACTTTGAAAATAGGTGCAATTTTGGCAGCGTAACACTGTGACGTAAGAATTCATAAAAAGGCATAATAAGTGATAAAAGGGTGTATCATCATATATATATGAAATAGAAAGTAAGGGGGTCATATAAATATATATCCCAACAATTGTAATGGAATTTCGATGCATAATACAAAAGGATTACTAGGATGTAAAAGAAATAAGAGAAATTCCATTCGAAATTTCGGCATAGTAACGGGTATACATGGGAGGATTTTAATGAGAGATAAAGGGTTCTCCCATCATTAAAAAATAAATAGGGAAGTATGGGGGAGGTGAGAAACCATACCCCAAAATATATAATTGAAATTAAAAGGACATAACAATATTAAGAAAATTGGACAAAAATGAGAATGGAAGAAAACCCTTACTTGGATGTGTGCTTCCATAGGCTTGAGAGAGGCATGACAGAGGATTCTTGGGAGCTTGGGGAAACATGGGAGGATTCTAGAGAGAGGAGGGAAGAGGTTTTATGAACATCAATGGCTTTTATTGTGGAGAAAGTAGGATCTTTGGTGGGTATATATAGGAATGATGATGGAATTCTTAATTATTTTGGGTTGGGACACCTCACATTAAACTAATTCAAACAAAAAACCTGCCCAAGATTTTTTCCCATGGTTTTTTCCAAAGGGGAGTGTAAAAAAATATTTTATAATTCCAATGTTCTAACTTCTTAATAATGGGGTTTCTTATGTGGAGGTGAGTCACACTCCCAAGGAAAACAATTTAAAAACACAAGATGTTTAATAAGCCTTAAAGGGTCCATTAATGCATTGTAAAAATTCAAAAAAACAAAAAAAAACACATTATTTTAATGATAAAACATATATTTTCCAAATATAAGACTTATGGTATTTTATTTCATCACTATTTGGTCATTATGATATCATAAAACACATTATATATTTGAACGATATTTAATTTTTACCCAAAAATTTGACTGTCTCAGAAAATTATGAAAAATTCACCGTTTGACAATTTCGACAACCCGATTCCATAAATAATATTCATTTTATCTAATTTTATTTCTAAATATATTTATTTTCACTTTTAAAATGAAAATTGACATTTATAAAAAATTCACGGGGTTTGATAAAAATTGGATTTCAAACCTTAATAAAATTTACTATTGCATTCATAAACTTATACGATCAATTATATTTAATAAAAATTAATTTAATAATAATAATAGTGCTTTATTACAATATTATTTAATACATACATCCATTAATTCATCATAATATATAGCTTTGTTGAATATTAACTAAAAACACTATATGAGCATTAAAAAATATTAACAAGGTAACAAAAATAACATGAAAATATATTCAACATTATATACAAATATAATGTACATAACCATAGTGCTAAGGTCTTGTTATATAACCCCTTATAACACTCAAAAAATACCGAAGGGTAAGGTGTGGGATGGTGACCGACTCCTGGGGTGGCTCAGATAACATTGCTCGTATGGTAATCTCTATCAGCTTCAACTTCTCTCGTAGGCAGTCCTGCTCGAGCTTAAATTATTGAATCTCGGCTTGGGCTTGGTCATGACCGAAGCCCAATGATGCCACCCCTTTTTCATGTTCCAACAAATGGGCTTCATATGGGGCACGTCTACTAGATGAGGACATCAGTTCCTTTGTCTGAGTAAATTGGATTCGTTAAAGCCCTATATTTATACTAATCATGTGATCACTTTTCAACAGCTATATTAGCAACGGTCACAAATCTTAACATAAAACCAAAGATGTTGATATTTTATATAAAAATTTTACCTAAATATACATTTAATTAGATCAAGAGGGAGTTTCATTAATGAATTTTTGGGTCATTACAACTGTTAAGAATCTATACATTCTCTTTATTATATGATATTTAAGATTCAAAACTCATTTTCATTAGATGTATGTACATGTGTATGATCCATTATGGATTTCCTAAAAAAATTAACACTGAAGATTTCATGTACGTTAGATGGGTTCTGGGTATAGGCAGTCAGTAAGGCACAACTCCAATTCACTCTAAAAATTCAAAATGAATAATATACTGTTATATTATCCTCCCCTAGTTATATAACCATATAAATAACTCCCATGGATACAAATTTAATAATTCATGATCCCCAACCTAAACTTCCATGTAATTACTTAAATTTTCCTCGAAGTTTATTTGTTTTCATTTAGCTGATTTGGTAATATTCTGAATTGTTTGTAATTTCAGACCTATATCCCAAAAAATTTCTTTTCATACTAGATTAAATTCTCTAACTATATATCAAATATTTATAAAATGATATATCTTACCTTTAAAATATTCATACTATTCTATTTGGATTCATTAATTGAAGATATTATTCTTTATAATTACACCATAGGTAAATATCCATCCCACATAGCATGAAAGTCAAGAGAGCATGATATCTCCAATTAAAATAATTTTTTTAATATTCTATTTGGGATTCCCATCAGTTTGGGGATGATAGGAATTTGTAATGCATCGAACCTAGGCTCACCCGATGACACCAAATATGAGAATGCTATGTGGCCTCAAGATTACCTCCCCATATGCAAAAAGGTTGTAGACTAGTGGTGACAGAATATCATAGTTGGGGGGAGACTATACCCTTGAAAATGAGTGAAATAGATATTAGGAAAAAACCAAGAATCATACACATCTATAAACACGAGAGTATATTGAATATATAATAATACAAAAATAATATATCAAAATTATTTTTTCACACAAAACATACATTGGTCACCTATTATTTTGATTGAAATAAAAAAAACAAAAATACAACACACACTATCCCGACATCCAATATCAATGAGTCACAAACCCTATATTCAAATACCATCAAGATTATCAAACAAGATCTACTTCACAACCTATGTTGAACATGAATGTAGAAATATGGTTTTCATAGGAGTTGGCATTCCTTTGCAGAGTGTGAGAATTTAAATCAGTAGGGTCCTATGAAGAAACCTAAAATAAAACATTAATTTCATTTTAATTCATGAAAACAATAATTACATAAATAAAAATTCTTATTGATTAGTGGTGTGATAACTAGGCCACCATGACACCCAATGAGGTACACACACCCATCATGTCATTAGGTGATAACAAGGCCACCCTTCCACCGAAACATACTTACGTTGTAGCACTAACAATATACATTCATCATTTCATGCCACAAGTCTAACATATACATAACGAATAAGGATATGGTTCACAAGTCTAACATATACATAACGAATAAGGATATGTTTTCATCAAGGACACAACCGGTACTCCCTTATTGTAGGGTCATTTACAAAGAACCCTTACTAACCCTCCCTTCAGGAAGGCGAGACACCAAAAAATAAATTTATACCTTATCACTCAAGGTATGGTTATTCCATATCCCACGTCCCATGCCAACATTAACCCTATGACCCTCATGGATGTTCAGTCATCCAATATCACATATCATTATATCTAATTCCCAAAATCCCTCAAGGTTTTCCATTCTTTAATATTCTCATGTCACATCCGGGATTATATCTCGGTCATGTTGGACCATCATCAGATCTCATTAAATCATGCCTATACCAGGGACTCTATCTCCCTCATGGAAGTCCTAAAAATGTTATGTGACTCATGATGAGGCTCAAGAAGTTCCAAGAAATACCATCATTATCTCAGTTATCATAGATGTATCATATCCATCAAGTACACTGCCTCAGCAAAATATTTTCACCAATGTTATCTAACTTATAGGGGAAAAAATTATTAGGATCCATCAAACATGATTTATTATATCACTTATCATAATTAAAGAAAAAATAAAAATAAGAAATAACACAAAAGAAAGACTACCAACCAATAGTACACCAACTAATCCCAACTTACTACTCTCTTGAGACATATCCCCTGATCACAACCCATCTCATCTCACCCATCAGACACCCGTCGGTTCCTACAAACCCATTACATTCTTTACTCATAAATACTATACGAGTTCCATCGCCCTATGACGATAACACAACCTATAGTTATCACCAACCCATACCCTAAGTTCTTATATATCCTTTCCAAAATCCTTTAATAATCTTAGTCACTCTACCATGATACCAAGAAAATATATCATTCCCTAATCCTCCTTGGAATCTTGATTTAATATCATGAATGATTCCCAAAACCTATACATAGGTCAAATACCACATCTCATAAGGTAATTCCACTAACCTATCACATGGAGGAAACCACTATCCATCAAATATGCTAACTCCCAGAGTGATTATCCCAGTTTCCTAACACACCTAGACTCTCCCCACCCCTTAAGAGGTGGTTCAATTTTCCCATGAGATATATGAATGTATCGCCCATGGTTACTCAACCCCAAGACACTCATGTATTCCCATAATCCCTTTGATCCAAATCTATACCATTTCATATATTTTTTTACATCCCAAGTTCTCCTAATGGTATATTTTCAACTCAACCAAAACTATTTCCCCTATGAGACAAAGTCATTGGGCGTTCCCAATTCAGAAAAAACTGAAGGCCACATAATCCAATCATACAAGGCCAAGGTTCATTATATCTCATTTACCCACGACACTCTTGGATACTAAACATCATTTTTGAAACCAATATAGTAAGAAGGCACAAATTACTATTCATAAAAAACAAATGGATTTGTTTCTAAGGGACACCAACTTGGAACATGATGTCTACCCATAATTGATGTCTTTCGAGCCATGTATAATAGCATAATGCCTCATCCAGATTCCCATCCTCCTATATCACACTAATTTTCAAACATAATTTATTATGTGTATTTATAAACAATCATTAAAATTAATTTAATTGGTCATAAATCCATTAAATCTCATTGGTTATCAATCACTCACTAGAAACATAATAAATAAGGTGTGGTCCACTCCGAACATACCCCTGAACCTAATCTACATAGAATCCCTAATTATTTTGCCCAATTCAACAGCCAATTTTATCCAATTTAGGAAAACTCCTCTGAAAAATAATATCAAAATTTTACCTACATGAACAAAGTGTGTAACGACATGTAGAAAATGTCTTAAGCCCTCATCCATACACTACAAATGAAATCCCCATCAAATTCACATTAGTCTAATATTCTCTAGAGGAATTAAACTAAAATCCTAAAAAATGAACCAAATTAAGTTGAAATAAAACATAAAGTAGAAAAAATTATGAAAAAAACACCATTTCACAAGTATTATATAGTATCACTACAAATACTATCTCCACCCAATGTTAGATCTAATGGATATGAGAGTGGTTTATTTTTTTCTTTTTTATGTGATCCTCATCCAAGAACAAAGGGGGTCTGACCCCCTATTTATTTCTTTTAAAACCACAAAACACCATTCATGGTGTGAACCATGGTTCACACATAGAAATCATTTGGAACACTCTTTCATCCCCATTTGGTTCATTTAATGAAGCTGATGAAAATAATTTATATTGTGAATGAACATATAAACTATAAATGTTCTGCAATTACTAATTTTTAGAAACCCATCCACCCAACCCAACATTGATTCTTTACCGTAAACTAAGGACCCCACCCAAGCCTTAAACAACATCCAAAATACCTATGAAGGGAATATGAACATTTGGATTTCTAATCTGTTTCTATTTTACGAGAAAAACTACCCACTATGAAAACATTCAAATTCAAACTCGTAATGATGACCTAAAAATATGTGGGTCATTATAGTAGAGCTCAAATATATCTCAAGGTCTATATCATTTTGAAGAGGTTTTTAGATTTTCAATGTGAATCAAGGTTCATGATTATATAAATTTAAAATATCTACACCAGGAACTCTCAAAACATCTTTAATATAGATTTGGAAATGTATAGAAGGGTTAGTCTTCTATTACTACTAATAAATTTGAAGGCTAGGTAAAGTGGTCAACAATAACCCATGGAATCATTCTTCTTAGGTGTTTCTATAAGCACAATGAAAAATTATATAGTAGCATTATCCAGTTTTCATATTTCTATGGAAGGATCTTTAATAAATCCCCTATGATGTTTTCATTTATCCTTAATTAACTAAAATACCAGTCATCTGGTCACATATTCTATAACTTCCTGCTTCATGCCATCCCAAAAAAATGATCCATTAAATTCATGTGAATCTTTATGATTCCATGGTGTATTGATAAATATTATCTATATGATTCACCAATTAGTTCTATCTTCACCTCTAGTATGTATGGAACATGTAAGATAAACTCAAACATCAACACTCCATCTGTATATTTGAATCATGGAAATTACCAATTACTCATGGATTTTATCTTCCCATGTAATTTCTTATCAAATTAGTATAAATATTTTATCCTTTAAAATAAATAATGATTAAAAATTTATTGGAAACAGAATTATATTTCTCTTTCCCCTCCTTCTATATACATCGGCCACCATATATAACTTCCCATGGTGCTTGTGCATTGACAAATATTATTCATTGAGTAGTTTTAACAATATTATTTTCCTCATGTTGATCTCGTTATAAGGAAATATACATGTAATATTTTTGTCTAACACCTTCGTATTTTAAAATGAACATTATGTTTGATAGTGTATACATCATGCAACACAAAGATTAAACGAACTATGATATATTATTAAAATATTATTTTCTAAACACTACCATTATAAACTAGATATTTAAATTGTTGGTACGAATAATATTTACTATATAATTAAAAACACATCTATATTTTTTATATAATCAAAATTTATTTATTAATTCATAATAATAAGAACTAAAATTTTGATAAATTTATTTCAAGCTTCAAATATATGTTTCAACCAAAATATTTTTATTTCATTTTGTGAGAGAAAGGTTATAATATTTTTTTGGAACATTTAGAAATATAATTTTAAAAAATTAACATCATTTTTTAAATAATATTTGTATATTAACATAGGGTAAAAATGTGATATTTTTATTTTAATATTGATTATTCAATGAATATTTAATATTACTAAATTTTCAGATATTATATTTTCTTTTATATAAATTAGGAATTTTAAAAGTCCCAATATATTTTAGTTTTGGTATTAAATTTAAGTATGTAAAAATATATTTAGAATTATCAAATTAATTTTTAATCCAACATTTTTTTATTTTGGTAAAAGATTATTTTTAGGAATAAAATTGGGATTTTCTGAAAACTCTGTCAAATTTTAATTAATTAAAATAACCCATACTAAGAAAATATTTAAATTTTATTTTTATATTATATATTTAGTTATATTAATTTAGATTCATATATTTATGATCACTAGTAAAATAGTTAATGTAAGATCATATTATTCTTGAAAAATACATTTCCAAAAAATAAAGTTTTATAACATGTTTTATGTTTAAATTTTATATTAATTCTTCGAAAACAATGAATTAATATTGATAAAATAGATTCCATAATATGAATCATAATAATTGATATTATCTAATAATTTCAACTTATTTTTTCATCATAATAAATTTTAAAAAACAACAGAACTCTATTACAACGTTTAATGTAAAATCGTATTTACAATGGGTTAAACTAATGTGATAAATGAGATAAAATGTTTAAAAATGTTTCTTATTTAATAGTGGTGGTTTGAGTCATCCATATCATCTCTAAACATAAATATTTTACAATTTTTGAGGAACTTTTATTGATAATTACTTCCTATTATTGAATTGTTTTGGGTATTTAAAAAATTACTACTACTCTTTAATTATAAAAGTGAACAACCTCCCTTCACTTATTCTCACATTTCAAGCCATTTGGATGAAAAAAACCCTACCAAAATATATCCAAAAAATACTTACCCACTTTCTAGAGCTTATAATAATCCAAATTTACCATCCATAGGCTTTTAAATAAGATATCTGAAGGGGGTTCTTCTATGCTTGGTAATCATCTTCACTGACCTCCTTCTTTTCTACTTCTTATTTTTTCATATTAAATAATATCTATAATAATTAAAATATATTATCACCAATATATTTTTTCTCATTATGTGATAAATTTTTATTTCATAATATATATATATGTATATCACCTCTTCCATTGTATGGGAAACAAAAACATTGTTGATGTGTATAAAGGACTACCACTTCACAAACTATTTTAATTCATTTACCATCATCACCTCATAGGGATATACATAATAATTGAATTAATGTTTATATATTATAAAAATGAAATATTAATCATTCTTTAAATAACATATTATATACCTTCATATCGTTTCATCCATTAAAAAATGATGACATAGTTCATGTGTACTTCAGGCTACTGCTTCATGAAGTGATGTGATTTTTTTATTAACAAATCACATGGGAGTACATGTAAGGGTATTTAAATAAAAAATATTATATTTATGATATAATTATAATTATTTGATTATAAAATACCACTTACCTTATTCCCATCATGATCATTGAATATTAGAAATGTTACTCAATTGTACGTATGATCTACTTTCTCAATGATTGTAATGTATTTTCACATCCATAATAAATAGTTGGTTTTCAAATTATGATTTATTTATAAAAATTATAATTATTTCATTATTATTATTCTATATATGATGAAAAAATTAACATTTTGACAATAGTTAAAACTTCAATTCCATTTTGAAAGTATGAACCGAGCATCCCCAAAACACCCAACATTGACATAACTATATAAATAATTAAATATTTCAGTAAAATAAATAATGTGAATTGTTTTAGTATAGGGTATTATACATGAAAAATTATCTTACAAAAAAATAAATGATATAATTTTATTATATCAGAGTCAAAGGACATACACGAAAAGTCTAGACATTAGGTAAGAGTTTTCATCTCTAAACATCCTTTTTTCAGAAACATGTTCTTTTATGAAACTAAATTCTCTTAAAATGTATGTATACAGAAAAATGAATATTTAAAATTATTTCTTATTTTTATTCATGGTATTTGAACACGAAATTAAATATCTCTCTCTTTCAATAGGTTTTTATTAATACATTTCTTAAAAAGTAAGGTAGTTATCCTCTCACTTTTACTTATTTGAAAAATATTATAGATTTACCACATTAATCATTTATGTGTTGTATTTACTACCCGTAGTATTTTTTATAGCATTAATGTATTTATATTAATGGTTGTTAAATTTTAATTTGATGTTATAAGGGATATGAATCGAAATTTACCAAAGCATTAAGAGTTTATTTTACAATTTTATCATTTAACATGATTGATTATGATTATGTTTCTGATAATGAAGTTTTATGATATATCTCTCAATAAACTCATGAATTCTATTATTCTTCTTATTCCAGAAATTTTAAAGAAATGATATCTTTTTCCACTCTTTGATACTTATAATTATTGAGAAAATGTTTTTGAAAAAATATTACTTTATTTCTCTCCTCGGTCGAAAATCCTTTTACTTATATAAAAATGTTTTCTATAAAAAATTTCAAGAATATTTATAACATTCTCCAAAGAATTTTTAAATGAAAATTTTACACATTTTTGAATTTTTACAATTTTTTTTGAAAGGAATCTTATCATTCTTTTCAAAATGAGTAATTTTTTAGCCTTTTTAAAATTGTGTGAAAATAATGTATTTTAACTTATATGGTTGTATGAATTTAAATTCCATAATGAATACTCATTTATTTGAGGATTACCTTGTAATTTATTGTGTCTATTTTTAAATAAGATCTTGTAAACATTTTTCCTTTTAACATGTTATTTTGAAAGTGAAAAGTTCTTTTTCTCAAGAAATAGTCCATGTAACCATTTAAAGATATATTCATGAATGGATATAACCATTTATTTTTTGGTTTATATATAGATTATATGTTTATGGCTCTCATGTATATACTTAGCTAATTATCACTTTATTTTATATGGTAATACATGACTTATATTCATCTATATAATTCCTCCATTATAAAATTTCCTTTGAGTAAGATACGATACAAGATTATGAAACCCATTTTTTAGTGTTTAATTCTTATTTGTATTCCTTATGAATGATATCCTTATGTGGAAAAAATATTCATGTACAGGATTTGAATGTGAGAGGTGGGTATAAAAATATTTTTCCCTCTAATGAACATGGTAATTTATTAGTATCATGATAGATCATGTATGTGATTATGGTGTGATACTAATAAATTACAAGACTCTATATACCATATGATGTTATCTTGATGGTTAAATTTGGCTTATTTATATTCCAGGTATTATGGTTCGTACACATTTCCTTTTATTCCATGATCATATTATACCATGTTTTTATTTTATTATCCCATATAATTACTCATGAGCCTTCTCTTTTTTATATAATGTTATTAATTTGACCCACATTTTATGTTTATATATCATGTTTATTCCTATAATGGGATTTCTAGAACGGCCATTTCATTATGTATTTCCACATGTTACACTATGTAGTTTTAGGAGCTCAAATGGATATAGTATCTCACTAATGAGAATAAAAATTTATTATCTTAGTTTCATTTTGATGTATTATGAACATGTTATTCTAAAGACACTTTGGATTTTCTATCCTTATTTTTAATTAATGTATGCTTATGTTAAAAATCATGAAATAATATATGTAAATATATTGGGATACTAAAGTTGGTATCAGATAAATGTCTTGTTTTTTTGGGTATGGTGAATAGATAATGTTAGTAAACACCCATTGGAAAATTATAGGTATTTGAAAGTATCCTGGAATCTTGGTGATGCTTAACAATAGTGGTTTCTAAGAATTTATAACCATGTTTGGATGCTACAAGTTCAAGTGCCACTATCAATGTTTTACCTATGTGTAAAAAAATCCAAAAGGGTGAATTTGGTTTTGAATTGATCATCACCTAGGGACCAAAATGGGTTTTCCATCACACCTAGTTTGACACTCCTCGGGGATATGTCTTAAAAACACAAATACTCTTTACAAACCAACATCAAGGACTTTAATAGATGGTAATCATAAATGAAATATGTTAAATATAATGTTTACTGGGTTGATAAGTCCCTGGTTGATCATAAGTTTTTTTTGGAATTAATAGAACTTAGATGTTTTAATTTATGGATATTAAAGATGATTAAAAGTATTTTGGGTGTAATTTATAGTAATATAACCCGTGATTCTAGTATCAGTTTTAGTAAAAAAAGGTTACTTCAGGTGGAATTTCTTTTTTCCCATAAGTTTAATGGTATTATTATCCTTGAGTTTTTATCTTATATTTAATGTTAAGGTAATAATATTCAATTAGGATTATTTGATTTTATGGGGAAAATAAGCTGTACAGAAATCCTTATTTATTAAAAACTAATTTGATGACTAATTTTAGATTTAGAATATTAATAATATTTTTTAATATTATATAGGAATTATAGTAATATAGTTTTATAAAATGGAAAATACACATTTCATCAAAAAATCAACATATATAGAAAGGCCATGGGCCATGAACCCATAACTGATGTGTGAGAAGGGTGTAGTGCCAACCATAGGCCTATGTGTTGTTCTAATTAGTATGAATATATATTTACATAAAAAATTTGGTAGATAAATATTATGTTTAGATTAAGAAACTAATTAGAGGGAAAAATATTTTTGGATTTTTTGGATTTTTAAGTGATTAATGATATTTTGGGAAACATTTTTTTGGGTCGAGATATATAAATACTTTAAGATTAATGTAAAGGATTATTTGGGAAGAATGTTATTATGTTTTTGGACAATGGGTATGAGATAACCTTTGAGGCTAAATCCATCTATCATGTGGATATTATTGAGGATATTAAGGATATAGTGTCATTTATTTAAGGAATGATCTTTTTTATACATTTTTATTTGTTATAGAATTTTTGAAATTCAAATATTCATATTTATTTAGGGTATTTTCTTACTTTGTGCTGAACATTTAGGATTTAATAATTATAGGAAGAATATATTGTTTCTTTTTTTGGATATTGTGATAAATTAAAATTTTTTAACTCAAGAATAAAAAAATTATTATTGAATATTCATTCCATAGAGTAAGAGGTGAAGTAGAAAGTGATATAATCACAATAAAAGGATGAAATTGTGTTTATGGAATTAAAAGATATCTAGAATATTTTCTGGTGTTCTATATCTTAATACAAAAATAATCCCTTAACTCTATTAAACAGGTCCATAAAAAATTATTATCCTACAATATTCATATCTGATTAATCAATAGTCTTTTAACATATCAATGGTTTATGGTTTTTTATTTGTTAAATTTTAATTGATAATTCACATTATTGTGAACAATGATCTCTATCACTCTCAATAATTATTTATTATTTTCATCCATGTCTATATTGTGACTTCCCACTAATGTTCTCATACTTGGAAAACCTATTTCTGTTTTATTCAACATTCCCTTCATATTTCACTTTCGTTATTTTGATTGAAAAACGACTTTTTATTATAAAAATAACTTTTTCTTAGAAAAAGTGGGAAACCATTCATGTTTTATAAAGGATAACAGGTGACACTATAATAAATAAATGATTTATTGAAATCATGTTTAAACCTATTAAAAACCTTAACTCTATGGAGGCTCCATTGAAGCACATCGACCATAATTTTTAGATCATACCTAAAAATGTCTTAAAGTATATAGACCATCCTGTCCAAAGTTTGAATAAACTATTCCACACTAATTTTCCTTTCATTAATACATGCTTCAAATTGAAATTTGTCTTACTGATCAACACACACTATTCTTCATCGAGGTCTACTCAAGTCATTCTCTGAACCATCATTTATAATCTCCATGGGTATAATTGAATTAGAATTTCACCTCTTCTATTTCTTCATTGGAATTAGAGATGAGCTCCCGTATATATATTTTTTCAACGTCCACCTTATGAGTTGTCCTAATAATACCATTAATAAACACATGTTCCTAAATCAAATCAACTATCGTTTCATCATCCTATTCATATTCATTGACCACGTCATAATCCATCAAATGATGTTCACTCAAAATAATTGAATTTCCTTCCTTATCCAATGATGTGAATTACGTATCCATTTATCTATTTTTTTGGAGAACGTTGATTCTATCAGCTTAGGTAGGTGAGAAAGTCTGTTTAACTTTTAGACTTCATCTACTATTCCATAATGAAACTCATTGAATCCCTTTTACCATTCCACCCCTTCTTCCTCCAGGGGAAGTGTAGACCTATTTCAATCTCACAATCAATGTTTTCCCCCAAATCATGTATTTATATCTCATCCTTGTAGTTTGTCCCAAAAATTTATTGATCATCAATGGGGTTCTTCTTCTGTTCAAGATTTTGGATACCCTTTGTGGAATGGGACTCATCCCCTTTTTCTAGACCAAACCTTTGAATTCTTGATTTTCAAAGGTATTTTTTACTAGAATTACTAGACTGGCCCTTTGTGACCTCACATTACTAGTTGTAAGCACTCAGTCCCCATTGCCTCCACTAGTTAGGAAAGCTGATGAATATTTCTCACATTAATCTTGTGTCACCGTCCTTCTTTTATCTTTATCCTCTATTTCCACTACTACCCCATTTACATCCTCTATCACTACTTTAGATTTAATCTCTATAGAACCTATTGCACACATATCCTATATGTCACAAATTAATCTTCCATAGATATCAACCACATTCAGATCACAATGAGAAATTGGTGTCTTCTTATGGTTAGTGACCTCCTTTTCTACCCCATAAGAAAGAAGATGGTCAACCGAATTGTTAATTCGAAAGTTAAAATTATTAATTTTTCATTCCTTTTGTTTCGTAAATAACATTCACTTCCTTATACACTTGATTACTAAATTATTATGCCAAAATTAATTTATATTTTTTAAAAAAACATAATCTTTTATAATAATCAAAATGGTTATGAATTGTTCATGAATACAGACTAACATACTTAATTATTATTACTATAATGAGTATGAATCTGGATGATTTACCTTTATTAGATCACAAATAAGTCTTTCTGCCCTATCTTTAGTACTGACAATGTTTCTATAATCAAAATGATCACAAAACTGATTAACATAAAATTAAAAGTCATAATGATTTTAGTAATTACATTTTAATAGAATTCCATCAAA
This sequence comes from Viscum album, assembly GCA_963277665.1. NCBI lineage: Eukaryota > Viridiplantae > Streptophyta > Magnoliopsida > Santalales > Viscaceae > Viscum > Viscum album. The sequence goes on from OY728129.1 coordinate 83,225,962, forward strand.
CTCACTATGCTTAAATTCTTAATATATAAAACATATTTCGAATTTAAGGAAAAAATTTTACACGATAATGTATGAAATCAATATGATGTCGAACTTTTAGTTATAAAAGATCCATTAAAGTGTCAAGTGTTCAAGTAGTTATGGTAGTTGATAGTTGGATAATTTATTTCATATGCAAATATTCTCAGTGAGTGAGATATAAAAAGATTACAATGCATTAATGTATTATTCCTAGAATTATGTAATTGTTTTATAGTTTTTTCTTCATAAGGGTACCTTGTCAGGATTCCCCCTTATGAATTCTTTTATGTTTTAATTACGCATATGATCTATTGTTACGATCATGGTATGAAATTCATTGGAAGACTCAAATTCCAATACTCTAATCAAGGGAATTCCGGGATATAAAGACAGATTTTATCCATCAAATTGTGGTATTTTGTGGATAGGAAGATAGATCAAATATGATATTTTTATCGAGATATTTCATTGCTATGGAAAGACAGAATTGGTTGTAACTAAAAAATAATGGATATCATTATCCAAGGATAGTGTCTACCTTAATCTTAAGGATAAAAAAGAACTATTCTTTTTAAATAGATAAAAAAATTTCGTAAATTTTTTCTATTTTAATGATTTTTTATTACAAGACTTTTATTCCACTATTCTTTTTTTTAATTGTTCTTGAAAAATTATTTCATTACTTGAAACTCTAATCTCAATGTCAGATTTTATTTAAATATGATCTGTTTACTATGATATATTGAATCTTATGTGTATAGTATTAAGTTTCACTAATATTATCAAATCAATTCTAATTACGATATTTTGATAATCAAATTGAGTTCATAGTCTGAATTTGATCTTTTTATAAGAGATTGTGGATTTCTATAGTATAATTATTTTAATCTATTTCATTTATGTTTAAAAATGATTATTTTTACATCATATTCCCCCCTTTCAGATGATTTTTATGCTTAATAAAACAATTTTCAGTTAGCTATTTTTATGTACATAAATTATATCCATTTTAAATAAGTAAAATAACCACTAGTAAAGAATTATTTAAATGAAATGTATATATTATTTTTTTCTTTAGTTCTGGATGTGGACGTGGGATATTCTCCCTTTTATGGTTTAATTGAGTGATATTTTAAGCCCTCGCCCAATCCTAGGCATCAGGTTTACCATCTTTTTTTTTTCTTCCTTAGAAACTACAAATGGTCCACTCATCCATTACTTGGTATGGATATGCTTTCCAAAATCAAGTGGTTATCTGGGTTTTTAGGACCATCGACTCTTGGGTACTTTCTTCGATCGAGAGGATGTGAGTTTTGGGTCATAGTAACATTTTGGGGGACAGTTATTTGCATACTCTGAGACTCTATCATAGATATATGATATTTTTATGAATATCTTCTTATTCCTGATACTGTATTGGTTACCATAATGAAATGACTATATATTAATTCTCTTTTGTATGAAAAATAATGGTATCTCTTTAGTGAATCCATCTATTTTTATTTGAGGTTCTTAATCGTTTCCCAGTAACAGGTAGTTGCATATATATTGAACCCATATAACCAAGTGATTTAGATAATGCTTTCATGTAAAGTGGTGGTTAATATTTTGAGGATGTGATCGATCCATTATGAGGCGTACTATATATCCTTATTATTACTGGAATCAAAACTCATGTAGTTCATTTGTCTTATATAGTTTAATGTCAGGTTTTGAGGAAATATGTTCTGTCACTGAGACACCAAATATTTGAGATAAAATTCAAAGGGGGTTCCCTATGTATCCTGGGTATATAGAGAATTAGATATTTCTTGGTTCTCATAGTGTCGTGTCATTATAGAGACTCATACTGAAGATGATATGATTACTGAAACTCCCTATGCTCACATGGTCTATGCTCGGTGTGAGGAAAAATAGATGGTGAATGATAATTTCATTTCTCTTGATGTAGTACTTTTGCTTTTGTACCACCATGAAATGATTTATAATGGTACATGGGTCTCCAAGAGACGTCTTACATATCCTTGTTATGGAAGGAACCATATTCATCATAGTTTGATGGGTCTCTCAGTCTGCTTATGGATGAGAAGGGGTAATCATATCCTAGGAATGATTGTGTTATACTAGATGATATACCGGAGTCCTGAAAATGCGTACAAAAAATGGGTGTTTATTTGAGATCAATCCGTAGGAAGACATCCCACTTATCTTGGTTACGACAGGAATCAAATTCATCATAGATCGTTTTTTGTTGGGTCTTACACATTGAGGTTTCCTCATACCATTGTGGTTTCTAATAGTATTGATTATATGTTCATTTCTACTCCCTAATATAACGTGATATACAATCATTGTGAGAAACAAGTGATACCAAATAATCAATGTCATTACTATGGATAAGGGACTTAGATGCGAGGGATTCCTTGGATGATAAATATAGAGATCGATCCTTGGGGAGAGTGAGCCTACAAATCGTGGATATGGTAGTAATATGTGTCATGGTATCTCTCATTATGTGAGGGCATAAACACTAAGGCTTCCATGTCCCATAATAGATGTTCATATTGCCTTATGTGGTGTTCATAGTGTCCCCCTAAGCTCATGCGAGCTACGATTAGTGTGAGAAACCCCGTCGAAAATGATCTTTCCCATGACACATAGATATGGAACTTGTGTATTAGAATTTCCCTTGGTCTGTTTGGTATAGAGTTTGGGCCTTAAGAAGGGGTCCTATATTTCCCGATTATAGAGCGAATCATATTTCTTGTAGTTTATTTTTGTTCGGGTATTAAGAACTGAGGTTTACCTATTAATAGGGCCTTCTTTTAGATATCATGTCTGATAACCAAGTTGGCATTTCCTAAGATCCATTTCATGACCTGTCTTGATGCATATATAGGGTTTTCCAAGAGTCAGTGTGACATAGTCATAAGGATTTTTTGTGTCTTGGTTGAATCCTTTTAGGACACCTTGCAAGACGTGGGCGACATGTCTGGAGGGCATCAGGAGTCTTACCTAGCCTGCACAGGGGGTGTTGTGAGATTCTAGTTTTCATGCCCAGGAGGTTTCATAAGATCATTATTATATTTTCTATATTCTTTCATGAGACTCAGATAAAATTTTTAGGCACCGTTATATGATCCAGACGATGTGTCTAATGGAAGTCGCATATCCTGGGTGATAGACCCAGAGGGTGTCGCAGGATCAAAGTGTTGTCTGCGGAAGGAACCATGTAACTCAATCTATAATCTTTTTAGTAGTATCTGCGTGCCAGGTTGAAATATCGAGGAGTATCATGAGATCTAAGATACATTTCATGGATTTATCTCATGTGTTTAGGTTACTTGTGTGAGGTGCACGAGGGCCATCGATCTTGTATTTAAATTAACTCATCCACTTTTTAATCTCAGTTCTAACCCTTGCATTGTAAATGAATTTGGATAATTCAGTATTAGTGCCTTTTGAGTCTTATGAGATCTATTAGGCTTGAGGTATGTTAATTACAAGTCTTGCGATAATTCCTTCATGTTATCATTGAATTATCACATGAAGCACCTTTTGTGTGGTGTATGATTTCCCCAACTATCCATCGGTGTATTACCTAATGGAATGTTTCGGGTCATGTAATGAGTTACTCTAAGAAATCCACATAGAATGAGAGTCAAATTTTCCAAATTCCATGGAATTAGATTCTCCAAGTCCCACCATCGTAGTCGCTGTAGATTTTTTATGCTAGTGTGGGGGAATTTATAGGCATTGCCACCCTGTTTGTCTAGTTCAATTTGTGTTTTATCTATCATGATTCCCAGATGGATTGAGTGAAGAGTTATAGTGCTTAGTATCTTCCAAATTCTCTGATGTGTGTCTCATGATTTCCTGTGATCATGAGTCTCTTCCACTAGCGCTTCCATCATTTGATTATAGACTATTAATGAGTACTTGTTTGGCCATGTGGATATGTCGAATGCCTTTCATGTTGTCATGGTTACATGCCAAAGATCGTTCTCAATAACCCAGTTCCTATCAAAAGGAATTCACAAGACATCGGGTGACTAATCATGGAGTCCCACAGGATATAGATGGTTCGTATGGGGGTCTCAAGGGACAATATTGCGGGTGTGTTGGGAGCATTTCACGCCTTTCATTGAATTTGAACACCTCTCACCTCCTCCCATTCATTCCCCATTGTTTTATGTGAAAACTTTTTGGATTCATGTGAGATTTCATGTATGATTTCAATGAAATATCCTATATTTTTTTGTGATACATCACGTGACCGATATGGGTCACCTGGGGTTCACTATAATTCCATGAAAAAATCTATTAATTCATCTATAGAGCGTCTTGGAGTTACCTGGGGCACTTCACATGGCGATGATGAAAAATTAATGGTATCTCTTGATGTAAGTCAAACACATCACTATGGACTTGTGCCTTCTTGTAGGTTTCTAGCAGTGCATCACATGTCCTTCCCCAACCTCAAACACCTCACTCCTCCCCCTTTCTATCCCCATTTTTTTATTTTAACAAATTTATGTATTATGATAATTTTATTGAGCAATTTCGGGAATTGTTTCCCAATTTTTAAGTGATGTCTCACATGGCCAATATGGGTAATATGAGGGTGTGCGAGCATATCATGGAAAAATCAATTGGTATATCCTTATAGTGAATAGTGTATTCTTGTACATACATTTGGATATCCATGAAGTAGGGATGACAAGGAAAAGGCTTTCACGAGATGAGTTGGACATGATGTCGAGTTCTTGAAGTGTCTCAAATATCGCTCGGGGAGTATGTCGTGTGTCCTTCAGTAACAATGAACACCTCTCACCACCCCTCTATTATCAATACTGTTTCATCTAAAAAAGGTTCATAGGTCTTGCGAGTTTTCATGATTAATATCTAGTGTTTTTACTCAATTTTTTAGGGGTGTCTCACCAGACCAATATCGGTTATATAGAGTGTGTTCCAGAATGTATTGGACATGTATATACATCTATCCTTTGAGAAAAAAAGGGGATTCCTGTGAAAACCCATGTACTTCCATATGGTGGGGCAGACAAGGCAATGGGATATTTTAAGGCAATCCAAAAATGATTCCAAGGTGTTGTGGCATCTCTTGTATCGCCTAGGGAGTGTTTTGCATGTCCATTAGTGACTATGAACACCTCTCACTCCCTCCCCATTATCTAATTATTTTTATCCTACAATGGTTTGGAGGTCTTGTGAGTTTTAATATATTTCACCAATGGATTTTATTTTTCCCAATAATGATTTGGTGCATGAGGTTCATGAAAATTAGGTGTCTCTACCTTTGAATATCATCCCTCCTTATTTTCGAAGGATTTCAGTTGTTTTTTCAAGAAATTTATAGTGAAATACCATGTAGAATGGGGGAGATCATTAGGTTGTCTTTGGTCATGCCACAAGATAAATATGGGATTGTGAGATGACATGATTGCTCCCCATGTTGTTCACTTGTCCTATTTTCTTATGGTGCATCTTTGGATCAATACAGGATCTTTCGACGACATGAAAAAGTTTTTAGGGATAATTTCTATACCCAACATTGATACACCACATGTTCAATGATCGTACTTTTGATGGAGTGCATACATTGCTAAGGAGGGTTACATTTATTTGCCTTTGATATGTCCCATGTTCATGGTTTTAGGATTCAGTAGTGCGACGAAGGGAGTTTTAATTTCATGTCTACATTCCAAAGGGAGTATGGAAAGTGCGAAAAACTGTTGTAGGGAAGTCGCATAACTCAGGGAACTTGAATGTGTTGTGTGATCAGATTTTTGTATAAGGTCTCCAAATGTCCAAATACTCATGAAATCCCATAAAGTGTTTCCACAGATAGAGTCTCATGCATGAAAATGGAATATTTATTTTATTCACATGGTTATATCAATCAAATCCCAGAGATCCAGAAGCACATATGAATATTGCATGTCTGCGGTGTGGAATTTCATCGAAATAACATCATCGATCGTGTTTTGAAAATTATTTCATGATTGTATTTTGTAGGACATCAAATAAATTATTTAGGACCAGATCACCACCAAATTTCGAGTTGATGTCCACAATTCCTCACATATCCATGTATATAGTTATTTAATCTTTTTTCAATAGAGGTGGTATCGTGATATGTGATTGCTTCCACATACATATGAAGATGTAGGAGATATTTTAGCCTTAAATTTGTGGTATTATGATGTCCATATTGTATTAAATCCTTCAAAATATTAGATACACGGTTCTACTTCCATTCATGAGAGAGGTTATGAGAGACTTATCATTCTCACGTGAATAATCATGTGACTGCCTTTAACATAAATTTTTTCACATGAATAAAATAATGGGCCTTGCGTGACATGATTTCTATTACCCATATGGGGTTTTTTATTCTCTATTTCATAGGATGAACAAGATCTCTCCCATGGAAGACCATGTATTGTGATATCCATGTACTTACATGCATAGGATCGCATTGTATATGTGAAACAAAGAAATGTTATGTATCCGGATAACATGCACTTCCCTTCATGACACCAACATTTACAATTATAGGTACATGTCAAGATAAATCTTAATGCAACAACACATTCGGTATTATTCATGGGACGTTCATTTCTATTATCACATTTTCATAACCTTTTGGAGGCTCCACATAATCACGGGATCCACTTCTAGAACATAATTCATGTGATAAGGGTCTCTTTCATCTTTAGTATTGCTCTTATAAGAAGTTCTTACTTAAAATATTTTCATTTCTTGCCTACAATGTTATTTTTTGCACACTGTATATCTGCTTTGTTGGATAAATCACAAGATCTTCTTATCATGCACAATGCTTAGATCTCATCCATAGATAGCCTTTGTGGCATCATAAGTCTATCTGGAAATGATATGGGACTTCATGAAGTTTATGATATTCTTCAATTTTACTTCTTTTATCTGAATTTCCTTAGTTTAATTTGAAAATATGGTTGGTAGTAGTAAGGATGTACTTGAACAGATTAGTTGTGGAAGGGGGATATAGCCTTGGAACATCCTTCCCCAAAATGAAAAATGTCCAGAAATATTTATCCTAATGTAGCTATTCTAAGTTCTGATGGATGATGGTTTCATGGATCTACCATGCATGAAATTTATTGGTGAATTACAGATAGTCATGTATCATGATTTTCTAGTCGAATGCAAACCTCTTGATCTGGTGGGAGAGCCTAGTTCTAGATTGATGGTAGCCACAAGAACCTACCTGGACTTCTTCCATGATGGAGAGAACATCTCCTTATACTATGAACCTATAGATACGTCCACGAAATCCTCCCTTTTATAGAACTTTTTCCCCATTTCAACCATCCAGCAGGGTGATGTTGGCTACCCGATGCCAAATCTATTACCTTCCGGCTTGATCTATCGAAAGAGTCTCATCTCAAATATAGCATCTTATAGGAAACATCTATCAAGGGGTGGTCATTATTTCATCATGATTTAGGTCATTTTTGACCTAGTTTATCTCCTGCATATCACATATGATGATCTATGAGACCACTCATCGATGTGTGATACTGAAGGTAACTTCCTCATGATTAAGGTCGGTGAGGATGGCTGGTGCATTATCCAGTGTGTCATCACGAGCATTCTGTGATCGGGGAACATAATGCATGGTGGGATCCAAGGGTAATTATAGCATTAATCCCTTGATATAGCCATTGAGTAGAGATAAATCCTCTTTTTAGATGGCATATTCACCATTGATCTTCTTTATCACTAGTTCCATGTCCCCTTTGATATTCTTGTAGGCTATTTATAGTTGAATGGTTAGTTCCAATCTAACGATGAGGGCATAGTATTAGTCCCCATTACTTGTGATGTAATTGGACAGAATGATAGATTAGTGCAAAATTACTCTGTCTGGAGACAGAAATAAAATTCCTAGAACAACACGATTGAGCATTGGGTTTTCCAATCTTTTGCTGACAAAAATCTGTAAGGAACCATCAAAGTAATTCTCCTATGTATTAGGAGATTCATGGGAATAAAATACCTATTCATCAATGATCTCGGTGTCTTCTTGTATGTTTTTCATGGTAGTATGTGTGGCACATAAATCAGCACGAGATTTTACTTTACATAAATTCTAGGATATAAACTGAATGTCATATTGTTGCAGAATGACTGCTCATCGAGCCAAGATCCCGGTCAACATGGGGCTACCACGGATGTACTTGATATGTTAAATATGAGATACCAACTAGACTTCGTGGTGCGTCAATTAGTGCCTCAAAAATTTCATTACAAAGATGAGTGAAAGGTAGTTATTTTTGGCATTATAATATCATGTATTGGTACCTAGGAAGGTTTGGATAAGGTTGTAGAGACTATTTTCACTTCATGTGTCATTTTCCAATGCAAGGAGGGTTTCCAATGAGCATTTCATGGTTACCACATATGAGATATGTGGCCTTCCATCCACCATAGGAATCAAAAATAGTGGGTACATCAAGTATTTCTTGTGAAAATTGAAGGATTTCTAGATATCATTGTTCTATTGGTAAGCGAATCTCTTCTTCCTTATCCTGGTGATGGGGGGAGATTTCTCGACTAGGATGGCTATGAATTTCTGAATGTAGTAAAGGTAATCTTGGAGTCCCCTTGGTTCGTTGATAGTTTTGGGGTTGACATCACTAAAATGAAACTAGTCTTCTCTGGGACCGCTTGAATTCCAGGATTTCATACAACAAAGCTGATGAATATTCTTGATGTTACCCCAAAATCTCACCATAGAGGATTCATATTTAGACTTTGTTGTCATATCTTGTTGTAGATTGTTTGTAGATTCGTTTATTGATCACATAATTTTTGGTATTTGATGAGTAAGTCATCGACATTACACCCATTTGTCCTTCCCAAGAATTTATTAAATATGTGATTCATGTAACATTGATATGTGGAACCAACATTATTTATTCCAAATATAATAACCTGATAGAAAAAGTTCCCTTGAGGCACTCTAAGGGTAGTGGCTTCTTCATCCTTGGGGGCTATCTTGCTCTGATTGTAACCCAAGTACCTTTCCTTAAGGTAAACGTCTTATAATCTAGTATTTTTATTGATAAGGAGTTCGGTGATAAGATATAAGAACTTGTGTTTCGGGAAATGTCAATTAAGGTATCTAATATCGATGTCGACCCAAATATTCCCAATTTATTTCTTTACGAGAATGATATTGGCCAGACACCTTAGGTATTTCACTTCTTGGAAAAAGTTTTCTTTGATAAATTTTTCATCTTCTGCATCTACATTGGTGGCATGAGAGGGACTCATTCTCCAAACTGCCTGCTTGAAACCTAAATGTTCATCGGGATGTCTGAGACGGTGCATAACCACATCTGGATTTAGTCCAAGAATTTCTGTATAGTTCAAGGAGATTGCAAAATATTTTTTCTTTAGAAATGAAATGTACACCTCTTTCCCTTTGAGTGGAATAGATACACTATCCATAATAGGCCACCAGTCTTGTTCTATTCATAGATTTATCTGACTGAGTTCAACTATGGTGGTGGAGACAACTTCATCAAATACTAAAAGGGAATTACATTGATCGTATTCATTGATTTATTAATTAGTGGAGACTTATTCAGGTGAATGTGAGATTCTGGGGTCCTATCCATCAATATCAGAGTGACAGAGGCTATTAGAAGAGACCTTGTCATTCCTCTATATCTGAGTCATTCTAGAGAGATATCAGATATTATTGTTGTAGATGAGGACTAGTGAGGCTTGGGTCTTTGGTATTTCATCTAATACATTAACCATGTTTATGAGGATCACAAGATCATCAACGAAAATTCTCTAGGGATTCAGAGGGGTGGTCCCTAAGTTGCAACCTGTATATCACCATTCTCCATTGGTTTTGTACCTCCCTACCTGTATAAATATTCTTCGTCATATGTGGCTCCACATGTATTGAATGGGTCACTATCACCATGTATCATGATAAAATTTCCATTATTAGGGTACTTCAAACATTGATGCAAGGTTGATGGTGATGACAAGTGGCTATGAAGATAGGGATTTCCAACTAGGGAATTATTGTTGTGTCATGATAGATAACCATGAACTCAACCTCAGATATAAGATCCACAAATTGTTCCTTGAGCTTGATCTTCCAGAGAGGTCTTTCTCCAAGCTTATCATATCCATGAGTGGTCATCATTGTAGGGGATAAGTCCCCTTTTCTATACCCAATGTGTTGGAGGGTTCAAACTATGATGAGATTGATCCCAGATGCATTATCAAAAAACAAATTTTGGGTATTTAAATTATTAAGTTTACGGAAACATATATGGGCATGATGTTCCCTTGGATTACCTCCTATTAATTTTGATCAGTGAATGAGATGAAAACATTTCATCCTAAGGAAATAATTTCCACATGATAGACCATGGTTGTGGAGACGTTGGTCACAAACTCTTATGGGATTTGGAGTGTATTAATGATTTATTCCCCATATCATTTTCAAATATTAAGTGCATCATGGATTAAGAGATTAGATAGTAATATAGCTAGCTATTTTAGAACATTGTACTTTTGTGCCAGAGGATGGCACATTTGGACATGGGGATGCTCTTGGAAACGTGATTTAGGAGATGTATAATCTAAGGGGAGTGGTCTTAGTGCTTGTGCAGAGGTTGAGGGAGAATCTTCTCATAGAAGTGAAGGTCACGTTAGCCTTCAACATTGCCTAGGTTAATCGGATTGAAGCCCTGCTAAGTGATCATACAAGACAATAGGGTGCAGGTGACTGCTGGAGGTCTTTGAGGCACCTCTTTTCCTTTTTTGAGTCTACTAGAGTGATTTTACATGGGTCTCGGCTACACATATATCTTCCATGGGAATATGGTCGAAATATTGAGTCATACCACACCCTCTTAGTCCCTAGTATCCTTGGCTCCAATGCATGTGACCTCTCATTCCCTGGTTATGCATGGGAACCGCATAGTTGGGGGAATAATCATCATTAAAGAAGGGGTTTGATAAGAGTGTCACAGTTAAGGAAACGAAAATGAGTTATTCATTCAATGAGGGTTCCATTTGGTGGGGAGGTGCTATGTTATAGATGTTGTAGGGACGAAATCTACAAGAGTTTGGGATTATATTAGAGAAAAATAAGTTTTTTCTCAATCTGTCTCTTCCTTATTTAGGTGGTCAAACCCACATGAGGTTATCAATTTTGATTCCTTCTTTTTAGGTGGTGGATATATCCCAAGTTTTTGAAACTATACATTCAAATCGTTTTAAACTCCGTCAACTATTTTTTGATTCATCACATTTTGAAACATTTGCACTTACCTGTATGGAACCTTCTACCAAATATCATCATTTTTATGATTGGAAGATGGTTATACTGAACACCTTTTTTGAATAATTGTCTAGAATCACCATTCCAGAGTCGACCATGCCTTGAAGTACATCTTTGAAGATGATGAAATTCTAGATATTGTGTCCCTTCCTTCTATAGAAGGGGTAGTAGTAGGGATGATCAGTGAGGTTGAATTACTCAAGCCTCTAGGTTTGAATAAGTTTAAGTAAGTTATTATCGATGTATTCCATGAAATAACCTAGGACATGTTCATTTTAGTAGGGGAATACTTTTTTCATATGTTCCTCAAATCCAAGGGGACCCAAATTTCCATGTGCTTCCACCCGAGGGTGATTCTCTGGTGGTTGTTGCTCGACATTAGGTGAGGGGAGATTTGATGCATTATTGGAATCTTGGATGGGCACTACTATAATATTGGAAGTGATATTCATGACTTATGATCATAATTTATTCATTCCCAGTGCTACGGGAATGAGTCTATACTTTGATCGGGTTCTTTGAATAGCCAATAAAAGGTGTTTCTCCATATTTGTGAACTCTCAGAACCTTCCTAGATATTTCCTAGGGATTAGTGGAATATGCAACGCATCCCTAATATTTTTTGTATAGAGTTAGATTAGTTGGTTCAATGAGAGGGGGATGTGGAGTGAATAGGTTAAACCATTCCACCATGCTATGAAATCATACACACTTTCATTCTCGCACTACATTCAGTTTTTAAGGTTGAATATCGTCATTTTCCTCAGCATTGAACTGATCTATTAAAGGAAATGATGACAAAGGTCTTACCATTGAAAAATAGATTCCACGAGTAGAATGGTGTACCAACCAAAGGTTCTCCCTGTCCTATTCTTTACAAAAATCCTTAGTTGTGTTGCCTCCTGTTGATCTCAACATCCCATCAACGACATTCCTCGAGGTAAAAAGTGTGTGAGATATTCTTATAGGTCACCAACACCATCAAAGGTAAAAATATTTGGGTTTCCAAAGTTGGTTGGACGTGAAGTATCATCCTCCCATTTGGGATATGATTTCCTCTCAGGCTGCATAGGTGCACTCCACCCTTACATGGCTTCCATTCGAGTGTTTAAGGATTCAATGGTTGTATGTAACTCTGGGGGAACTATTGTCTGAGACACCTCCCATCCACAAAGAGTGGGTGGGGCTAATGGGGTGTAATTGATTTCTTTTCCCATTGACCCATGTTCATTCCTATTAATGAATTATTACCTCGGTAAGGGAGAGGCTATCACCGCAATGGAAAGAAGTACTAATCATTCTGGCCCCTTCATTTATATGGACTATCTATCATGATCTGAAGGAAATATGTTTCTCAGATACCACTCATTCCTGTTTATTATCTATGGGAGTGATAAAATTCATCTCTATATGAATATGATACCCTACATGAATATTATCCTTGAGTAACACCTCCTTGAGTTATCGGAGAGCTCATATTTTACTCTAATATTGTGACAACCATTTCTAAATGGATGGAAACTGAGATGTTGTCACATCTTTTCCTTTTTTTCCCATATTCATCTATGGAGGTTATGATTTCCTTTATCATATTCTCCTCTCATTTCAACCTACGAACATTGAATTTGAGGGAGTTTCTGGTCATGATTTCCGAGCAAGCCCCGACCAAAAGAGGTTTTTATTACAGTAGGAGTAATAAGTGGGACATCGACCACTGGTATCTTCCTTCCAACCTTTAGAATACTGATTCCATATATAGTGCTGAATATGAAGATGAAAATTCCTCTATCCCTATGGTATGGGGTCTTTTGTGGATTCCATTGGCACTAATTGTTCCTATTGTAGAGGATCTAATGATTCTGGTTGGGGACATCATGCCTCTCGGGACAAACATTGAGATATAAATTCACTCCAACCAGTAGGGTAGGGGTGATCTGGAATCATTTTTGATGTCTCAAGGGTCCTCTCAGGGGACAATGAACCTTCTGAGGGTGATTGAGATATATATTCCTTCATCCTAGGGGGATGGGGTTCACCCACAGTTGTTGAGGGTATGTCCTGAATCCTCTTGGGAACTGATGACCTGAGGGGTAGAGGTTATGGTATATATTCTTCTAGATCATGGGGTTGGTCCAGTGTTTGATGACTACTATGGAAGCATCTACTATCGTCTTTGGGATTTGGTGTAGCTGTTCTCACATGGGATCTGGGTGCGTAGACAACCAATGGTGAGAATTATTCCTTAGGGAAAGTTTTTTAGGTAATTGAAACTTCGATTTATGTGCTCATAATTTCATCATATTTTCTTAATGGTACTGTTTTGAAGTCATGTTTCCTATCCCCTATCTCTCTATCCATGGTGTTTGGTAACCATTGAATCGGTGAAAGTTTTCAACAGTGACCAACTAGCCTTTGCATTATCTAGTCCCCTGATTTCACTAGAGGATATCTCATTGCAGGATGTCATCTCTAAGGGGTTCTACAATTCTAGGGGTTTAGAAAAGTGTAACACTTAATACTATCCCCATACTCAAATACAGATTCATGACATGAATTCAGAGATCAGCTGTCAAAGAGTTGTGATGAAATGGCTACTAGAATGTTGCATATTTGAGCAATGCTATTCATGTTTTGGATCCCGAACCATGAAGTCAGTTTCTAGGTCAATATATAAAAAGAGTATCTTGATTTTCTGAAGTTGAAAGTCATATCCTAGATAAGGGAGATATCAATCCTTCAGTTTCTGATGAGTCACCCACCTAATTTGTCACATATAAGAAATGCCCTCCATTTATAGCACATCAAGGATCTCATAGCTAGAAGTAGATAAGGGTCATAACCAGATGGGGAGGTTGCTTCCAGATAACTCTCTATATATTTCAATATCAGTCTTATCCTCATCAGACATACATGCCTCCATCCATTAATACATTAAGAGATATCTCTGATGGTCACTTGCTAATGATAGTGCATGTCTCTAAATATTGATAGTGAACCATATACATTTGACCATGATTTTTTGATCACCTCTCAGTAAGAAGGAGTCGGGGTTTGGTTCACCTCTATCTACAGATGTTTCTTGAAAGAGGGATTATTTCCATACCCATGGGAGATATCACCATGTGGAGGTTGACCACAATGGATGCCCAGAGTATTTTCCATGTGATCCATATCCACACCACCACGAGGAGGACTATCATGGTAATGAACGTATTATGATTCTTCTACAATAAAAGGACACTTATGGTGTCGATAATGGTCCTCGATTGACCTCAAGAACACTGGAATTCAGAAGATTAAGAATTAGGGGCTTGTTCATCATCATGGAAGGAATATACCAACCTGTAATTTTTGATTGTGCATGGATATGACCATACTATGTGATAGTCTCTATAACATGTATATTACACAGGGTGTTGTTGGAGTATGAGCCCTCACCTCATAAGATATTTTAATATGACAATAATATGTATCATTATCAATAATGATATGAGCCTGTATTTATGCATGTTACATTCACACTTAGTGATCCTCATTCAAGATATGAGTATGATCCTGATCTCAAGACTTTGAGATAAGTTATAGGTCATTGTTGGTGGAGTATGAGCTTGCCCCGTGGCATGGGACACTCTCACCCAGTGATCCCTTGTTGAAATAGGAATATGAGCCTTTTCTGACTCTGCATTCCTCGCCAAAATATGTAGACAGACCTCCATAATGGAAGAAGGAATCTGAGCCTCCTCATGTATTTCTTGGAATGATGATGGTGCAATCATTATTCAGTGGAAGTAGGAAAATGCACCTAGCAGCTATGATCTAATAGGGTATGTCAAACAGATTCACTAATAGGAATATGAGCATGCCACAGGGCTTGCGCCATTTTAACACGGTTAGAATCATCCATAATAAAGACTTATGCTTGATCCTAGGCCTTTGGATAATATCTTTGTACTTTGTTGATAGGTATATGAGCTCGTCTCAAGGCTTGTTCCCTTCTCACATGGTGATCCCCAGCTAGAATGGGGGTATGAACTAGATCCTAGGCCTTTGGAATATGTTTTTGGACTTTATCAACATGTTTGGGCTCCAATCCTAAGGTGTGTGTCGCCCTTACTTGGTGAGCCCTGTTCGGAATGGGAGTATGATCCGTGTCTAATAGCTTTCCCTTTGTCATAATATGCCAAAAATCCTCCTGGTGGGAGAAATAATGTTCACTTCCTTCGATAAAACCAATTGTTCACAATGATAAGAGTGTTGAGTCTCTCGGGCTATAGAGATACGATTATAAACCCGTCCTTTAATATATAATAGTTTTAGAATATATCGGTGGAGCACTTTTTTTGCTGCTAAAATATATTGTCATTTCAGTTGTTTGTGTAGGGATATAATATTTCACATTCTTAATCGCTACTATTTGTTGATAAATATCTTCGATCAGATTT
Organism: Viscum album; assembly: GCA_963277665.1. Taxonomy (NCBI): domain Eukaryota; kingdom Viridiplantae; phylum Streptophyta; class Magnoliopsida; order Santalales; family Viscaceae; genus Viscum; species Viscum album. Next base: position 83,241,805 of record OY728129.1, read on the forward strand.
GGGATATGTGACCAATTTTTCCCTCACCATTCCATCAGTGTATGTTGATTGTATTTGTGCATGGGGTGGGAGTATGATCCTCCCCCATGTTTTCTATGAGAATATGCCCACCGAAATGTTCTGATCTAGTAGGGATTTGAGCTTGAATGCTGGTTCCTTCTGGAGTATACTGGTGGGTATCATTAGCAGGAGTGAGGGTATGAGCCCCCTCTTAGATATCCATATCATTCCCCCGGTGATGAGTCATCCTTATATCTCATGCATAGGTGTCATAGACAATTATGTGTTGGATGGTAGCCTCAGTAGGTGACAGCTGGGTACCGGTGGGACAGTGTTGGTAACAGTGGTTGACAAGTTCCCTCTTTGGTGGTACCTAAACCGAAAGGTATATTTATTTGGCCTCCAATTCCAACTTCATTAGATATAAAAGGTGGAAGTTTTCTTGATCCGGTGATAAGATCCCAAATTTATTGGTCATAGTGATGAGGGCTACTGGATTAGCAGCAACATTTGTTGGGAGATGCAGATTCGCCGACTATTATTCTTGGAGAATCTCATGGGTAACTTCTCTGGTCAGGATCATACCATGTTGTTGGTACACCTAGACCATCATATTCCCCACCTTCATTTGGATATATCGAGAAGGTTATATTACTTTATGATCTGTGTGGGTCATAGTGGTAGATGGTTTAACATAGGGATTGTTGGATAATGAAGAAATTTCCTCGAGTTGGGAGTCTATTGATGAGAGAAGTACCAGAAATCACACACACAATAAAGAAACATGGGATCAATCACTACTATATTGAATGCCTGAAAATGATTAATCAGATATGAAATGTTAACATAATTTTATTCTATTCCCTTTCTGGCCATTCATTTCATATGGACTTGTCAGTGCGATTATGGACTTATAACAATCCCAATTTATGCTCATCCTACTACCACTAGTGCAGAAAACGTTTTTTACGTCGGTTATTTTTTATTATTTACGTCGGTTTTTAGGCGACGTTAATACGGACGACGTTATAAATAACGTTTTTTACGTCAGTTATTTAAAACCGACGTAATATCCCTAACATCACGGTGGTTATCACGTCGGTTCATATAATAACCGACGTGATAAATATGCGCGGGGGGCTTTATCACGTCGGTTATTACCTAAACCGACGTGATAAAACGCCTGGGATATCGTTTATCACGTCGGTTATGTCATAACCGACGTGATAAACCCTTCCCCTGGCCTATTATAACGTCGGTTATTTAGGAAACCGACGTGATAAAAAGGCCTGGGAAACGTTTTAGCACGTCGGTTATTCAATAACCGACGTGGTAAATCGATTCCCAGGCCTTTTATCACGTCGGTTATATTAAGAACCGACGTGATAAAATCCCCGGGAACGGTTTATCACGTCGGTTCTAGAAAAAACCGACGTGATAAACCCCTACCGATTTATTTACCACGTCGGTTATTTTATAACCGACGTGAAAGAAATTATTTTTTTTTTTAAATAATTGCACTGCTCTCACCAAAAAGCAACCAGAAACCAAACAAAAATAGCCATGCCAGCCCTCCCCCAAGCCCCAACTGAACCCCACCCTCATCTATACCCACCTAACAACCTGGCCAGCCCTCCCCCACCACAACCCTTGGACACCCCTCCCATATCCCTTGGACAACCTCCACCCCTTGGACACCCCCCCACCCTCATTTACACCCCCAAGACCCCTAGTACAGCCTCAAACACCCATTGGACACCCCCCCACACCTTGACAGCCCTCCCAGACCCCTTGGACACCCCCCCCCCCCTCATTTACACCCAACCTGCCCCTTGGACACCCCCCCACCCCTTCGACAGCCCCCCCACCCTCATTTACACCCCCCGAACACTAGGACAGCCCCAAACACCCCTTGGACACCCCTCCCATATCGCTTGGACACCCCCCCCCCCACCCCTTGGGCACCCCCCCACCCCTTGGACAGCCCCCCACCCCCTGGACACCCCCCCGACCCCTTGGAAACCCCCCCTACCCCTTGGAAACCCCCCCATCCCCTTGGACAGCCCCAAACACCCCTTGGACACCCCTCCCATATCCCTTGGACACCCCCCCACCACTTGGACACCCCCCCACCCCTTGGACAGCCCCCCCCCCCCCACCCTCATTTACACCCAACCGACTCCTTGGACAGCCCCAAACACACCTTGGACACCCCTCCCATATCCCTTGGACACCCCCCGCCCCTTGGACACCCCCCCACCCTCATTTACACCCCCCCCCCCCCCCCGACCCCTAGGACAGCCCCAAACACACCTTGGACACCCCTCCCATATCCCTTGGACACCCCCCAAACACCCACCCACCCCCTTGGAACCTCTCCCCCCATACCAAAATCCAGACCAGAAAAACCATCAACAGTAGACCAAAACAAGAAGTAGAGAAAAATTAAACATTCACTTATATAACATTCAAAACTTACAATGTCAACTTCAAAAAAAACTAAATCCAACCTAAACGACTACGAAATACACAATTACATTGACAATATTCAAAATTACATTTTACATTACAAACAACTAAAAGTCAATCAAACCTGTAAAATAATTTGACCACTCCACTTGTAAGTGTTTGATATCTTCAGCAGTAAAGGGTTGAGGGTCATCAAAAAGCCTCAAAGGAAAAGGATAGTAGTCAACGTGTATAATGAATAAATCAAATTGAAATATTATTAGAAAAAGGAAATCTTACCAGGTCAAAACTCAGAACTGTCCCAGTTGTTATTATTTCATACATAAATCTTAACATGTAATATCCGCATTCGATGATGCCTTGTTGCTCATGACATTTCTGTTTGAATGAGTGTAAATTCAATATATTATTTTTATGTAATAAATCAAAATGTACAAATTATAAATGGATATTTACCTTCGCATGTACATATTTGATCTTGTAATTCCTTTTCTTTGCGCTTTTTCGAAAGTGGACCCATGCCCTGTTAGAAAATAATACGAATGGGGTAAATTTAAAATTCATTATAATATATAAAACTATTGTGAAATTGAAACTTACGTTTCCAATATATTCTTAAAACTTTCTCGCACATCATCATGGAGAGAGCATATCCAATAAAGTGTTTTCTCCCTAGGGCAAAAAACCCCTAACATCCAATGATCCCTGAGAAAAGGAAATTTAACATTAGTGGTTTTTTATGTTAAAAGATAATTAACTCTTTGAGAGGGATGTGTTTCATACCTCTCACAAAAAGGCATCATCCAACACTGTGTGATTACATTCTTTTCAAATCTATCAGCAATATAAAGCATTCTTTGTTCCTCATCCAATGCACATGCTTCAGGGGAAATCAATTGTGGGTCCACGAATCCATATACATCTGTCAGCTCATTCCTCTCACAAATTTTATACATATACCTAATACAAAGCAGACATAAGTATACATTTTTAATAAATATAACGCAAGGAAAAGGAGTTAAGACTTACATGATAAAAATTTGCACCACGTTGATGCCCAACTTATCTCCAGTGACAAACTCCATGATATCAGTTTTCATAATCCCCACACATAGTTCACGTCCACAGACATGAGCTTCCATTGTAAAGTCATAATGATCCGCCAACAAATTTGAATATCTTGACAATTTGTCAAGACTGCTAGTATCTGCATCTGATGTCATAGCTATCTGTCTTTGTTGTTGTCTATACAGTATTTCTTTACCTTTGAAGTATTCCTGTAAAAATAAATTGAAAAATATATTAGTTTTCAAATGATAAAACATTAATAAAAATATAAAATAAAAGATATAACATCCATACCTCTATGGTAATGAGTCGAAGAAGTCTGGATGGCCAAAGTAAAAAATGGCCGATACTATGTCCAACTGTCGTCACCTCATCTGTAGGTAATGGTATCCGAGCTGATCTATCTATAATATCCTGTACAGTGACCCTCTGATTCTCTACCTCTAACTGTTGATGATGAACTGTATCTCCTATACAATATACCATCCCATATGCAACTATATGATGTTGAGGATCATCAACATACAACTCACAATAAGTAGGTAGCTGCGGCGGAGGAGGAGGATCAAAAATGGGGTCCGCAGGCTGAGGTGGGGGAGTGGGAACTACTGGGAGAGGTGGAGTGGGAGCTGCACCCTGAAATTGTCTTTGCAAGTCTGCAAACATTAACTGCACCGATGCTCTAATCTTGTCCTCCATTGTCGCATTAATATTATGGACTTCAGCCTCCAACGATTCTATTTTTTTTTTATAAACTCCTTCAACGTTAGAAGTTGAGGAACGTGGCAACACTTTTCTTACCGATACACCTGCCGGATATCCTCTTACACGGCCAGGATGTTCGGGCTTTCCCAATGCCACAGATAAAATATCTTCCCTCCCAGATGGTGTAAATGTCCCCTGTGAACTCTGCTCCTCAAGAGAGTCCTGTAATAAGTAATTGAACTTTTCTATAATGATTGGAAATATATGACGAAAATAGTAAACTTAAATAAATAAAATAGATATCTTACAATCCTCTCAACTACGAGTCTCGATTCTTCCGAAAGATATTGTCCTTTTTTGCCCTTCCGAGCTCTTTTCCATTTCTCATGTCTAGATGGAGGGGATGGAGGGGCCACCTCTCCAGAGCTTGAAGACTCAGCTCTTAGTTGTTGAAATTTTTCTGCCATCATTTGTTCTTCCAATAATGCATACCCTCCCCGAGATAAACTATGAGGGTATACATTTTTAGATTGGATCTCTTGATGAGCTTTCCTTGTTTGCTGTAAATTAAGAATAAGTAATCATTAACAAAACAATAATAAGATCATTTATATAAGAAAGCTTATAAAAGTTTACATTGCCCTTACCAAAAATGATTCTTTTCTTCTACTTTCAAAAAATTCTCTCCATGTGTCTTCATCTATAAAAGGATATATACGACATGGATTCTCACGACTCCTATGACCATAAATGAAATCAGATGAGAGGGTAGATTTGAAATCCCTCCATCTCCTAGCAGCCAACGATAAGCATTTCTTCCTGACTCCTCCAGTGTCAGGAATATCAAATGTCATCTGATAAAAAAGAGGTTAAAAATATTATATATACTAGAAACATTTAAAGAACAGTCAAACAATAGCAAAAGATCTTACCAAGATGGTCTCCCACAGCTGAGAAATTATCGCCTTATCCACACTTCTCCAATCATCATAGAGAATGCTTACTTTGCTCTTAGCCTGAGTTGCTACAAAACCCTTAAAATCTTTAGCATTTGGACCTCTAGGAAGATCATCCTCATCAAACTCCACGACTATCCTCTCCTCCTTCGTACGGGCAAGTGATAATTTTGGTAAACGTGTGCACCCACGCTTACCAACCTTTGAACTCTTTTTCGTAATAGGAGCATGTAAATGTTCCTCCCCAGATGTATGACCAATATGCTCATCTCCAGAATCATGTGGCTGATCAACTGATTGATCTGTCATTTTCCTTCAAATCAAAAAAACAAACATTAGTTCACAAATAGAAAAGTGTACTAAATTACATAATAGTAAACATCGGTAATATGGTAAGCATGTTAAACAATGATAAACATGGTAAACACAGGCAAAATGTTGCCAAGGAGTTGGCATAAGAAAGCTGAAAAGTGGAATCACTGATGCCACCGGCCGGCCGCTGGCTCACCACCGGCCGGCCGGTGGACCAGACAGCCTTCCTCTGTCTGGACCACCGGCCGGCCGCTGGATCACCACCGGCCGGCCGGTGGACCAGACAGAGAGCTTTCCTCTCTGTCTGAACCACCGGCCGGCCGCTGGCTCAACACCGGCCGGCCGCTGGTGATCCAGACAGAGAGGCTCGGTCTCTGTCTGGACCACCGGCCGGCGGCTGGCTCAGCACCGGCCGGCCGGTGGACCAGACAGAGAGCCTTCCTCTCTGTCTGAACCACCGGCCGGCCGCTGGCTCAACACCGGCCGGCCGCTGGTGATCCAGACAGAGAGGAAGGCTCTGTCTGGTCCACCGGCCGGCCGGTGGTGAGCCAGCGGCCGGCCGGTGGTTCAGACAAAGAGGACCGGTTGCCGGTGCGCCCAGGACTTCTCTTCTTTACGGTTTTTATTGTTTTATCGTTTTGGTTTGATACATATTTTAATAAGTAAAAAATTTACAGTATCTAACATTATATGAAAAAACTAAATGTAAACAAGAAATAAACTTGTGTTACCTTTAATTTTAGGAATGTACAGTTGGATTGTTTTCCCAAATTCCTTCGTCGTGATCGTTCCTTATGGCACAAACCATGTCTTCAACATACTCATCATTATGTTCTGTTAATCTTTCCATGGAAGTAGGGATCTCACATAAATCAGCATCTTCATCAAATTCATCCTCACCAACATATCGGTTTTTCCCTTGTAAAACAACAGCCCACTGCATATCTGATTGATCTACTACATAGAAAATTTGTTTGGCATGTGTTGCCATTATAAAAGAATCAGCTGTGTCTTCCAATCTATTCAGATTAACAAGTGTCATTCCAAATTCATCGTGTCTGACACTGTTGTTACCGATAAACCATTTACAGTTAAAAACGGGAACTTTAATTTTAAAGTAATCAGCCTCCCATATGTCTTCAATCACTCCATAATATGCAATTGATGCCGAAATTGGGTTTCTGTCCTTAGCACTCGAAAAATGCATTGCTTCTGCAAACACCAATACACCACTATTCTGAACTGCACTTCTGTTGTCCTGAGCTTTCGTATGAAATGTATAGCCATTAATGTCATAAGCGGACCATGTTATCACATTTAAAGATGGACCACCCACTATCCATTTTAATGTCTCTGATACATCTGATCTACCAAGCAAGGTCTTTTTAAACCATGGCAAAAAAGTTTTGTTGTGCTCATTCAAAATCCACATTTCTTTCTTCTTTGGATGACATTGTTTTAACTCATTAATATGCAATGTGATATACGGTTGAACATCAGCTATGTTATTCAAGATGTATGATTCTAACTTCTTCATATGTTCAGCTGACAGTGATTTGACTTTCAAGCCACGAATCCCCTTTCCCTCATTATTAACCCGTTCATGGCGAGATGGAGGCAAACCTATATGTTGTGCCGTAGCCAAGTAACTCGTACAAAACTCTGCTACCTCCTCAGAAATATACTTTTCAATAATGGAGGCTTCAGGTCGATATGGATTTTTAACATATCCCTTTAATATTTTCATATACCTTTCAAAAGGATACATCCAACGAAGATATACAGGTCCACAAAGCCTTATTTCTCGAACCAGATGAATCAGTAAATGCACCATCATATCAAAAAAAGTTGGAGGAAAATACATTTCCAAATGACAAAGTATAATAATTGCATCCTTTTCCAAAATGTTCAAAGCATTCACATCAATCGCCTTGTTGCAAATTGAATTGAAAAAATAACACAACCTCATTATAGTCTTTCTGACACGGATGGGCAATATTCCACGCAGTGCAACTGGTAGAATTTGTTGCATCATGACATGACAATCATGTGATTTCATACCTATCAACTTCAAGTCTTTCAATGAGACAAAATTTTTTACATTTGAAGAATAACCTTGAGGCACTTTGATATCATGAAGACACTGACAGAAGCTACTTTTCTCCCTCTTCGATAATGTATGACAAGCCGGGGGAAGAAATGTTCGTCTTCCTTTAGGAGTGGGAGCTAACTCCAAACGTATTCCCATTGACAGTAGGTCTAACCTTGCATTCAACCCATCTTTTGTCTTTCCTTTAATATCTAGCAATGTTCCGATCAAAGAATCACAGAAATTCTTCTCCACGTGCATGACATCAATATTATGTTTGACTTCATGATACCTCCAATATGGTAGCTCAAAAAATATTGACCTTTTCTTCCAAATATGTCTATCATTACCAGATTTCTGTGTCTTTCCCAATGTCACATCAAGGTTTTTCACCCTCTCAAAATACAATTCTGGGGATAAAGGTTGAGGAGCAGTATCAAATTCTTGTGAGCCATTGAATGCCTTTTTTAGTCTTCTATAAGGGTGATCCATAGGCAAAAACTTTCGATGACCCATGTACACTGTTTTCCTCCCATGATGCAATTGACAATATGACGTCTGTTGTTCGCAAATTGGACATGCTTTATGCCCTTTAACACTGTATCCAGACAAATTTCCATATGCTGGGAAGTCATTTATAGTGAATAGAAGCACTGCATGCAGTTGAAAATATTCCATTTTATAAGAATCATACACCCTAATACCATCAGCCCATAAAAGTTTCAAATCATCAATCAGCGGTGACAAGTATACATCAATATCATTGCCGGGTTGCTTTGGACCAGAGATCATGATACTCAACATGACATATTTGCGCTTCATACAAACTTCAGGAGAGAGGTTGTAAATTACCAATAAAACAGTCCATGAACTATGTGTGCTACTGAGGGTTCGGTATGGATTCATTCCATCTGTGCACAAGCCTAGTCTCAGATTTCTAATTTCATTTCCAAATGTAGGGTACTGGGCATCAATTTTCTTCCATTGTGGACAATCAGCTGGATGACGTATTTTTCCATCACATACCCGCTCATCAGCATGCCATCTTAACCTTTTTGCATCATGTGAATTAGCAAATAAACGTTTGAAACGAGGAATTATAGAAAGATACCAAAATACCTTTGAAGGGAGCTTTGTAATCTCTACATCAGCTTGTGATTTTTCTTTCACCTTATACCGTGATGTCCCACATTTGGGACACTCTTTCAGAAATTCATATTCCTTCCTATATATAATGCAGTCATTCGGACATGCATGTATTTTCCTGTATCCCAATCCCATCGGGCATAATATTTTTTTGGCCTTATAATGTGAATCTGGAAGATCGTTATCTTTTGGAAGAATGTCTTTCATCAATTGTAGCAGCTCTGTAAAACTTCTGTCACTCCATCTATGTTTCGCCTTCAGGTTAATCAATCTTAACACCGCCGACAAAACCGTAAAATCTGTACAACCAGGATATAATGGTTTTTCGGCATCACCATATAGACGTGCAACTCTCGGTTCTATCTCAATTTGTTCTGCTACAATATCGCGAATCATTTCTTCAATTCCATCGGAGTTACCATCTTGCGATTCATTATCATCAGTGACATTCTGTCCAGTTTCGCCATGCCAAATCCAAGGGTTGTAACTCGGATTGAAACCATGACAAATCAGATGATCTTTTATCTCTCTACTTTTCAACTTCTTCATATTCAGACATTTCAGGCATGGACAGAAAAAAATGTCACTACTTGGAACATTTCGTTTAGCAAATTCCAAAAAGGCATCAACACCTTCCTCATATTCATTGCTCATTCGATATTCCGTAATCCAACTTCGACTCATTATTACCTATAACAAATAGAAAAAATATATATATTTTTTAGATAAGACAAATATATGTTTATATGAAAAAAATCATAATTTGAATATAACAATTTTGAAATATAAAACAAATCGATGTGTAAACCCCCCTGGACACCCCCCGACCCCTCTGGACAGCCCCCCACCCCTCCTGGACACAACCCCCCACCCCCGACCTGCTTGGACACCCCCCTGGACACCCCCCAACCCTCTGGACAGCCCCCCCACCCCTCCTAAACACCACCACCCACCCCCTACCCCCTTGGACACCCCCCTGGACACCCCCCAACACCCACCCACGCCCTTGGACAGCCCCCCACACCCACCCACCCCCTTGTAAACCCCCCTGGACACCCCCGACCCCTCTGGACAGCCCCCCGCCCCTCCTGGACACCACCCCCCCACCCCCTACCCCCTTGGACACCCCCTGGACATCCCCCAACCCTCTGGACAGCCCCCCCACCCACCCGGACAACCCCAAATACCCTCTGGAGAGGCCGCCACCCACGTGGAAAGCCCCCCACACCCATCCACCCCCTTGGACACCCCCCTGGACACCCCACCGACCCCTCTGGACAGGCTGCCACCCCCTTGGACAGCCCCCCACACCCACCCATCCCCTTGGACACCACCCTGGACACCCCCCGACCCCTCTGGACAGCCCCCGACCCCTCTAGAAAGCACCCCCACCCCTCCTGGACACAACCCCCCACCCCCGACCTGCTTGGACACCCCCCTGGACACCCCCCAACCCTCTGGACAGCCCCCCCACCCCTCCTGGACACCACCCCCCACCCCCTACCCCCTTGGACACCCCCCTGGACACCCCCCAACACCCACCCACACCCTTGGACAGCCCCCCACACCCACCCACCCCCTTGTAAACCCCCCTGGACACCCCCGACCCCTCTGGACAGCCCCCCGCCCCTCCTGGACACCACCCCCCACCCCCTACCCCCTTGGACACCCCCCTGGACATCCCCCAACCCTCTGGACAGCCCCCCCACCCACCCGGACAACCCCAAATACCCTCTGGAGAGGCCGCCACCCACGTGGACAGCCCCCCACACCCATCCACCCCCTTGGACACCCCCCTGGACACCCCACCGACCCCTCTGGACAGGCCGCCACCCCCTTGGACAGCCCCCCACACCCACCCATCCCCTTGGACACCACCCTGGACACCCCCCGACCCCTCTGGACAGCCCCCGACCCCTCTAGAAAGCACCCCCACCCCTCCTAGACACAACCCCTGACCTGCTTGGACACCCCCCTGGACACCCCCCAACCCTCTGGACAGCCCCCCCACCCCTCCTGGACACCACCCCCCACCCCCTACCCCCTTGGACACCCCCCTGGACACCCCCCAACACCCACCCACACCCTTGGACAGCCCCCCACACCCACCCACCCCCTTGTAAACCCCCCTGGACACCCCCGACCCCAAATCCATGCACCTATGCCATGGTTGTGTGTGAATAAAGTAGTAACAACTGTAAAAGGGCAACCCATCCAAATGGACACGCCCCAACCCTCTCGGAGATTTATAGAAAACGATGAAAAATTAGTGAAATCATAAAATTACTCAATATTGCAAGTCGAACAAATAGATCTAGGGATGATAAATAAGATTATGGTGCCAAAACGAGTTAAAAGGGTTCGCAATCGAAGAATCTTAGCTAGTTTCAACAAAAAAATCACAACACATATATATTTACTATCCGCGAAAAAAAACGAACGAGTGGGAGGATTACCTGAGTGCTGCGAGTTTAGATGATTGATCCGAGGAGATTAAATATGAGAAACGATGATCGCAAAACGAATCTAAACCAACGAAATGGACGAGCCGATTCGGGTTTACGCGCGAGAGAGACGAGTCGCGACTGTCGAAGGTAAACTCGCGAATGACAATCCACGGGTCTGGGTAAATTTTTAAATGAGTTATCACGTCGGTTATTCAATAACCGACATGATAATTGTTTTAAAAACATTTATAACGTCGGTTATTTCAATAACCGACGTAAAAACCTTCCTCCGATTCATTTTTTACGTCGGTTATTATATAACCGACGTAACAAATGGCTCAAAATCCGCGTTTTTTTACGTCGGTTATGTAATAACCGACGTCAAAAACATCTGCGGATTCTTTTTTGACGTCGGTTATTTTATAACCGACGTAAAAAAGCCTTCAAAAACCGCGTTTGTTACGTCGGTTATTCAATAACCGACGTCAAAGGGCCTTCGAAAACCGCGTTTGTTACGTCGGTTATAAAAATAACCGACGTAAAAAACGAAGCCGCGCGATTAATAACGTCGGTTATAAAAATAACCGACGTTAAATGTGTACCGAACACAGGTTTTTACGTCGGTTATTTCTTAACCGACGTAAAAAACCTCGTTTTACATATTATGACGTCGGTTTTATATAACCGACGTAAAAAATGGTGACATAAAAAACGTTTTCTGCACTAGTGTACTTTGTTTGTATATCATCATCAATGATACCATTTTTATTCAAGGAAAAAATCACATAACAAAGAGCATACAGGTCTAGGGGGTTGGAAATAATGAAGGCCAAGGGAATCCCCCCAGATCAAGTTCACCCCCTCAGGCTTAAAAAGAGGCACATGAGAAATACATTGGACCGGGTTACCTGGGGTCATCACAGAAGCCAGGTGGTCCGCCACCTTGTTCCCCTCCCTCCACATGTGAGTGACCCGAGCATCCCTGGTAAGGAGCGCCCTGCATTTTTTGATTGTATACATAATAGACCATGGTATAGTCCATCTTCTGCGCAAATCCTCGTAGATTATCTTCGAGGCTATCTCCACTTGGGATATTTGAATATATCGTTGCTTGCATAGGGTGATACCCGTTAGGACAGCCTTATCCTCCACCAGTAAAGAATTACCTTCACTGTAATGCGATGTGAACGCTGCATACCCACTTCCCCTAAAATCTCGGACCACACCACCGTCGTGCATATCCCCGGAAACACTGGACCCGTCCGTGTTCAATTTGAGGCTGACACCAGGTGGGTCCCATCGCACCCAGGAGCCCTACTGCCCGATGCTCTGTTGAGATGCTCCCTAGTGCGCAAACTATTCGTGCAAGGAAGGGGAGGCCGACCAGTAGCCCTCTGTGCCGCATAGGTCCAGCAGGTTGTATCTCGCCCTGGTGATGATGCTTCTACCATAAGCTGGTTTCCCCCTCAAACCTGGACAGGTTCCTGGAAGAGCACAGGCTTCAGCACCCCGCGCTGAAGATACAGGCATGAGCAGAAACCTCCCTTGTAGACCCGTCTGCCCCCTGAAACTAGTTCTCCAAGAACGGAATAGGTCCTTCCGTGTTAACCTGGCCCCGAATCGCGTCTGCCTCCGTAGTAGTGTACGCAGTAAGGGACCCGAAGAAGCCCCACACTTGTCGTGCCCACTCCCCTTAGAAAAATATGTAGTTGATCCTCTCCTCTCTTCTGATCGCGTAGCAATGACAGCCAGATGCCATGCTAATCCCAAGCCTTTTGACAGTGTCATCAGTTGGAAGGTCCAGGTGTTGTATTTGCCATGTTAGGAAATTGAGCTTAGTTGGGGTCTTCTTGCACCAGACCTATCCAAACCACCCCCTTACTGTCCCTGATTTCGGTCGAGCCTGTGAAAATCCTTCGCATTAAAGATCCCCGAGGTGGATTGGGTGAAGACGCATCGATCCGATAACGGGCTCATGACTATGGAGTCATAAGGATCATGCTGGTTCTCATCCAGGATTTCTTTGAAGAACTAGGGAAATTGGCTCGCCTCCCTGAAATAAATCTGAGGGGTTGGATAGCCTGGGTATCCCAGGACATATCCCGACCAGTTTTGGTGCCAGAAAAGTACATTCCTCACCCCAATAATCCACCTCGAGGTATGAAATAAGCTTGGAATACAATAGCTCAGCAATTTCCAGAGCAGGGACCCTCTCTCCGAGGGGATATCATCATTGGCCCCATAGCGGGGAGCCATCATCCTTCCCCACAAAGTTTGTTCTTGAATCACCTCTCACGCCAGCTTCGCGTGCATGTAGAAGATTGTTTTTTCTAAACTTTTGACATTAATCCCTCCATCCTCAATGGGCCGCTCCATCTTCCTCCATGATACCCAATGCATCTTACCTACTGATGATGCATCCCATATGAATCGGACTAGGATTTTATCAATGGTTCTGATGACACCCATTGGCACATTGGTGGACGAAACAGTGTGCACCGGGATGTAGAGAGTATACTATTGATGAGATTGATTCGACCTCCGAAGGATAAGAAGTGATTCTTCCAATTGAGTTTGTGTCCCGTTATCTTACTCACAACATGATCAAAATCGTTGATGCACATACGACCCGAAGACACCGGGTTGCCAAGGTATTCCATTGGGAATGGTCCATGACTGATACCCAGGCTGCTTCCCATATAATTCACCCTATCCAGATTGCATGGGTTCGCCATGTAGAATCCACTCTTGCCTCGGTTAATTTTTTGGCCACTCTAGTGACAGTATTCCTTAAGAATATTGACCATGACCTTCACGGATCTCCTTCTCACATTCATGAATATAAGGGTATCATTCGAGATCATTAAATGAGATGTGGGAGGCATTTTCAGCCTCCTATGGTAAGGGAGAACGTCCCCTCTAGCTATTCCCATGTTGATCGACCTGCTTAAGGTATCCTGCATGAGAATGAAAATACTTGGGGACAACAGGTCACCTTGCCTGAGGCCTCTATCCGTCTTGAAGAATCCTTGTGTTCTACCCATAAACACCACCACCATCTAAACCAAGCTGAAACACCTGAACATGATGTCACAAGACCAGTTGGAGAAACCCATATTCTTTAGGACCTTGTTGATGAAGCCCCATTCAATATTGTCATATGGCTTGCTCATATCCAGCTTGATGGCCAAGTTTGAACCTGGAGACTTGGTAGGAAGGTCTCTTAACATCTCTTCTGCCATCGCAACGGCTCCCTAAATAGAGAGATCTTTCACAAATCCATGTTGTTACTTGGATATCCACCGATTCAGGATCCTCGACATCCTCCTGTTGATTATGTTAGCCCGAATTTTGTATGTGAAATTGAACATACTCATAGGATGATAATGAATAAGGGACGATGGGTCCTTAGTTTTTGGCAGCAGGACAAGAGACATGGCCGAAGCAATTCTAGGGAGGCTTTCCCCTCTAAAGAAATCCTGAATAGCTAGGATTATTTCCCCCTTAACCACATCCCAGGAAGTGTTATAGAATGATCCAGGAAAGCCATCAGGTCCTGCAGCACTCTCACGATTAAGGTTTTCCATAGCTTCACTGACCTCCTTCTCCTCTAGGACACCCTCCATCATCTCATTATCTTGAGTAGAAACAAGGTTAGGAATCCTCTCCCAGAAATCCTCTCCCCCTCTAGATACCCTTGAGGGATGTTTGGGTTAGGGCCCACGAGAGGGTCCTTGAAATGCATGAAAGCCATTATCCCAACCACATCCGTGTCCTCAGTGAAGGATCTGTCCTCAAGGGCCATGTTCGGTTTAATGATGTGTCTCCTCTCCTTGATGCAGGCATGGAAAAAATCCATATTCTTATCACCCTCCTTAATCCATTTTACCCTCGATCAATCTCTCACCTTACTTTCCAGTGATAGTAGCAAGTCCTCCAGATCATTCTTCTTCACCGATAGCTATCCAAAGACATCATCATCCCAAACCTTCTCAATGCTTAAATCAAGATGTTTAACTTACATCTTGATCTCTTCCAACTCCTGATCTAGGGGGGGTACTCCTAGACCATGGTTAGAGATGCTATTAGTTATGTGGTCAAACCTCACTCTTGGGAACATAGTCACCGCATGTACATTAGTTATACAGCGGTCTATCCTACTCCAGTAGGGGCCATTGCACTTCCGGTTGTTGCACCAGGTGAACGGTTCCCCTGTAAAACCCAAATCCATCAACCCTTTCCCTTCCATAAAGTGAACAAAGGCCCTACTATCCCTCCTTGAAAATTCACCTCTGCCCTTCTTCTCCTCATGGTCTACGACAACAATAATGTCGCCTCCCACTATCCAGGGTTGGTCCCCTAGGTCAAAAGCGTTCAGATAACTCCATAAAGACTCCCTCCGCTGAGCATCACAGCTGCCATACACAAATGACACAAAAAGGGAGGATCCTTCACAGGTCACCCTCATCTGGATATGCTGATCCCCGACTTGAATCAAATCCACTAACACCTCTCTATTCCAGAATATCAAAATATACCTATTAGTCAGCTCCACGTGGACTTATGAGTGAAGCTTCACCTTACGGGAAAAGTCTTTGATCATAGCAGGGTTCTGCTTGTGTTCAAGTATCGCAACCACTTTGATATTTTTTTCCTAACATCTGAGGCTGTATAGTCGGTTTTGACCCCCGATCCAACCCCTAGAGATTCCAAATGAAGATTGGATTCATGGATACAGTGGCAGCCCAGAACTGTCCCCCGACAACTTGGTCACTAACGTAGGGAGGGCAATGCAATCCCTTTCATTCTGTTTCCTTAGATAATATCTCGTATGCACTCCCGAACCTTGCCCCTCAAGCATAGAGGGGGAAAGGGTAGGCCTGGAAGGATGCTTTGACACCTTCCCCTGAGCCTCTGGGATGGGCGACCCAGTCACCGAATCCCCTAGCAGAAGAACCTGACTGCTCGAAGAAGGAGAGATGACATCTCCGTACAACATTCTGACCTCCGAGGCACCCCTAGTGACTTGGGGAATTTTTGCACTACCCCCACTTTCGATGCCTGACTTCCTGGGTCATTGCCTGTCTGAACAACCAAAAACCCCCAGGGAAAAAATCTTTACAACTCTGGGACTGCCTTCAAAAAAGTATCCAAGCCCTCACCTGACACAAGAAAATGGTTGAAAGGGCAGAACCTGGGCCGGGAGGCCTGTGGGATCTCACATAGAGCATGCGGATCAAAATCGGTCAAACCCGAACCATAGGGAACC
This sequence comes from Viscum album, assembly GCA_963277665.1. Taxonomy (NCBI): domain Eukaryota; kingdom Viridiplantae; phylum Streptophyta; class Magnoliopsida; order Santalales; family Viscaceae; genus Viscum; species Viscum album. The sequence continues at coordinate 83,258,266 of OY728129.1, forward strand.
ACAACACCTCAGATATAATGCTCACATCTATCTTCAACCACAGAGGGAAAGTCACAGAGAATGGGAGAACCACCCGCATCAAGAGGAGCCAGCCACATGGATACAGGCCTAGAGACAACCTCCTCTAAGAAGGAATGGCACCCATGCTCGGGACTGTGGGCAATAGGCCGCTTCCTGGGACGCTGCTTCCTACAGTTCTGCACTGAATTCCCATGGAGAGAACAAGCTTCACAGAAGCGGGGGTACACCAGATATTCGATGGCCAAGGACCACGCCTCTGCATCCTGCACCATCAAGGATAGAAACTCTGGAGGGGGCATGGAGAGGTCCATAACGATGAAAATGCGGGGTACCAACAGCTCCACACCTCTGCGGGTATGCACGTCCGCACATAGAAAACCCCCCAACGCATCTCCAGTAGCCCTAAGGAAAGAAATTTTTTTGAAAGGAAGTGGTAGGCCAGGAAAACATACCCAGATAATAGCCCAAGATTCCTCCTTGCCCTTATGCGCCTTCATCGACCAACGAGATGGATTGGATCGCCAACGCCCAAAGGACTGGGGAGCGTTACACTAATCCTGGATGAAATCAGCCTCTGAAGCCATCACCAGACAGAAAAGACACCTATGAATCACCGAGATCCGAGCCTCTTCCTTCAAACCCCAAGATCCCATGAAGCATTTGAAGGCTGGGAGCAAGGGTTTCTCCGCCCCAAAACGCGCCACCAATGACCATTTGAGCCCTGCCACAGCTTGGTCGAAAGTAGATGAAGGGGTCGTCAGCATGCACCACGCTCCGTCCCTCAACACCGAGTGAGAAAACGGGTCAATTTCCCGAAAGAATAAATCGAAAACCCCAGATTCCGGTCTGCACAGCACCTCCTCGAACGACCTCACCGAGTGGCACTGTGGAGGAGGAGGAAGGGAAAGAGACCCCCCGCGGGTAGGGCAGCCCGCTACCGGTAAACCCACTGTTGGGTCGAAGGTCGCCGGGGACGATCACACCACCTGGGGGCCAGGCTCCGAGGAAGAAGTGGTAGGATGGGTTTGATGGACTATAACCAAATCATTTTTTATTTTTGAGCTTCACATCAGGTTAACTATTTTTCTTTCGTCCGGTTTCAAGATAGACATGGGATTGGCTCCCCTTGATTTCGTGATTGGGGGATATTTTGTGGCCTCTCTCAATCACATGCATCTTATTTAACATTCCTTTTTTATTCCCTAGAAACACTCAATAATTCCCTCCTCCATAACTGGGTATGAAACTGATTTTTAATGGATGACGACCAACTAGGATTTTAGGGCCATTGATTCTTGGTGACTCACATTTGTCAAGATAATGGGTAGTCTTTCTCTTCACACCCTTTTTTGAAGAATTATTTCTTACTCTGATATTCTCTCGTAGATTTAATATATTTTCATTAATCACTTCCTAATCCTTATATTGAAGTAGATTCCCTAACAAAACAACTATAGGATAATTCTCTTTCATTGAAAATGAATGAGATCTCTTTAGTGATCCATCTATATATACAGGAGGCTCTTCATCATTTTTTGGAAATGGGTAGTTGCTTAAATACTGAAGTCATACAAACAATTCTTTCATTGCATGCTTACTTGTAATGAGGTGGTTAATGTTCTATGGGGGGATTAATCCATTAGAAGGCATCCTATATATCCTGATTATTTCAGGATTCAAACCCCCATAGTTTGTTCTTCTCGTTCATTTTAATATCTTGTGGTGAGGATATATGTTTAGGTACTGGGACACAAAATATTGCAACGTTAAAAATACAAGGGTGTCCTACGTATCCTGAATATAGTGAGAATTGGATTTATTGTAGCTCTCATGGTGGCGTGTCATTATAGTGACTCATTATGGAGATGATATGATTACTGAAACTCCCAAAGATCACATGATCTATACACGGTGTGATAAAAAAGCGATGTAAAATGATAATTTCATTTCACAGGATGTAGGACTTATGCACTAAGACATCCTTGAAATGATTTATCACATGACTCAGGTCTTGGAGAGATATCTTATGTATCCTGGTTATGGCCAGAATCAGATTCATCATATTTTTGTGGGTTTCTTAGTCCGTTGATGGATTATTTGAGGTAATCATCTCCCAAGGCCGATTGAGTTTTACTGGCAGAGATGTTAGAGTCATGAATAGAATTACTATGAAAGACATGTTTATTTGAGATCAATCCTTAGTAAGGTGTCTTACATATCCCGATAATGGCCAAAATCAGATTCATCATAGTTCTGTTTTTTTTGGGGATTACACATTGTTGTTACCCTATACCATTGTAGGGGTTTATAGTGAAGATGATATGACCATTTCTACTACCTAATCCCATGTGATCCATGTTTGTTGTGAGAAACAAGGTATAGAAAACAATCAATGTCATTGTTTTGGTTAAGGGACTTAGATGAAACAGTTTCCTTGGACGATCAATATGGAGCTCGAACCTCAGGGAGACGTAGCGTATATATCCAAGATATTATTGGAATCATAGTTTTAATAGTTCCCTTTCTGTCAAGGCTTACACACTAAGGCTGACGGTCCCATTATAGAGATTCTAATTTCCTAATGAGGTGTTTGTTGTGTCCCCCTATGCACACACGAGCTGTTACTTGGGTGATAAATATGGGGGATAAAGTGATCCACCCCATGGAACATAGCTATGGAACTTGTGTATTAGAACAACTGTTGGGGAGTTTTTTTAGCACATGCCTTAAGAATATGTCCTACATATCCCGGTTATGGTAGGTATTAGAGTTATTATATTTCATTTTAGGTCGGGGCTTACACACTGAGTTTTACTTATTGATATGACCTTCTTGAACGAAGGGTGTCTCATGACCTAGATGGAATGTCCTAGGAGAAATCATATGACCTAGATTGACACATATTGAGTGTGTCACAAGGGTGAATGTGACTCAGTCTGAAGGATGTTATGTATCTTGGATGAAACCATTTGGGAGACCTCGTGATACTGGGATGAAATGTCTGGAGGGCGTCGCGAGTCTCATTTTTTTCCTAGGGGGTGTCATGAGATCTTGGTTATCATGCCCTAGGGGATTCTCCAGATCATTGTTATTATATCCGGATTATTTTTCTAGAACAGGTAGACATTTGTAGGTGTGTTAATATGAGTTAGGTGATGTGTTTGAAGGACATCACAAGTGATTGACATATAGTGTTTTACGAGATTAAAGTGGTGTCAATGGGGGGAACCATCTAACTTGCTCTAACATGTCGGGAGTATTCCATGTGTCCCAAATATAATGTTAGAGGAGTTTCATGAGATATAGGCGACATGTTATTGTGATGTCACCTTCCTTTGGGTGACTCACACGGAGCGCATGAGGTATAATGAGCATGTCCTTTTTTTAAATCTTCCACTTTTTAATCTTAGTTAAAACCCTTGCATTGCAAAGGCCTTGGGATAAAAATGTATCAATTTCTTTTGTGTCTCATGATGTCTATTGGGCTTGTGGTATGTTATTCGCAAGTTGTTCTATATGTCCTTCATGTGATCAATTAATGATCACATGAATCACCTTATGTGTAGCACATGATTGCTCCATATTTTTTTTGGTGTATTACCTAATGGTAATATTTCTTCCATGTGATAAGTTTCTCTGAGAAATCCATAGAGGCTGAGAGTCGAATCATCCACATCTCCAAGTCCAACCTTCGTAGTCATAGTACATTTTTCATTATGGGTTGAGTAACTTATCGGCATCACCACCAAATTTTTTGAATCTTTATGAGGTTTATTTTTAGTCATCATAGGTTGGAGTTGATGAAGGGGTTTAGTGATATGCATCTTCGCGAGTCTCTATTGTTGACCGCTTTGAGTGTGTAACCTAATTTTCAGTGATCAAGAGTCTATTCCACCAGAGCTTCCTTCATTGAATTATTTCCAATTATTTTTGGAATTTTTTGGTCTTGTAAGAGTGTCAAAGGACTTTGATGTTTTCTTGTTGAATTGTTGTATAGCCTTTTCAAGATCCAAGTTCTGGTCGTAATACATTCCCATGACTTTAGGTGACTTGTCTCGAAGTCTCATGGGACAAGGATGGTTTTTACGGGGGTCTCATGGGACCATGTTGTGGGTGTGCTAAGACCTTCGCCTATCTTTCAGTGACTATGAACACCTCTCGCCTCCTCCCTTTATATTCTCTTTTTTTTATGTACGAAATGTTGGGAGTTATGTTATATTGCATGATTATCATTAAGTATGATTCCTCTATTTTTTGGGGATGTGTCACGTGACAGATATGATCACATGGGAGAGTGTGATCATTTGATGGAAAAATATATTCATTCATCATTAGATTTCATGACGTTATCTAGGGTAATTCACATATTGAGGATGAAAATACAATAGGCTATCATTAGGGGAGGGGGACACATCATCAATTTTTTCATGGCATGCTTGCACACCCTCATGTCGAGAGTATCCTCGGGTATGTATCACATGACCAATAAGAGTTATATGAGGGTGTGTATGCATGTCATGGAAAAATCCATCTATTGGACATTATAGAATCAAAGGGGCTTCATGGAAATACTCTAGGACATCCATTCGATGGGGATGAAAAGCTAAAGGGCTTTCACAAGATGAGGCGTACATGATGACAAGGTCTTGTTGTGACTCAAGTATCACCTGTGAAGTGTGTCACATGCCCTTCAACGACCACGAACACCCCTCAAATACTCCCTATTATCTCCCTATTTCATCTAAAAAAGTTTCATAGGTCTTATGAGTTTTTATGGGTAATATCTAGTATTTTTACTTGATTTTTAAATGATGTCTCGCATGACCAATATGGAACATATGGAGTGTGCACAAATATTTAGTGGACATGTCTATCTGTCTTTCCTTAGCGTTCCCTAGGGGGTTCTGGGACATACACAAGGACTTCTCTATGACTGAGATAACAATAGAAAGGGTTTCCACGAGATGAGGCAAACATGATGCTGAGGTCTTGTGGGGTGCCACGTATTTCTCAAGGAGCATGTCGCATGTCACATGTCCTTCAGTTACAAGGAACACCTCTCACATCCTCCATAGCATCTTAGTCATTTTATCTAACAATGTTATAGTGATCTTGTGAGTTTTATGGGATGTTTCCAAGGGATTTGATTACTCCCAATATTGATACGGAATGTGAGCTTCATGAATATTGGGGGCACTCACTAGTTTTTCCAGTTACAAACCATGTAGCATGGGGGCGCTCACTCGGTTTTCCATGTGTCCGTTGTAAGAACAATATGGGATCTTACGATGGTGCGTGTGCACCTAGTCATGATTAGTCATCCTATTTTCCTATATCATGTCTCATGATAAATTCTAGATCTTGTGATGAAAGGAAGAATTTTTTAGGATAGTTTATATGCATGAATTTAATGCAATGAATGTTCATTGGTGGTACACACAATGGTGTGCAGAAACTATCAATGAAAATCTCTTTTCGTTACCTTTTCTCTGTTGTATGTCCATGGTTGTATGATTATATAATGTGATGAAGGGTTTTTTCATATCAAGGATACATGACAAAGGGATTATAGAAATTTTGGAAATCTATTACAAAGATAACACATAAACCAATCCACTTGAATGTGTATTATGACTGAAGGTTTGAATAAGGTCATCGCACCTCCAAATCCTCATGAAATTCCACAACGGGGGTCAGCTGATAGAGCCTCGTACTCTAACATGGAATATTTATTTTCTTCCCAAGGAAATATCAATCGTGGCATGAAGATCTCAATGTCCTCAAGAATATTTCTTGTGTGTGGTGGGGAACTTCTTCGGATTGACAAGGTGCATCAAATCTTGAATATTATTTCATTCTCTCCTTTTTGAGGCATCAAATTAATTTGTTAAGATATGATCACATCAAAATTTTATGATATTTTCCACAATTACTCAAATAATTGGGTATGCAGTTATTTAATATTTTTTAGGGAAGAAGTGTTATTTTGAAATATAATATCCTCCTTCTGTGCATGCTCTGTTATTTGTGAGGACTATATATTTTGTTCATCGGGACACTCATAGTCTCTTTCTATCATTCAATACATTTAGATATCATCCACAAATAGTCTTTGCGGCTTAGTAAGTCTACTTGGAGGCTTTGTGATCCCTTTTGTTCTCCTTTTTTATGATAATTAATAGGATAATGATCCGAGGAGTGGAGGGTTTGTATACCATCCTGTAAGCGTGTAGTGGTGGGGAATAGCAACAAAAACACACATAAAAATAGAAAAATGAAGATACACATAGATTAGCATTGATATGTAGGTTTGCCTATATCCATAGGAGAAACAAGAAGTTTTCTATTTTTCCCTTTGGATAAAACACTAAGGATCATACAAATTACAAATCCCTTATTGAAAATCATGGGATTAAATCCCATTATAAAGAGAAGGAAAGGCCAAAAATTCTCTAGTTGGTTTAGGTAGCTCATCTACCAATGATTTTTCTTCCATCACTGGCCTCTCATCCACCATGTCATCTACCCACCATGGAAGCCTCCATATTCTTAATGAAAAATATGACATCCAAATTAGAGAGTATTCCCCAAAAATTTCCCCCTCATGGCCAATTTGGGGTAGAAGCTAGATCGGTAGTCTCCTTGTAGGTATTGAAAACATCATTGAAAAATAAAACATTCATATTATAATCAGATGATGTGGAACTTCCACTTTCTTCAATCGATCCCAAGATGAATATGGTCCCCATGAAATGATACAACCCTTTGTAATCCTTATAGTAAGAAACCCTGCATCCCCACATGAGACTTCCAACACTCCACCCACTATGGAAATCCTGAATCACCTCACATAGAGCCTACTTGATGATAAAACGTTCCTTCCCATCGTTAGAATGAATTTTACGTCAGCCAGTTTATGTACTACTCCATCAGATGTCTTTAATTTCACCATCCTGACTCTTCGAACATCACATGTTGACCCATCACCAAGAAACATAGAATCTCACACCTAATAAAAAGTGTGAAATTCACTGTTGATCATAAATACGTGTATCGATCTCCCCGAATCCAAACCCCATCTACGTTGTTCTGGATTTTGATCCCACTCAATCTTCATTTTAAGAAATCGACATTCCCACTTCATGTGACTGTATCATTTTCAGTAAGGACACTATACTTATTTGAATTAAACTCTCCAATATAAGTGCAATCATCCCATTTCCACACAGACTCTACCATCTTCCGATTATTCTAGGATGTTTGTAACATCCTCTTCATCTCTCTCTTTCCCAAAAATGTACGATTTTTTCTCTCCAAAGTCACTTTAATAGTGTCTTTTTTGTCACAACAGAAACACATGACTTCTCTTGGATCACGTCCCTTTGATTTTGGCAGCCATTATTTAGAACCTAACATCCAATATCATCTCCCCCCACATTGATCATCTTGCATCACCATGATTTTCTCACCTGAATGTGTTGTAAGTCTTTGGAATTCCTTTGAATCTTGAAGGGATGCCATCACCTCATATAGATTCAATGTTTTATTCTCCATGAGCAATAAAAACCCAAGTCCATCAAATGAACTTGGTAAAGATGAAAAAATACAAAGTTCTTTTTCTTCCTCTCTAACCATCACTCTGAGCCCCAATAATTGTGTCAGGATCAGGTTGAATTTGTTGGTGTCATTCGAAAAAATTGTTCCCTCGTCCATGAACAACGAGGACAATTTCTTCTTTAAGAATAATTTGTTGGTGAGTGATTTTACTATATATCCCTTCTCTAACTTATTCATGATCTACTTCACAGAGGTCTCGTCCAACACTGAGTACATCACATCATTTTCTAGACACAGTCGAATTGTGATGTCCACCCTCATCTTGATCCCTTGTCAATCATCATCACTGGTTCTCTCTGGTTTTTCTCTAATCAATATTCTTATCATTACCTTATAGATAATAATATTATTCATCTTTCTTTACCACAAGGAGAACTTTTTCCGACAATCGGACTTCACAGACTAAAATTTTTGTTTTGCTCTGCTACAATCCATCATGGATTCACAAAACCCAATCACCACCATCATTTTCGCACCCCTTTGGTACCACTTAATAAAGAGATTATTTTTAAAAACAAAACATATGGATGCATCTCAATTGGATAAAATAGTGGCAATCGACTCCTGGATCGTCGAAATCAGACACTGATTGATCAAGGTATGAACAAAACGTTTTCAATAGCCAAGATCATGTGATGAAGTGGCGATGATGTGGAAATGATGTGACGCTGACGTGGAATTCTAGAGCATCATCTAGAATATTTCCAAAAAAAATTTGGTGGCCTGAACAGTACCATCTTCTTTGGCACGAGTTTACTGTTCACCCGAGGATCAACCGGATCATTGAACAACTCTAAAAGGCTCATTTTAACTCCATTTTTAATGGTACTTGTGCGGTTGGAATCATATCATCTTCCTCTTCATGGATCTGGGCTTAGAAAAATTTTCCGACCACTTTTAATTTTTTGATTACCAGAAAACTCGATGCCGCTCAATCGGTTTTTACTCCCTCACTCAAACTCCCTCTAATACCACTTGTATTGGTGCTATGGAGGTTCATGGAAACCAAAACACCCAAAATAGAGAAAAACAAATTAACAAATTTATTAACATTGTTTGGAGGTCTTACCTATATCCATGGGATAAATGATACAATTTCATTATATATCTTTGGATAAAATGTTGAGGATAACAAAAATTACAAATCACTTCTTACAGATCATGGGATTACATCACATTATTAAGATAAAAAAAACCTAAAATTCTCTAGTTGTTTTTGGTAGAACATATACCCACAATTTTGCTTCCACCGCCAGCTGCTCATCCACCACGTCAGCTACTAACCATGGAAGCCTCCACCCTCTCGTCAATAAATAAGACTCCTAGATTAGGGGGTGTCTATAGCGACCCAACCTTTTATTACATTACTATTACACCATTTTAATGATAAAGAACATAATATTATTACATATAGAGGATCCAAATGATTATTGTATTGGGAAAACTAGGACCATACATAACAAATACAACATCAAGCATAAACATGTATTTAATTTCTTCTTCTCCAGCTTCTTATTAGCGCTTTCCCTCTCCTTAGTACATGTAGCCACCTGTGGATATAAAACAAAAGGGGTGATCTAGAAGCCCGGTAAGAGTATAAATAATAACCATATATCATGGGGTGAGCATATTCATAACATAGGCAAAGAATCATGAACATGAGAGGAAGCATTAATAAGAGGCTTGAAATGTGGCACTGCATAAAAATGAAACATCATGTCTTAGTGGTTAACTGCCACACATTCTTGTGAACCAAGATATAATCTTGTTCACACATCATTTCACATTTACTCATGAGATTAATCTCTCTACCTAATGCAATGGAGCACTGTATAATTTCGGTGCACTCGTCACCATCAAACATTCATATTGCGCTATATAATTCCAAGCTCACCTGCCATGTCATAAAATTATCATTATCATTATTGACACATAGAACACATATAAAAAATTTACATAATTGAACCAAGAAAAATAATTGGTTTCATCTCATAAGAACACATTCATAAACTTTCAGTTCCCAAAAGAAAGAGGGAATAACATACATGTTACAAGAATCGTCAATCTTGAATGATAAGTGAAATGGGTGTTCTTGAAAGAAGAGTTCTTTTGGAAAACATTTTGTTTTTCATAAATAAATGTGAAAAAAAGTATATCCTAGAAATGGAAAGACAATGTTGAACAAAATATTTTTAGGGAGAGACCATATAAAAAGAGTAAAAGAGGGAGAACCGGAAGAATGAAAGTTGGGTTTGAGAATTTCCCCTTACCTTGTATCTAAATGCTTTCTTCTCTTTAATGTCCTATATAAAGAAATTATATTAATTAATTAGAAATACAGAACCTTGTGTAAATTAATATGGTTAATTTTGGTTTCATTAAGTGATTTTATGTGCCTTTGGATGATTTATAGAGATTAAAAACATTTTATGGGAATGTTTTTTTTTATGGTTTTCTTGAGTGTTTCACATGTATTCATGAATTGAAGTTTGTGTAGAACATGGGTAAACATCCAGAACAGACATTAAGTGTTATTAATGGGATTCTATAAGTTCAAATGATCTTAATATGAATTAAATTTTATACCTTGTGGATGAATCATTAGATTGGAATTTAATGTTGATCGTTTGGGTTAATTTGGGCGGGTTTTTGACCACAACGAACTTGTTTTGTTTAATCATCTAGTAATATATACATAAGTTAGTTACCAAAATTAAAATAGGAAATAATACATATATAATATTCTGGTTCAATCATAAAAATGTTTTCATGACCAGATCTCTAGGTAGAAATGGAAAAGGAAAACATGTCGTTCTTGATGGTGATAAATTAACACCTCACGAACACCGTTATCTTTGATAAAATAAAAGGAAGAGGGAAAGGGGGTTTGATGATATAGTATCTCATTAGTAACATAAAATTATAGTATATATATAATATTGGAGTTATAAGATCATTTGGATGAAGATAGGTCGGGATAGATCAAGAAATGATCTTGAACTTGAAAGGCAATTAAGGGAGAAGAGAGAGAGAAGTTACCTCTTAAATATTCCCCTTGAGATCATCCTTAAGGAAGCTATGCTTGGTCTTTTGATGACACTGGTAGCTCTTGAACGTGAGAGTGGGGCTAGGGAGGATTATTTGTCAGAGTTTAGACAATTCTTGAAGCTTTAGAGGCGTGGTTTGTCATGGATAGGGGGAGGGGTTATTTATACATGAGGAGGGAGGTGATTTTAGTATAAAATATTAAATAAAATAATATATCAAATTTTCGACTTTTAATTGTAGTGTTTTGACATAATAAATCATATATTAATATAATATAATTCGTTTTAGGCTTTAATTCATCTTTATAATACGAATTCATTAATTTATTAAAAGGAAAGAAAAAAAGAGAGAAAAAGACACTTTAAGAAATTACTTTTAGACTTTAGACTTTGGAGAGTTCTTTTTTAGGTTTGAAAATTGAATTTTTTGTATTTTATGAATCCGTTTATGAAATTTAATTTAATTTGGAAGAAAATAATGTTCTATAATGTTTATGTCATAATTACATAATTAATGATGAAATTTAGGATACACCGATTATACGAAAAACGATATTGTTTACTATTCACCCAAAAATTAAAAGTATTTCAAAAAAATCCCAAAATTTAACCCTAACCATTTTTCGATGTGTAGAATCCAAAAAGGAATTCAATTTTTCAAAAATAATTTTCTAAACATGATTAATTTGATATTTAATTAAATTAATAATTTACTTGAAAAATCTAGTTTTTTAAAAATAAAACTGATTTTATAGTCCTTTCAAAAATTACGTTGGGTCTTATAAAATTATCTAAAAACTAGGAGACATATATTTGATAATTTTTTAACACATTTTAGGAAAGTACATTTTCTTTTAAATTAATTTATTAATTATAATTAATTATTTATAGCTTACAAAAATACAAAAATGTTTACTATAGTCAAATTGTCACTTTCTAAGATGCATAATTTTATTCAATTATTAATGGGTGTGGTTAATCTTATTTGGATAATGTACTATTCATAATTTTCATAATACTATTTATAAGGGTATGTTACTATTCACCAAAAATTATGTTTTTCTGATTGGACCCCAAAAATCATCTTGAACACAACAGTGTATGTCCGATTTTTGAAATTCCAAACACAGAAGGGACAAAATAATGTTTATAGGTCAATTAGCACATAATAGTTCATTATGTTGTGATTTCCTGTGATTTTATGATATATTTGTAAGAATGGAATTTCCATTGAAATACTCTGGGTCGTTACATTCTTCCCCCCTTATGAAATTTTGCCCTCGAAATTTCACTTTACACAAACAGGTGAGGGTACTTCCCCTTCATCATCTCCTCTGGTTCCCAACTAGATTCATGAAACTTATGGTTCCTCTGCAACACTTTGACAAGGTAGATTTTCTTGTTTCGTAGTACCTTATCTCTCCGATCCAGAATCCTTACTGGCTTCTTCTCATAGGAGAGATCATCTTCCAGTTGCACCACCTGTGAGTTTAGTACATTTGAGCGGTCTGGTATGTACTTCCTCAGTAGTGATACATGAAACACATAATAAACATGATCCATATTCGGTGGAAGTACAAGACGATAGGAAAAAACTCCTATGCGTACAAGGATCTCATAGGGGCCAATATACCTTGGGCTTAGCTTCCCATTCTTCTCGAATCAAATGAATCTCTTCCATTGAGATTTTCAAAGAATGACTTTACCTCCAACATCGAACTCCAAGTCCCTTCGACGATTGTCAGCATAGCTCTTTTTCCGACTTTGAGCAGCTTTAATGTGTTTTTGGATGACATGAACCTTCTCTGTCTTCTCTTGCACAAGATCAAGTCCAAGTAGGTTTATTTCTCCAACTTCATCCCAATAATTTGGAGTTCTACATCGCTTTCCATACAGAGCTTCATATGGAGCCATCTGAATACTCGAGTGGGAGCTATTTTTGTATGAGAACTCAACCAATGGGATATGTTGATCCCATCCACCTTAGAATTCTAGAGAGCAGGCTCTTAGCATATCTTTAAGCGTCTGAATAGTCCTTTCAGACTGGACATCAGTTTGGGGGTGATAGGTCATGCTGAAATTTAATTTAGTACTCAAATCATGTTGAAGGCTCCTCTAGAATTTAGATGTGAACCTTGGATCACGGTCAGAGACAATTGAGAGTGGAACACCATGCAGTCTCACCACTTCCTTCACATATATCTTTGCATGTTGTTCAAGTATGAGATCATCCTGAATAGCAATAAAATGGGCAGTCTTGGTGAATCGATCAACCATAACCCATATCACAATATTTACCTTTGATGTCTTCGGGAGACCTGTGACAAAGTCCATAGTAAAATTTTCCCATTTCCACATGGGTATAGGCATTAGCTGCATCATACCTTTGGACTTTTGTCACTTAGTATTAACTTGCTGACATACAAGGCACCTTGATATATATTCTGTAATCTTCTTCTTCATGTTATCCCACTAGAAGTGATCTCGGAGATCACGGTACATCATGATACTCCCAGGATGGATAGAAAAAGTTGAGCTTTTTTATTGTCTAATATCTTCTTATTTATCTCAGGTGATGAAGGAACACAAAGCCGCATTCCAAACTAAATCACACCATCATCGTCGATATGGGACTCTTACAGCTTCCCTTCCTTTACTACATTCACCCTCTCCTGTATCTCCACATAATCGCATTGTGCATCCTTAATCATCTCTTGGATGGATGGTTACACAATAATTTGGGAAAGGTAGGACGCATCCCCTGCCCTATGATTTCCAAATCCATTCTCTGTATATCCAAGAAGATATGATCTTTATCAATACAGATCATGGATAGAGTAGCAGGTTTTTTCTGTATTAGTGCATCATCTACCTAGTTCACCTTTCTAGGATGGAAGTGAATAGAGAAATCGTAATCCATGATTAGCTCTAACTATCTCCTTTGATTCATGTTGACCTCCTTTAGTGTGAATATATACTTTAGGCTCTTCTGGTCGGTGTATATGTCACACTTCTCACCATAAAGGTAGTGCCGCCAGATTTTGAAAGATAAAATCACACCTGCCATCTCTAGATCATGTGTCAGGTTGTTTTTCTCATGGATCTTCAACTGTCGTGAGGCATAGGCTATCACATTATCATTTTTAACGAGTACACAACCCAAGCCTTTCATTGAAGCATTACTGTATATCACAAAACTTTATCCACTTTTTGGTAATGTGAGTACAAGTGTAGTGATCAGCCTTATATTTAGCTCCTCGAAGCTTCCTTCGCATTCTTCCATCCAGACATACTTTACCACTTTCCTTGTTAACTTAGTTATCGGGATTGACAATCGTAAGAAGTTTCTTACAAAACGTTAGTAGTGCCCATCTAATCCAAGAAAACTACATATTTCTATGAAACTAGAGGGCTTGGGCCATTCCTAATTTTCCTTTGTCTTTGATGGGTCCACAAGAATTTCACTCACTTGTGATCACATATCCCAAGAATATGAATTGCTTCATCCAAAAGTCACACTTGTTGAACATGGCGTACAACTTCTCATTTCTCAATGTTGCCAACACAAGTCTTAGATGTTCTTCATGTTCCTCCTTTCTCATGGAGTAGATGAGAATATCATCAATAAACACTACCACAAATTTGTCTAGGTAATTTCTAAGGACTATATTCATCAAATCCATGAATATTGAAGGGGAATTAGTAATTCGGAAGGGCATCACCAAAAACTCATAGTGCCCACACCTTGTATGGAAGGTAGTATTTTGAATATCTTGTTTCATAACCTTTACTTGATGATATCCAGAATGAAGATCCACCTTTGGGAATTATTGAGCTCCTCTTAACTAATCGAACAAGTCATCAATCCTAGGGAGAGGATACTTGTTCTTTATGGTGATCTTGTTGAGTTCCCGATAATCGATACACAGACGCATTGTTCCATCCTTCTTCTTCATAAAGAGCACTAGTGAACCCCAAGGTGATGCACTAGGGTGTATGAACGCTTTGTCCAAATGCTCTTGTAGATGCTTCTTTAGATCCTCCAGTTCGATAGGATCCATCCTAAAGGGACACTATGAGATAGGAGTAGCTCCGGGTATGAGTTCAATTGAGAAATCTACCTCATGATCTGGGGGAATTCCGGGTAACTCTTCAGGAAATACATCACCGTATTCCATCACGATTGGAATTTCCCCAAGGTTGGCACTTTCCTTTGACTCAACCATTTGGTAGAGGTATGCTTATTCAAAGTGAATCAACCCCCAAACCATTGAAGGATTTTTCAAATGAGGTTAATGATCTTCCTTGCATTTGTAGAGAAGCATGGGATGGTTCAGAATATGAAAATATATTTCTTTTTCCCAATAGTTGATATGTTCTCTATATAATGAAGTCCAATCCATTTCCATTATAGTGTCGAATTCCACTAAGGGAAGTATTACAAGATTTTCTAGAAGAGTATTCCCACATACGCTAATAGGAGAAGATTCTAACACTTGGGTTTCAATGATTGCACGCGGTGTTTTTATAGATTTCTCTACTTCAAAATTTTGGGGCATCGAATCTATAGTTTTATCAAACTTTCAAGATATAAAGGAATGTGTAGATCCAGAATCAAATAAGACTTTTGATGTTCTTGAGTGAATAGTATGTTTACCTTGTATGACTTCATTATCATGCTCCACCTTCGCGGTAGTGATGGCATAAGACATCCCTTGTTCCTTTGGATTCAGTGGCTATTGATGCTGATTACCCTCGAGAGCTCAAGGTTTTGTGCACTGGTTTGCACAATGCCCTAGCTCCCTACAGTTGTAGCATTGAACCATGAGTGGTTCTCTCCTTTCATCAGCTACATTATCCTTTCTTTTTGTGTCTTTTAGACAATATTGAGCATTATTTCCTTCTTTCCCAAACTTAAATCACTTCCCCATACCTTTGAGGCAGTTCCCATGGTGCAACTTCCCACATTTTTGGCATGTGGTTCGTTGAGTTTTCTTCCCAATTTTGTCATTAGATCCTCAAGCTTGAAACTCCATCTTTTGTTTTGTATCCCTATAGCCATGGGACCATTCTCCAAACTCCATCTCCACTTTGAGTTCATATCGAAAAAATTCTTCATAACTCCCAAACTCTCGAATTACAGGAGCCTTTAAAAGGTGTGGTTTTAATCCACTAAAGAATATTTAATTTTTTCTATCATTGTTGATAAAAAAACCATAAGCGTACCTTATAAGCCTGGTGAAATTCACTTCGTAGGTTGTGATAGATTCTCTTTATTTTTTCTTGATCTCTATGAATTCCCTCTCCATATTTGTATTAAGAATTTGTGGGAATTACTTATTAAGAAACCTTATCTTAAAGTCTTCCCATTTCATCTCTTCAATTTCCTCCCTTGGCTTGGTGTTCTTAATCAAATCCCACCATTGATCGGCTTCTCCATCTAGACGACAAATGACTACAGTCACATTCTCTATCTCAGAATAGTGAAGCACATAAAAGATCTTCTCCATGTAATCCGCAACTAGTGGATCAGAAGATCCACAAAACATCGGTGGGATTTTACACATAAAACATTTGATAGCCAGTTGCTCCCTCTTTAGTGAAGAGGACGTTCCCCATTATTATGTTTATTGTTCATAACATAAGATAATTGGGTAAGAATCTCCAAGATGTTTTGAACTCCACCTCCAAAATCATTGGGGATGTTGTTCGGGCAATCGATGCATTGGCCCTCGCATGAGTTGTTTGCTTAATTTCTCCGGGTTCCCACCATTTTCTAAAATAGAAAAGGTTGGAACAAAAAATAAGTAATCAAGTCTTGAATAAATTATTCATTTAAATAATTTATACCAAAAACAAAACATATGGGATCCCTGTGTAAATATTCTTGGGTGAATTTTTTTACTTAGTCACATGCTAGAGGTTTTCATTAGGTTTCACTAATCCTAATTTCCAAATTAACTAAACCTTTCCTCTAATACCAAATGTAATGACCCAAACTTTTCTTACATTACTATTAATAAATTTTAAAGATAAAAAATATAATATAATTACACATAGAGGATCCAATGTTTTAGTGTCTTGGGAAAACAAGGAACATACATAACAAATACAACATCAAGCATAAACATTTATTTAATTTCTTCTCCTCTAGATTCTTATTGGAACTTTCCCTATCCATAGTACATGTAGCCACCTGAGGATATACATCAAAATGGATGAGCTAGAATCCTAGTAAAAGGATAGGTAAAAACAGTATAGTTTGGGGTGAGCATATTCATAACATAGGAAAATAATCATGAACATGAGAGGAAGCATTAACAAGAGGCTTGAAATGTGGAAGTGCATAAAAATGAAACATCATGTCTTAGTGGTTAACTATCACACATTCTTGTGAACCAAGATAGAATCTTGTTCAAAAATCATTTAAAATTTACTCATGAGATTCATCTCTTTACCCAATGCAGTGGAGCGCAGTATAATTTCGGGCACACCCGTCACATTCAAACATTCATATTGCGCTATCAAATTCTGGGCCCACCCGTCATGTCATAACATTATCATTATAATTCTTGCCAGATAGAACACATATGAAAAATGTAAATAATTAACCCATGGAAAAGAATGGGTTTCATCTCATAAGAACACATTCATAATCTTTGGGGTTCCAAAAGAAAGAGGGAATAACATACATGTTACAAGAATCATCAATCTTGAATGAGAAGTAAAAGGGGTATTCTTGAAAGAAGAGTTCTTTTGGAAAACATTTGGTTTTTCATAAATACCAGTGACAAAAATTCATATCCCAGAAATGGAATGAAAATGATGAAAAAAAATATTTTGAAAGAGTAACCATATAAAAAAAGTGAATGAGGGATAACCTGAAGAATGAAAGTTGGGTTCATGAATTTCCCCTTACCTTGTATCTGAATGCTTCATTCCCTTTAATGTCATGTATAATGACATTATATTCATTTCTAATAAATACAGAGACCTTTTCAGATTAATATAGTCCATTATGGTTTCATTAAGTGAATTTGTGTGCCTTTGGATGAGTTATAGAGTTCAAAGACATTGTTCGGGAATGTTTGTTTTTATGGTTTTCTTGAGCGTTTCACATGTATTCATGAATTGATGTTTTTGTAGAACATGGGTAAACATCCAGAAAATACATTACATGTTATTAATGATATTACATAAGATAAGATGATCTTAATATGAATTAAATTTTATACCATGTGGATGAATCATTAGATAGGAATTTAATGATGATTGTTTGAGTTAATTTGGGCAGATTTTCGACCACAATGAACTTGTTTTGTTTACTCATCTAGTAATATTTACATAAGTTAGTTCCAGAACATAAAATATGAAATAATACATATATAATATTCTGGTTCAACCATAAAAATGGTTTCATGACCAGATATGTAGGTAGAAATAGAAAACAAACATGTCGTTCTTGAAGGTGATAAATTAACACCTCACGAACAACGTTCTCTTTGATAACATAAAAGGAAGAGGGAAAGGGGGATGGATGATATAGTATCCCATTAGTATCATAAAATTATATTAGATATATAATAATGGAGTTACAATAATATTTGGATGAACATAGGTGGGTAGAGATCATGAAATGAAATTGAACTAGAAAGGAAATTAATTTAGAAGAGGGAGAGAAATTATCTCTTAAATCTTCCCCTTGAGATCCTCCTTAAAGAAGCTAGGATTGGTCTTCTGATGTGACCAGAAGCTCTTGAACGTGGTATAGGGGCTTGGGAGGATTATTGGGCAGAGTTTAGTCAATTCTTGAAGCTTGAGAGGTGTGGTTTGTCAAGGGGAGGGGGAGGGGTTATTTATACATGAGGAGGGACGTGTTTTTAGTATAAAATATTAAATAAAATAATATATCAAATGTTAGACTTGTAATATTAGTTTTTTGACATCCTAAATAATATATTAAAATAATATAATTATTTTTAGGCTTTAAATAATCTTTATAATTCTAATTCATTAATTTATTAAAAGGAAAGTGAAAGAATGAGAAAAAGACCGTTTAAGAAATCACCTTTAGATTTTAGACTTGGGAAAGTTTTTTTTAGGTTTAAAAATTGAATTTATTGTATTTTAAGGAACCATTTATGAAATTAAATATAATTTGGCCGAAAATAATGTTCTAGAATATTTAGGTCATCATTTCATCATTACTGATGCAATTTAGGATACACCGATTATGCGAAAAACTGTATTTTTTACTATTCACCTAAAATTGAAGTATTTGGAAAAATACAAGAATTTCACCCTAACCATTTTTAGATGTGTCGAATCTAAAAATGAAGTCCAATTTTCAAAAATAATTTTCTAAAAATTATTAATTTAATATTTTATTAAAATCATAATTTACTTGAAAAATACAGTTTTTAAAAAATAAAACAGATTTTATAATGCTTTCAAAAATTACGTAGGTTCTTATAAAATTATCTAAAAACTAGGAGGCATATGTTTGATAATTTATGAACACATTTTAAGAAAATACAATTTCTTTTAAATTAATTAATTAATTATAATTAATTTTTATAACATACAAAAATACCAATATGTTTACTATGGTCAAATTGTCACTTTCTAAGATTCCTAAATTTTATTTAATTATCCATGGGTGTGGTTACTCTTATTTGGATGATGTACTATTCATATGTTTCATACTAATATTCATAAGGGTAGGTTAATATTCACCAAAAATTATTTTTTTCTCATTGGACACCAAAAATCATCTTAAACACAATAGTGTATGTTAGATTTTTGAAATTCCAAACACAGAAGGGACAAAATTATGTTTAAAGGTCACTTAGTAATTAGTAGTTCATTATGTTTTATTTTCATGTGATTTTATGATACATTTTTAAGAATTGAATTTCCATTGAAATAATTTGGGTCGTTATAGTGTCCCCCACACATCTCCCTCATTTTTAGTGGATAATATCTATGTTCTTGTGATATTTTCATTCCAACTAACATCACGGGTGCATATGTAAGGAATCATACCCTTCATTGTTTGCCCTATTTTCGAGCATTGCGTTTATTTTCTTTGTGTACTAAAAAATCACATGGAATTGAGGGTTCATGTGTATCAATCACATGGCCCAAAATTAATTCATGAATAGAACTTATGAAGGTGTATACCATACCTGAAACTTCATGCATGCGATGAAAACATTCAATAGACCCCACACATGGTATATGTATGGTAGTCGCCACACAAATGCACTATCCAGGATGAGTGTTATAGG
The DNA here is from genome assembly GCA_963277665.1 of Viscum album. Lineage (NCBI taxonomy): Eukaryota > Viridiplantae > Streptophyta > Magnoliopsida > Santalales > Viscaceae > Viscum > Viscum album. Next base: position 83,278,241 of record OY728129.1, read on the forward strand.
TCATACAAATCAAATTATAATCCAATCCATGGACCATAATCACAACATTATGTTCCTACATAGTGGTTTTTCAATTACCTAATTTCTATTCCAAATGATGAGGGTGAAATGGAAGAAAAACTTAGCTGTAGAGGAAGCGAACATTACCTCCTTTCATATGAAAAAATGTCTTCCTTTCATCCATGGACATGGGTTGGAGATGGATATACTGCACTAGGAGACTCATAATTGCATTTAATAGCTTCTTCATGTGAGAATAGTGCTTCTCCAATCCATAAGTTGTCGGTTATCACATTATAGAGCCATCAAATATAGTCATCGTGGATTATATGCATCTCATTTTGATCTGCTTTATGGACCAATTTAATTCCCTCATTTGTTTACCTGTAGGATCCACATGAACCAATATCTATAACACCTACCATTCCATGCACTAATATGAGTGAATGGTTCCACTATTATTCTCATGAAATACACATATAATTCTCTTTATTTTATGGAACACCAAGAATATCATAATCATATGATAGTTTCTCTTATGGATATCTTGGTGCGAGAAAGGTAATCTACTCAATGATGTGTTGGTGTGAGACATCATGCCAAGGAGAAATAGGTGTGAAATCGAAGATCCACTACTATGCAATATCGATCATGCAACAGGCAAGTTGAAAATTTGGTATCATGAGGTCGAAGATGATAACACATGATTTCATTTATTCATCAGGTAGTATGAAGGACTTGAATCCTTGCACAGAAAAGTGTGTGATGTGAAAATATTTTTGACAAAAATTATATATCTAGTAACATGAATTTAAATTCATGTTATGATTATCACTAGTTATATAGTTAATTAAATATGGTCTTATGATTGAAAAATGTATTTTTTGAAAAACTGTTTTTTTTTTCACATTTGCTGCTTGATTTTAAATTATAATCTACCACATATTTGAATTGAATTTGAAAAAATCTGTTTCGTATTTTGAATAAAAATAAATAATATTATAAAATATGTTTAAATTAATTTTTTGTCATAACAAATAGTGAAAACAACAAAAATGTGCTACAATGTTTAGTGTTAAAACCACTGTACTGAGGGAGTTAAATTAATGTGGTAAACAAAACAATGTTTAAAACCCCATTATTTTTAGATATTGGATGTTCTTATAATCCATATCCCCTATAAAATCCATCATTTACAAATATATGAGGAACTTTTTAGGAATTTAAATTCCCATTATAGAATTGCTTTGGGTATTTTTGAAAAATTTCACTCCACAATTATAAAAGATATCCCCTTACCTCACTTATACACTCCTCTAAAGATATTTTATTTGAATAAACTCAAGAAAAATCACACCCAAACATCATTATACACATTCTAGATCTAATTTTTTCCAAAAATAACATTTTTAGGGCCCTAAATAAGCAATCCAAATGAGGCTCTTCTAAGCGATGGTAATCATCTACAAAAAGTTCCTTCTTTTTACATCTTCTTTTTAAATGTTAAATTATTACATAAAAATTACAATATAATGACACTAGTATATACTATATATTTATATTTTATTATGTTGATGTTATATTATTTACCCATTTCCAATTCAATCAAATGGGAAACAAAACCCTCATTTTTTTTATGACATACTACTGCCTGGAGAACTGATGTAATTAGTTTTCCATCATCACATCCCATGGATATTAATAATGATGGATTTAATGTTTATATAAAATATTCCTGAAATATTAATCATTCTGGAAATTTAATATTACATATAACTTTTTATCATACCATGCATTGAGAAATTATTACATTGTTCATGTATATTTTGGACTACCACCTCGCAAAGTGATATGATACATTTTTATTTCTACATCACAAGGATGGTATATAAAAGTATATTTATAGAAACAAAAAGTTATTTTTAATATAATGATAACTAATTAATTATAAAATAACACTTTTGTTATTTCTATCCTGATCATTGAAAAAATAGAAATGTTACTCATGCGTACATATGTACTACAGTCTCCAAGATTGTAAAGTAGTTCATTTTTCACAACCATAATTCATGGTAGGTTTTAAAAGTATAAATTATTTATAAAAATTATAATTATTTCATTATTATTATTCTTAATATTATGTACTAATGATGATTTGGACCTCATTTAACACACCGATGTCATTTTGAAATTATGAACTTTGCTTCCTCAAAACACACGATGTAGAACAAACTAAATAAATAATTAAATATGTCATAAAAATAAATTATTTAAATTGTTTAAGAATAATGTAATGAACATGGAATATTTTATTATGAAACAAATAATTGATATTAGTTATTTATACCAGAGATAAAATACACACAAGAAAAATTTGGTACATAAGGTATGGGTTTTCATCTTGAAACATTCTTCATTGAGATTTATGTTATTTTATACACCTATTTTATTTTCAAATATATACATAAAGAATGGTTTTTTAAATCATTTATTATTCTTATTTATGGTAATTTTACTTTAACAACAATCTATCTCTCTCTATTTAATTTTTTTATTAAGATGTTTCTTAAACAATAAGGGAAATCTTTTCTCACTTTTACATCTGTGAGACATATACCATATTCACCACTTATTTTATTGATATATATAATGGACCTCTAATTTGATATATCATGAAGATATTTCATTTCTTGTTATTTTAACTCTCATTTTTTTGTTATGGGGCCTATGATTGATAAGTTAACAAAGCGGTAAGGGTTTATTTTACCATCCCATCATTTATCTGGATTATTTGTTTTTAAGTTTATGATGATGTAATATTATGATATATATCTCAATAAACTCATAAATTTTATAATCATTTAGTTATTCCTAAACTATTAAGGTAGTAGTACAATTTTTCTGTTTTGGTACTTAATATTATTGGGAAAACATTTCTAGGAAATAGTGGAATTATTTATGTCTTTGTTCAAAAATAATTTTTATTTTATATCCATGATTTCAAAAAAAAATCAAGAATGTTTTTATTATTCAATAAATGGTTTGATAAAAATAATTTTACAATTTTTTCCCTTATTAAAAAATAATGTCAAAAGGCTTATTTTATTTTTCCAAATTATGTATTTTTTAATTTTTTTAACAACTATGGGAAAAGAGTGTTTTTTAACTAATATGGCATGTATGAAATTACCATATTTCATGGTCACTCAATTATTTGATGGTTCCATAATTTGTTTCAATGGATAATTTTAAATAAAATATTTTCTATAATTTATTTTAATGCTTTATGTTTTGAATAATTTATTTCAATGTAAAAATAGTGTACATTTATCAAGAAATATTTCATATAATCATTTTAAAGAATCTTAATCATCGAAGACAACCTTTAATGTTATGGATCACTTATAAATTATGTATAAATGTATCTCACAAATATACCTATCTTTTTATCACTTTATTTGATCGGGTAATACATTATTTATGTTCATCTCTTTAATTCCTTCATTACAAAATTTGATTTGATTATGATATGAGACATGGTTTTTCAAACCATTTCCTTAGATAAGTAATTATTATGTCTACAACTTATGATTGATTTCCCTATGTGGCACACATATGAATGTACAAGGAATGAATGTGATGAATGGGAAAAAATTATATATCCTTCCAATCAATTTGTTAACGTTTTAGTCCTATGAGTTTTATATATGTGATTATGTAGAGAACATAATCCATTTTGGGACATTGTCAACCATGAGATGTCGTCTCTGCGGTTATACATGACTTAATTATTTTTCATGTTTTATGTTTCTACCACATTTCCTATTTTCCTAGAATCATATGATAACATGTTATTAATGTTATTCTCCTATATTATTACTGATAAGTATTTTATCTTATGATATCATATTATACATTTGACTCACATGTTGTTCTTCCTTACCATTTTTATTCCCTTACTAGGCTTTTTAGATCACCCCTTTCTTTATGTATTACCCCCAAGTTATCATATATAGTTTTAAGAGCTCAAATGGATTTATTATATCACAAAAGAGAATAATAATTTATATTTTATGTTACCTTTTTTATGAATCATGAACCCAGTCTTCAAAAGACAATAAGATTTTTCGATACTTGTTATGTAATTAATGGATGTTTATGTTATAAATCATGAAATAATATGCGTAAAAGTCTTAGGTCACTGTATTTTTTGAACCTGATTTATGTATCATATTTTTATATAGATATTTTTTCTCTATATCATCAAGAAAGTGATTACATCTTCTAACATAAGATCATTTGTTCTCTAGTTTTGTTCATGGATATTCAATTACCATGATTTATTAGAAACCTATTTGTCATTCAATATGACAAAACTTAATCAATTGTTTGATGTGTTAATATATATTAAAAATCATTCCATTTTTTGACCGTAAATTCAATACCATTGTATTCATAGGTCACCTAATTATATCTTCAATACATTATTGATATTCCATTGAACATGTGAATTTAACACCATTCCATGTCAATTTAGTTAATTGGTTGGCCAATTAGAAATCGTTATAATCACGTCACTAATAATAACATTATAGACAAAGGAATAATTTTATATTTGTTATATTTTTAGTATGTATTGTTATTTGAATATGTTTTTCATTAAAGGATAAAATGATCTTCTATACATAAAGAAAATATATGTATGAAAGTGATGTACATGGATGTTACTAACATTTTTTAACTTAGTTTTAATTAATTTGCTAACCGCTTCTTGAGCTTTTAGTTTCTTTTTTGTAGTATTTTAATATTTTAGATATTTTTAGTTAATTTTATATTAACATTAGTTATTTACTTTTATTTTTATTTTTTTTAGTTTTTTTAGTTTTTTTTAGTTTAATTAACATTAGTTATTATTATTATTATTAGTTTACATAACTCTTCTTTTTATTTTTACTAATTATTATTATTATTATTATTACCTTTTTATTTAAACTTTTAGATAATTTGTTTTTAAATTTAAATTTTAGTTTTAAAATTTTGAATTCTATCTAACTTCCCCCCCCCACCCCTTGACCGGTTCTCCCCTCACTCCTCCGCCATTCCAGCGCCGCTTCACCCTATCTCACCCGCGGCCGCCACCCTCATCTGCATCTCCCTCACCCGCTCCCCTCTACCCGCTGGAACCGCCGCCCCCTGCTTCTTCCCATTTTTTTTTTCTCCCGAGATCCCTCACCGTCGCGCGCCACCCCTCCTTTCCATCTCTCTGGCCGCATTCTTCCCCCCCCCCCCGGCCTTCCCTCTTCACCCGGTCCGCCACCCTGCCCAGCGCCGCAGCCACCCGCTCCCATCCCTCTCCACGCTGCTGGCCGTCCCCGCTCTCCTCTCCTCTCACGCTCGGCCTCCCCTTCCATTCCCAGCACCCAGCCCCGTCGGACCCAGCCAACTCTCACCGGACGCCGCTCTCCATCACCCTGCTCAGCCCGCAAGTGACCCAAATCCCACGCCGAACAGACCTGCCGCGAGACCCCTTCACCGCTGTTTCCCCCTGCTGGAATAGCCGCCGGCCTCCCTCACCAGCCCCTCGGCCGGATCACCCCTCTCCTCTCCCTGCCTAACCCCAACCCCGTCACACCCCCAGTTCTTTTATTTTCTTGTTTGCAGCGCACCGGTCACGGCCATCCGATCATCCGCTGCAAGTTCTCGTCACCTCGCTCAAGCTGCGTCTACGTCGCTGCCATCCGAGGAGCCGATCAGCATCCACTTCACTACTCATCTCCTTTGTTCTGGTGGTCGCGTAGTTGGTGCACGACGTCATCACGTGTTGAGGGTTGGTGCGCGCGGCGAAAATAAAGACAGACACGATCATTGTTTTGGTAACGCAGTGTTGTTTTACATGACATATCATTTTATTACTGCGTTGATTTTTTAGTTGTGATGTCGGGGTAATTTTATTAGTGTCGGGATGTTAGTTGATTAATTAAAATTACTGCGCATGCCATGCAAGATATTGTTTGATGATAAATTGTCAATTAAATTTATTTTAATTAAATATTTATCTGTTTAAATTATTTTTGCACTGAATTAATTGCTAAAATTAAAACTGGCCATTTTAATTATAAGTCGACGCGGCGGTCCGAGAAGGTAAACCGCGTTGACTGATGGTAGGTGCAAATTAGTGACACAACTTTGTGAGAAACGGGTTGTGTCATTTCGCCGTGTAGTTCGAGGCTTGAAAGAGTTTTCTAATTTATTTATGACACCAGAGAACGGGACTTTAAATAAAATTGGGAAATTAAAATTGAGCATCTAAAAAATGCACATATTTTTGGAACTGGCGATAACTAAACAGGATAAATATTTAATCACATAAAGAATATTTTGCATGTCTGCGTGATAATTGAATTATGATACCAACATCCCTGACACATTTTGTTGACTTAGAATCCATCATCATTTCCGTTTGCAATTTTCATTTTATCTTTTGTCTTCTCACCTTTTAGTTTAAATAAAAAAAAAACTCAAAAATAGGAATTCCCTCAAACCTTGTCCATCTAAACATTGTCCAACGAAATCTTTTTAGTGGACTAGATTCCGTGCTCTCTGTGGTTCGACCCTGCTCGCCACTTTTACAGTAGCCAGTTGGTTTTAAAATTCGCAAATTTGCACGTGTTGCGACGCGCGTGCCAAATTTCTGGCGCCGTTGCCGGGGAGCACGCGCACGTCTAGCTTTAAGAAAATTTCAAGTAGACCTTGCTTTAGGCACTGTTCGCCTAAATGGTGAACACTCGTACTTCTGATCCGTCAAAGAACAACACACCCCTTGATCCACAACTTGAACATCAAAGAAAGGGAAAAGAACAAGTCGGTACCTCAGCTGCAAACGCAATGCATCCACCTGCGGAAAGCGTTGAAACTCATATTCCGACACTTCCTAGTGGACAAGTCCATCCACTTTTCCAAAACCGTCTCGATAATCAAAGACCTCGGACTACTATGAGACAGGAGTTGCGACCCAACACAGTCGGAATAAGCTCAGGTATAACACGACCCAGGATTCAAGCAACGCACTTTGAATTGAAGCCGTCCACGATCAACCTGCTCCAACAACATGCACAGTTTCATGGATTAAGCAGCGAAGATCCTTATATGCATGTGAACAGATTTCTTGAAGTCTGTGACACATTTAAATATAACGGAGTAACGGATGATGCGTTGATCCTACGACTGTTTCCATTTTCGTTGCAAGGGAAAGCAAAGGACTGGTTGGAGAGTCTCGACCCCGAAACAGTTTTCACATGGGAAGTGTTGAGAAGAAAATTCCTTGATCGATATTACACAACAGCTCAATCTTTGAAAAACAAGAGAGACCTCGACTCCTTTTGTCAAAGTGAATACGAATCGTTAGGAGAAGCTTGGGAAAGATTCAAGTCCATGTTAAGACGTTGCCCCCATCATGGGATGAGGTTGGAAAACCAGCTGCAAGCTTTCTACTATGGACTTCAATCCGAGAGTAAGTCTGCCATCAACACAGCTACTGGAAACGCGTTCATGGAAATGGATCCGGAGGACCTGTACATATTGATTCAAAACATGGCCGAACACAGTTTCCAGTGGCCAGAAGATTTTTCAAGACGAAAGGCAGGAGTGCATCACGTTGATACTCAGACATTCATGGCTGCACAATTTGAAGCTCTTAACAAGAGGATTGACAACTTGTCAATAAACCCGCCTAAGCCAGTCCATGTTGTTCAAGCTGAACATTGTCCACACTGTGGTGGTCCTCATGATTATTCCATGTGTCCATATAACACTACAGAGACCAAGATGTCTGAAGCTAACTTCGTTAGTTACAACCGTGGAAATTATGGGAACAATTACAACACAAACTGGCAAGGCAATGCCCATAATCAAGGTTGGAAGGAACCAGTGGCTACTCAGCCGATGAACCATAACATGGGTCCACCTGGATTCACTGCTCAACCTACCTTCAGACCCGCCATGCAACCACAAGATCAAGGGTCTCAACAGAAATATCGACCACCGTTCCATCAGCAACAGCAGTATAAGGAGCAAAAACAAACAACGGACTGCGGCCCTGCTGCAACACAAGGTCAAAAAGATTGGGGAGAAACTATAGCAAAGTTAATGATGTCCAATCAATCACGGTTTGAATCACAAGAGATGGCAACCCAAAACTTACAAGCTTCCATGCGCAACATTGAAAATCAAGTCGGTCAGTTAGCCGCACAAATGCAAAACCGACAGCAAGGAACTCTACCAAGCAACACAAGAGTCAACCCAAGAGAAGAAGCAAAAGCCATCACATTGCGAAGTGGCGCACAGTTACCAGAGCACCAAAAGCCTGATGTTCAACCAACAGATGAGACGCCTATACCTTCCACTGAAAATGGCGACTCAACAAACAAAGCAATCCAACTTGAACCCAAAGGGGAGGAAGATCCAAACAACCTTGCAAAGAATGAAAAGGCAATAAAGGAGAAGGAAAATGAGGCACTCAACGAAAGAGCGAAAGCCCACATACCACCTCCTCCATTTCCACAAAGACTGAAGCAAAGGAAGTTGGATGCTCAATTTTCAAAATTCATGGAGATGTTCAAAAAGCTTCAAATAAATATTCCTTTTGCGGAAGCCATCACACAAATGCCCCACTATGCCAAATTTCTCAAAGAACTTCTGTCAAAAAGAAGAAAATTAGATGATGTGGGAACGGTCATAATGCACGAGGAATGTTCAGCAGTCATACCCAGATCCATACCTCCAAAACTAAGAGACCCTGGGAGTTTCACTATTCCTTGCAATATTGGAGGATGTCAATTCGGAAGAGCTTTGTGCGACCTCGGAGCTAGTGTCAATCTCATGCCATCTGGAATCCTTGAAGAACTGGGCATCACCGAATTAAAGCCAACGAGAGTCGCCTTGCAAATGGCTGACCGATCAGTGAAGCATCCTCGAGGGATTCTAGAGGACGTTCTTGTCAAGGTTGATAAATATTACTTCCCTGCTGACTTCATTGTCCTCGATATGGAAGAAGATAAGGACGTCCCACTCATTCTCGGGAGACCATTCTTGGCGACATGCAGAGCACTGGTTGATGTCCAAGAGGGAAAGTTGATTTTTAGAATTGGGGATGAGAACATAACATTTGATGTCCTAAAGGCCATGGAAAAACCATCTGTAGCAGACTGTCATTTCCTGGATACGATTGAAGAATGGGATGAGTTTGCAAGCGATGTGCTGGACCTCGCAGATTTGCACAAAGAAAATAAAGAGTTCACTGAATCAATCGAAGAAGTGGAATTCATCAGGAATATAGTCGAGCCTTTAGATAGACATGAACTCACTTCACTTACTCCATCACTTGAAAAGCCTCCAACACTTGAGCTTAAACCTCTTCCATCAAACCTGAGATATAGCTACTTGGGAGATTTAAACACCTTACCAGTCATCATAAATGCCAATCTTTCGAGTGAACAAGAGAGCAAATTGCTCAATGTCCTGTCACAAAGGAAACCAGCAATAGGTTGGACGATTGCTGATCTAAAAGGTATAAGTCCTGCCATCTGTACTCACAGAATACATATGGAAGATAATTCAAAACCCTGCAGGCAACCGCAACAACGCTTGACACCTCCCATGAAAGAAGTAGTCAAGAAAGAAGTCATTAAACTTCTTGATGCCGGTTTAATTTTTCCAATCTCCGACAGTCAGTGGGTTAGCCCGTTGCAAGTGGTACCTAAAAAGGGTGGAACCACAGTGGTCGAGAATGATAAAGGAGAATTGATAACCACAAGAACAGTGACTGGATGGAGAGTGTGCGTCGACTATCGGAAATTGAATGATGCCACTAGAAAGGATCACTTCCCATTACCCTTTATTGATCAAATCCTTGAACGATTGGCAGGACGAGATTACTATTGTTTTCTGGATGGATACTCGGGCTATAATCAAATAGCAGTGACACCAGAGGATCAAGAGAAAAGCACGTTCACTTTTCCATATGGTACATTTGCTTATAGGCGAATGCCTTTTGGAATGTGTAATGCTCCAGCCACATTTCAACGATGCATGATGGCAATATTCCATGACATGATTGAAGAGTTCTTGGAAATTTTCATGGATGACTTCTCAGTGTATGGAAATTCTTTTGATGACTGTCTAGAACATCTGGATAAGGTTTTGGAAAGATGCGAAGAAAAGAATCTGGTACTTAATTGGGAAAAGTCACACTTCATGGTCCAAAGTGGAATAGTCTTAGGCCATCAAATTTCAAAGAAAGGAATTGAAGTTGACTCCGCAAAGATTAGTACAATATCTGAGTTACCCATGCCTTCTTCAGTTCGTTCCATTCGAGGTTTTCTTGGGCACGTTGGATTTTATAGACGCTTCATCAAGGATTTCTCTGTTATTGCCCGACCCCTTACGAATCTGTTGGGAAAAGATGTCACGTTCCACTTCGGCCCTGAATGTCAGGAAGCATTTAAATTATTAAGGCAGCGTTTGGTTGAAGCCCCAATAATGATTTCACCTGATTGGGAGCAACCATTCGAGTTAATGTGTGACGCTAGTGACTGGGCAGTTGGAGCTGCCTTGGGGCAAAGAAAAGAAAAGATCTTTAGGCCAATCTACTATGCTAGCCGAACTTTGAATGAGGCCCAACATAACTACACAACAACTGAAAAAGAGCTGCTAGCAGTTGTTTTTGCCTTTGATAAATTTCGATCCCATCTGTTGTTCTCAAAAGTCACTGTCTATACGGATCATGCGGCACTTCGGTATCTAATGGCCAAGAAAGATGCAAAACCGAGACTCATTCGATGGATACTGTTACTTCAGGAATTTGACATTGAAGTCAAGGACAAAAAGGGAACAGAGAACGTCGTTGCTGATCATTTATCACGCCTCGACCATGACATAAGTGAAATCAATGTCGAACTAATCACTGAAACATTTCCTGACGAACAACTCTATGCCATTGAGACAATCACACCTTGGTATGCTGATTTCGTGAACTACTTAGCTTCAGGTGTGATACATCCAGATTTATCAAAGGAACAGAGGAAAAGATTTCTGAATGAATCACGACATTACTACTGGGATGATCCTTTACTTTTCAAAGACTGTGCGGATGGAATGATAAGAAGATGCATCCCTGAAGAAGAAGTGGAGAGTGTTTTGAACTTATGCCATACTGGAGAAGCTGGAGGACACCATGGGATTCATCGAACAATCAGCAAGGTGTTACAATGTGGTTTGCACTGGCCGACCATGAATCGTGATGTTCGTGAATTCGTCATGAATTGTGACAAATGCCAAAGAACCGGGGGTATAAGCTGGAAGCGCGAAATGCCACAACACTCAATCATGGGAATTGAAATTTTTGACATATGGGGAATTGACTTCATGGGTCCTTTTCCTAAATCTTTTGGGAAATCCTATATCCTTGTCTGTGTGGACTATGTGTCAAAATGGGTGGAAGCTGAGGCATTCTCGGAAAATAATGCTCGAGTCGTCATTAAATTTTTGAAGCAACACATTTTTACCCGGTTCGGAATTCCAAGGCTAATCATCAGTGACCGTGGTACCCACTTCAATAATGCGCTGTTTCAGAAGCTAATGACTCGCCATGGATGTCACCACTACATGAGCACCCCATACCATCCACAGACCAATGGCCAAGCTGAGGTTTCAAACCGAGAAATTAAGGGTATTTTGGAGAAAACTGTAAGTACATCTAGGAAAGATTGGGTCACCAAACTTGATGATGCACTATGGGCCTACAGAACTGCCTACAAGACACCCATTGGAATGTCCCCATATAGGTTGGTCTTTGGGAAAACCTGCCACTTACCTGTAGAATTGGAACATAAAGCTTATTGGGCTGTGAAGAAACTGAATTTTGATCTCAAAACTGCCCAAGAGAAGCGTTTTCTACAAATGAATGAACTGGATGAGATTAGGAGAGAAGCATATGACAATGCTTTGATTTACAAAGAGAAAACTCGAGCCTGGCATGACAAACGGATCCAACAAAGAAATTTTTCAACAGGCGACAAAGTTCTCCTCTTCAACTCACGACTTCGAATCATGGCTGGAAAACTCAAATCGAAGTGGTCAGGTCCTTACACCGTCACAATTGTTTATCCACATGGTGCTGTCGAAATTTCTGACGGGAAGATGCCCCCATTCAAAGTAAATGGTCAACGCCTTAAACTTTACCACACTTCGGATAAAATAGGCATCATTGAAGAACTACAATTGCAATGAGAAGTTATCCGTCTGGCTGAAGACGTAAAACTTAGCGCTGATCGGGAGGCAACCCGACTGCTTCTTCATTCTTTGATCTTTGTTTTCTTACTCTATCTCTATCTCTCTATCTGCTTTGTGAATGCAGCTAAAAAAAATGTCTAGCTCTTCTGATTCTTCTGTGGTCATCGATGCGCTTGTTCCGTCTCCCTCTGACTTAGTACGACGGATAACTCAGGAGCTGGCTGATATCGAGCGCCGACTTGAGGAACTTTCACTGGAGATTCGTGCTCAGCATCCAGCACCACCACAAAGAGCACAGATTCCGTTCCTCCCTCACCAGCTTCACGCTCACTTTGCTCCGGAGGTGGTTAATCCCACCAAGCGTCCCCGTGAGATCGAGGATACAGCCACTAGTTCTCGTAAGAGGCAGAGGAATTCTGAGCTGATGGACCAAGACGATTGAACATTGTCCATCCATCTGGCTGAAGACGTAAAACTTAGCGCTTCCTGGGAGGCAACCCATGTTCCAGTTTCATTCCCCCCCCCCCCTTTTTCTCCTTTTACCTGTTCTAATTTGTTTGAAAAAAAATAAAATAAAATAAAATAAAACATGGCATGTGTGATTTTTCTTTTAGCTCCTCCTGATATCTGTATGCACCTGTCACTCTTCTGCATCTCTACTTCTATTTAGATGATTCTTGGTGTTATCTTTATGATATGATGCGGGTATGTGTTGTCCATATGTAGATTTTACAGGTACATCATTTCTGGAACTTCATCGGATACAGGCAGCCTCTCCGCATCTATCTGCACTTACACAGGGAAGTATTTTAATTTTCGCCATATTTTCTGCTTCCAAAAACACCATGTGAAAAAAACAAACAAAAAAAAAAAACTACCACTCCTGTCATTCATGAACCCACATAAGAACTGTTGTATTTTTACCGCAACCCAGTCGGGAACATACTACTTGTGTCCCTAGGCAGTTTGAGCACCTGATTCTTGTTCTGGATTTCTTCAATCCTTGACCTCATGACTTAGATGATTGCTAATATTATTTCATGCTTCGAAAGATTTTTCAAAAACTTGAATATTTTTGAGACACTTATTTGCACTCATTCTCATCTGTGCTGTCCAACATTATATTTCCATACCCATGAGGACTCTAATCCATTTCAAAATCATCTCTTATTTCTCTTTTTCTTGAGGGAATCTCAACCATGTTTTGTCTTCTAGAACTTTCCATGTTTTTCCATCAAAGCGATAGGAATTTTTGAAAGTTGCACTAAAATGATCGAGGCATCTGTTTGATATTTTAGCCCCGTTGACCCACTGAGCCACCCAAACATTTTCTCCTTCGTATAGCCCTTAGAAGCCATGCAGGAGCCTTTTAGGATGAGCCCAAGCCGATACCCTTCCCTACCAATTTCTTGAATTTATGCATGATTATTTCAATCTAAGTGTGGGGGAGAGAGACTTACTCATGGAGAGGGTTCTTCGAGGGGCAGTGAGTCATTTGATGTCCATGGATTGACATTATTCCATCCTGATCATTGAGTTCTTTTTCACAGTAGAGACATTCATTTCATATTATTTTGATATAGGAATATAGAACCCTTTTCAGTTCCAACAATGAGTACATTGGTGGTCATTACGCGGTAACCCTCGACTTTGGGGATACCTATAAAAGTGATGATCCATTACTCCAGGAACTAGAGAGTTTTCTATATGACCTACCTTCATTGAGAAGTTACAGCATATACGCTACTTGTGTACCATTCTTTGGGATTTTTGTCTGACATTTCTTCCATGGGGTTTTTGGGGTGATACTCACCAGTTTTTCCTGACCATATTATGTGAATGAGTTGTGTCTTTAAAGCAAAAAAAAAAGAGAGAGAGTGAAACATTGGCTTATCATATGCTTGGGGACAAGCAGTGTTTTAAGTGTGGGGGAGCGAGAGTTTGAGGGAGACATTTAGATTGACTTATCATGCATTTATTTCAAGATTCAACCCTCCTTTTTACCAAAAAATGTCAATTTTTTTTTTACCCACCGTCCCACAGCTTCAGAAACATTTGAACCTCATGTAAAGTCCTTGAGATTGGTGCATTCTTTTGATTTCCACTAGTGGAGAGGTGAAATTCATGGCAAGCCTATGGTAAGCCTGCATGTGTATGAGAACTGAGAAAAACTTTGATCAAATGTTTTTTTTGAGAGATGAGAGTGATGGCGAGGTAGGTCACATGATGAATGAGTGCACGTACTTGTTTTGAAAAAATGCAAGTGAAAGAACATTTTTTTGGAAACTGAAGTTTTAAATGAGGCATGATATATTATGAGGAAAGAGATTGAAAGATTTTTGAACTTGTAATTTTGATGTTTGGATTTGTCTACAGGTCCACTTGTGTTTTATTTCAGATTGTTTTGCCCAGGAGTGCAAAAGTTTAAGTGTGGGGGATTTGATGTACATGGATGTTACTAACATTTTTTAACTTAGTTTTAATTAATTTGCTAACCGCTTCTTGAGATTTTAGTTTCTTTTTTGTAGTATTTTAATATTTTAGATATTTTTAGTTAATTTTATATTAACATTAGTTATTTACTTTTATTTTTATTTTTTTTAGTTTTTTTAGTTTTTTTTTAGTTTAATTAACATTAGTTATTATTATTATTATTAGTTTACATAACTCTTCTTTTTATTTTTACTAATTATTATTATTATTATTATTACCTTTTTATTTAAACTTTTAGATAATTAGTTTTTAAATTTAAATTTTAGTTTTAAAATTTTGAATTCTATCTAACTTCCCCCCCCCACCCCTTGACCGGTTCTCCCCTCACTCCTCCGCCATTCCAGCGCCGCTTCACCCTATCTCACCCGCGGCCGCCACCCTCATCTGCATCTCCCTCACCCTCTCCCCTCTACCCGCTGGAACCGCCGCCCCCTGCTTCTTCCCATTTTTTTTTTCTCCCGAGATCCCTCACCGTCGCGCGCCACCCCTCCTTTCCATCTCTCTGGCCGCATTCTTCCCCCCCCGGCCTTCCCTCTTCACCCGGTCCGCCACCCTGCCCAGCGCCGCAGCCACCCGCTCCCATCCCTCTCCACGCTGCTGGCCGTCCCCGCTCTCCTCTCCTCTCACGCTCGGCCTCCCCTTCCATTCCCAGCACCCAGCCCCGCCGGACCCAGCCAACTCTCACCGGACGCCGCTCTCCATCACCCTGCTCAGCCCGCAAGTGACCCAAATCCCACGCCGAACAGACCTGCCGCGAGACCCCTTCACCGCTGTTTCCCCCTGCTGGAATAGCCGCCGGCCTCCCTCACCAGCCCCTCGGCCGGATCACCCCTCTCCTCTCCCTGCCTAACCCCAACCCCGTCACACCCCCAGTTCTTTTATTTTCTTGTTTGCAGCGCACCGGTCACGGCCATCCGATCATCCGCTGCAAGTTCTCGTCACCTCGCTCAAGCTGCGTCTACGTCGCTGCCATCCGAGGAGCCGATCAGCATCCACTTCACTACTCATCTCCTTTGTTCCGGTGGTCGCGTAGTTGGTGCACGACGTCATCACGTGTTGAGGGTTGGTGCGCGCGGCGAAAATAAAGACAGACACGATCATTGTTTTGGTAACGCAGTGTTGTTTTACATGACATATCATTTTATTACTGTGTTGATTTTTTAGTTGTGATGTCGGGGTAATTTTATTAGTGTCGGGATGTTAGCTGATTAATTAAAATTACTGCGCATGCCATGCAAGATATTGTTTGATGATAAATTGTCAATTAAATTTATTTTAATTGAATATTTATCTGTTTAAATTATTTTTGCACTGAATTAATTGCTAAAATTAAAACTGGCCATTTTAATTATAAGTCGACGTGGCGGTCCGAGAAGGTAAACCGCGTTGACTGATGGTAGGTGCAAATTAGTGACACAACTTTGTGAGAAACGGGTTGTGTCATTTTGCCGTGTAGTTCGAGGCTTGAAAGAGTTTTCTAATTTATTTATGACACCAGAGAACGGGACATTAAATAAAATTGGGAAATTAAAATTGAGCATCTAAAAAATGCACATATTTTTGGAACTGGCGATAACTAAACAGGATAAATATTTAATCACATAAAGAATATTTTGCATGTCTGCGTGATAATTGAATTATGATACCAACATCCCTGACACATTTTGTTGACTTAGAATCCATCATCATTTCCGTTTGCAATTTTCATTTTATCTTTTGTCTTCTCACCTTTTAGTTTAAATAAAAAAAAAAACTCAAAAATAGGAATTCCCTCAAACCTTGTCCATCTAAACATTGTCCAACGAAATCTTTTTAGTGGACTAGATTCCGTGCTCTCTGTGGTTCGACCCTGCTCGCCACTTTTACAGTAGCCAGTTGGTTTTAAAATTCGCAAATTTGCACGCGTTGCGACGCGCGTGCCAGAAAGGAAACATCATGGAGGCAAAAATCGAACATATTGAATTTCATGTAAATTTCCTTTTCTCTATGTGTCTCAAGAAATATTCACAAAATATTATCATTTCATTAATATATAATAGATTGTAACAATATTTCTTTAATTATTACAACCAACATATTATCAATAAAATACTTTAAAACATTATTCTTCAGATATATAAAAATAGGTTGTTTATTATTCAATCTATAGGATGTTTTCATAAAATCATAATTTCCATACCTCATATTTAAAGTTGTTTTAGGTATAGCATACTTTATCAATATTAAATGAAGATAACAATCAGTAAGATCTATACTTAAAAAATATTGATCTACTTAATTTTGATAATATAAATCATCAATGCATGTTAAATGATACTTGTTATTTATATTAATGATATTGATATTCCTATAATTGATTCAGTGCCTCATAAACCCATTTTTCTTTTTTTAAATAGTATCGGGGCTTCCCATGGTAGAAAACTAGAGAATATAAATCAATTTTAAATGAACTAAAATAGTTTTATCTTAATTTATACCAATTACATAGGTTCCATTATATATGGATTCTTCTTTATAGGTTTTACATTAGGGAAGACTTCAATATAAAACACAATGCTTCACTCAGGGGGATGTGTTGGAAATTATTATAAAAATAAAAAAAATGTATTCTTGAATAATAGGTATATCCTTTATTCCTTGGATTCCTTTACAATACATATATAGTGTTTTCTCATCATCTTCTCCAAAAATTTCATTATATTGATATATAGGGGTCGATCAACAAAATATTCTGATAATGAAGTCTCTCTCTTAAATAAAATGGATTCTCTATCCCCATTATAAATTGTAATATTATTCCATTGGAAATAAATTATTAAATTAAACATTAATGTTAAAAAATTCTCAAGGATTGAGTCAAATTGAATCATAGGTATTGTAATGAAGTATTTGACTAGAAAATATATATTCATATGAATAGAGACTGCCCAATATATACTTCTTTCAAGAAGAATCCCAATAGGATTCTTGATTTCAAACTCATTACTTAGATTGTTAGATAAAGATTTCATGTTATTATTAATAATTAAAGACATAAAATAATTCATATATTTTTAATCAAATAAAGAATTAGATAACCTTTAGTATTTGATTAAAAACTTATTATCACATCATTTGGGTCTTCAACCTATGAAGTATTGATTGTATAATATTGGACTTCCTCCAGTATCTTTTTATGATTTAAATTACTTTGATTTGACTGAAATTAATTCAAATAGTTCCCCCATCAGCTTACAGTTGAACCATTGGACATTAGAGGCTTCTTTCTTTCCCTTTCACTCTTGAGTCAAATGACCTTTCTTTACACAATTGAAGAACACTCCCATTTCATTCAAGAATATTCCATATTGTTTCTTTTTAAAACTATAACATTTAGTAAATCACACAATTTCCTCTGTCCCTTTCATCAAATTTCTTTTTATAAATTGCTTGAATTTACTCTTCTTTAGTTAATTTCCCTAGAAAATATAAAAATTAGATAAATTATTTACTATTTTGATGAAACATGATATTATATCCTTGTATGATTAAGATTAATGAGATAACAATAACCTTGTAATTATAGAAATTTTCTAATAAAAGAAGAAATATATCGTACATCTTGGTATATATATTAAATTTGTAGTATGATTTATTATCAATTAAAATGTTTCTATATTTTTAGTAATATTTTCCTCTTTATTATGCCTATGATTGAAGAATTTTCCATCCATTTCACCTGTTTCCAGATAATGAAATTGTTTTTTAAATAACATGACATTAAATTTATTCCATCCCAAACTATTTATATGTTAAGACTCATTATTGTTCTAGATAAATATCCAAATTTGATAAGAATCATGTTTTAGATGATAAACATCCATGAAAAATAATTCCATTTCCCAACTTCCAAAAGTAAGTAATATGTTCTCCAATGAGTTGAACCATTATTAATATACTAAAATAATAACAGTCCCAAATAATGATATCGTTTTTTTTTCACATGATGCTACCCAACATTATTTCAATATACTAGGGATTTGTAGGGTGTTCCAGATGGGTAATGTTATTGGTCATGACATGATTAAACTAATATAATACCATTACAATTAACTCATCTCTATCACCTTAATCATTTAATTTATTGGTTTGATCATGAGGTAAATCCCTACATTGGTTACACCTATTGATTCTGTTTGGGTTTTTTGCAATATGTTCCATTTATAAAAAACATTACAATCGATTAGCTCAGAAACATTCGGAATATTGAATCTTAAAACACGTTCCACATAAAAGTAAAATATTCTAATATTGTTTATAAAATATGTTGTGGATTATCATAAAATCTCACTATTCTCAACTATGTTTTTCTAGATACACTTCCTAAGGTCTCTTCTAAACTTGTTTTGATACCAACCTCAATAACTCGAAATCCAATAACCAGGAGATGGTATTTACTATATAAAATTAAAACTTGAATAAATACATCACATCTTATATGAATTTTTTGCTTAGTATTCTTGGGAGACAGAGTATATACATTATAAAATTAAAATACATGTAATACAACATAAATTCTAGTGAGAAATTCATTATTTCACCTATTATATACCCAAATTCATTGAAATAACATTTTAGGGTATCATAGGGATAAGAAAAAATGTTGAGCTAGAATTATCTGTAAGTGAAATCATATACCTAGAACTATCATAGAATAAATACTACATAAATAACATGACAAGGAGAAACAATAATCAAATATGCATATAAAAAATATTATGAAAGAAAAATATTTCTATGGAAAACATATGTACATAAATAATCAGATGGATAGATATAAATGGTTTCATAATGATATAAT
Source organism: Viscum album (assembly GCA_963277665.1). Lineage (NCBI taxonomy): Eukaryota > Viridiplantae > Streptophyta > Magnoliopsida > Santalales > Viscaceae > Viscum > Viscum album. The sequence goes on from OY728129.1 coordinate 83,297,862, forward strand.
GTATAATTTCAAACAACATAACCTTATTATCAAATCTTCGAGTTCGGGAATCATACATTAATAGTAATGGTATATACCAAATACCCAAGTTAGTTTTTCTCATTGGACCTACCAATACATCAGGGGGTTATCCAATATCAAAAATCACCAATTTTAATCTTTGTTCAAAGATTTCATCATATTAAATGTTTTAATGAGAAATATAACTCATAATCATAATTCCTTAGTATTAAAAATTATTATTTGAAAACTAACACACATAATGTCAATATTTACCCAATCAATAAATAGAACACCATGCTTATAAGAAATATAAAGATATAAGTTGGATGGATTCATTAGATAATATCCCAAATGAATTATAATAATCTTAAAATCATGTTTACATGGACTAAAGATGTTTATAAAGACATTATAAAGTCACTTTTGAAATAGTTAAAAATAAATTTTTCTTTTAAATACGTTTTAATGATAAAAACTCACAAAATAAAAGGAATATTATTTTATATTAAAACCATATAATATATTAAAATAATATTCGGAAATAATAATCCCCATAACATTGGTAATATAAGGTCTTATGGTAAATATTTAAAAAAATATTTTTTTCCCTACTTTCGTAAAATGTCAAAAATTAATAATATTGAAAAATTAAATAGATTAATTTAAAAAAATTGAATACAAAGTCACAGTAAAATAAAATTAACAAAAATAATTATTTATTTATATAAAATAATACACATGAAATTAAATAAATAATATGGATTGAGAAGAGAAATACACCCACCAAAAAAGAGAAATTATTCGGGCTTTCTTATGAAATTTATTTTGGTGGTTTTGTGTACCCAAAAAATGTAAAATAGATAAGATACCTGAAAATTTTATAAGTAACAAAAATAGATGGAAATATATTAGGTTTATGATATAAATATCATATAATTACCCTAATGGATATTTAAAAATAAATAATCTAGAATCAAATGAGATTTTAGATTAAACCCTTACTATGGATTCTCATTTGGTCAAATGCATTCCAATATCCTATATAATAAATTTTGTTATATTTTTATTCTTTATTACATACATAATTTTATTTATATTGATATATATCATTTAATCATAAAATGTTTTACCCATTTACTCATTATTAATTTTGAAAACTAACTATTTGGGTGTTAATTCTTGTAACTCTTATACAAGTTTGGATTTAGCGGTTCTAATACTTGCTTCATTGTCAAGGTTTAAACACTTTTTTTAAAATATTTTCATATATATTATTTATATAAATAAAATAAACTTTTAAATCCATCCATGTAAGGTGGTTATGAAAAATATATTATATTATTGATTGGAGGTCATAGTCTATACATACACACGAGCAATGTTTTCATTTTCTAAGGGCTTTGACGGATGAAAATTAGAAAGTATTTTATCTTTATGTGATAAGAATTAGCTCATAAATTTCATAATTATTCATTAAATTCATCTATATCACCCTCAATTTGAGGTCATGATGAGAAATTAAATACATCACTACATGCAAGTGGTTCTCTTCACGTATGCATGAGAAAAATGTTTATTTTATATTTGATAGAAATGAAAGAGAAAATGGATATATAATTAAAATAAATGCATTTATGTATATTATATATAATTATTTAAATATTTTAATATGGTTATAAAAAATTTGGAGGAGATTAATGAAGACAGAAACATGAAATAGCTCTGTAAAAACATATACCACCACATTTGATAATATTCATTTAAATATGCATTAAGTATACTTTTATGTGTCCTTGAGGAAGAATATAATCTCTTGGTAATGTATAAGTTTGTTTATATTATATTTGGCCAAATCTGTTATGATATAAGGGGATAAAATTTTGTGGATAATTTAGAATAATATTTTTCCTTTTATAAGTGAGGGGAGTGAAATTCTTGTCAATATTAGGAACTTTAAAATATATTTAATGTATATCTTATAAAAATTGACTCCAATATAGTTATTTTTAGAATATAGGAAAACTAAATGTTTAATATCTCTCAATAAATAATTTTTTACAATTTTTAGAGATATTTAATAACTAATATCTTAGTTAAACCCTCCATTTGTAAACATATTATACCTTAATAATGGTGTCAAATTTTTACTATTGTAATTATTCATTATGACAAGAAATTAATTGAAATTATTAACTAATACTTATTATTTTAATTCAAAATAACTAAGAAATTTTACAATTATAAAATTTTGGATGTGTAGAAAAGTAATTTTAAGATAAGTGCATTGAATGAAACTAAAGACATTTTTTTTAAAATTGTTGTTTTAAGTATAAAAAATATTTTACCCCAAAATGATGTATATAATTTAGTTTTTATGAAAACTATAGGTTTATTAAAAATTAAAAAATATTTTCATTAATTGAAAACTAATACAAAAATGGAATTTAACCTTGATACTACTTATTTAAATACGAGGATTGAAAATAGTTCTTTTATTAGAATAAACGATCAATTAAGTTTTAAAATTTTAGAATTAGGTTCATAAATTGAACATAATAATTTTAATTGATTTATTTTAATTCGTAAATGAAGTTTTGTTCTATAAAAATTATTTTACAAAACTCACAGTCACTTTTATACCATAATGATGTCATAAAGAGATAGAATATGTAAAAGTTGTAATTTTTCACTATTCACCTAAAAATCAATTATATAAAAAATCCCAAAAATTCACCCTAATTTAAATTTTTCTGAAGGAACTCAGAAATGATATTAATTTTATGAAATTAAAATTATATTATCTAAAATTTTTACTTTAATACTTTACCATGAACTATTTATATTATAATGATATAATAATTGGATGTGAATTAGTTAATAGTTTTGGGATGTAGTGTTTACCTTCCATAGTGGGATCATAAGTTTTACATAATAGATCAGGATACAGTGAGAGTTTATGGAGATTGAGATGAATGTTTTTTTGAATATCTGTTTGAAAATTATAAATACGATGAAGTAGTCGGGTAATTTAGTGGTGTATTTTATGAATTACTAAGAGGTTGTGAAAAGGAATACAATAAAAATTATGGAAATTATTCCCAATAATATTATATTAAATATTTTTCTTTAAAAAATAATTTATATACATTGGAATACATGAAATTTGAATGTTGATGATTTAATTTTTAGAGGATGAAAACACTGTTTTTGGGTGTTGATCTAATCATTTTCATCTTTTTATTTGATGATTAAAGAATCATATATGCCACAACATATCTATGTATAATTTGAAGGAATATATTTGGTTATCAAATGGTATTGGGTTTTCACTAAATTCTAAATTTCATTGATTAATGAAAAATATAAAAATTTATTCATTTTTTACAACTTCTTGAATATTATTCTTGAAGATAAATTCTCCATTTTCTATTCACTTTTGAGATAAAAATCTAATTTTTGTAAGAATACATTATACCAGTTAGGAGATACATGTGTATACATGATTTTGAGGATATAACCTATAATTTTAATGACAAATATGATAATAGTGGAACATATTGATTTGGTTGAAACTATTCTGTGTTAGGGATATAACCATTAATGTTGAATGTTTAATTATTTAAATAAATTTATTCATCGTAATTATATATATAATAAAAATAAGTCAAAGGTTTAAATTGAATAATTTCATCAATTTATTTGTTTAAATTTATAACAATTTGTCCTAATACTAGATTAGGGATAGTAATTATTAAAAGTTTAAAAGATATCCATTCATTGATTCACTCCTCTCTCAGTTAATTGTTGGGTGAATTATTTAAAATTGGTGTTTGTGTAGTTTTTGGTTTTTTATTTGAATACATTATGAAAAATTGATGTTATTGATAACAAGTTTATTCAAATTTTAGTTTGAATTTCAATTATAAATTTATATATCCATAATTATTCACATTAATTCAGTGAATAAAAAATTTATTAAAGGATTTTATGGAAAACCTTACAATATATGGAAGGAGAGATTGTATACATAATTATTGTTATTCAGTTTTTATGTGGTAGTATCTTATGGTTTCCAGTTTTTGGCTCTGTATATTATATTGAATATGAATGATAGAAAGAATACTGAGGTTGGTGGTAATGCAAGAAATTTAATGTAATATTCTTATTAAGGAAATTATTTTAATAAATTTATGGGGACGATGATAAAAAGGTAATTTGTGGAAAGGTACAAAATATTCATAAAGATAATATTATATTAAATTAATTATGTTGTTGAATTTAATGTTTTTAATTCAAATATATTTATGTACCTGAAGGGAAAATTGTGGATGATTTTTTAATATTAAATAGGTTTTTGATCTAAATAATTATATTTGGAATTTTTTTTGAAAATTATATGATTTTTAACAAGTTACAATATATCTTACCAGATTGGTTTGATTTAAAAATATTCACTTGTGTTGTTTTATTTAAATTTGTTACCTTTTGATAACATACATGGTGATTTAGTCACATTCGAGATGATGAAAGAATATTTTTTAAACATGATAAATAAGGGTGACAATTAAATTTCATTAAGGATTTAATGTTATAGAAAACTACATATATAATTATAAAAGATGGAGATATTTCTCTTTCAAATAAATATATTAACGTTATGTTCAAAAAAAATAACACATATCATAAGGAATATTTAAAATGTAATATTTAAATTCAATAGTAAATTTCCATTGAAATGCTTTTGTATTTATTAAATTGGAAATTTTTCGATAAATTCCCCATATCTAAAAGAATTTGGAAATTATATCAGATGTCGATAAATAAAGGATATTCATAAGGAAAAGGAAATAAATAATTGAGTGAGTAAATGTATCATTATGAGATAAAGTAAAATAAATTTTCTAAATTCAAAATGAAAAGTTAATCTGAAAAGGTGGAGGAAGAATAATGTGGTGGTAATGTTAACAAAGGTAAAACATCTAGATTTATTGATTAAAAATTGTTAATTTGAAAGTATAATGATAAAGAGATTTCAAGTGATGAATATGATAATGAAGATTATGGATTGAAAAATAATTTTTTTTAAATAAATGATAATTAAAAAAATATAAATTCTAAAACCAAGATAAATTTAACATGATATTGAAGAAAGTGTCTTTATCTTATAATCACACTAATTATTTCCTTAAAAAAATAAATATGATAAATCGTTATTAAGAATTTGATAGTGGTACATGATGAGGTGTAGATAATGATTTATGTGATGGAATAGAATATTTTAATTAATGAGAAGTAACTTATAATACATAAAAAACGTTATTGGATGATAAATAAAACTGGTATAAATTCAGTATAATATTAGAAAAGATTGTTAAAAAATTGGTGAGATTCCAAAGAAAAACAAATAATTGGTTATTACTTTTGTTTACCTTTATGTTTTTTTAATAATCCAATGCCTCACTCTTTGAGTATTATATGTATTTTTTTTGTTTCGAAAATAATTAGATACAAATTTTTTAATTATTGTTCCCTTAAACGAAGAATTTTTTAATTAAAAAAATATTAAAATTTTGGCATGATGGTCAAAAATGATGATAATGAAAAGGTGATAGATAAGAAAATAATCATTAATGGTAGATGAAAAAGTAAAAAAGACCATATAATTTTTATTTTCAATATAGATACAAGATAATTGTTCAAGAAGGTTAAATATAGTAATATTCAAAACATATAAAAAATATAAATATCTTTAGAATATTGTTTTTGAGTTATTTTTGGTCTTGTAGTGCCAATGGGAATATAGAGTGATTATTTGGAAATAATATACTAAATTTAAAAAATAACTATAGAGTTTAAATTAATAATATTACGGTAGATAAACTTCTCCATGAAGAAAAAATTGAATATAAAATTAAAATTCCAGTGATTATTAAACAATAAATATTATATATTGAATGAATTTTGTAGAATATGTGATCATTCAAGACCCATGGATGAAAATTGAATTAATTTTTTTAAAAATAATTGAATATGAATATTTATTTTTTTTAAAAAAATTATGATTTAAGAAATTTGTATGAAGTAATCTTTGAAATATATTTAATGATTTTTTAAAAGAACAATCAATGGATAATAGATAATGGGTATGGTGTCACAATATAGATTAAATGAGGGTATTGGAAGGTCTTGAAATATCAAATGAAGGATTAATCGGATTTGTTAAAGACGGATCACTAAAAACCAGATAGATTGGATTAACATAGATAGAAAATAAAAATATAAATTCAGAGATTAATTTCTTTTTGATAGTTTGAAATATAAATTAATTTGTCTTTAATAACTTGTTAATAAAGTAAATTAAGTGATATTATGAAAAAACTAAGTGTTAACTTTAATAGTTATAATATTAACTATTCAAGACAACTGTATGATGAAGTAGATGCAGTTTATTTCAAGTGAGGGTGGTTAAAAATTTGTACTAATAAATCGTGAAAGAGGATAACAGGTTGTATCATTGATTTAGAAGTTGCATTCAGAAAAAGAATATAAAAAAGTTAATTTCATGGCAAAATCATCATTATGGCCCAATAATAAAGATACATAAAGAAGTTTAAAGTGTAATAAATTCCAAAGGGTAATGATTGTTATTTATTCACATAATTAGGTGGAGATTTAAACAAATAATCCCTTATAGCTTTTCTATTTGTATTTTTGGTGGATTATAAATAATAAATCCAATAATAAAGTTAAAAAAATCATCTCATTTGTTAATTATTTTACATAGATCAAATGTATAATTATTTTCAACCAATGTTTATAGAATTTAATAAATTTATATTATTTAATGGTAGTTGATAAAGGCAATATGGTTTTTTAAAAGATTTTGATTTCATAATAATGATTAATATTTCTATAAGTGATTTCAATATTTCATATAAAATCATGGTATTTATATTTATTATATTCCATCATATACTCCTAAAAAAATACATTAGTCGAGAGGATGGATATAAGATTAATTGAGATGGATCAAGTGATATTTATTGAAAAAGGGATTTCTCATTTCATTCATAAGTAAGATATTGGGAAAGATTATCACATTAAATTTTTTTACATATATCATTATAAATGTGATATATATACTTATGAGATATATTGTAAGAATAATCCAAGATGAAGGTATTTAAGGGTCTTTTGGAAGCCTTTGTATCATCAAAATAAATGTTATTTATATGAGTACACTTTTGCAATGAGGTGTCGCTGGATTTTTCCTTTGACATACACAAAAAAGAATGGGAATCCTTATTAAATAAAATATTTAACAATGGTTTTTTACAATTAAGTGAATGTTTTAGAACTTACATCCAATTAGATTGAATAAAAATAACACCTTTATAGTCAGTAATGATATTTACTAAATTTTTCAATATATTGTTATATTTTCTAGAAATTTGTAGGAATAGAGTGAAGGAAATTAATAATATGATATTTCAAGTATATTTTGTGATTAATTACTAAAAAATATCATTCATCCAGGGTTGAGAATTAATTTATATTTTCATAACATCATTAGTGATTAAGGAAAAATGATTTGAAGAAGAATAACTTTGAAGACATAATCACATGCATCATTTATTTCACAAGTTTGTGAAAGTATTGGGGATAATGTTTAAAAATATAACAATTGGATTTATAAAATTAATTATAAATTGAATCATATAGAAAATAATAATACTTGGTAGTTGGTTCATATTCGAACACATAATAATGTTATTAGAATTAAGTGAGGGTCTGAAAAAATGAATGAGATGGGAGAAAGGGGAGATAAAGTAGGGGATGAATAAAAAGGATACTATCAGAATGATGCCATTGAAACTTGTGAAAAAAAATTTATTACCTCAAAACATAAAAAATTAAATATATTTCTTGTATCAAAAACTGGTGAAGATTGAAGAAATTATAAATATATTTCATGTAGAATTCCCCTAATGTAGAAATGTAAATGGATGTGTTCATATAAAACCAAAAGAAAATATGGTGGATGTTTATTGAGAATTTGATTAGGGGTGGAATATTTTCTTATGTTGGTTATAAAAGATCCTAAAAATTGTATTTAGATTATGAATTATGTTCAATGATAGTACATTTTAGGAGAGGGTGTGTGGAAAATAACCTGTAAATTAATGATAAAAACAAGTTATCTATAAATTCTATATTTAATATTAATTTTATAATCCTTAATGTAAATTAATATGTTGTTTGTGAATAATTTTAAACTTAATTAAAGATGTTTTTTGATACATTTCTCCATAGAGAAATGTATTACTTATTAGGAATTCAAATTATACAAGAGAACGACAACATTTTTCATGGTCACGAGAAATATTCTCATGATATTTTAAATATTCTTGGAGTAGATTATGAAAAATTGGTTTATACTACAATTTCAATGGGAAGAAAAATTTCCATGATTTAATATGGATTTAAATTTGATAAAATATCCATTTTGTAATTTTTAGGGAGTTTTATCTACATAAAGTCATCAATACTGATTCTTTTTTATATTGTTACATTATATTCCAAATATAAAAGTCTATGAAGTAGTCACAATTCATATTAGTGATGAGAATACTAAGTTACATTAATGGTACTTCCAAATATATATTGGTTTGTAATAAAGTGGGAATTTTTTTCTTTATGTATATGCTTAAGTTGATTGGACAAGAAATGTGGATGATCAGGTTTCCATGTCTTATGGAGTGTTTTTCTTGGATAAAAGGTTTTTGAATTAGAATATAAAGACATTAAATTTTCTTATTATATTTATATTATAATATGTATCTATAATTTTACCATAAAATCTCTAATATAATTGATCTAGGTGAAGAAACAACTTGCTGACTTCAAACTTGAAGGGATGTAAACCTTGTTGGTGGACTATGATATTAAATGTTCCTTTAATATTTTGGGAGATCAAATAAATTATTCTCAATAAAAAACAATAATATCATGATCCATTTTATCATGGAGATGGTGTAAGAAGGATTCTTGACTATGGTATTTTTTCCAATAAATTAAAAACTAGTGGATGTGTTTTCCCAAATACTACCAAAATACACATTTCAAGAATTAGAATGATTATGGGAGTTTAACCTCATAATTTTCATTGAGTTTGTTTTGTTTTTATATCTCTTCCCACACATGTTATTTGGATTATTTCTATCATATAGAATGATATAAATAGAAATATAAATATATATATATATATACATATACTTATTTTTTGGGAGTCTTTTATTAAGTGGGAGTATATATTTAGGGGAATTTTTTATGATGGATAGGATATTATTTTAGTTTGGTGATAATGTATTTCCCAAGATTGGTTCACTATAAACAAAAACTACACTGGTTTTCCACATGAACTCAGTTGTGCCTCCTCATATACAAGTGGTTGTTCACTAGTATTTGGGAGTCTAAGTTGGTGTTGGGAAGAGACAATACCTCCTATACCAAAGTGTGTATAAATAATGAAATTAATATTAATAATACACATCAATGAAAACATAGATTAAAATAAAGTAAACATAAAATAATAAATGTAACCCATATATACTAAATACAACTATAATGGTTGTGATGGCATAAAACATTGAACACCCAATGGGATGGTTCCATATAAAAAGTAAATAAACAAAATAAACAAGACTATATAATATGTTATTATCCCAACTCTAGGTCTCACATCCCATTTTCTCTTCCTATTTGATCTATTACACCTCAAAAAAATAATATGAAGCCTCATTCCCACCAATAACTACAACCATGTGGGAGTCTAGTCAAGTGACAAGTGTAATGGTAGACTGAGTCTGGTGTGATTGAATTACATAGAAGGAAACCAAAAATATTGTCTCATACATAACATTAAATGTGGTGATATGTTCATGTGACATGGTTAGAAGTAATAAATAAAAAACCTAATGAAAACTAATGAATAAACCATGATTGATCGCCTAGTTTATGTCCTTGATTGACCATGTCGTCTTCATTTAGTGCTAGAGTACACCAGAGCATGAGAATTAACTCAGGATGATCCCTTGCACACCTTAGAGATCCCATGCTCATGTATCCACTATAATGAGTGGAAGATCTTTGGAGTCACCAGACAACCATCATCCTCATGCCTAAATTCTAAACTATATGGCATCACATGGGTGTTGTTGATGTGTGGATGATGTCTAATTATTAGGAGGATGAGGTCGTAACCAATTTTTATATTTCCATGCATTACTAATTCTTGGGAATCCCATGAAACAAAATTCAATACCCTCTTATATCTTGTGGTCACTCACCCAAACATCTACAATCACTTGGATACTTAGTAAAACCATATATTGTGTGTCCACCAAATCATATAATGAATCTATGTTATTGATCAAGGTGATAAAAAATTCACCATTTGGATTTCCTACATCTATTAGTTGGGAAATACACCCACCCAGTACCTCAAACTAGTTTTTAAATACTAGGGGTACCAAACATTCAAAATGGTCTAATGGTATCATCGGTAAAATCCAAAGAACCCTGATAATTCACAATGTTCTAAATATATCAAGGAATACATGTAATCTTGGGAAATCCTATATTCATTACATCACCATCTCTATTTTTGTGTCCATAGACTCATCACTATGTATCTACTACTTCAATAACAATATACACACGATGAAAATCATACAAGTTATCCACCCCCAATATACAATGAGACGAGATCCCCGACATTTTGAACATCCTAGCATCTCATCCATCTCCATAGTTTATTCCTAGGTTTCTTTGAAAATCGCAACATGTCCATACATAATGGCCAATGTAACATCCAATCTTAAATTATAGTAAGGGTTTCATTTTAGAGATAGTATTAAATAATATAAATAACTTTATTAAATAATGTCATTAAAATCTAAATTACTATATTTTTTAAATTTAATTTAATGTAAATATTTTAATAATATTTTTTTTATATAAAAATTAGTTTATGGTGAACTTTTATGATTTGTCAAAAATGGTTTTTTTTGATAATTTTGAAAAAAAAAATATTTTAAAACCAACATTCACTTTTATGACATTATAATGATATAAGAATAACATGAATGTTTATGAATCCATTTTATAGAAAAAATATATATATATATATAAAAATATTGAACAAATAAACATATTATTTAATTTATATAAATCATAGTAATATTTTTTGTTTAAATAAAATTGTTTTATTCTTCACTCTTAATCAAGTATATACGAGGTTCCATTTATTTGTAGATTATTTTATAAATAAAAATAAGCATTATTTTTTTAAATACTAAAATTAATTCCATTAGAATAAACATTATACATAATTTTTCTATAAAATAATTTTTATGCATAAAACAAGAATTTTTCTAAAAACATATTCTCTAGCATTTTGTGCACTTATATTGAAATTAATTTCTCACACTAATAAAAATTGGATATTTTAAAATTAATTAAAATTTTTGAATTTTAATAATTAGTTTTATAAAATAATTTCAGCATAATGTTTTTAAAAATTAATAGTAACCATAGTACATATTTATCACCTCGGTTTAGGGTAAAATGGGTTTGAAGAGTAAAAGATAAAGAGAAAAGGCTTCAATATATAACAAAAAAACATAAATGTCAATTTTTATATTTTTTTACCTTACCATTATCATATTTAATTCTATGAAAATTTTTATCCACATTCTAAAGAAATTTTACTTATATTATTAAAATCTTTTATGTAATTCAAAGTATACCCATTACCTCATTTATAAAAGTAAATAAATTATTCTATATTCTCCACAATTATAAAAGAACTAATATCAACCAATAACTAAATAAATCCCCTACTTAAAAACCTATCTATGACATAGAGGCCTTGATCTCCTCAAAATAAAAATTTTGAATGCTTAGGGGGTAAGCCAATGATGGGTTTCTGATGAAGAGGTAGAACTCTTCATCAAGTGATTTTCATTTTATTTCCTATTCTACCACCATAAAATATTCTTTACCCAGGTACATATAATAAAAAACATATCTTACTTGTACTAAAATACTTTTATTATTGTGTATCAACCCTTATTTATATCCTTGACACCCAATTGATAACAATAACATCACTGATTTGTACGTATGACCTATCGTCTCCATGTATCATTGTAATTATTTTTTCATCATAAATTTACTTGGATGGTTATAAATATTGAAATAATGAATAAATATGATATTTATGACATTATTATGATTTTTTTAAATATAAAATATTCTCCATCATCTTACCCTTCCACATATTAAAAATGTTAACATCGCTCAAGAGTTTATATAAACAACCCCATCAATGAAGTGATGTAATTCATTTTTCATATGAAACATTCATATATTAATATAAATATGTATATAACGAATATATATTATATTTATATCATTAATAACATTATATATATAATGGAACCATGATCAATACCCAAGTACCAAAACTATCGAAGTGAAACATACATGAAAAACAAACCAATTTACAATCAATAATGCTGAATTTATTAAATAATTAATAATAAAAATCTTTTAAAATATTATATTTTTATCATATATTATGTTATAATTATGTATATCATTTTGATATGGAATTATAATAAATTTAAATTTATTATAAAAGCAGTTTAAAACATATACAAATCATGTTAGACCTATGGTAACTGTTAATTTCCCATCTCATCTGTATTTAGGATTGTATATTTTTGGATTCTATTAGGGTAATTATATGATATTTTCATCTTATACCACATATATTTTAGTATCATATATTTTTTTCTTAAAATTAATGGTTTTACTTTTATTTTTACAATATTTATATATGTCAAATGCTTAATGATTTTTGTTAAGGAATAAGATGTTAATTTTATATTTAGTCAGGACTATTTTTCATCAATGTCCATATTTTCACTAAAAAATCTCAATAATATATTTAATATTATACACTTATTTATTAAGGTAATTTTTACCCATGTATTAATTTCAATAAAAATATTACCAGTACTATTAATTTTTTTGAATGAGGCACTTTTTAACGAAGGTGTGAACAAAATTTTTATTTTAATGCTTACCACATGATAATATTTTACCATCATCCTGAATATTAGTTTCCTTAAAGAATGATTTATTGGTTTCAATGATCCTTTTTTAAAAAATCACTTTTTCTAGATTATTCTTAGATTTTAACTGATTGATTTCAAAGTGAAAATGATATTTGTTTCAAGAAATACTCTACTAAAATTTTTAAATTATTTTTATCTATGAAAAGATAATTTGATGAATATTATGCTTTAAAAGTGATATACTCTAATGAAACCATCCACATTATTTATATGGATTTATTGTGATAATGTTGTTAAATCTATTAATTAGGTAAAATATTAATATTTAGTATGATTTTATATTCAATACAAATGTTTTTTTGTATTATGTATTGAATTTATTTCACCACTTTCATATGATGAATGAATTTGACATAGTATGAAATGGGAGGGGCCTATTATGCTCCCTTGATGCGTCATTTGGTCTCATGAGACAAACTAATTTTTGGCATTTGGTGTAAACCTTACCAATTTATATATGATGTCTTATAACAAGGCCATGAAGATAAGATTACAACATCTATAATTATTCATTCTATCATTATGAAAATAGTTATTGTTATCTATATGATTGTTAATGTTGTCATTTCGTACATGGATATATTCATCACGTATGATATTATTTATTTGATATTTTTTTTTATCTTTTACATAGTATCCATGCTTTATTTATTCAATGATACTCTTTTTTTATGATTTATTGAGTATCTTTGATCACCGTATTTTTATAATATCCATTCCCTAGGATAAAAAGAAGGGGTCGATAAATTATTTCATGGATTTGGTAGATTAAATAATATATTTATCACTAAAATTTTCAAGTTGTATTTCATTATTTAGGATGTATTATTATATTCATGTATTTATATGGTTTTCTCTAACTACCAAACTATATTATCCTTAATGTTATGATCCCTTTTATTTTTTACTATTATAGTAAAATGACATCCCAATATGGGTTACTCGAGTCAAGGTGTTATATTTGGTATAAAATGAAATTTTTTATAAAACTTTTCAACTAGATTTTGGAAAAAATAAATTAGAGAACCTAAACCTATAGTGGAATCTATGGATAAGTCTCTGTATATCATAATATCATAAATATTTGGTAAAGTATAATTTGTGTGGTTTTCTTAGAAAATGAATCCCTATCAGGTTATTGACAAGTGGATGTGGTTGAGGAACATATGCACTTAGGGGTAACTACTCTGAATGGGTTATATTTATTACTAACTCGATTGCTACTAGTGTACAATGAGTGGAAATAAAATTGTACACCTAGATAGACACTCCAAGGGGATATTCTATCATAGATTCACATTCCATTTATGAACCATTATTAATTATTTGAAAATATTATTATGATTTGTATATATTCAAAAAGATATAAATCTTATTATTCTAATAATATCTATGCATACATGTTCAATTTATGTTAGGTGTTTCACTAGATTTATAATCATATATTATCATTTAAAATTGATAATTTAATAAAAAATAATTATATAACATTGTTTGGAAATGGATCCCTATCAAATGAATTGTAAATATATCAATTCAAGTAATCTTTAAAGTTTTTAACTCCTGGGAATGATAATGGAGCTGGAGATGAAGATAAATTTGAAATAATTATGTCAATATTGGGGAAGCTGACTTAGGTAATGAAAAAAACATTCCCATAGTTAGCATCTTGTTGAAAGTCAATATGGTACAATAATTTTAGACGACTTAATGTAAAAATATCGTCCATAATTCAATGTGACTACTAATACATTAGTAGTTGATCAACGGATCGAGTACCCAAAGAATATATATCTCACATTGATAAGTATTGAAAGAGGAAAAGTTATCATAGATATTTATAGTATTAAAGGATATTTTGATCAATAGTGTTCATTGATACAGAACACTAAGGATTCATAGGAAATAAATAGTATTTTGTGGAATACATTTAAAGAGATATTATCCATAAAATACATTCATCAGGAGAAACAAACATATATATAGAGTAAATTCCTTAATCTAAGGAAAAAGGAAGGTGAAAACACTATTAAATATTTAGCTAAAATGACATGGTTAGAAACTCATTTATGATATTATAAATATAATACATGGAGTAAGATTTATTGTTTCTTATTCAGTTTAACTCCTATAATTAAAATTGAATTAGTATCTCATAGATTTTTAGTGTATGTGGATACATTATAAAGTACCATCTAGAGAGATAAATAATTCTCCAAGTCATATGTTTTAAAAGTAAAATATGAAATGAAGTCTATGGTTGAGCACTTTGGAATAGTAAATATATAAAAGTGGAAGAATTGAAGGGTTTAATTTCTAACTCATAATAATTATAGAATGAAAAAATTTAAGGGATTTTTTATGGGAATGATAGTTTCCATCAACTGTGGTGATAAAGGCCATTAGGCTCTTGATTTTATGTGTAATAAAGAATCATCAAATGTTCAATGTCTCAACTAGAAGTAGATGTTAACTACTCAAATTAATACACCATGTCTCAAGGGGAATATTTCACAAAAATAGCCAAGAATGAAATTTCGAGATTATGTGATCAATATAGTTGACATTAATGTTCCTTAATATATAGTGGATGGTATGTTTTTTTCAAGAATCAGATTTAGCTAATGCTTTATTTGATTTTGGATTATCCCTCTCTTTTAAATATCCCATTTTTTCTAAGAATATTAAATATTCCCTATCACCTAAATAAGGCCATTTTCAATCAATACACCTAGTGGAAGTATTACTACAATAAATATATGTTAGTCAGTCCCCATAGCATCACATAGACTTACCCTATATTAAAACATTACATTTCTACATATGGTTTACTTTTAAATAATACTTGGTATGAATTGTCTTTAAAATTTCAATTTGAATTTTTTTTATAGAAAGATATTAAAATTTATAATTCTGATATAGGAGAGAGTACCTCATCTAAATCTTATATGTATCCATCTATAATATCTATCCTGAATGAAATTATTAGACTAGAAGATAAGACACAACCTATTAATAGGAATGGTATCCTTAAAATAGAGGATATACCTATTGTGCATAAATTCATTGCAATGTTTTTTAATAACGAAATTACACTATCCTTATAGTAAGGTTGAGATTTTAATTGATCTCCACAATGATACAAAACCAATATCTAAGAATCCCTAAAGTGTAGAAACATTAATAATTAATTAAAATAACGAAAAAACTAAAATATTTTTTTGATTAGGGATTTATGTGACCTAGTGTTTCATAAGGGGGATCCCCTATTGTTTTTTAAGAAGAAATATTGCTCATTGAGGTTGAGAATTGGTTACAGGGAAATCAATTCCATTACTATCATGAAAAATAACATTCTACCCCACATTGATGACTTATTTTATCAACATTAGGAAGTTCATTATTTCTCAAAGATTGATCTTCATTCTAGGTATCATCAAATGTAAATTAAGAAGGAAAATATTATAATGTTTAATTTTTTTACATGGTATAAACATTTTGAGTTTTTTGTAAAAAAACATTATATTGAATAATGAACCCTATGTTTTTTGGATCCTATGAAAAAGTTGTTCAGTGACTATTGTGATAGTTTCATTGTCTAATTTATTCATAATAACATGATATAATATAAAGTTATGATGAGCATAAGAGTCATTTGAGAATCGTTCATAATCTTGTAAGAGGAATTTATTTATATAGAAAATTTAGATAACATTTTTTTGGATTTAGGGTGTCTATTTTATTGGATATATTGTCTCTAATAATGGAATATAAATTGATATTTCAAATAAAAAGGTAGTTATGGAGTGTCCAACAGTAAATAATATAATCAATGTATATATATTACTTAGATTAAAACGTTATTACTGATAATTGCCTTCAAAAAACTGATTTTATAACTCATTATGAAATTTGACACATAAAAGGGTTAAATTTATATGGTAAAAATAATGTAGATGATGTTTTTATGTATTAAATTGGAGATTGTTCAATGCACTGATATTGATTTTACCATCTAGAAGTGATGGATTTTTTATATATAGTGATGCATCAATGAATGGATTTGGATATGTCCTTACAAAGAATAATATAGTTGTATCCTAACCATAAAGGAAGTTGAAGATTCATGACTAAAATTATCCAACCCATGATCATGTGTTGTCAATTTTAAAATTTTCATTAAAAATAAAGAAGAATTGCTTTTATGGTGGATTATTTGAAATATATACGGATCACAAAATATTTAAATATAGATTCTCATAGAAAGAGATCAACATGAAGCCAAGGTAATGGATATAACTACTAAAGTGTTCTTATTTATCAATACACTACCACACTGGGAAGTAAAATAATGTGGGTGATGCTTTGAGTAAGAAATATCATTGATTTTTGACTAAAATGAGTTTTATCAGAGATCATATATTCATGGATATATTAAAATTTTATATTGGAATTATTAAGTAAGGGGAACATCACATTTATTCAAAATTATTTCCAAACTATCCATTTTGTAGAAAATAAAAAGTTTCAAGATTGTCGTTAAGATGAATAAAAATAAAATTAATGTCATGAATGATGACACTTTTTCATACTTCATCTATAAAGATGTTATATTGAAATTTAGAAAGTGGTTATATTTTCTAACCTTTTAAGAGATAAAAATATAATTATTAGATGAATCTCATAGATAAACAATATCTATACATCATATTAGGACCAACATTTATTGGGATTTAAAGGAAAATATTTGGTAGGATAATATAAAATAAGAAATTTCATAGAATGTACCAATATTCATTCTTTTTCAATAGGTAATAGCCAAAAGGAAACATCTTAATGGAATCATGAAACCATTACATGTTCCTATTTGGAAATGGAAAAATATTACTATGGATTGTATCACTAGTTTACCATTGTCTTCTCAAAATAATGATTTCATAGGGGTTATTATTGATCACGTTACCATGTTTACAAATTTCCCTATTATAACGGAATATCGACCTCTTAGGAACCTCATGTGGATACATATTAATGATGTTACAAGACATCATGGTTCACCTATTTTTATTTTATATGATCATGATATCTGGATTACATTAATCTTTTAGAAGTGTATTGAAAAATATCTCAACACTAATCTATGTTTGTGAATCACATATCATCCTCAAATAGATGGGAAGTATAAAAGGACTATTAGAACATAAAAAGATATGTTGAGTTTGTCATCAATTGAATTTCCTAGTATGTAGGATCAGTAAGTACATTTTGTGGAATTTTCATATAATGATATCATTCATTCTAGAATTTAAATAGAACCATATGAAGAATTATATAGTAAGTGTCACAACCCGCCTTCACCAAGATGAGAGAAGGGATAAATGATTTCCAGAACCTTCCTTCTTTATGTTTAAGGAGTGATAATTACCACCGAGACCCTCCTTCAATAGGTATCAGAGTGGTGACCAGCACCAAGGGTATAGAATCACACACAACATGGAAGGCATTACCCTTTTTCTTTAATAGGATCGAGAGATAAGATAGTAAAACCCAACAACACCAAAACTTGGGGTAAAAGTAATGCCAAGAAAATTGTCCCCATATGCATGTTACAAAATAAATACCACAAGGTATAAGGAGACTACAAAGGTAAAGTACCAAAGAAAAAAAACAACAACTGCAACTGTCCCAACGTCCGAGCTAGTACGACCCTCCACGATCCCTGAAGTCCTCCTGAAAACCTGAAAGTTGTTTTATATATGTAGTGTGAGCATACAAGTATAATAAATAGGGAATCCCAAAGACTCTCATGCACAAGTGGGCAGGCATTCTAATTCCATGTGAGAAAATAGATAACCAAAGTACCTAGTAAAAAAACTATCGACCCAAGCCTCACCAAGGAACACTCCCCACATAACGCAAGTCAAGTAATGTATAGTAATAGCACATCAATGTTTGGGTACCCCACGCCACTTTCACACTAGTTATTGAAGACATCTTGCGCATTGAACCAATCCCGCCATTCTCACCGTAGTCCTACTGCCACACCCCGCCCGCACACACCTGGGCCACAAGCACACATCCTTCCCACAAACACCTGGGCCACAACCACCATCCCACTCGTAAACACCTGGGGCACAACCACCACGTGTAACCATGTCCCCAAACATCTAGCCCAGAACAACTACTTCCACACCTGAAGACACTTGGGCCTCATCCCAAAGACTCATGGGAAAAAACCTGCCCGCACACACCTGGGCCAACCACCACAACTACCCTACCTGAAGAATCAATGTCTATAATGGACCTCGGGCTATCATTGCCTACCAGAAGAGTCTTGGGCTATTCGGGAAAGGGAGAAAAAAAGGAGCTAATAACCAGTCACTCATAGGATTGTCAGGGAAAACACCCTCCCCCAGGGAATGGGGGTGTTTGGCACTAAGTGGTCAACTTGGGTGGGGAGAAAATAAGAAACATAATAACTACAATTATATGAATAGGTAATAGGAACTCATCCCAACATAGGGTTTCCAAAACCAACTAAATCACAAACATGCTCGTTAGTATATATTGATAGAAGAAAGGCACAACACTCATGGCCAAGTCACAACTCATTCCCAAAACCAACTCCCCATTTAACCCATTCTTGGTTTCATGTTCAAGTGATCCCGTTTAAGTAAATTCTGCACTACTGGGAAAGTAACAGGCATAACCATAAGCTAGAGAAATAAAAACATCCAAACAGAAATTTAAGCATTCACACCCGGTTCTCTTGTAATGTCACAACAACAAAGGGATCAGTGAGATCCCTCAAAGTACTGTAACCAAACCAAGCCTCGAGATACATCCCCACACAGCTTCATATTCATGACCAAAAACTGTTCCATAATAGAGGATCCCATCCCCATCCACAACACCCCATAATCATCAAGATGAACAACACACCTACTACCAAAACAGAGTAGAAAAACTTCCAGGTTCAAGAACATCATTCGTTATGTTAATTTTTTCTATTGGTTAACCAAGGTGACCACACAAGTATTGATGATCACTGGTCATCCATTTAACTAACTAAGTTTAGGTGATTAACCAATTTCCTTGTTATAGTTATTTAATCATCACAAAAGACAAGTGTTCAGTAGTGCACAAGGAAAGGCCACCAACGACCATGATTTTCAGGAAGCATAGTCCCATACAGTTCACAACATATAGCAATTATAAAAGAGTATAGCATAATAGTAAAACACACTCCATAATTCTTTAACAGTCTGTTTATTATCTTTTTTAAGGTTTGATTTCATCCATTCCCACAGAAAAATAGCGTACCCACCCCGCATGATACACAGTAAGGAGAGACGAAGGAAAATACCTGCCTAGTTGATCAATGATCGAAGTTCTTCTCCACACTCCAAGAACTGGGGATATGCGACATGCAGGGTAGGAACATCGGGGACTCCAAGGGTGAGCAGAAAGGCTCCGACATAGGCGCACCACTCGCCTCGAGAATAGTAACTCCAAATGCACTAGGAAGAAATGGAGACCAGCCAAGAGAAAGAAGAAGAATTAATTTCAATGTGATATGAGGATGAGATCCCATTGTTACGGGATATGGAAATTTGAACGGCTTTAAAATCAGATCGTGTTTCTCCACGTGATTGGAATGTTATGCAAGATGGATTTAATTGTCATTTAACAATTCAACATGGAGGGGTGGTCATAACGGCAATGCGTTAAACAATTTTCTTTAATAAAAAGGAAATGCATAACAGGGGTGGAACTGGATGGTACGGGGAAGGGTGTGACACCGAGGAAAAACCACATGTTTTGGTAAGTTAAGGGTTGCCTAACTCTTAGGGTATTTTAGATATTATTAATGGGCTTTAAATGGAATTGAAAGGGGAATTAAATCATCTTTACGTTAAAAGATATGTTGTGGGAGAGGAAAAGGTCGAAAGTCGAAAAAAGAATGAAGACCCTCAGTTAGGAAATGGTTCCACCTTCACGGTGCCCCCATCATAGTGGCACCCTCAAGATCCCACCGTCACAACGTCACCCTCACGGTGCCATATTCATTGTGCCACCGCGACTGGTGCCACTATCACGGTGCCATCATGACCTGTGTGCGACCGTCACGGTGCCACCGTAAACGGTTCCCCCATGAACGGTGCCACCATTTCGGTGGAGCCGTGTTTTGGCAGTGTAATGGACCAGGTGGGTCTGAGCCATTACATCAGATAACTCTCAAACTACTCTCTCCCTCGGGAATAAAAACTAGACCCAAAGAAATGATGGGTTTCAAAAAACCACCTCAAAAGATACCACTCAGGAGTGAACCACATGGACATCTAGGAATACCTCTTTCCCAAGTAACCAGGAAAAATTCGAGGGTCAAATTGTCCAGTCGTATGGGTTAGGGAGATTCTTCCTCCATGTCAAGATATTATCCTCTTTGGGTGGCACTGACTCTCCCACACGGGTTTAATCACATCCACCTTAATGCGTCTTGATTATGGATCAGGTCCTCCCCTCCCTATAATCAGGACTCTTCACACACATCCACATAATAAGGAAAACCACATGTTCCAAAGTTAACAAAGTAAAGAGTTCCATCACAACAAGAACAAACAAAACAGAACAAAACTCAAAACAGCTCTGGGTACTTGGCGCGCATCTGTGTCTCATGTTCCCAGGTACCTTCCCCAATCCCGCCATGCCTCCAAAACACACAAACCCAAGGAATGGTCCATCTACGGAGAACCTTCTACTCATGATCCTAGATCCTCACTAGTTTTTCTACAAAAGACATGTCATCCTCGATGTCCACCTTTCCCCAGTTGAGGATGTGTAAAATGTCATGTAGATGCCGTCAGATTTGTGACACCTGGAAGACATGATGTATTCTCAGTAGCGGCAGTGGTAGCACTAGCTGATAAACCACTTCTCCGACCCGCCACAACACTTCGAAGGGTCTGATGAACCTTGGAGAAAGCTTACTCCCCCTGCCGAACCTCCGGTAGTAACCTGCCATCCCCAGAAAACTACAAACCTCTACCATGTTCTTGGGTGCTTCCCAAGAAACAACTGCCTTGACTTCGATGGGTCCACCATTATTCCCTGCTCGGACACCACGTTCCCAAGGAAGTGCACTTCTCGCCTCTAGGACTTGCAATTGGAACTCTTCCCATAGAGTTGGTGCTGTCGGAGGACCTCTAAAACTGTTCTCATGTGCTCAACATGATCCTCCTATAATCTTGAGTAGATCAGGATGTCGTCAATAAACATGACTACGAAGCGATCCAGGCATTCCCTGAAGACGTAGTTCATGAGCCCCATGAACACATCTAGAGCATTTGTAACGCCGAATGGCATGACTACAAACTCAAAGTGTCCATACCTAGACCTGAAGGTAGTCTTCGAGATGTCGCCCTCCTTCACCCTCAACTGGTGATATCCCGACCGCAGGTCAATCTTAGGGAACCAACCTTCTCCCCTCAGCTGGTCAAAGATATCGTCTATCCTCGAGAGGGGGTAATGATTCTTAACCATTACATTGTTCAGTCCCCTATATTCTATGTATATCCTGAGACCACCATCTGCCTTCTTTGAGAACAAGACTGGAGAAAGCCATGGTGACACACTTGGTCGAACAAAACCCTTCTTCATCAGATCGTCAATCTGAATCTGCAACTCCCATAACTCAGAAGGTTTCATCTGGTAGGGAGCCATTGAAATCGGACGGGCAACAGTTGCAAGTCTTTATGAATTCAACATCACTCTGAGGGGGTAGAGTCTCCACCTCTTTAGGGAAGACGCCCATAAACTCACTGACGATACCTAGAACTTCCCCCATTTCTGCATCCACTGACTCCACAAATAGCTCACCTAATAATGAAAGGAGGGGCTCCTCTTGTCTACTACTTTTCTGGAAACCCCGCTCGCCGAAGAAAGTTGCACGTCTGCTACCCAAATCTGAAAACACAACCATTCCTCGGAAGCAGTCAAAGACGACACATACAGAGAACAGCCAGTCAATGACTAGGGTGACATCGTATGGTTTTATCTGCAACAGTAGAATATCCCTGATAGTCTAATGCGGTCATATCATTAGTCTACACCCTTGAAAAACATAAAACAAGTCGGTCTATCCTCCAACTGGTGTGCTCAACACTAGGGGAACTAGAAGTCTATCAGCGTCTAAACCCAGAGCATGGGCCAGACTGGGTGTAACAAAGGAGTGAGAAGATTTTGTATCGAACAAGGCATTGGAAAGAGTACTAAACAGGCTGATCGTACCTCGAATAACTTATGGCCCTGCTGGAACTACTGTCCCTACGGCGTGAAACTGCCCATGCCCAGATCCCCTACCGCTCGACTGTTGGCCGCCTCCCCGATCGCGCCCTGGTCAAGTTCCCTGAGGAGAATCTTGAGGTCATCCCCCTCCTGCAACGCCTGCCCTTGGAGGAGTGGGAGCTTGCTGCCCCTACTGCTGCTGCTGAAAGGACCTAGTTGAAAACTACTGCTGCTGAGATGGGCGTTGAACTTCCCACCCTCGACATACTACACTCTATCTGGGCACTGATTCTAATGGTTCCCATGGATTACACAGACGAAGCATCTCGGTCCTTGGCCTGAAAGGGAAGGGAAGGGGCCGGGGGATCGAAACTGGAACCGTTGTGTCCTCATTCCGACTAGTAGAAACCTAGAGGGCCCTGACGCTAGAGGCCTGCTGCTGACGGATTTCCCCTTCGACGAGCCCAACTGGATTTCCTCTTGCGATACACCTCCCAGCGTTTGCATCCTTTCCACCACTTCAGCCTTCTTATGGACCTCCATGTATGTCGGTAGAGTGAAGGGAGTAACAACATACTGGAGAGAAGGTCGAAGTGCCTCCTCCAAACATCTCGCCCGAGACTCCTCATCCGGAAATAGATCGGGAGATAAGTGAAGTACATCCTCAAACATGATCCCCAACTCTCTCACTGACATACTCCCCTACTGGAGGGAGAGTAGTTTCGGCCTCTTCTCAGCCTTCACCGTAGAAGAGAGGAATTCTGCCCGGAACTCCTTCTCAAAGTCAGCCCACGTAACCTCAACCTCCCTCTTCTCCCCAAGATAAAGCATCCACCACTGACGCGCTACTCCACGCATCTGTCTCATAGCCAGAGGAACCCATTACTCCATCGGAGCCCAGATCAAGCTGAAAGCTATCACCAGCTCCTCTATCCATCTCTCTGTCTCCATGTCCATGATTCTACCCTCGTACTTCCCGAGGGTCTTCCACTGAAAGGAACGAAGCATCCTCTTCCACTGATTATCCTCCTCCTCTTGGTCAGTCCTCTACCGATCTTCCAAGTCAACCTCCTGGGCCACGATCACCCGCACTATCCGTGGTCGTCTCCCAGGTGCCATTGTTGTATGGTAAATAAGGAACGCCTAAGCCCGAGTACTGTACAATATTGTTCTTAAATTTTCAAAGACTTATTATTCATTTTGAATCCCCAAATACCCATGAAAAACAAGTACACAAGTCATTATGATTCATGTACCTTCCCAAGGGTCTCTACCCTGCAATCAGTGTATCCTTACTTGGTCGTTCGGTAGGCACAGAGTCCTTGCATCAGATCATGGGGGCCCCTAAAATCCAATGTCCTAGCCGGTCTTCCCTGACCTATTTCACTTCTATGATCACCCAACACCTTTCCCCTACCAACCCATGCAATAATCACTATGCCTAACCCCAGACATCATCCTATCTCTCAACCTCTGTCCCTCTAATACCATTTTATCGTGACCCGCCTTCACTCTAATGAGAGAAGGGATAGTTGATTTCTAGATCCTTCCTTCTTCAAGTTAAAGGAGAGATAATGACCCCCGAGACCCACCTTCAATAGGTCCTGGAGTGGCGACTAGAACCAAGGGTATAGAATCACACACAAGATGGATGGAATTACCCTTTTTCTTTAATAGGACCTGGAGATTAGATAGTAAAACCCAACAACACCAAAACTGGGGGTTAAAGTAAAGCCAAGAAAACCGTCCCCATATGCATGTTACAAAAGTAAATACCACAAGGTATAAGGAGGATACAAATGTAAAGTACCAAAGAAAAGAAAAATAATAATTGCAAGTATCCCAACATCTGATCTAGTATGGCCCTACACGATCCCTGAATTCCTCCTAGAAACCTGAAATCAGCTTTATATACGTAGGGTTAGTATACAAGTATACTCAGTAGGAAAAACGAAAGACTCTCGTGCACAAGTGGGGAGGCTTCCTAATTCCCTGTAGGGAAAAGAGATAACCAAAGCACATATCAAGGAAAACTATCCACCTAAGCCTCACCAAGGAACACTCACCAAATAAAGCAATTCAAGTAATGTATAGTAATAGCACATCGATGTTTGGGTACCCCACACCACTTTACCACTAGTTATTGAAGACATCATATGCATCGAACCAATCCCGATATTCTCACTGCAGTCCCACTGCCACACCCCGCCTGCAAACACCTGGGCCACAACCACCCTGCGTAACCATGCCCGCAAACACCTGGTCCAGAACAACTACTGCCACACCCAAATATACATGGGCATCATCCCTAAGACTCTTTGGAAACAACCTGCCCGCACACACCTGGGGAAACCACCACAACTACCCTTCCTGGAGAATCTTGGTCTATAATGGACCTCATGCCATCACATCTTGCCAAAAGTGTTTTGGTCTATTCTGGAAAGGGATAAGAAAAGGATCTAATAACTAGGCACTCATATGAGTGTTGGAAAAAACACCCTTCCCATGGAATGGGGGTGTTTGGCACTAAGTGCTCAACTTGGGTGAGGTGAGAATAAGAAACACAAGAACTAAAATTATATGTATAGGTAACAGGAACTCATCCCAAACTAGGGTTTTCAAAACCAACCTAAGCACAAACACCCTCTTTAATATTCATTCATAGAAGAAATGCACAACACTCCCGGCCAAGTTACAACTCATTCACAAAACCAAATCCCCATTTAACCCATTATTGGTTTCATGTTTAAGTGATCCCATTTAAGTAAATTATACACTACTGGGAAACTAACAGGAATAACCACAAGCTAGAGAAAGAAAAACTTCCAAACAACAATTTAAGCATTCACACCCGGTTCTCTTGTAAAGTCACTACAAAAAAGGGATCAGTGAGATCCCCCAAAGTACTGGAACCAAACCAAGCCTCGAGATACATCCCCACACAGCTTCTGATTCACGACTGACAACTGTTCCACAATAGAGAATCCCATCCCTATCCACATCACCCAATAAGCATCAAGTAGAACAATACACATACTACCAAAATAGAGTAGAGAAACTTCTAGGATCAAGCATATCATTCGTTAGGTTCTTTTTTTCTGTTGGTTAACCGGGGTGACCACACAGGGATTGATGTTCACTGGGCATCCATCTAACCAACCGAGTTTAATTGATTAACCAATTTCCATGTTATAGTTTTTTAATCATCATAGAAGACAAGGGTTCATTAGTGCACATGTAAAAACCACCAAAGACCATGATTTTTAGGGAGCATAAGCCCATACAGTTCACAACACATAGAAATTATAAAATAGTATAGGAGAAAAGTCAAACACACCCCGTCATTCTTTAACATTATGTTTATTATATTTTTTATGTTTTGGTTTCATCCATTCCTATAGAACAATAGAGTACCCACCCCGCGTGATACACAGTAAGGATACATGAAGGAAAATCCATACTTGGTTGATCAAGGATAGAATTTCTTCTCCACGCGCCAATAACTTGGGATGCGGGACTTGTATGGGAGGAACGTTGGGGACTCCAAGGGCGAGAAGAAAGGATATGGCACAGGCGCACCACTTTCCTCGAGAAGGGTAACTACAAACACACCAGGAAGAAAAGGATACCAGCCATGAAAAAGAATAAGAAGGAATTTCCATACGATATAAGGATGAGATCTCGTTGTTATGGGATATGGAAATTTGAACTGATTTAAAGTCAAATAGTGGTTCTCCACACAGTTGGGAAGTTATGCATGATGGAATTAATTTTCATTTAACATTTCTCCTCAGAGGGGTGGTCATAACGACTATGCATTAAACAGTTTTCTTTAATAAAAAGGAAATGCATAACAGGGGCAGAACTGGAAGGTACGAGGAAGGGTGTGACACCGAGGACAAACCACACATTTTGTTAAGTTAGGGGTTTCCCAACTCTGGGTGGATTTTAGATATTATTTATGGGTTTTAAATGTCTTTGAAAGGGGCATTAAATCATCTTCATGTTATTTATATGTTGCGGGAGAGGAAAAAAGTCGAAAGTCAAAAAACGAATGAGGACCCTCAGTGAGGACACGGTTCCACCATCACGGTGCCACTATCATGGTGCCACCGTCATGGTTCCACCGTCACGGTTCCACCGTGACCTATGTGTGGCTGTCACGATGCCACCCTAACCAGTGTCCCATGAATGGTTCCACTTTTTCGGTGGAGCCGTCTTTTGGCAATGTAATGGACCATTTGGGTCTGGGCCATTACAGTAAGTGGTATCATACTCATTATTTTTAGGATAGAGTTGATGAAAGAAAGATTATAGTATAAAATTTTATCGTGGAGAAAATTGAGAATGTAAATAAAATTAAAAATCATATTAAGGAATCTAAAAGTAGATAAAAATGTTGTGGTGATAATTGAAGGAAGGATTTTGAATTTCAATTAGGAGATCATGTATTCTTGAAGTTATCTCACTATAGGGTGTTATAAGGTTTGCAAAAAGGGAAACCCAGTCCTAGTTATATTTCTCTATTGAAATTATTGAATGAGTAGGATTTTTGGATTACTATTTGGAAATGCCACAAAACCTCCCTAAAGCACATGAAGTGTTCCATGACTCTTTATTAAGTAAGATAAAACAAAAACAAGTTAATTTTTTAACACTTAGTAAATATAATTTAAAACTTTTTTATCTTACTATTCATATCATATTCATATTCTGGACACTAGAGAATAAAAATGTGGAATCAAACAACTCAGCTGGTAAATGTTTATTAGAGAAATCATATCAAGGAAGACGTAGTGTGGGAACATTAAGTTGTTAGGATGTTGAAATCCCAGTATTTTCATGAGTTTATATTTTATAAATTTTTAGGAATAAATATTTTTGTATGGAATAATAAAACACCGGATCTATAATTATATTAATCTATTCTATCTAGATAAACAATCATAAAATGCGCATAGCTTTATTCGGCTATGTGTTTTTAAAAAATTCTTAATTTTTCTAAATTTATAGTCAAAGATATTAATTACTTTTTAATTTTAGTAATTCAAAATAAGAATATCGTGATTTTTTTATATTTTTCATAAATAGTGTTTTTTTGGTTAATAATGAAAAAATATCACTTTTACAAAATAATGTAAATTTTTTGGTATTATAATTATATAAGAGTAAATTGAAATTGTATGAAATTTTCTTTATAGAAAAAATATTTATTTAATAAGTAAAATATTTTATATAAAAATTTAATTTTTAACTTATAAATATATGTTTATCATTTTGGAAATCATAGTAATGTTTTTTCAATGAAAAAATGTTTTTGGTTCACTTATTTTGATCAGGTATATAAAAATTTAAATTTGGTTTTTTAGTTTAAAATAAAAATCGGAATATTTTATTTTAAAATAATATAATTAATTTCATTATAATCAATATTAAACATAATTTTTCTATAAAATAACTTTTATTCATAAAACAAACTTTTTTAAAAAATCAAATTTTGTTACATTTAAAATACTAATATTAAAATTAATTTCATACATTTATACATATTTAATTTTTTAAAATGTATTATATATTTTAAATGAGTATAATTAATATTTGGTAATATGTTCAACTTTATTTTTTTCTCATAATGAATATTAACCATCAAAAATATTTATCACTATAGTTAAAGGCCAAATATGTTAAAAGGTTAAAAATAAAGGGATAAAGATTAAAGATAACAAGAATCCATAATTCATCACATTGGATGAATATATTTAAATCGTAAAATTATAATATTATAATCTATGTCAATTTCTCAAAACTTTCACAATAAAATGTAATTATATTATTATAACATTTATGTAATTCGAAGTGTGTTCTTTCACATTGTTATAAAAGGGAACCTATTATAATATATTATTAAAACCTATTAAGCTACTTATTTTGACCAAAAAAAGCATTAATAAATTAAAAAATATCCACACCATGACCTATAGGCTCTAGGCTCCTCAAAATACTATCTTATAAGGCTTAAGGTGTAGGCCTAATGTTATTTTCTGAAGAAAATGGATAACTCTTAACTGAGTATGTTCATTTTATTTCCTCTAATAACATTTTAAAATATTAAGTTTATACGATAATATAATAACAAAAATATCTTAAATATGATAAAATGTTTTTTGGAAGGAGTAACAACACTTATTCTTCTCCTTTTTATCCTATAATAAATGAAAACATTGCTCATGCTTACGTATGACCAACCATCTCCACATAGCGGTGTAATAAAATTTTCATCACCACATTACATGGATGGTAATAAATATAGAACTAATTAATATATATTATATTTATGAAATAGTGATAAATATTTAAATAAAAAATATCATCTACCTATTTACCATTCCACCAATAAAAATGATAATGTCCCTCATTTTT
Organism: Viscum album; assembly: GCA_963277665.1. Taxonomy (NCBI): domain Eukaryota; kingdom Viridiplantae; phylum Streptophyta; class Magnoliopsida; order Santalales; family Viscaceae; genus Viscum; species Viscum album. Next base: position 83,327,777 of record OY728129.1, read on the forward strand.
TATGTGTGGACTACTACATCCACAAAGCAACGTAATCAATGTTTCATGTATGACTTTAATGGATGATTCTAAATATTCATATAATTAATATATAATATATTTATATAATGATGAAAATTAATTATAATATGTAAACAATATCAATATTCCAGGACCAAAACTATTGAACCTAAACTTACATGAAAATGAAACAGGTAAAGCTCTGAAATGAAAATTTTTGTAATGAAATTTTTACTAAATGAGCATTAAAATGAAATAGGGGGATCATATATGATATTATAAGTATATATTTGTTAATTTTTTATAATAATAATAAATTTAAATTTATTAGACATTAATTTATATGAAACTATGAAACAAGTTGGTCCTACGATAAGGGTATATTTCACAATCCCATCTTTATTCATGATTTTTTATGTTTATTTTTATCTTGGGTGAATTTTACGACCATCTATATTACAACCCATATATTAACTTCAACTCTAGTTATTTCAATAAATCATATATCTTCCAATAAATTTCATCTATCAAAGAACACAAAAGTCTAAAATAATGTTTTTAAGTAATACCAACTTTTTTTTAATTCAGTCAATAATATGTTTATTCTATGTCAATATATGATTTAGAAGATTTTATGGAATGTTTTTAATATTATATAATAATTTTTTAATGTAGTTTTATCCATGTTCTAGTTTATAAAAAAAGGTTTAAAATTAATAATCATTTCATTTTATAAATGAGACACTTTTCACCAAAAATGTAAAGGGAATCATTGTTTTACCAATTTCTGCATAAAATTTTTTCCCAACATAGTAGCAATTATTTACCTGAAATATTAATCTATAATATTAAATGGTTTATTTAAAATAAATTTTTTGTTCTAATATTATAAAAATTATTATATTTAATATAATTTATTTCAAAATAAAAGGGTTATTTTCATCAATAAATTGGTTAGTAATATTTAAATATATTTTTCAAATACCCCAATATCCTATTTAAAATATTTTTTTATTGGGAATATAATATAATGATAACATCCAAATATTTATCTCTTTGTATTATGATCATGTTTTTATATTTATTGATTGGGAAAATATTAACATTTTATGTATATGTTAATCAATTTGAATGTTTATCTTGACTATATATTTTTTAGTTATTCATCCCATTAATATGATTAATTTCTTATACTTTGTATGTAATGTTCGGGATTGTTATAGCCCTTATATTCATTGGTAGGTCTCATGAGACTGACTAGTTTGGCTATTTTTTGTACACCTTACCTATATTTGTATGATTTCCTCGAACAAGTCCTTGAGGGTAAGATTATAATGTATGGAATGATTCATTTTATCATTACAAAGACAGTTATTTTTATCTATGTGATGATTTATATTATTATATCATATATGGATATATTCCCCTTTTATGATATTAGTTATATGGTATATTTTATTGTTGTTTATATCTTCTACATTATCCATTCATTACTTATTTTATGATATCTTCTTTTGTGAACTTTACCCTATAAAGAATTTTCACACACAATATTTTTATGTTTTACATACCTCAGGATACTAACAAGGGGTCTATAAATGGTGTTTGTAATTTAGTAGAAGAAATAATAAACATTTCACTATATTTTTTAGGTTGTATTTAATTTTTTCAGATGTAATGTTATAAATAAATATATATACATATATATATATATATGATCCATGAAGACTATTAAACTATTCAATAATTCAGGATGTGATCCCTTGTATTTGGGTCCAATGTAGTAAAATAACTAATGTTTATGAGTTACTATAATTGGGGTGTTATAGTTGATTGACATAAGACATAGGAAATCCCATATCATAACTAGAAATAAAACAAAAATATATCATGGGATGGATGAATTCACATTCTTGTCGCCATCATCACAACCCCATTAGGCTTACACATCAATTATGTTCTATATTTTAACCTAAAACCATATCTATTAATAGAAATAAAATCCCTCTCTTGGTTAACACTACAAAAGGAAACTCATCGAGTCACATTAATCTCAACAAGAACAAGCACCCTAATATGGGTTATATTGTTACATTCCCATATCTCTGGGCAACCACCAACACCCAAATTGACTAAAACCCCTCAAAACCATCAAATTAATATCATGGTATTCAATGGAAATGTGTTTCAATCCCCATATGATTTAGTCTTCAAATATGTGACCTTCCCAAAATCACTTCATATTCCTCTCAAGTTAGTCCTCAAACCCAACATATCCCTCCTCTTCTCTCTCTAGTTCATTCCCCCCAGGCATCATGTCTATGTGGGGGAGGGACACTCACCCTAGTTTATCTCAACTATCTTGAAGGCGGTAAAATACCAATGAAAATATCCTAGGTCCAACCTATTACATTGTATATCTCATTAATCACCCAGATCTACGAGAATATCTCTCAAAGGATCCTACACTTGGGCCACTAACATAATCTATTTTAATTTAACTAGCCACACCCCTCAAATTGGATTCTATATTTTAGTGGATACATCAATGTTATTAACTATAAAAATGATTAATCAGTTGTCAAACTAGTGGAAAAGGTCCAATGTAACCATTTTTCTTTGTTTATTCAAGTTAATATAATTTTATGTTAAACAATTTATTTAATTTTCAAACAAATTAAATTGAACAAATCATTTAAATTATGGGCCTAACCACACTCCCAAAAGAATATAAAAAATCTGTAAGGCACATTTCTCATTTGTGTACCACCTACATTAAATATATCCTTTCTAAATAACCCTTTAGCTCTATAACTACCTATCTGGCCTTTCCCAATCTCATATTTTTAAATGGACACCACCCTCCCAACAAAGCACCTTCCTCACAAAAATGAATCAGAATTAATTTATTTTAACTAATTAAAATTAATTAAACCATTAATTCCAAAATAGTCATTAATCCTAAATTCTCACTGAGTTCATGATGGTTTCCTAAATGGTGATTAACCACATAAAGATAGTTTAAATTGTGCTCTTGACATTAATTAGGGAGAAGGAACTATCAATTGATGGTTTACAATTAAAAATTTAAGTCAATAAAATTTTAAAATCTCAGTAAATTAAATTTCATGATTTGAATTCATTTCAATAATTAATTTTGATAGGAGGAAATTTTATTGGGGTATCCCTTTACTATTTGAAACAAACTCCCCATAGAACCCAGGTGATTTCACCATGATATGGTTAAATCCACGAAAAACCCTATATCTAAACAATGTGGAATCAAAAAAGGAATAATAAGGTACTATTTTGGAGGATTGGGAGACACCAATACCTTGATCCACTAATGAAAAAATGTATAATTACCCCACATATATAGTGTATATAAGAGGGGGAGAAGGGGGATCATTCCCCCTATCATGATCATAAGCAAAATAGAGGAGGTGGATTCCCAATCCAGAAATTCAAGGTGGTAAAATCAAAAAAAAAATCCCTTCTTAGGATAGTATACTAGGAATTATAGGGGAAATGGCTAGTCAGTAGGCACTTGAATCATCCATGTGGTTATAGTTGACCCACTGTCTAACAAGTGTCTGGATGCGGCCATGTTTTTGGAAACCACCATGACCCCACATGAGTCCCTTTAAATCCCTTAAGACACCTCAATAGGCTTTTTCCTCATCCAAAAATATTCTTTTCATGATTCCAAACTCCCAAAATTCAATTCTATATCACAATACGCAAAATGACCCATTCATCAAAGATGGAAAATTCATATTTTATATGAAATTTAAATAACTGTATGGACATATTGTATTACAATCTCTCCACAACAACATGTTTTCCCCCCAAGATGTCTCGGTAGATATCCCAATACATCATCCAACATACATCAATTTTTAATTATCATTCAAATGGTCCCGTTCAATATTTGAATTACAAATAAACTTCTAATTTCCCACATTGAATTTGGGGTACTTGAACCATAAAATAACAAGACACCACATAAATTTATAACTAAAACATCGAGACAGATCTCACCCATTCCTAATCTATCTCGAGAAACTTGTAGGATCTTATTATAATTTCACACCTAAATCGTGGTCCCCCCATGACATGACATCTCTATAAGAGGTCATTTCCAAGTTATGTCTCTCTCCTCCATTGAAATTTACTATTGAAACTCTAAACCCATGTCCTAAAAGTGTTCTCAAAATGATTTCCAACTTACGAAACTAGAAAAAAGTGATAACATCATTCAAAAACAAGTACTAACTTCCACTACTAATTTGAATGTCAAAATGGATGTTTTTCAACCATCCAAGTATAATAAAGGACCAATTTAATTTCCAAAAAATCTTAGTAAAACTCCTAAAAATAGATTTTCTATCAAAAAAATCACCAGATATGGTTTCCATCCCACAACATCCATTTCTTACAAAGACACTAGTCAGACCTCCTTTGGACAACCTAACACAAAAAACCCCAACTTTATCTACTAATATGATTCCAAAATAACAAATCATTATAAATTTAGAATTGGACTAATTCCATGAAAATTCAAATATACTAATTAAATTTCCTATCTAACTTCTTATTAAAATCTTTGTTTGAATCTAAACCATATAAAATATGGCATAATGTTCTGTTATGCCACAAGCACCAACATACATCTGACCTGACCGTGCTCAGATTAATTCTTTTCAAACAAGATTGAGTTGATTCTCAAAATCTATTTATTATCGCATCCATATTCATTCCTATAAATCACAATGAAATCAAAATTTATTTGAATCCACTTATCCACCATCATTAAAAATGCCAAAAAATTCATCAAATGACTAATCTCATACCTATATGACCATTCTCACATGAGGATACTACACCATTAAATGATATCAAACTATAAAATACAGTTTAAACATTGTCATCACACAAATGGACCAAATTCACGTTCTCTAATATCCATATCCTATACATCTCCGAACAAACTGGTCGAGGATTCCAATACATGATCATACTTAAGAACCATTACGGAACATAATTTAATCAGATATTATCAAAACATGGGAATATAAATCATGGAATCCTATGCAATTAAGTCTATGATAATGGTAACCACCATTAACTATCCATTGGTGGACTGCCCTACATGTGGATTTATCAACACTTCTTGAAATAAAAACACATCACGTCCATCCATAGTCAAACATGTGTTGTTCCCCACAGAGAACACCCTTAAAATAAAAAACCAACACCATTTATTAATGGAATTATTATTTACCATAAATGAGATACGTTTTATTTTCATCCCACATTCTAGGCCTCAATGCCTTCTAGAGCCTTGTAAAATTCTCCTCAATCTTCTACCCATGCACGACTTTCCACAAGTCGACCATTTGAAAACATCAAATGTATCCAATGTGCAATGCCTAAAAATAATTCAAACATAATATTTGTATGATCACACAAAAATCAATCCATAAATCCCACATTGAAGACCATTTCATTATAGGTCTCAAAATTATAAAATAATACTCATTATTACGCAACCTAAGCATAAACCCAACCCACGCATTTTTGAGTTGTACCCCATCGAACTAGACTAACATACCTAAAACACATACCATGACAACATTCATGTCTGTCTCACATAAGTTGGAATATCCATGAAAATAATCTTAAAAATAAAGAATTCACTTTTTCTCTGGTCTATTTCACTATCATCAACTACTAGAATCATTATATACATCAAAAGGGTTTACCCATGCTACCCACACACTTATAAAGTCAATACTGAAACAATTTCCCATATACTCATCGATCCATACACTTGAAGCTAGTCTTGATATAGAAATTACCATCAGTCAAGGTAAATATATGTAAGAAAAACTAATTCATAACCATTTCAAACAATAACCTTGATACCACCTTCCATTCATCATTCCCTACAAGAGGCATCTCCACATTCCCCTGCCTCTAGGGAACTCACATGAACCGGACAACCCCTCTCATGGTTTACCTTCAAACATAACTTCCCATTGAATCACAGATCTTGAGTTGCATATATGGGTCACCATGCCTCCCACCTAGGCCACAATAGGTCTTAAAAAGGTCAATGATCATGGAAAAAGCACTTGTTCATATTCAAATACGCAAGTAACACCCAGGACTAACTTCCTAATATGGGGTATCACATACATTTAATGGATCATGAGTGTCATATGCACACCCACGTCAAATATTATAAATCAACCAACATGAAAACCCCCATTTCAAGGCTATCATCATATACAACATGAATCAGGTTATAGATCCACCACCCATCCCTAGGGGAACCCATCCTATTTGAGCATCTACATGTTAGTATTCTCCATAGAGGTTGAAGCCACACTTCCAAACATAAAAATGTAGTGAAACCACGTTGGGATGAAACACATAGATAAAAATAAGATACATGGATTAGTAAAGTAGAATATCATTCCACATTATACAAGAAAACACCATATATGTTGTTAATAAAACATAAAATGACTAAAAATTTAAAAAATCAATTATAGGGGGTTCATCATCAAAGTATCAAATTACAACACTAGCCTACTAGGGTAATAGAATATCTCATGTAAAAGATATGACATCACTATCATCACCATTGATCATCTATTCAAAGAATCCATATGAACTTATACCACAAAGAAATGTTCATACATATTGGTTATATTGAGTGGAATGAGACGATGTACTTATATGGTAAAACACCATATGAGTAGTTGCAAACACTTTAAAAAACTAATAATATATCATGAGTGAAATAAATAGTATGCTATCAGATATAAATGTCATGTGAATACTATGTTTCTATCATGATACATGTGACACCTCTTATCATTATAGGAAAAAAAATAAAATCCAAAACTTATATCTTTCCAAAGGACCCAGAGCCAAAAATAAAATATAAATAATAAAATCCAAAAATAATAGACATCACTTGATGAGAAAATCATATACCTCTAATAGAATGAAAAAATGAAATCAAACACATTCCACTTATAACCTAGGCCACTTGCTGAAATAGGTTTTCCTGATGTACCATCCCAATATCCATCCCAAGATCTGACACATTCCAATTTCCCCACCACCATATTCCATATTGTTAGAAAAAATAAGAAAATTTAGAGGCCCTAATACCATTTTTCAATTACATAGCTCAATTCACTATGAACAGTAACTTCAATAGTTTTCCATGTGACCTCAGATTCTCCTCCTTAAAATCCAGAGGCGTCCAACTACCACCGTGGGATTATGGTGGAACTTTTAGGGGACTAATTTCCCTACAAGAGAGTGTCACATAATTGTAAAATGAAAATTAATCATAAACATTAGGAGTAATCTATGATAATAGATAAAATGAAAATTTTATAATAAATAAAATGCATAAATATAAGAATACAACTCATAAGGACAAGATGACATACTATATGGATTACATACATGGACAATTTTATATTCAAATTAAGTAAATACATGAAATAAGAAAATAAAAGAGGTTTTGTCGCAAAATCCATGACTCAACACCCATCAAATAACCCCACTCAATATAATCTTTCTAAAACACATAATACAGAGCCTCATCTACACATATACCTATAACCAAGTTAGAGTCTACTCAAGTACCCCGATTTACTGGTGTTCGGAGAAGGGTGTGAGTACATAACTCGATTAGAAACCACTAATATTGTTCTATATATGACTATTAATGCAGTGATATGTGAATGTGATATGGTCAGCATAAATGAATAAATAATTTAGTGATAATAAATTAATAATACACCAAAAATACTCAGGTTTCGGACCTCAATCAACAATTCCTTCTCCAGCTAGTGTCAAAGTGCCTCTAAGCATGGAGATCACTCAATGATTCCCATGTCAATAGATTAGGGATACAATGATCATTGCTCCTCTATAAGGAGTCATGGATCCTTTGGGTCATCAAGCATCCCTCATCCTTAAGATGAAAGGATGAACCCTATGGTTATACATGGTATTCCCTATGTCAGAACAGTATCTGATTCCTAAATAGAAGAGGTCATAAAAATCATATACATCCAATATTTACCGGTTCCTAAGAATCCTATGAAATTGAATGGAATATCCTATTGGATCCTATATTCACTCACATGGGCATCCAAAAAAAGGGTTATCCTCAACCAAACCATATATAATGCATCCACCTCATCCTAGTGGGTGTCTTCTCCATTAATCTACGGGATCTAACAGTTACCTTATATATTTCCAACATCCATACTTATGGCTATAAATACACATAGATCATTTTACAACCATTCAAATCCTAGGGGGTCCAGTACGTTCATAGTGGTTTAATGGTGTCACTACTTGAATCTTCAACACCCTAAGAATTTGTAATGGTGTCACTGTATGATGGAATCACAGAAATTATAGGAATTTCATTATGAATTCCACCACCAGATCAGATGTTGGATCCTGAGAACTATCTTCAAGAATCCAATTATTCATCAACCAATTCCACTAGACTATATGCACACTTGGAAACATCCCCCAATATGCTGTGAGAAAAATCCCCAACATTATGAGCATCCCAATGTTTTATCCATCCCAATAAGTGATTTATTGGAATCCTGGATATTCAAAGAAATTCCATTCCCAACAAATAATCCCCAAGAAATATGGGAAATCACATATCTTAACTAGCTATAAAAAACCATTTACTCGGATGGCCCAATTCCCACACATGTCCATATTCTCTTAACCCCATCGGATTTACATATCGATTTTGGTTATAAGGTGTAAAACACACACATCTCCACCTATATCCATAAGAACCCACTTTACGTCAACATAACACCCGAACACATAGTTATTATGCTTGTTCTCATCAGCTAGAGGGTATTTTTACCATCAAAACCATCAAATTTATATCACAATCACCATTATCCACATGGGTCAATCCCTACAGGCTTCTATCTCAGGGGATGAAACCTTTCCAGACTCACTTCCTGGCAATCTCAAGTTCAAACGCACTTCCCACCTATCAATACAACAACAAATGCATTTTTCTAAGTATGCAAAAACTGTATAGGGGAAGGAACTGTGAATCATGGAACTCTAAAGTAATGTAGTCTGAGGTCATCCCCTTACACTAAATCCAAACCTTATAAAGGAAAGGATCCCATGTTACAAAATAATGTAACATATATAATATGGGTAACATTCAATGCAATAATGGCATCCAATTTTTTCCCATCACGGTTGCTTTTTCCGAACTGTCGTGTTGTTATAGATGAGCCTTTTTCACTTCCAAAAAATGTAGGGGATAGGATAGGGGATTTTTTGGGGTTACACAAGTTTTTTTGGATTATTGTAGAGTTTTTATAAATAGGAGTTGTCTCTATGTTGCGTTGTCTGAAAATATCAAGGACTGTTGACATCTCCCTCACCAATTTCTGTAGGGAATCAAAAATACCATTGATTGAAGTGAAAGCCAGAATGACTGAACCCCAAAAATCCAAAACAATACCACCTCCTTGTATTTCACCTTCATCACACGATTGTTCTGTTTTTAACTTGTAACATGTATTGTGAGGTTGCCATAAAATACAACGCCCTTGACAAACACTGATGAGGTATGGAGGAATTATATTTTTCATCATATTTTTAAGGTAGGGGGCCCAAACCAGTCTATTATAATCCATCAAAGATCAATAAATAGTCTTTTTGATCTATAAACATCAGCTAGATTTGAGCTTTATAGCCCCTCATGATGAGCCATGTTCCTGGCCATCCAAATACACCAATATTCTTCCATTACAATGATCACTCAGACCTTCCTTTCCAAAAAGTTATTGTTGGTACCATTGAAAAAATAGTCTAGGAAGGACCTAACTTTATAAACATACTGGTAGAAGTTGATGAAGGCATAGAAGGCAATCCAAAATTAATTATGCCAATATCTTTTTAGAAATGGTTGTGTAGTCTATTTTCTCTATGGATTAACACAACAACATCATTTTGAGACATGGTTAAATATAGTCCATTGAATGAGCTCGTCTGTGGGAAGGGAACTACTTCTTATCCTCCTAGTTAGGAAGTTAATATTTGTAGGAACTTATTTTCTTCTCATCACTTCTCCCCACCACTCCTACTCACATGAGGAGGGTCAATAATGGTGGAAAACCTTATTTGAAGAGTCCCAAATGCCTCACATAAAAAATGCATCTATCAGGATCAGAAGATATATCAATGAGATCATAGAAGGAATATTTATGAAGGATAAGTCTCGGACTGGATAACCTAGATAGCCAATCATTTCCCAACCTAGTAGCCATTCCATAAGATGATATCTTGTTTTCTAATGATCCAGAGGTTATTCCTTTGGAGACTCTAGAAGTGTGTGTGAATTCTGAGCCATAAGTAGGAGGATCTCTTAACCCTTTGATTCACACCTTCCCCATATTTTTATTTTGTTTATCTACCAAATATAATGAGAACATAAATCATTTCCCATCCTAGAATTGCAATGAATACCTTGAATATCATTTAAGACACTTTTCAGGATGATACCCCCCTCTGCCATATGTTTCACCATTTTATCACATGATTCTTAGTGAAGTCTCCCTTTTAAGTTTTTCTACACACAAATCATGTCTTCGGGGTTGGGAGACACACACCTCGATTCATCACGACTAGCCTAAAGGCTATATTCCACCTTAAGGATTTCATGAAACTAACCTCTTTATCCAAACATTCAATCAGTCACCCACCTCTACTAGAAGGTCCTTTAATGGATGCTACACTAATACCACTAACTAAATCTAATTTAATTTAATTAGTCACACCCCTCATATGGGTTTTCATAAATCGATATAGAAATCCATTCTAAGGAACCAAACACCAATGGCCAATGAGTTAAACTAGTGCACAATGTCTTATAGGGACCATTCACTATGTTTATTAAATAGAATATAATTTTAAGTTAAATACATTATTTAATTATCAAACAAACCGAATTGAATAGTTCTTCACCCTTGGTGGCATGATTTCACACCCATATTCATATATCAAAATTCATAATCCCACAAATCTATTATGAGGACTAAATACCTAAAATGAATTTTTTCTAATAAAATCCTCATCCCATTATCTCATTGTCTCACCACACCCAATCTCTACTCTACTCAACATCCAATGTACCATTCCTGGGGTTATACTTTATGCAATGGTATTATATTTAATTAGATGTACGAAATATAAATAATTAAACAATTAATTTTTAAATAGGTATAAATCTGAAATTCTTATTAGGTATACATTTCATGACTGAATAACCCCCAAAAACAAATAGATGGTCTATGTCATTACCTTGACACCACTGAAAGAAAACTTCATATCTAGTGACAATGAACAATTAAATATTTAATTCAAATTAATTTAGATAACTAAAATAATTTAGATGTGTGGTGTTTCATTATAAAAATATTGATTTTCGGGTAGGCTAATATCCTCATAGGAAGACCCTATACCAGAATTAAAATGGCTCATTGAACTTGGTTGATTTACCATGATCAAATGAAATCACATTCAAATCTTTGAACTTGAACAGTGATGAATCCAGAAGGAATAACAGAAAATAATGGTGATGGAAGGAGGAGACATTCATACCTTGATCTTTTAAAGAAAACTCCCAACAATCACACCCCAAATTCAGGGGTTGTAGGGGGGAATTTGGTTTCTACCACCCTTACTTGTTCAAAAGTGAATGAAATAAGGGGGTACCTAATATAAAATTCAAGGGAAAAAATTATAATTCCCCCTTCTTTTTAAGAATATCATCAAGCCATTACATTCCCACAATCTAGTAAGTAACTAATTTCAATATTTAGGTGTCTATATGTTTCCCACTGTATAGAGATTACATGTATACTATTAAGATGGTTTTCATAACTACCAAAAAGGATTCGATCTATATCCATCAACTATTTGGTTACTTTTTATAGCCAAGGCTGCAGAAACCACCCTGACCACACCAGGCCTCCTTAGCCCATGAAAAAAGTAACAGATCCTTGATCATCATCCAAAAACATTATTTTGTGGAGTCCAAACACCCAAAATTAGATTTTGAAACAAGATTCCCATAATGTCCCATCCACAATACTTAAAATTTCCATATTTTCATGAAATTTAATAACCTATATGAACACAAGGTATTACAGATTTTTGGTTTCTTAGACCCAAATTAAACATATACCTTTTTATTAACACATCATCCATAAATTATAATATATCCTTATTCATACATACCATGATAGTAACAAAATTTTTACATGTATTATATATGGTAATGTTTTAATATTAAATGTCTTTTTCAAATGGTTATGGAAGTTCCCAACAAAAATGAGTTCATTATGATACTACGATAGTTTTCTTAAATATATATTTTATGGACTACCTATAATAATCTCATAGGGCATGGATGATTTCTAAATCTTTGTTGTTTGGTAATCAAATAAACTAAGACATTTTCTAACGTACTTCACTCTTTTTGATCTTATGTATAGAAGATAATAAGGATTTTCCCACTAATAGAAACACCACAAGACATCAGTGTAATTTTATGATCTTATCAATTAGCATGATTAATGGTATATTAACCTACGATCACTATCAATGTATATCACTCAAATATAGACAATGATAAATAATAAAATCCATGAAATATTATTTTTGAATGAGGTATCTTTCATTAGGTGCATCATTTTGGGTATGGAATTGATTAAATTATAATTTCGGGATTTGTTACATCTGAGTAAAGGTAAAAGATAGTTTTGGCTCTTCGAATATGTGTTAATTCGTTTAACAAAACAATAGAAATATATGATAAAGTAAATTTCTTCAAATATAATAGAACTAATTTAAATAAATCTTTATAGAATAACAAAAAAAATAATTCATCAAGAATTCTGAGATCCCATAATGAAGATAGATTACCATAATGATAATCATTCAAATCGACATAAAAAAATGTATCCATATGGTCCACCAGTTCCGATGAATTGATGTTTAGCAAAATGTAGGCCACATAACTAGTAAATGTATGAGTGTGAATGAATGGAAATAAATGAATAAATAAATTTAATGATATGTAGTTAAATTTAATAATAATCTGAAAATAATTTATTTATTAAATTATTCACAGGTTATTTCTGTAAAAAATTAATGAATGAGGATTTTTATGCTGAATAATTATTATTCAAGTTTTTTTGACAATATTGAAGAGAATATACATATTTTAATGATTTCTATATAATTATGTGGATGATTAGAGTGGCACAATTGAGTGATCAATTATGCATGAAACTTATGATGAGTTTACTTATTCATTTGTGGTGTAATCGATTGATTTGTAAGGTTGTCTCTTTTTGGGGAGAAATATGTAGTTAAATAGAGCTTATATTCAGTGAAAGAAGAACTTATAGACTTGAATAGAAATAAATACCCATTATATGAAATTGTTTCTTCTCCAATCTCAACTATAAATCCCTACAATGAGTAGAAATAAACAAGAGAAATTATATATTGATATCTCTTTTTTAATCCATCATTCATTGTTCTCATGATCAAACATGAATCATAAATTACTAAAATATCTCCCACTAGAAAGTGAAGTTTGTAATGTAAATATCGCAAATCATCAATTAATTTTGGCTTACATAGCGGGATCATCATTTTTTTTCTACTATGATGATCCAGTAATGAAAAAAGCGCACCCAAATATTTTCATAACTATGAGTTATCATTATATAACATTTTGTATAATATCAACTTGAGTTAATATAATATATAATATAAAAGAGAAAATTCAAGGACCTATATTCTAGATAATATGTTATGAAAAAAACAAGGTTAATTGTTTTTAAAATATTGATACTAAATTCTTACATTGTGTTTGGATTTCATTAAGTAGTATTATGTATATAATACATAATTTATGTTGATATTTTAATTTAAATTTTCTATAATTGTATTAGAATGGGATTTTTAGGATCCAAATTGTTAATAAAATTCTAAAATCTGAGTCGATATGGCCGATAAAATCCATTTAAATGTGGAGAAATAACTAAAGATGGGTGGGATCCCTAGTGTGTGAGATTCATCCAGTAGGTGTATAAATACACTAGATGTTCATGAAATACAATTATTTAAAAAAATCACGGTCAGAACCTCTCACTAATGCATCGTACCTCCCCTCTTAATCATGGGTCATGACCGAATCATAAACCCTGTAATAGGGGGTTATTATAAATATAAATTAAAAATAAATATTTTAGACCCCCACTTCCACAACCACCACTAACTAAGTAAAACTATGGTAGTCCAACCTAGGCCATATCCTATCAGACATAAAAAACCCAACCGTGATTATGGGGAAATATTGTAAACTTCACACCCCCTTTTAAGCCCATAGAATTAGAAAAACATTTTTAAAAAAAAATCCAAAAAAATTATAGAATTATAAATTTATTATAATTATTGCACAAGTCATAAGATATATTATTAATAAATTAAATTTATTTAATTAAACATGGACACTTAAAGATACCCTAATAAAGAATATTATCAAATTTAAATATTTATATCAAATGTTAATATATGTTGATCGATTATGACAAATTACTAATCCATATATATTTGGTTTATTATTAATTTTATTTTAATTATTGTAAAAATATTTATTTTATAAAAATTAATTAAAAATTATCATTAATTTATGTTTTAAAAATCAAACCTCCATCCAATATTTTATAGGGCAAAGAGTGTCTACATTTTTTTAATAAAATTTATTCTCATATCCTGAGTTACACTATCTTGTTCATGATTATACATTTTAAATAATTCAACTATTCATGATGTGGTGATTCAAGATGAGAGTGGATAGGAAACCAAAGAAAATAAAAATAAATGACAGTATGATGGGAACTAAAACATTAGACCTCACCTGACTCAATGAGATATATTATATTATTTTTCGATCCTATAATAGCCCATGTTTTCAAAATAACACTATTATTGATAGCATATACAATAAGCAACACTGAATTTAAACAAACCACATTATACTAATAAAATATTATAATTTAAATATAACTATTATAAAAAATCCTTCAGACATGATGTTATTAAGAGGAATAACCGAATTTAGAAAATTAATTATGAAGCATAATGAAAAAATATTGATAAATATGTACTTAATTCTTGGTAATGGAATTATAATATTTGAAAATAATTTTTTCTAAAAAAATGTTTTTTTTGTTTTTTTTAAATAATAAAAAATATTTTTTTCCATTTTTATAAAATTTATTTTAAAAATTGAAATTTCTTTTGTGAATTAATAAGTCAAAATTATCTAAGGATTAATTTTTCAATTTTTTAAAAATGTTTATTTTTTTAATTATTACTGATAATACTTTTTATAAATTCCAAGTGAAGAGAACAAGTGCCTTGTCTTATTCATTAAAAGGATAAAATGAAATGAAACAAGAGGATGCATATGGGTGAAGGGAACGTAATGGACGTGGCTTCCTGAAAAAAAATGTCAAAGCATGAGAACTAGAACAAAAATGACCATAATTTATTTTATTTCAAAAACATGTTCGTAAACTACCATTGTAGAGTCCATTGAGATGAGAACATATATTCAGATATCCAAAGCATGAGAACTAGACCAAAACGTGTCCTTATGATATTTATCCTCAGTAGCAGGTGCCCATAAGGTTCTCTACGGAGAAGCTTGAGATGTCTCGGGAGAAAATATCCTCTCCCAAATCCTTAAAAGATTTAGTATTAGAATTTCCATTTCAATAAAAAAATTATTCCAACCTCTATATTGAGTAAGATGTTATACCTACATAGGGATCCATCAACATCAGTTACTTTTTATGTTTAATCTAGTTCAAGAAATACATAAGACAAAGAAAAATATTAGTGCGGACCTGAGCAAGTCCTAGTAGAATCCTTAGAATAAATATTGGTTGAAGCATCTACATCTCCATCCATATGATTCTTTAAGTAATGATCTAGAACTAAACTCTAGTGAGAGGATCCATCAATACCTAGAGGCCCATAATAATAACCTTGAGTGAAAACTGATAATTTAATAGATTTTTTAGAATACGAAACAATTGGTTAGGATTTCCACATACCCTTGTTAGTATCAAGAACCTACTCTTAACTTAATTATCTATCAAATTCAGCGTCTGCAGAAAGCTCAATATCTGATTGATCATGACTAGAAGCACTGCAATCCTTCTCAACATCAAGGAAAAATCATCCTTAAATTATGTCCATATATTTGTAAACTTGTTTTAATTTATTTTTCCTCTATAATTTCATCCCAAGAGATTGCAGGATGTGACAAAAGATTCTTATTGCTTGATGTTCTACAAGAATCAAGATAGACCTTAATAATAGGATGTATATCACTAAGAGAACCAACAATAGTATAAATAGTAGTATGGATACCCTTACCATTCTCCCCTACACTATTGGATTTCTTAACTAATTCTCCATTTTTTTAGTTGTCCTTCTCTTCAGGTCCTCTTAAAAAACAACATGTGCAATGCAGATTTTTTCTACAGGAACAATTGATTTTTCCTATAGTCTGGAAGCATAGGAATAAATTTGGCACCATTTAATAATAACCACAAAGAGAGAACCCATATTTATGAGTTGATAGGAAAACCCCATAAAGTAAGGAGAAGAAGAGGTCTACTTCTACTAGAATATGGTTATAGTGACCATACCAGACATCCATTATCCCTTTGTACATATTTTTGAGAGAAAAAAATAAAATGTAAATGTCATAAAGAATTCTTGGATGAAAAATAATCTAATTCAGGCCATATACTCTTACCTAGATCGGCATAGATGAATTCATTTCCTTAATAGAATTTTAATTTTAATCCCATTCCATAATATAAAAGTACTCATGTTTGAAGGATACATAGTCGAACACCAATGCTTTCATCATCATTTCTTTTGAGGGAAATAATAAATGAAAATAATCTAACCCCATTGAGATACATTCCCAAGAATTAAATCTCCAACCAAGGAATAAGAAATCAAAAATTTCTTCAATTCTCCATTGCTTAGAATACATTGAGATAACAAAATGAGTAATTTTAGAGTTATTACCTAGTTCTATGAATTAGGAGATTATATATTCATTGGAAACCACATGGGAAATGTTTCAATTCTTCCATATCCAACCAGTGGAAAAACATTTGAATTGGGAGAAGAGTCACATCCCAATATCAATAAATTTGCATCCATCAGTGAATCCTCCATAGCTTATAGTAAACATATCTGAAGGACAAGGGCCGATAGACGAAGCATTAACCTAAATCGAGGTCCCTCCAGATACAAAATCAATTCCTATGAATTTGGTAATCTCCATGATTGTTATGGTGCCCTAGCCTTCACGAACATCTCCGTGGAGAAGCTTCAGATTCTGCTCTCGAATATGTATATCAATTTCATGTGAAAAATAAATATTTATTTGTAAACTAACTTTTTTACTAAAATCGTTTAAAATGTTACATATTTTTTTAAAATGTTTTAAATGTAAAATTATTTCAACTATTTTAGGAGTAATTCAATTTAATTCAATAGAATCATTTTCATGGTAAATTTTTATATGATAATTTTTATATTTATAAATACTTTTTCTTTGTAAAACAATCTTTTCATTGAATTTGAAGATTTAATTTTAAAATTAATTATTCAACTTCTATGAATTGAATTTAAAAAAATTGATTCCATATTCAGAATCACAATAATTAATATTATATAATAATTTCAACTAAATATATTTTCAAAATGTATAATAAAAATTGTAATCAATAATTTTCATTGTTATGGTTAAAATGGATTTACCATGGGATAAACTAAAAATAACAGGATTAAAATAACCTAAAAAGGTTTAAAAATAATATTTTATTGCCATGATTTGAAATTATATCATCAAAGGGTAAACAATGATATATTTTTTAACAATGTTTCATGTGTTAAACATAAGAATAAATTTTTTATTTTAAGAAATTCCAAGTGTGTCCTCGTGCTCAATTATAAAATGGCCCCCTACCCCAACATTATCACACCTATGAAGAAATTTTTTTCAAACAAACCCTGGAAAAATATATCCTCAAAATACTAATCCACATTCTAGATCATTTTTTCTTCCCAAATTAAAAGATCAAGGGTCTTTAATATAATACCCAGAGGAGGTTTATCTAAGAGATGTTAATCAACTTCATCGAGAACCTTATTTTTTCATCTTCTTGTTATACTTTCAACTATTAAATAAAAATTAAAATAATAAAATAGTAGTGTATAATATATATTGATATATTATGGTGTTTATGGAATAATATTCATCTATCTATTCTTCAAACAAAAAGGAAATGAAACATTCATTCTTGTGTAAAATTGACTACCACCACACAAACTGATGTAATTTATTTCCATCATCACCTCTCATAAATATTCCTGATGATGGATTTAATTTTTATAAATGATGGTAATAAAATATTAATAATTTTTAAGTTGTAAAATTTCATATAACTTCTTATCATATGATCCATTGAAAAATTATAATATCATTTATGTGTACTGTAGACTACCACCTCACAAATCGATGAGATTCATTTTTTGTTACCGAATAACAGAGATGGTATATAAAATTTTATTTAAATAAATAACATTTTATTTATTATATAATTACAAAAAATAGAAATATAAAAAAACACATATCAACTTTCCCCAATGACTGTTGTAAATTTATATATTTCTTAAGCGTACGACCTAACATCTATGTGATTGTAACAAAGTTTAATTTTTGTAGAAAAATTTCATAGTTGATTTAAAAAGTATAATTGTTGAATAAAAGATATAATTTTTCCATTATTATTATTCTATATATGATGGAACAACGATCCCATTGACCATGATCAACACACATATTCTATTTTAAAATCATGTACCAAGTGTCCTCAAAACACCCAACATGGAAATAACTCAATATGTGATTATGTTTTCTATTAAAATAATAATGTACATAGATTGTGTATAAGGGATTAAACCTAGAAAAAATTATTAATAAAATATTTAGTTTATATAATTTCATTGTACATGTGATAAACGACATACACGACATGTCTAGACTTGATGTAATGGATTTCTCATCCCACTTTGAAAATCACTTTTGAAAAAAAATTAAAAAAACATTTGATGTCCTTTTAATTTTTAGTATTTTTATCCCGTAAAACAATAAGTTATAACATCAATGGTTGTTACTATTATTTAATTTTTTAGTATTTTTATCCCTTAATAGTTACAACCATTGATGTTATAGATTTCTTCTAAATTCAGTATACATTTCACTTACATATATATAATGTTTATTCTCTATTCCTTTTATGTGGTAACACATTCCTTATGATCACTTATCAAATTTCACCATTAATAAATCACTCTTGATTAAGACATGAAGAAAAATTATACAACCCATTTATTTTAATGGGTTATTCTTATGATAATAACTTATTATTTATTTCTATATGTGGCACACATATTCATAGATATTATATGTATATAATGGGGGTCTATAATTATATATCCCTCCAATACATTGGGTAATTTTTTAGTCTCATGGTATATCATATAGGAGAATATGGGGTGAACGTAATCCTTATTAGGACTTAACACCAAGTGATGTTGTTGCAGTTGTCGCAGTGGTTAGACATGATTTCTGTTTATGTCGTATTTTATGTTTCTCCCAAATATCATTTGATTCAATGATCTTATGATACCATGTTATTTATTTTATTCTCCCTTGTGATTACTCTTTATCATTCTCTGTTATTATTTTATGTTCTACTTTTGACTCAAATGTTATGATTCTTTATCATGTTTATACCCTTACTAGTATATTTTTCTCACCCCTATTTTCTATGTATTCCTCAGATTATCCCATACATGATAAGATATCAAAAGGATTTATGATCTCATTTTAGAAAATAATATAAAAAACATTTTTTTTAGTTTCATTTGGAAGTATCCTAGACCAATTATTCCAAAGAAATTAGGACTCATGTTCTCAAGTTATTAATTAATAAATGTTTTCATTAAAAATAATATAATAATATGTGTAAAAAATGATCCCATAAGGGGCGCTCCTCCGCTAGGGTTCCTCGTCCCCACCTTCTTCTGCCTTGAGTCAATCTGTCTTCCCTCCTCGGCACATGCTCGGCGAGTTTGTGGCGGTGGCTTCTCCTTTAGCGATGGCATCATCTGTCTCAACATCTCATCATTGTTGGCTTGCCTTGTGCCTCACTCCACCTTCGCTGGATAGGGTTTCCAATGGCAGGGCGATGATGCATAGGTCGAGATCTTGCTTCCGCTTCTAAGAGTTGATGCCTCATATCCTGCTATGTGTTGGGTGGTCTGCTGTGGTCTCCGTGCGTAGGGATGGCGGCGACGAGTTATGGGTTGTGATTTGCGCCGGGGTCCGGTGAGCTTGGCTTTCGGGTGGCCGACTTTTGGTGAAGTTTTCTTTAACTCTGATTCACTCCCTGTTTTTTGATTTTGGTGTTTTCTCGTGTGTTGGTTTCTGGTTGTGATCTATTTTGGTTGATCTGCTGCTAGTTTTGACTGCATCTACTAATCTGGTATTTGATTCTAGTATTCATGGAATTTTTTCTAGGCAGAGGAAGTGTGAGGATTTGGTTTTCATTATTCTGTTGGTGATTTGGTTCTGATTCTGATTTCCCAGTTTCATCTTGGACGTGGTGCTGATGTTGGCCTGTTGTTTGAGTCTAAAGTTTTCTATGTAATGGAGGCATGTTTCTATCTTGATCTCCTAATGCAATTTGAATATTTTTTGCGAGTTATGATGGCATGGATGAAGGCGTCTATGTTTATGTCGTTTGTTGCTCTGGCCGCCGATTCCTGTGATGTGATGATGAAGAGGGCTGGATTGCGATTCCGGGTGCGTGGCTCGAGGCAGAGCGCGGGCCTAGGTGTCTCATGTTCAGTTTTTGAATTTGAATTTTGAATCTTAATTTGGGTGTTTTTTGGGTGGATTTTGTAGCCTATGTGTGGTATTTGAATTTTGGTGTATTGGTATTTGATATTTGGCTTCTATATTTTGAGGTTCCCACTAACCCTTAAAGTGGACTATTCAGAAAATGAAAAAAAAAAGATTTGTCCATGTGTAAAATTCTTTGGCTTCTATAGTTGGTATTCTGGAAAAAATTTAGTTAGACTTTGGAAGCTATAAAGAGAAAACCATAGTGACAAATCTATTTATAAGCCTAAGGATATGCATAAGTATATGAAAATAGCATATAATTTTAGGGAAGGATGGAGCAATATATTTTTGAAAAATTACATCCCTTCCTAGATATTACAAGTAGATGTGGCACTAGCACAATTGTTCCTAAGGATAATAAATACAAAAAGGGTGTATTGAATAGGATTTGACTATCACATGGTGCATGAAAATTGGCTTTACTGCACACTTTTTTCTACACTCTTGAGGGACATCATTTAGGAAATTCAAAAAAACTTCGGGAACTATTATGATGGGTATGAATAGATTGTTTGGATAGAAAAACTAATAACAAAAAGTTACCATTAATATATATATTAAAACATAGACTTTTTGGTTAGGATATTCTTATCATTTATAAGTTATTCTTTAATATTTTATAATTTTCCTTTTTTGTAAGTTAGTGGATTCTCATCTTGTTTATTTTATACATTTTAGTTAATAGTGGTAAATAATAGAAATCGTGCCAAAACCAATGTGATGGTAAATGCAATGATCTCCCTTATGAGACTTCCAACTTAATGGGAATGAAAGTTATGATCATTCCAAATGAGCTATCTCGAATAACAACTGAAAACAAGAACACAGTTCAACTTCCAAACACATATGGAAGTGAAGGATGGAATATCATGGAAGATAACATGTTAAATATGAAAACGAAAATATGTTTTAATTTTTTATATATAAAAAATACAGGAAGAGTCGCCATGGAAAATTCCTTAAAAAAATTGGACGATTCTTTTTTGTAGGAAAGGAGACCATAAAGAAATAATATCTTAATAAAAATTAAGAGTCTAGTTAACAAGATGCAAGAAAATATAGATCACCATAAGGCACCACAAATATATAAATGTCATAGATGTGGGTAACATAGTCATTAGCCAAGTATATAATCTAATCCAAGGATCAATTCCTAATGACCAATGTTATGATAAATACTTAAGTGGAATGATTGAAGTGTTTCTATTCTGGATTTCTAGATTCATGTTTTTGATGAATTTTTATTAATGGTATTCTTGTTATAATAGTAAATAGACATCTAAGTATTGTCCATGGTTTTTTATTTATGTATTTGAAATATTATTTTTAATAGAAAATATAAACTATAAAGGTTTTTAAGGATATATTTTTGGAAAATCTCATGAATGAATAAATGATAATATTTTATATGTTCTTGGTGTTGGATAAATTAGAGTCAATTAATTTTTTTATGGAAAATAATGAGTTGGATAGAAAACCATAGATGATAAAAAAAGTGATATAATGACTAATTTTATTTTTGAACATTTTTTCCATATTTTAGAGAATATTATAACATCATGGTGAATTATGAATATAATTATCACATTTTCCATAATTTCATAATAAAGGATAACCTATAAGCTGGGTTACAACATGTCATATTAGGAAATGTAGTAGGTCTTGAACCCACAAACTAAGGGTGACAAGGGTTTAGTTCCAACCACTAGCCTATATGATTTATTGGTTAGTATGAAATTGTTTTTAATTAAATAATTTGAAGGATAAATATTAATTCAATTTTTGAAAACACATTTTAGTATCCAATATTTTGGAATTTTTAGGATTATGGGGTGACTAATATTATTTTGGTAAATATTTCATTTGTTTGAGGTATATTTAAACCATATTTATAAGATGTGATTTAACATGAAGGATTCTTTGGGAAGAACATAGTTAAATGCTGGAATGTTGAGGTAATTTGGGATGTGGGGTTATTTAGTTAAGGAATGATTCAAGTGGATTATTGTATTTTAATATTATTATAAATGTGTATAAATATTTGGAATTATCTTACCTTTTTCTAACAATTTATGGTTTTTCTTAATTTATAAAGTCAATAGTAATATCAAGATATCATTTAGTTGAGTAATGTGATCCGTTAGTTGTTAATTTTTGTTATTCATAAAAAAATATTGGCCTAGAATACTCATCATTTGAAAAAACAGATGAAATTGTGGTGAAAATTTAATAATTGATTAAATTATACATTTCAAGTAAGTTTATTTCCATATGTTCTTAATATAGATGGTAAAAATATACCTAGATAGTATGAAAATGATCTTAAAATAAAAACTTCTAGGTACACTAGGTCAAATACCCTATAAGGGGGTGAATCAGAGTATGAAAAATTAAAAAAAATATCCCTTTTGATCCTATTTTGTTTTTAAACAAAAATATTATCTCTCTCTCTTTCCCATAGAAAATTATAAATAGAAATTAAATCATGCAAGATACAAGATGATTTTTGATTGGTTCACTCTCACTAGGCTACATCCAAGGAGCATAAAACAAAAATGTTACGATGTACCAAATCCACTAAAAGTGAACAACTATTTACAGAGATTGGAGTGGACTCACTCTCCCTCCTAGTTTACAAAAAAACACAATTTTAATGTTCAATGCTCTCTCAACTAAAGTGTGATCACTAATTATTCATAATATCCACTCATATTATATATATATGTAGGTCTTTTAATTATTTAAAATGAATGCATCCTCTACTGTTTGACGATGCTATATTGATATCCCACATTCACCAATTGATGCATTAAACATTACCACAATACCGATGGGAAACATCAAATTGTTCGCACCACCCATACTATGTATTCCACGCAATGTTAATTCCTTACATGAAAGATTTAAATTTTTTTATGAAACACCTCCCACATGCAACTTCAATCATACATGAAACTCAAATCTTACATGGAACTTCATTAGCTTGCGCACAACACCAAATCAATTTTGTAACTCCTTTTTCACTAAATTATTACATTGACTAGAGTTCAAATTCTATCATTTTGTTGAGATTCTACAAATGGAGGGTGTAGCCTCTTATTTATAGGTGTCGCTGACCCCAGCGTAGAAGATTCTGCACATCACTCAAGATCCCCTCTGTGCGCACAAAACCCAATCTGATGTCGAATTGGTCATGCAATCTTCTTTCATTCAACCTCATATTTCGTGAACATTTCCAAATAATTTAGGCACTTCATTAATTTTCCATTTTTTTATGTTCTAATCCCGAAACATACCATGGTTGAACATTACCAAAATAACTCTAGAACTCGAAAACGGCACCCCCTAGTATCTGTTATTTTTGTACAGCCTCTAGATTGTCCATTCCTTTTACATGGTTCTTTCTCAACATATGTTGTTGAAAATAACACTAGAACATGAAAATTCACCATGGAGACCAACTTTGTCATAAAAAAATGCAGCTTTTCCATCAAACAGAATCACATAAAAAAGATTCATTGTTACATTGAGAGATTTTTGTCAAATACAATTTTTATTCATTTTTATAAATATATAGTCTATTATCCCTTAAAAATCTATAACATTTTCTCTAGAATGTGACCTCTTTAAAAATACATTTTTTAGTTCCCGGCAATTGCGCTAAATTAGAAAGAGCTTGATCTTCATCTTGGAAATCCCCATCTTCCAATCTCAGTGTCAGAGTTCTCTGAACTGACGATGCTCCTAGGCCTGACCCTGGTGGATCGATTCAACTCCCAAAGGCCATCAGTGGATTATTTTGATTGTTTTGTCTTTGGTAAATGGGATTTGAGAGATCGCGTAGTGGTTGTTCTTCTTGATAATCGTAATTTCGTGATCCAGTTTTCTTTTGAAGAAGATCTGGTTAACGCATGTTCCAGCGCTCCCCGGAGATGCAATGGGAGAAAATTTTTCCTCTTTTGGTGGACGATCGACTTATGTATGAATCATGATCCTACTTCCCTTCCGGTATGGGTATGTCTTCCCCATCTCCCCTTACCCTTTCAAAATACAGCGATTTTTAGAATGCTTGGCAACATGGTTGGTCGCTTCTTATGTTCTGATGTGCGTACGTCTACGTTGAGTCCCCCGATCAATCCTCGATGCTGTGTTGAAGTGGATTTTTCTCGACCTTCAGTTGAATGGGTTTGGATCTCTGCTTGGGAAGAGTTTAGATGTAAGAAAGCGATTATTTAGGAATCCTGGTTTGACTACTGCTCCAACTACAAACGATTGGGACACTCATGCTTGAGATGTCAAAATGGAACCAAGAGCGGGAGGTCATTAGGACCGAATAAGGGGACAATGCAAGAGAGGCATGTTGTGGCTTTCACAGGTATAAATACTATTGTGGGTCTTCGGGATCAAATGTCTGCTGATAAATCCGAAGGGGCTCCTTCAAATCACTTGGTTTCTTTTGTGTTAAATAGGCTCAGACATGATCTGAAAATGGGGAGTTATTCAAAAGAAATTATTCATGGGGGTGCCGCTGGTGGTGTGTGGCAAGACCTTCTGGTGAGTTGATGACTATTGTTCCGTAGCAGGAGCCGGATGCCTCTGTTGTGCCAGAGAAGGTTGGTCTTACTTCTGATGGCATCAGCCGGACAGATGTTGGTGTGGATGTTTAGAGCAGGGGGAGCAGCAGTGGTGGTATGGGTAAAGGCAGGCAGGGGGGTGCTTTGGCTACAGGCAAGGATCACAGGCGGTCACCTGCAGTGAATGAGCTAGGCTCTGCTGCAGCTAAGATGGTAGTGGAAGCGTTGGAGGCCTTTGCTGACAAATGCAGTGGCCAAGGTAAGGCTTGCAGCGGTGTTTTGATAACTATTCGCACGGGTAAACGGTTCTCAGGATTAGGAAATGTGACTCTGGATGAGGCGTCTCTAGTTTATGATTTTGAAAACAGGAAAGTTGAAGCACATGAGGATGTTGCAGTAGGTAAGCAGGAGAAAAATGTTGTTCAAGATGTGGTGGAGTACCCCCCTTGTTTGGCTATGATTGATCAGTGGGACCAGTTAGTGAAGTACCAAGAGATGCAGATTCATGGACAATGGGGGGATCTTGCTGACAGTGATAAGGAAAATGAAAAACCGTCATACAAAGACATTTTCCAATGGGTGAATAAGATGTTAGCGGTAACTCAGGAAAATAAGAGTGCTTCTCTGCGAGGAAAGATGAGGAAGGACTACTCCAACTTATCAAAGCCAATGTCTACCAGAGCTACCGCCAGGAACATGAAATCTCCATCTGAATTTCTCACGATAGAGCAGTTAAACCTCATAAATAAGTACGATAATTTTTTGAAGCCCTATGAATGCTCGGAGTGGGAAACAGCGACTACAGAAGAATCTATTTTTCACGGAGGTGGTGATGGGTGTGATTTTGAGGATATGTAATGGTTGTTCAGGGTTTGTGTTGCTTGTTTCTGGATCTTTTCTTTTACTTTAATAAATGGTCAGAGGTCCTGCCTCTGGCTACACTTTCTATTTAAATATATTATATTGTTAAATAAATAATTAATTCTATTTCATTTCTTTATAGTCTTATAAAATACTTGTTTTCTCAAAAAAAAAATTTATTTATTCTTTTTGAACAAATAAAAAATTTTATTTTTCCACAATTACTAAATTAACTGAAAAAATTAACTTCATATTTGGAATAAAAATCATAAAATTAGTAGAGGATTAATTTTTGGTATTTTTCTAAAAACATTAAATTTGTAATGAACAGTGAAAATACTAGTATTTATTGAAAACAAATTTTATATTTAAATCACGTACAATGTTACATTTTTTTAAAAATATTTTAAATTAAGTTTAGTTCAAATATTTTATTATCTATCTACTTTTTCATTGGAATCAATTTCATATTGATATTTGATATCATAATGTTTTATACTTATGAAATCATATTATTTGGAAAACCATTTTTTATCACGGCCACCGGTAAAATTTTAAATTAAATTCTAATAAGTACATTAATTGAATCTTAAAAATTTTATTCCATATTTTTAATCATTGAAATTAATATTATATAATAATTTCATCATAATTTTTTTTGTGATGAATAGTAAAAATGGAAAAAATTAATCATTATGGTGAGGGTTATAATTAGTTTACCGGGGGTTAAACTAATAAGATAAGGATTAAAATAAACCAAAGGTTTTTTCAAATGAATATTTACGGAAATATTTATACATTTTATAATCTGGGGATAGTTTATTAGAAATTTGGGTTCTTTGTGGAATGTGTAAATCATGGTTATAACTTTTTTCTTTTAAAATTATCCTAGTGTGTCCCCTCTATCAATTAAAAAAGGGCACCCCTCCCTACTCTTCTTCACACCTATAAATATATTTTAATCAACAAAACCATATGAAAATATCTCCCCAAAATCTTTATCCACATTCTTGAGAGTTTATTTCACAAAAGATGAGCCTTAGCATAAGAACTCGTTAATAAAACATTACATAATCTTTAATTAAATGAATAATTCACATTGAGGATCTTTTAAAGTTTAGAGTTTTAGAGATTTAGGCCATAACAATTATATTTGGTCATAAAAAAATATAAAGTATACACTTCTACTCAGTTTCCATTTTTTATAAAATAAAAACTCTTTAAAAAATAAGAGCCATGTCCAGTTCCTTGTTTTAGACAGCATGACTTGTCCTTGACCGCATCCTTGACTATATTACACTTTATGTCATGTGAAAAGCATTTCAATAACATGGGAATGAGCATAAAAATCTTAGTAAAGGGATACACAAAGATGGAAAACTGTTAGTTTTTAAAAACAACAAGTAATCCATGAATACCCTATCATATGTAATAATTTTCACCTTTATAAAGTAGTAAATACTCTTCAATGAATAAAATATCACTGCTTACCATTTTATAACCAAAATATTACCATAAACTCCATAGAATGAACAAATAACATAAAAAGGTATCTTGGGACATAAACATACTTAATGGAATAACAATATGGTCAAATTCCTTGCATATCCCTAAATAGGATAGCCATATGTCCAACTTCTATACCCAATGCATTGGAGGTTATAACAAAACCACCCTTCCTGGTTTATCATGGCACCACCCGTCATTTGGTTTACCATGTAACCACCTGTCAAATGTCCAAGTACCATTATAAAATCACTACACATACAAGAAATGTAAAGGAAAGAAAAAATTTCCCCACTTCAATCACAATATATCACCTAAATATATTCACATAAAAAAATACATTATCAAAAAAATAAATACCAAAATAAATTAAAGAATATATGGTATTTATTTTCCTTTTAAAAACATTATGGCTTGTTAAGGAATCCAATTATCAAATAATACTCGTGGTGGCAGAAAGGTCGTTGTCCCCACTTACGTTAAAAGAAAAATTTCTTTTTGTATTTTAGTAAAACACATAAAAGAAAAAGATTCCCTTTGAATGAAATAAAATATCAAATTTATTTATATATTATATAAAATAATTTCATGTATTAAAACAAAATATGCCTCAATAAAATGAGATTGAGATAAAGTCTCATACCTCATGTCCTACTTGACTGGTTCATTCTTTAATCTCCTGAATAATAAACTAAAGTTAATTTATACTTGCTTAAGAACCTTTTTCAAGTTTATTATTCCTTTTATATCACTTATTACCATGTTATAAACATTATGTAATCATTTAAGTTAATAACTATCATTTTGTCGATATGTGGTACTTGAGTAAAAAATGAACACCTTATAATTACAAGTTATCCTTGTGGTCAATTGTCCATTATCTCCAAAATTATATTCCTGATTTAGATATCATACATATAATATATATCCATTATATATATGTATTTATAATATTACATAACATTTAGAGGTAAGAAATGAAATGCACCGTTCATGGAGACGGCAAGTCGTACGTACGCATGAATGGTACTTTCATCTCTATTTCATATTTTAATGGAATTAAAACATAATTATACAAAGGTATATTATAATTCTAGTATAATATCATATATAATATCATTAAATCTATCTTTTATATGTCGAACATATGGCATTAAATAGTCATATCTGTTTGAGGGGGTGGTAGTCCGCACTTCCTCAAATGAAATTATCACGTTTACCCATAATGAAAACTATAAAGATAAGCTATAAATGAAAAATACCAAATCATAAAGAAAATATAAACATAATATATGTAATATATAAATAAAGTGTCATCTTAATGGCCACCATGAGATGCGGTAGGAGATAATTGAACAATCATCGCTTCGTGAGACGTTTGTTTTCCATCCACAGAAATAGTACGTTCCTCACAAATTAGATGGAGTTGTGTGTAAGTGTAGTTAGAATAATTCTCAAAAAAACATCATAGTATATTGAGGATACTGGTTTTGTAATAAAATAAATTAATAAAAATAGTTTAGGGGTTGTAAGGTAAAATAAAACAAAAGAACTTAAGGGAAGAAGTTGGATTTTAATCAGGTAACTCCCATTTCTTTGAACCAAAAAGAATTGATGAAGTGCTTTATACCTAAGTTAAGGATTATAGGAGAAGGAGAGGTATGTAGAGAGATTAATTAGGAAGATGATGGATGATCCACGGGGCTTGAGATGTGAGAGGAATGAGTTAGAGCTGAGGGATTTTTATAAGGGGGAGGAGGGGCTCTTTAGGAAAGTGTGAAAATATTATTTTATTACATAATTATTTTCGATTTCTAAATATCCAAAACTTATTAACATCGAAGATAATATGACTCATGGTCTAAATAAAATCATCCAATAATAATGGGATAGGGTTTTGATATTATTTTAATCTTTATAATCTTATTTATTTAAATCATTTATTAATGAGGTAAACACTACACCATTATTGTTTCATAAATAATTTATTTTATTTTATGTCTAAAAATTATAACAAAAATACCATGATGTAGTAAATAGTTTCATATTTCCAAATAATATTTATAGTCGAAAATATATCTTATATAACCCTATGTAATAATTAATTTTCTAAGAGATATTTTTTTATGTAATTTTTGTCTTTACATTAAATTAATTAAAATAATGTGTCATTATCACTCCCATGTGGCTCCATGGGGTCCACAAATCGACCCAAGGATGCCCATGATCTGATTTTTATCATACAATAGGATTAGAACACAAGTTAGGGTATTTTTATATTATAATAATAATATTTTGTTACCCTTATTTACCAGAGTTACCCTTTAACCATTGTAAATAAAATATTTACTAAAGTAAATATTAATAATGGAAAAAAATAAATGTTACCTCTTTACATAGTATGGAACTCCTGATTCCAAATATGTAATGCATTTTTCCAAATTCAAAACATAGAAGTGGAATAAATTAATTTAAAATTAATTCCTGCTGTCAAAACAAAAGTCGTGTTTTTAAGAAATATTAACTATCAAAATATTTACACTTATTTATTTCCAATTTCAAAGTGAAATTACTCCAATGACCAACATTGGATTAAATAGTAAAAACGTAAACTAAGTACTCTATAAAACCAGTTAAAAATATAATATATACTTATAAATAAATTAGATTATAAATGAAGTTTTGGATTAAAATAAATTATTTTTCACTATTCAGTAAAAATTAATTTTATTAGAAAATAACAAAATTTCATCCAAAGTAAATTTTGATGTCATAATTCAAAATAATAATTTTATTTTGTCAAATAGAACATATAAATGGGACTAGAACTAGATTTAATGAGGGTTCTCCATCAAATGGTGGTAAATCGACCTTTTTAATGAATATTTGAGTATTTATGCTTAATATCCTATTATTTCCTATTTGAAGCCTCTAATTTTTTTTGGATAAAGGTAAAAACATTTAATAAACATTTATAATCATATTTTTGTTAGTTTTATTCATTCATGCCAATAAAATGTCTAGGTATTAACTACCATTTAAAATAATAATATTATATTATTATTTTGCAACATAAGATTTCAAAGAATCCCATTGTTGTGTATTGGGTACGCCATTGAACATCGCAACCATTTTAAAGTAAAATTAATATTTAATTCAAAAATATTAATAAATATGAAAATATCATATTTCTTTATTTACATGGGATGTTACATCCTTCCCCCTTTTAGAAATTGTGTCCTCACAATTTTATATAGTCAGAAAACAAATGGGGGTATCTATCTCTCATAGTATTTTTAAATTCTCACATTGCCTCTCCAACCATATGGTTTTTCCACAGAACCTTTACCATGTGAATTACCTTATTCTGAAACACATAATCTCTACTATCAATAATCTGAACTAGTTTTTCCTCATAAGAGATATTCTTTTCCAACTGAACTACCTCTGGGCTCAAAACATGAGATAGATTTGGCATATTCATTCTCAACATTGAAACATGAAAAACATTGTGTACCTGGGAAAAACATTGAGGTAAATCCACTCTTTATTTGCTGATCCAACTTTCTCTAGGATTTTATAAGGTCCAATGAACTTTGGACTCAAACTTCCCTTCTTACCAAAACACATCACACTTCTCCATGAAGAATCTTTGAGAAATACATGATCACATACCTCAAAAGAAAAATACCTCCTATGGTTATCCACAAAACATTTCTGCCAGCTCAGAGCTATTCTCATGTGCTTCTGAATCAACTGAACCTTTTCTTCCATCTCCTCTTCCAATTATGGTCCCATTAACTTCATTTAAACTATATCATCCCAAAAAAACTAGAGTTTGAAAACACTTTCCATATAATGCTTCAAACGGTGCCATCTATATACTGGAATGAAAGCTGTTATTATAAGAAAAATCAACCAAAGAAAGATGTTGGTCCCAACTTCCCTGGTAATCCATCGAGCAAGCATGTAGCATTTCCTCCAATGTCTGAATTGTTATTTCTGACTTCCAATATGATTTTGGTTGAAAAGCTATACTAAAATTTAATTCAATACCCACAGACTTCTTAGGGCCTTTCCAAAAGTTAGAAGTAAACCTCAGATCATGATTAGATACAATGGAGAGGGGAACACCATGTAACCAGACTATCTCTTTAATATAAAACTGAGAAATATGATCTAGAGACAATGTATCTCGAATAGGAATAAAATGAGCATATTTAGTCTATCGATCAACAATAACCCAGATTGCATTGTTACCTCGAGATGTATTTGGTAATCCCACAATGAAGTCCATGGATATATTTTCCCATTTCCACTCTGGCACCGGTAAAGGATGAAGCATCCTATTCGGTAACTGCCTCTCAGGTTTAACCTTCTGACAAGTCAAACACTTCAAAGTAAAATAAAAAATAACTCTTTTCATTTCATCCAACTAGTAATACTCCCAATGATCTCTGTACATCATAGTACTACCAAGATGAACTGAAAACGAGGAACTATGATCTTTACATAACAACTCATTCTTCAACTCTGAATCACAAGGCACACATAATCTCTTCCCAAACCTCAAAACACAATCATTATCAAAGTTAAAATTAGGAAAATTACCATTCTAAACCAACTCTACCTTTTTCTACAACTCACTGACTTCCTTCTGTGCTTGCTTAATTCTGTCTGATAGAGATGATCTCACTGACACCTGAAACAACATAGAATAATTTCATGCACCAACAACTTCTATGAGAAATTTCATCAAATAAAAAACCAAAGGATATCATTCAAAACATATAATGGTAAATGAAGGATTACTTTTTTGACTCAAATCATCAACCACTTTATTTTCTTTTCCCGGATGCTAATGTATTGTGAAATCATAATACCAGATTAATTCTAACCATCTCCTCTATCTCATGATCAATTATTTTTGAGTGAATATATACTTAAAACTTTTGTGGTCAGCATTTATTTCATATTTCACTCCATACAAATGATGCCTCCATATTTTTAATTCAAAAACCACAACAGATAATTCCAAATCTTGTTTAAGGTAATTTAACTCATGAGGTATCAACATACATAAAGTATAAGCAATTACCTGATCATTCTACATAAGGACACATCCAAGTACTTTTAATGAAGCATCATTGTAGATAACAAAATCACCATTTCTAGAAGGTAATTACAAAACATGAACATTCACAAATCTTATTTTCAATTAATTAAAACAATCATCACATTATTTTGTCCAAATAAACTTAACACTATTGAGAGTTAAATTAGTAATTGGACTAGGTAACCATGGAAAGTTCTCACCAAAACTCCATTAATAACCTTCCAAACCAAGAAAACTACATATCTCAGTTATATTTTTGGTTCTTGGTCATTCTTCAACAACATTTGTTTTAGAAGGATCAACAGTTATTCCATTTTTTGAAACAATGTGACCAAGGAAAGAAATTTGTTATAACCAAAACTCACACTTTCTAAATTCCCCATAAAGTTTATTTTCTTTTAAGGTTTTAAAGACAACCCTTAAATGAAAATCATGTTCCTATTTTCTTTTATAATAAAGAAATATATCATCAATGAACACATCCAGAAACTTATCCAGGAACTCAAGGAAAATTCTATTCATAAGATAAA
Source organism: Viscum album (assembly GCA_963277665.1). Classification (NCBI taxonomy): domain Eukaryota; kingdom Viridiplantae; phylum Streptophyta; class Magnoliopsida; order Santalales; family Viscaceae; genus Viscum; species Viscum album. The sequence continues at coordinate 83,361,545 of OY728129.1, forward strand.
TTAATATAGTTGGGGAATTGGTTAACCCAGAAGGGATAACTAAAAATTCATATTGACCATATCTTGTACGAAATGTGGCCTTTGGAATGTATTCTTTCTTTACATTCAAATGATGGTACCCCGACCTAAATTCAATCTTCGAAAAATACTGAGCTCCCTAGAGTTGATCAAACAAATCATCTATATGAGGAAAATGATATTTGTTCCCTAGAGTGATGTTATTCAATGCTCTATAATCAATGCAAATCCTCATTGAACCATATTTTTTTATTAACAAATAATATAAGATCACCCCATGGTGATGTGCTAGGTCGAATGAAAACTTTATCTAATAACTCATACAATTGATTCTTTAACTCTAAAAGGTCAATATGATCCATTCGATAAGGGGGTTTTCTAATTGACTTTTCACGAGGAACTAAGTAAACAGTAAATTCAAATTCTCAATCATGTTATATACCAGGAAACTCATTAGAAAAAACATAAAAGTACTCAATTACCACTAGCACATCAGTAATATGAATAGTTCCTTTTTTTCAATAATTTTTGAATGATAACATTCATTTCCATCTTTTACTAGTTTCTTAGCTTTCGGATATGTTAATAAAATTAAGGGTTCATTATTATACATAGAATGAAAATATTTCTAAAAAGATACCACTTTAGATTTGCAGTCAATATTAGCATGATTAACAGACCACCAATCCATTCCCAAAATAACATCAAACTCTACTAGAATAAAAACAATAAGGTTTTCATATAGATTCTTTCCACACACAATGACATGAAGGCTCTTATAATTTCTTTTTGTTTCAACATTTTCTCTAGGTGTTTTTATGATAAATTCAAGATTCATATCTTGAGATGGAATTCCCAATTTACAAAAAAACAGCTCAGAAATGAAAGAATGTGTAGACCCTAAATTAAACAACACTTTGGCATAATCTAAACAAACAAAAATTCTACCTGATACTACATCATTTGATGGACCAACATCTATAGAAGTAGTTTCAATGGATTTCACCACCCTTTTCGGCTTGTATTCGGGATGCTTTCCCTCAGTTGAGTTTATCACGAGAAACTCATTTGCATATTGACCCATTTCATTACACTTATAACATCTTACCGCTAGCTCTTCATTGGATACTAGATCATCTTCCTTAAATTTATGAGAAATATGACCAAACTTACAACTCTGGAAGAACATTACTGACATTGGTAAACATTATACAAGAAGATTTTTACGACACTTCTCACAATATAGATATTTAGTTTTCTTACCTCTAGGCTTATTTGATGAATTCTTTCCCTTTTCCTACCAATTGGACCTCTTATTTTGTTGTTTGTCAAAGAACACTTGATCATCAGCAAACTCCATTTCCACCTTCTCTACACATCAAACACATTTTTCATAACTTTTGAACTCACTAGTGCCTAATGCTCTTTGATAACTATTCTTCAGTCCTAAGTAAAGACAATTTATCTTACTATTAAGATCTCAGATGAAATTTGGAGCATACATTGCCAGTTCAGGGAATTTTTCACCATAAGAAGCCAATGAGTCATCCTCATTCCTCAACTCCAAGAAATTTTTTTCCATCCAAAGATGAACCACCATAGGAAAATATTTCTCAAGAAACATTCCTTTGAATTCATCCCAATCAAGAGCATTAGTCACTTTAATATCCCTAATATTTTTCACTATTAGCCACCACTATCAGCTTCACCTTCAAAACGGTAGTTAGCAAGACTAAACTTTTGATGTTCTGAACACCCCATGACATGAATAATTATCTCCAGTTATTTAATCCACCCTTATACTATCACAGGGTCAGATGATCCTCTGAAGGATGGGGGATGTTGCCTCATGAAATTCTCTACTACTAACATGTTCTTTTGTAGTTGATCTGGATGATCTTGTGTATGGATACCAGCACTATTTATAGCCTGAGTCAATTGATCCATCACTTCAAAAAAATGGTTCAGTTCCGATTTCGAACATCTAAGGTTGCTGATTTGGAAGGTGGACTTCCTCGTGATGTTGTCCCAACACAGCTGCCTTGTTTCCTCAACGGAAAACCATTCTGAACGTAGAAATATCATAGGCTAAGCAACATGGTAATATGAAAATGCTCTATCAATTTTATATTACCATAAATTAAATTATGGATATTAATCTGACAATATTCTAACTCTTAAAGTAGTCTAAACCGACCTCTAATACCAACTATACTAACCCGGCCTTAAAACATTAAATAGTCTTAAATTAAATGAATAATTCACATTGAGGATCTTTACAGGTTTAGAGATTTAGAGAATTATTCCATAACTATTACATTTCATCTCAAAAAAATTACAAAGTATACACTTCTAATCAGTTTCCATTTTATTCATAAAATAAAAACTCTTTGAAAAAAAGAGTCATGTCTTGTTCCATGTTTTAGAAAGAAAGATTTATCCATGATCCAATCCTTGACTATATTACAATTTACGACCTATGAAAAACATTTCAAAAACATGTGATGAGCATAAAAAGCTCAGTAAAGGGATACACATAGAAGGAAAACTGTTAGTTTTTCAAAAAATTAAGCAACCCATGAATACCCTATCATAAGTAATACTTTTCACCTTTATGAAGTAGTGAATACTCTTAACTGAATAAAAGAGCATTTCTTAGAATTTTTTATGTAAAAGAATACCATAAAACCCATAGAAAGAACACATAACATATAAAGGTAACTTGGGACAAACACATACTTAAATGGAATAACCATACGGCCAAGTTCCACACATATCACTAAATGGAATAGCCATACGGACAATTTCCATACCCAATGCATTGGAGGTTATAATGTTCCCACCAGTCCGAGTTTTTCATGGCACCAAACATGATTTGGTTTATCACATAACCATCGGTCAAATTTCTAAGTACGATTATAAAATCATGACACATACAACAAATATAAAGGAAATAAAACATTTACACATTTCAATCACAATATATCACTTAAATATTTTGAAATAAAAAATAGATTATCAAAACCATTTCCAGTAGCAAAATAAATAAATGAGTATATGGAATATATTTTCCTTTTAAAAACATTATGTCTTGTTAAGGAAGAAAAAGATCAAATAATACTCGTGGCAGCGGAAAGGTCATTGTCACCACTTACTTTAAAATAAACATTCCTTTTTGTGATTTAGTAAAATGCTTCGTAAAAAAAGATTCCTATCGATTGAAATGTAAAGTCAAAGGTATTTATAAATCATATTAAAGAAAGTCGTGTATTAATACAAAATATGCCTCAATGAAAGGAGATTGAGATGAATTCCCTTACATCATGTCCGACATGGTCTGTTCATTCTTTAATCTCCTTAATAATAAACTAAAGTTAATTTATACTAGAATAAGAAAATTTTTCAAGTTAATTATTCCTTTTATATAACTTATTTCCATGTTATAAAAATAATTTAATCATTTAAGTTAATAACGGTCGTTTTGTCTATAAGTTGTACTTGTGTCATAAATGAACACCTTATAATTAGAAGTTGTCCTTGTTGTCAATATTTCATTATCTCTAGAATGATATTCATGATTTAGATATCATATATATCATATATATCCAGCATATATATGAATTTATTGAATTACATAACATTTAGAGGATTGAAATGAAATGCACTTTTAATGGAGACGATAAGCTGTACGTACGCATGAACGCTACTTTCATTTCTATTTCATATTTTAATGGAATTAAAACTTAATTATACATTGGTATATTATAATTCCAGTATAATATCATAAATAATATCATTAACTCCATCCTTTATACATCCCACATATGGCATTAATTTGTCATATCACTTTGAGGGGGCGGTAGTCCTCACTTCTTCAAATGAAATTATCATGTTTTCCTATAATGGAAACCATAAAGGTATGATATAAATGAAAAAAAAGAAAAATAAAGAAAAAAAAATCATAATATATCATATATAAATATATTACCATCTTAATGGCCACCATGAGAGGCGGTAGGAGATAATTGAACAATCATCTCTTCGTGAGGCATTCGTTTGTCATCCAAAGAAACTATATGTTCTTCACCCATTAGATGGAGCTGTGTGTAAGTGTAGATCAAATACATATCATAAAAACACCATGGTATATTGAAAATACTTTTTTGTTGTAAAATAAATGAATAAAAATATTTTAGGGGTTGGTGATGTAAAATAAAACAAAAGAACTTAAGAGAAGACGTTACCTTTAAATCAGGTAACTCCCTTTGGTTTGAACCAAAAAGATTTGTTGAAGTGAATTCCGCCTTCATTAAGGATTCTAGGTGGAGGAGAGGGATGTAGGAAGCTTAATTGGGTAGAGTTTAGATGAGCCTAGTGTCTTGAGATGTGCGAGGAATGTGTTAGAAGTGAGGGTTTTTTATAAGGGGGGAGGGTCTGTTTTAGGAATGTGTGAAAATATTATTTTATTACACACTGATTTTCAGTTAATAATTGTCTAAAACTTATTAAAGTCCAACATAAGACGACTGATGGTAGAAATAAAATTTTCCAATAATAATTGGACTGGTTTTGGATATTATTTTAATCTTTATAATCTTATTTATTTAAATCATTTATTAATTAGGTAAACAATACATCATTATTGTGTCATAAATAATTTACATTATTTAATGTATAAAAATTATTAAAAGAACTACCATTAAGTAGGAAATATTTTAATATTTACAAATAATATTTATAGTCGAAAATATATCTCATATAACCCTATCTAAAAATTAATTTACTAAATGATATTTCTTTATTTCATTTTTTCTTTACATTAAGTTAATTAAAATAAAGTGCCATTATCACTCCCATGTGGCTCCATGGGGTCCCCAAATCGACCCAAGGATGTCCATGGTCGGATATGTATCAACCAATGGGATTAGGACACATGTTAGGGTAATTTTATATTATTATAATAATATTTTTTTACCATTATTTACCAGATTTACCATTTAACCATGGTTATTAAAATATTTACTGAAGTAATTATTCATAGAGCATAAAAATAAAAGTAACATATTTTAAAAAATTAGACCTACTGATTACAAATATGGAATATATTTTTTCAAATTCAAAACAAAGAAGTGTTAGGAATTAATTTAAAATTAATTCCCGCTCTCAAAACAAAAGGCGTGTTTTTTTAGAAATATTAACTATCAAAAATTGACATTTATTTATTTCCAATTTCAAAGTGATATTACTTTAGATGAAAAAATTTGGATTAAATAATAAAAAAATAATCTAACTAAACTTTAAAACTAATTAAAAATTTAATATAATCTTTTAAATAAATTAGATTAAAAGGAATTTTTGGATAAAATATAGTATTTTCACTATTCATTAAAAATAAATTTTATTAGAAAAATACCAAAATTTCATCCAAAGTAAATTTTTAGGTCCCCATTATAAACAATAATTTTATTTTGTAAAATATAACATGAAAATGTTACCATAAGTATATTTAAAGTGGGTTCTCCATCAAAAGGTGGTAAATCAACCTTTTAATGAATATTTGAGTATTTATGCTTAAAATCTGATTCTTTCTTATTTTAAACCTCTATAATTTATCGGAAAATGTAAAAACCTTTAAAAAACATCTATAATCATATTTTAGGTAGTTCTATCCATTCCCCTCAATACAACAGCTAGGTGTTAACTACCATTTAAAATAAAAATATTATATTAATATTGTGCAACGTAAGATTTCAAAGAAACCTATTTTTGCGTATAGTGTATGCCATCAAACACAACAACCCTTTTAAAGTAATATTAATATTTAATTCACAAGTATTAATAAATATGAAAATGTCATATTTCTTTATTTACCTGGGATGTTACACTTAGGGTCCTAATGAAGGATATAATGGTGTTTCCTCTAAGTGATGGTAATCATCTTCATTGAGATCATTATTGTTTTTAAATATTCTTTTTACATATTCAATAATATATCAAAAATTAAAATATAATAATGAAATAATATATTATATAATTATATGTTATAATGTTTATGTAATATTATTTATCCATCTCCTCATCAATTATATAGAAAATGGAACCATCATTCATGTGTACAGTGGAGTAATTCCTCACGAACTGATGTAATTGGACTTCCATAATTTCCTCTAATGGATTTTAATTACGATGGATTAAAAATTTATTTACTAAATAAATTAAATATAAATAATTATTTAAATTAAAAAATCATATTCCTTCCTAATGTGCCATCCTCTTAAAAATAATAACATCATTTGTGTGTATGGAAGACGACCACCTAGCGAAGCGATGTGATTCATTTTCTATGACCACGTGAAATTGATGGTTTATTTTAGTGTAGTTAAAGAAATAATATTATATCTATGATATAATTATAATTATTTTAATATTAAATAAAACATAATTTATTTTCATCAAAATCATTGAAAAATTGAAACATTACTCATTCATACATATGACCTACTGTCTCCATCATAGTAAGGTAATACATTTTTCATCAACATATCTCATTGATGGTTTCAAAATTATATATTATGTATAAAAAATAAAACTATTTAACGATTTTTATTTTAGAGATGATGGAATAATTAACCATTTTACCATGTCCAAGACACTGATGTCATTTTGAAATTATGAACCATGCATCCTCAAAACAACCAACATTGGAATAACTGAATGAGTAATAAATTATGTAATTAAACTAATGATTTAAGTGGTTTAAATATAATGGATTCTACATTGAAACTTTTATTAATAAAATAAATAATCGATGTAAGTATATTATAAAGGAAATAATGTACATAAAGATAAGTCTGAACTCTATGTAAGATTTTCTTATCACACATTTACTTTTGTGATACATATTCCATATTCACCCTGTATTTATTTTGGGAGGTTTTTTTATTACTCTTTTTAATGTCATATAATTAATATATTTATATTCATGGCATTTAATGTTTCATTTGAAGTTACGTATTTCAAGGGGGTTATTAATTAATGGTCCCCAAAGTTGTAAGGGTTTATCATTATTCAAGATTGATTAGGTTTAAGACTCCCTTGGAGGAATTAATTAATATATCTATATTAAACCCAATATATATTTTCCTACTTTGATAATTTGTTAAATTTTTATGTAATAGTGTCATTTTACCCTAGTTTGTATTTAAAATATTTGGGAATGTTTTTTTTTAAAATTTGAATTTATTTCTCTCATTGGTTAAAAATGATTTTCTTTCAATATAAAATTTTTCTAATAATGTTTTCAAGAATGTTACTAAAAATATTAAAACCATTTATTGAAGAAATATCTACCCATATTTGAATTTTTACAAAATATTTTGAAATAAATATTCTCATTGTTTTCTAAACAATTTACTTTTAATCCTTATTACAATGGTTTGAACGGAATGTTTTTTAACTTATATGCCACATATGGGATTACCCATCGTCAGGCCCCTTATTTCCTTTGAATATTACATTATATTTTCCCATGTATATTCTCAAATAACATAATTTCCACAATGTTTTTTGAATTTATTTTTCCAAAAGTGATTTTCAATATGGAAAGAATAACTTCATCAAAAATTCTTTTAAAATTTTTATATTATTTTTATTTTTAAATGATGAAAAACATTTATGTTATGGATTGATTAAAAATTTTATATATGCGTATATTACTTATATACCTAACTCATTCTCACTTACACTTATTCATTAATACATTCATTATGATCATTTCTCAAATGTCTCTTTTCATAAATCACTTTTGATCATGATCTTAGGAAAAATTATACAACCCATTTCCATGCCTGGGAAATTATTTTATTTGTGAATTATGACTTATTTCCTTATGTAACCAACTTTTGTAAATACATGATATGAATGTGATTGGTGGGACAAAAATTATATATCCCTCCAATGACTTGGGTAATGTTTTATTCTCATGAGATGTAATATATGGGAATAAGGTGTGAACCTATTGCATTATGGGACTTTATTCACTATGTGATGTTATCGTGATGGTTGTACTTGATATATGTTTATGTCATGTTTGATATTTTTACCATATTTCCTATGATTTCATGCTCATATAGTCCCATTTTTAATAGGTTTTTATACCATGTGATTACTCTTGAGACTTATATTTTTTTATATTATGTTATACATTTAACTCACATGTTTTGGTTATTTATCATTTTTATTTCCTTGCTTTTATTTTTTTCTCACCCCTTTTTTATATGTATTCAATTGGTTATACCATGAATTTTAGGTTGTATAAAGGATTTAAGATATCATTAGGGAGAATAAAATATTATTATTTTATTTTATTCTCACTTAAATAAATTTTGAACCCCGTCTTCTGAATAAACTTGAGTTGATGATCGTTGTGTTTTAATTAATTGATGTTTATATTTAAGATCATATAATAATATGTGTAAAATAAATGGATCAATATAGATATTTTTTCCACTAAATGGGTCAACTAGTTGAATACAACTCCTAATCAATTCTTTATCTATTTATTTTTATATTAAATGGTCATTATTATATGAATATATAATTTTTTTAAGATCACATATGATACTAAATAATTATGAAAATATAAAATTGAAGATGTTTTTTATGCTTTATTTATATTTACACATAATTAATTTTTATAAAATACCAATTATTTAATTAATGGTCATTAAAAATAGAAATATATTCCATTCAAGTTGATAACAAAAGTAATAATTAATTCTCAAATAGATAGTATGTTACCAATAACTTACATTACGTGAATTCTATTGAAACCATGGTTTAGGGTGCTCATTAGTCATAGTTGAGTGTGTACATTATTATAGGATAATTATAATAATATGTGTGGGTTTAATTAAATAAATGTTTCATAAAATAATTAGTCATAGATGTTTTGGAGAAAATTTAGAAGAAATTTGTCGAGTAAACGTGAGAAATGATTTACTAGTTATGGGAATTCACTCAATTTACTGTAGAGTTATAGGTTATTGTCAATGATGATTTGAAAGGATACTTTAACACTCTCTTTTTATTGTCATATCAATATATTATAATAGATAGAGATATCTTAATTATCATTTCCCACAAAAATATTCATTTGATTAAATATTTTGAATCCAGTGGTTCAGAGTCGTTGGGATTTAAAAAAGAGTATTAAATATTTATGATTAATATATGGAAATTGTAAAAATAATCAATAATAAATCTAAAATTATAAACCGTTATGTTTTTATTTTTAATAAAAAATAAATTAATACCATTAAACCACTTTTATTATTCTGGGAAAATTAATATTTCCTCACTTCAATAATGTTCACAGAGTGGTGCGAGTGACTTCACATATTATTACTATATAAAATGAATTCTATGTTTTGGGATCCCCACTAAATGATTACCCACCTAAAGAATCATTTTTGGGTGAACATAATGCTTATAGGGGACATATATATGATGTAATACCTGTTTAAAGGATAATTTTATCATCAATTTCTAGTGAGTTAAGAAAGAAACATGAATACATTGATGATTACATCATGTTTTATCATTTTCAAGAATAAAATGAGGAGAATTTAATATAATGTTTCCTAATGTGTTTTAAATTTCATGTAGAATTTTAATTTCTTATTTCATAGTTAGTTTTTTATAACCTCAACCTAGAATTATATTTTTATAGTTTTGATGCCTTAAAATGAATCCTTTGGACATGTTTTGTGATTTACTAGATGCCCAAAATATTTCAGAGAGAATATGAGGAATGGACGGAGTCTAGGGCTATTTAAATGTAGTACTAGAACACACTAATATAATGAAAAGGGTTTTCCACTTCTATTTTGGGGGTACAAGAGCCTAGGTTCCCACCTAGGTGGTTTATGTTATGAACCATTAGATCGTGTAACAACCCAAATCATTATAGGTTAGTAATTTTTAAGGTTATTTTATGTTTTTCATTTCATGGGTGGTTCATTTTGAAAACCAAGACTGAGAATGTTATTCCCTAGTTTTTGTATCCTAAGCATATGTTTTTTGTTTTTTTAAATGGATATGTAGTTATCATGCATGTTTGAACGAAATTTGGTGAAGAACAACTTCCTAGATGTTGAACATTAGTGGAAAAGGCCCCAATCATGCTAGTATGCCCCAAATGTCTAGTTGGTGGTCCAATAAAATGTCCATAACACTAGCTAGTATCATTAAAAATATATTTTTTAACAAAAGCATATATTATAAAATATTTTTGTTTAAATAAATTTTACAAATATAGTACCTTTCATTACATATAACATGAAGATTAAAATAATTGTGATATCATTTTTATTATTTAAATGATACCATTATAACTTAGAAAATAAAGCTGTAAGAATCAATGGGAATAAAAAATTGTGAAATATATATATAAAGGTTTTAAATAATTTAAATTCTTTCATTAACAAGTACTAAATTTTCGGTAAAATAATTTTTTGCTTCAAAAATACATTATATTTAAAAAGGTTTTTTCTATTTTTGTGAAAAATATTATAATTTATTCATTCAATTTTATGAAATTTCATTTGAAAAAAATAATACCATTTTTAAATAATCATATCAAAATTATCATAAGGTGAAATTTTGGTATATTTTTTTAAAAAAATTGATTTTACATTGTACTGGGAAAAATAAATATTTTTGTCAAATTTTTATCTGTTTTCATTGAAAAACTACAATAATGATTTGAATTTGACCTTAAATTATCAAAATCATCATTTAGATTGAAATAAAATAATTAATTAAATATGAATAACCATTATACTTTACTTTTTTATAAGTTCCTTTTTGTATTAAAAAAAATGTTTTCTAGAAAGTATATCTATATGAGTAATGTGTATTTATATTAAATAATTATATACATTAAAATTAATTAATTATTTTAATGAATTTTGGTTTATAAATTCAATAAAATTATTTTACTTTATTTGATTCTTTTTACTATGCATGGAAAAAATAATATACCGATTTTATTCTTAAAAATACGTTTTACTAAAAATGGATTTAATTGTATTTCTAGAACATAAATAAATATAATATTATAAAATGGATTCAAAATTTTTAATCTTCATATTTTATATTATGTAATAGTTTTTAATTAATTTTTGGTTATTTATGAATCTTAATCATGGTAAACATTTTTCAGCTCTATAAAAGAGGTAATCCTGGGTCAAACCAATGATGTAAAACATTTAAATCACTCTAAAACATGAATTTATTCTATATTATGAGTGGTGTTCGAACAAATGTTTTATTAAGGAGTTAAATAATTCATTTTAAAACATTAGCTTGAAATTCTAAAACCATGCTTTACTTTTTTGAAGATAAGTTATATTTTATTCAAATTAAAATTATTCTTTGGGTATTTGAATTTAATGGAAAGGTTGTAACATTCCATTCATTTTAATATTTTCACAAATGTTTAATGAATTTCATTTTTTTATGAAACAAAAATTTTAATGAAAACAAGTTTATAACTTTATTTCAAGTTAAAATTATTTTTACTCATAGATCTGGTATTCTCCTAAAAGATATTTTAATGAATTTTGTGGTATTATATTAAAATTAATCTCTACCAAATATAATATTCATTGTTGATAAAATGGATTCCAAATTTGAAGTCAGAATTTACAAAAAATTTTTTATTATACTTTTATTTTTGGACCTATATTTAATTTATCATGGAGAAAGCTAAATTTATCATAGTGAACATTAAAATGAGTTTGAATAAGTTTAACAAGTATATAAGGATTAAAATGTATCCATCACATTACCAAATGTAATTGGATGAGTTTATTTTGACCCTATCACATATTATGTACGAATTTTTTGTTCCTTGGATCTATATGAAATGTTTATGATATATATATTATTTAATATTTTATGAATTTCCATGTGTTTCCTTTCACTCCCCTATAAAAGGATGCAACATCATCTCTATTCTTTACACTTCATGAGCCTTACATCTCAAAAACTCATTACTATAACACCTTTATATCTTCCATGTATGAATCTTATTGCTTCTTATCTTTCAAAAATACTATCTTTTCAAGTATTGAGGGGTATTCCAAATACAGTTTCTCAATGATGATGTATAACTCTTAGATGAGCATTTTATATTTCATTTCATTATCTACCACATATAAATATATGGTATTTATTATAACATAATGACTTTAGTGTCATAAGTATTCTTATATTTTATTATTATGGTTTAATAACAATTTTCACCTTCATTACAACCATTGAAAATTGGAAATATAACTCATTCGTACGTGCAGATTAACATCTCCACAAAGTAATATTATTTATTTTTCATCACCACTTCATGGATATAATTATTAAAGAATATAAAATGAATAACCATGATATATATTCCAGGATTAATAATCTATATGTTATTAATATATGACCATAGAGAATTTATCATAACCATAGAACCGAAACATAAATGGAAAACAAATCAGTTTTCAACCAAATGTCCATTTTATGGAAGAATTGCTAATAAAATGTTATTTGGAAATTATAAAGTACTGTTAAATTTTAATTTAGGTCTCAATATGGTTCTAGAAAATATGTATAATAATAAAATATTTACTATACATTATATTATAGTTCATATGATTAAATACAGATCATCAAGTAATAATTTCTCTTTACACTTGTATTTCTATGAGAAATATTTTGTACTCACCACATGTTTCATTTTTGTAGTGTATATACAACCCAAGAATTTATTTCATGACTATATTAAAGAAAATTAGGGGGATTTTAAAAATACTTATAAGGTTCTATCTTCGTTATGTTTTAATTAAGAGACTTCAAATGTTTTAAGGGTTTATCATTTAAAATTTTCTTCTATGGGACATAACGTATTTTAAAAACCTATATTATATAATGAGGTTTAAGTAACCTCCCAGACTCAGAGGCCACTCAACAGTGCCCCAAGCCTAGTTGGCTATAAGGCCTCATGTGTATCTCCCCAAACACCAGTGGCTACCGAATAATAGTGAGGGCCAAGGTGAGTTAGTGGGGAGACTATTCCCTCATTACGAGAGTATGTCAGAATAGAATTCATACACATTGAATAGAGGAAGTGAATAAATAGGTAAACAGATTTCAAGTAATGAAAGACAGTAATACATATATAATCTATAAATGTCCTATATCTAATGATAAAGATGAAACAGGTATCTAGAAATAAACCAAAATATTACATGGAAATACCATACAATACAAGTGTCAAAAAAGAACAAAAAGTCCAAAAAGACCCAGTAGCAACCCAAGCCACAGATTTGTCCAATGCTCTCCTGTTCTGATGAAACTATCGACAACCTACACTAGGTAGCTTTCCCATAACATCACCATTAACTATATAATCTTTTAGGGTCCCCCACGGATATCCAAATAGGGTGTGAGATAAACATCCCAGTAGGTAATCACCCAAAGATCTATACAGTTCTAAAGAGTAATATTCAACATGTGGACAAGTGAAAGAAAAGTAGTAATGTAAGTGAATTCCCATTTCATATTTCTACTATAGCATGTAATACAAAACAACATTTCAAGAATCCCTTCAACAAGTGTTAGCTCCTAACAAGGTAGTTAAAGCAATGTAAACAAGTCACACGACCATTCCATACAATAACCCATATCATGTAACCTAGGACCAATCCATATATAGAATCATATCAGAAGCAATGACCTTTGTATAATAAGAATCAGGTATCCCACGACTTCGTTGTATAAAGTATTTACAAAATAAACCCTCTTTCATTCTGTATAAAGAAGTGTACACCAAAAAGGGATTGATCCAAGGTGTAGAATACAAATGTATCCTCGTTGAGTTCCATGGGAATTATAACGACCCATACTTTACATACATTGTTAATACTTCAAAATTGAAGCACACTTATTACAACATACGACAAAACCACAAAGGACTGTATAGGTATAGTGTCTTTAGAAACTGGTAAACATAAACAACTGGTTCATAAATCTTCTACAGTGTCTCCCATTTATTTCATCATATCTAGGGTCCCTTTTAGCATATTCTACTTAATATCCATCTTCCTGACCTGGGGAAAAGAAAACATAAAAGGGTGAGCTCAAATGCTCAGCAAGGGCAAATAATGGAAATAAAAATCATATCATATCTTTTTGAAAATCATAACCTGCAAAAGAGATCATAATATCTTAACATGGAACAAATCATAGAAGTAAAAATGAGATCCCCATAATCATAACATAAAACTTGAAACTTTGTGGCATGCACACATAATCATGGAAAATCATTTCTTGTTAGTCATGACTCATTGCCAAGACTATCTTAGTGGACAAAGTCCCTTTCTGAACCGAGTTCACTCCTCGTTTCAGTCCTGTATCACTGAACCGAAATAACCTTCCGTTCCAGACATGTCTATCTCAAGAGATATAAAATCTTTACCCAATGCATTGGAGGGAGATATAGGTCCCACCCATCTTATAATGAATCCTTTCTTATGTGTTCCACATAATCATAAATCATACATCATTGCATAACCCATGTAATACAAATTGGAATCTTAAACATCATGAAATCATAAAACAATTCATACAAGATAAAGGAATTCATAAAAATAATTCAATCACAACATGATCAAATCAATGTAATAATAGGGATAAAAACAGAACCCTTTATTATCTTAGATGGAAAATAATTTTGATAAAACACTTGAACTCCATTCTTGAGGAAAATATCCTTTCTTCTTCAAAATTTTTTTTTTCCTTTCATAACATGTCATACGACTTTAAAATAAAAGAAGTTGATTAAAAATAAACTTGAAAACTTGTAAAGGAAGGTTATTGGAAATAATGTTTTAAAAATCCATTCATGCCGTATAAGTTAAAAAAAACATTCTTCTCGTACTTTTGTCGGAAAAGTCAAAAAAGTACCTCGTATGAAAAACGACAAAAGATTCCTTTCATATCCTTTAATAAAAATTTACCTAAGGGTAAAATTGGATATAATATATTTTAGGTGGATGGAAATAATATTACATATTGAGGAAACATGGATGTGGATGATAAAATACACCCCAGTAAATTCCAAAGTATAAACAATCTCGGATAAAGATGAGATTGTGATATTTCCCTTACCTTAGGTCCGATTTGCTTTGTACGTGTCCGAAGCTCCTGTATAATGGTTTAAATAATGTTATTGACTTATTCCATAATCATACATATTGATATGATATCATATATGGTCATATTATTAGCTTCTTATTAGTAATATTTCATTGTTACTTGTTACTTGGGTCTTTATTGCCTTTTGTCCTTATGCGTGTTTTGTCGAATAAATTCTTATTCTTCTTTTAAGGTTATAGATACCTTATATCCAGAATGGTATTAGTGTAACATATATCATATTTATTCATTCAATTAATTTATATAATTACTATGTAATGATGATCATGTAGAACGAGTCGCTTCACATCGTGGAGACGGTATTCCGTACGTACGCACGAGTGATGATATCATTCCTATGATCGTGGAATTGTATTGGAGTATATATATATATTATTTCAGTATAAATATTACTTTATAATAATCATAAATAGTTACTCATTACACCATTATATCCATCCTTGTAAAGTGATGGTGGAAAATAGATTACACCACGGCGTGGAGACGGTATTCCGTACGTACGCACGCGCGGTGATTTCATTTTTCCGTAGGATGGATAGAAGGTGAATTAGGGTTGTTTTATATTTATAATAACATATCAGTATGTAAGTAATACTTATTTTATTACTTTATCATGAAACAACTAAAGGAGAAGAATTTGAAGAAGAAAGAAATTGAAAAGATCGGTAACGGATATTACCTCTTCTTTGGAACGCCTCTTTGAATCCTCCACTTAGGGAACTAAGATTGGTCTTTGAAGAAGACCAGGACCTCTAGGATTATTCTAGGGAAGTGGAGAGGAGAAAATGTCAGGGGTTGGCCGAGATTGAGTGCTCAAATTGGTGTGAGGAGGAGGGGGAGGAGGTGCCCTTTTATAAGGGAGGAGAGGGGCACCTTAGGAATATCTCAAAATATTATTTTATATTAAAGTCAAAATCGGTTTATAATGGTTCTAAAGGGTCTTATTTAGAATCTAAAGTGGGGAAGGGTCGAAATAATATCAAACAATAGGATTTAGACAAGTTTAGGGTATTATTTTAACCTTATCAATTAGATTTAACTCTAAGTTAAATAATTTAACTTTTACCGTGTCTTTTTGTTTTCTTTCACTATATGGTTAATACACTTACTATAACATGCCAAAAGAACCCCAAATTGTTTATTATTAATATATATATCCTTATCTAAGTCGTTTGGCCGAACCTTAGATTTTTAGGAATAAAATAACAATTAATAATATAATATTTTATTTAAAAACTATTTTGTGTCAATTTTGACACTATTTGATATATGATTTTTGTGAAAGTCATAACAGAATTATATGTTCGAACCAAGTTGATTAAATCAACACTAATATATCATAGTAACCTAGAAAATTTGTGTAATTCATAAAAAGTCTCAAATTACATTTATTTTGGTGTTTATAACATCAATTATGTCAATATTTCATAAATAAGATAATTACTGCATCATAATTGTGTCATAAATAAATTAAATTATTTAATGTCTAAAAATTATAAATAAAATACCATTATGTAGGAAATATTTTTAGCTTTCTAATGAATATTTATAGTCTAATTTATCTTATGTATAACCCCATATTAAAAATGATTTGCTTATTAAACTTTGATTTTAACTATTTTAACCCTTCTTTAAATAAATTAATAATAAATGTCCTAATCTAACCCAAGTGGGCCTAAATGGTCGTATTTTATTCATAAGGTTGTTTTTGGTCGAATTACACTTATCCAATAGAATTAGTACATGTGTTAGGGTAATAGTAATATCATATTTACCCTTAGTTACCCTATTTACTATTAACCGCGGTAAAAAAAGTAAAAAGTTACTATTCACCAAAAAATTATTTTTATCTCATTGAACCACATTTTACTTACTGATATCAACCGTGTCTGTCGGATTTTCGAAATTCCGTTCACAGAAGCGGTAAAATTAAGTTTTATGCAAAATTCAGTTTTTAACCTACCACTTAGTGGTTTCACTATTCATCAAAAATTGAAAGTTTTCAGAAAAACACCAAAATTTCACCCTAGGCTAATTTCAGTATTCTGAATCCAAAAATGAAGTCCATTTTAAAAATAAAATTTCAAAAAGTGGTTATTACTATTCATAACGGCTAGTTTTAATAATATTTTAATAGCATATCGTTGTTTAGTGAAACTCGGTATTGCGTACGATGCAAGCTATCGAGGAAGGTCGCGATTGCGTGTAAAGTAAGCCAAGCTAGTATGTAGTGAAAGATTCCTTTGATGATATATAGAAAACAAAATATTAATCATAAAAATCTCGGGTGTTACATTCTACCCCCCTTAAAAATAATTTCTCCCTCAAAATTCGTCACTTTGTAACAAACAGATGAGGATACTTCTCCCTCATCATATCCTCAAGCTCCCATGTAGCTTCTTAAAGTTGGTGGTTCCTCCATAAAACTTTCACCAATCGAGTGGTCTTGTTTCGTAGGACTTTTTCGCTACGATCCAGAATCTCTATCGGTTGTTCTTCATAAGAAAGATCTTGCTCCAGCGGTACAACTTCTGAGCTGAGTATATGTGAAGGATCAGGTATGTACTTTTCTCAGGAGAGATACATGGAACACATCTTGAACTTAAGAGAGATTCGGTGGAAGCTCCAATCGGTAAGCTACCTTCCCAACACGATCCAGTATTTCAAAAGGACCGATATATCTAGGGCTCAACTTCCCCTTCTTTCCAAATCTCATAACCCTCTTCCAGGGAGATATTCGTAAGAACACTTTATCACCCACTTCAAACTCTAGGTCTTTTCTTCGGTTGTCGGCATAACTTTTCTGTCGACTCTGAGCTGCTCTTATGTGTTGTTGAATAGATCTAACCTTTTCTTCCATTTCATCAATGAGATCAGGTCCTAACAGCTTTCTTTCCCCAACTTCATCCCAGCAAGTTGGAGTCCTGAATTTCTTTCCATAGAGAGCTTCATAAGGAGCCATCTGAATACTGGAGTGAAAGCTATTATTATAAGAAAATTCCACCAAAGGTAGGTGTTGATCCCAACCTCCTTTGAAATCCATAGAGCAAGCTCTCAACATATCTTCTAGGGTTTGAATTGTTCTCTCATACTGACCGTCTGTCTGGGGATGATAAGCAGTGCTGAAACTCAACTCTGTATCCAGAGTATGCTGAAGACTTCGCCAGAACTTCGAGGTAAATCTCGGATCCCGATCAGATATAATAGAAACTGGTACTCCATGAAATCTTACCACTTCCTTTACATATATCCTGGCAAGCTGATCTAGAGAGAAATCCTCTCTAATAGCAATGAAGTGTGCAGACTTTGTAAGACGATCAACTATGACCCAAATAGCATTATTTCCTTTGTATGTTTTAGGAAGTCCTGTGATAAATTCCATAGTGATGTTTTCCCATTTCCATTCGGGTATGGGTAATGGTTGTAACATCCCCTTAGACTTCTGTCTCTCAGCTTTAACTTGTTGACAAACCAAGCATCGAGAGACATATTCAGCAACATCTCTTTTCATGCCATCCCACCAGAAGTACTCTTTCAGGTCTCTATACATCTTCTTGCTTCCAGGATGAATAGAGAATGATGAACTATGAGCCTCATCCAGCAGCTCCTTCTTTAATTCGGGGATGGGAGGAACACAAACCTGATTCCTGAAATTTATTATCCCATCACAATCAAGGTTGAATTCAGGAACATTTCTCACCTTCTTTTGTAACTCGACATCTTCTTTCTGTGCCTCCTTAATCTTCGCATGTATAGATGGTTGAACATTCATTTGAGAAAGATAAGATTTTTCCCCTTCCATTATAATTCCAAGATCCATCCTTTGTAAATCCATAAATATTGGATCCTTTTTGATCCTCATCATGGATAAACTAGCATGGTCTTGTCGACTTAATGCATCTGCCACCTTGTTTGCTTTCCCAGGGTGGTAATGGATTGAGCAGTCGTAATCCTTAATCAGCTCCAACCATCTTCTTTGACGCATATTCAACTCCTTTTGTGTGAAAATATACTTTAAACTTTTATGATCAGTATAAATATCACACCTTTCACCATAAAGGTAATGCCTCCAAATATTTAATGCAAAGATTACCGCAGCCAACTCCAAATCATGTGTTGGGTAATTTTTCTCATGGATTTTCAACTGTCGTGAGGCATAAGCTATCACCATATCATTTTGCATAAGAACACACCCCAATCCCTTCTTGGATGCATCACTGTAGATCACAAACCTTTCTCCACTACAAGGCAGTGTGAGCACAGGTGCACTGGATAACCTTCTTTTCAACTCCTTGAAATTCTCTTCACATTCCTCTGTCCAAACAAACATAACTCCTTTGTCGAGTCAACTTGGTGAATGGATTAGATAATCGTGAAAAATCTTTTACAAAACATCGATAATATCCAGCCAAACCAAGAAAACTTCGGATCTCAATTAATGTTGTTGGTCTTGACCATCTTTCGATAACCTCTGTTTTTGCTGGATCCACAGATATCCCCTCTTTTGAGATTATGTGACCCAAAAATGAAACTTTTTGAAGCCAAAATTCACACTTGGTAAATTTGGCATAAAGCTTCTCCTTTCTCAGGGTCTTCAATATAATTTTCAAGTGATATTCATGCTCTTCCTTTCTCTTTGAATAGACAAGAATATCGTCTATAAAGACTACCACAAATTGATCAAGATAGTCTCTAAAGACTCTATTCATTAGATCCATGAAGATTGCAGGGGCATTAGTAAGACCAAATGGCATCACTATAAATTCATAGTGTCCATAACTTGTACGAAAAGCCGTCTTTGGTATATCCTCCCTTTTGACCCTTAATTGATGATACCCTGAACGAAGATCAATCTTGGAAAAGTATTGAGCTCCGCGTATTTGGTCAAATAAGTCATCAATGCGTGGGAGATGATATTTGTTCTTGATAGTGATCTTGTTAAGTTCTCGATAATCAATGCAGAGTCTCATTGATCCATCTTTCTTCTTAACAAATAGAACAGGTGCTCCCCAAGGTGACGCACTAGGGCATATGAATCCCTTATCAAGATTCTCTTGGAGTTGCTTCTTCAATTCCTTCAACTCAATTGGGGCCATTCTATAAGGTGTCTTTGAAATTGGCAAAGCGCCCGGTACGAGTTCTATTGAAAACTCAACTTCACGATTTGGTGGAAGACCCGGTAATTCCTCCGGAAATACATCATCAAACTCCCGTACAATGGGCATATTCTTAATCATGAGTTTCTCACCAACCATTTGAGATAAATAACCTTCATTTAGTGGAATCAATACCCATAAGATGGAAGAAATTTCCACTGGAAGGTTATGTTCATCCTTGCATTGATAGACGATCGTAGATTGATCTGGAATATGAAATGTGACTTCCCTTCTTTGGCAATTGATATGAACTCCATGTAGAGAAAGCCAATCCATTCCATGAATCACATCAAATTCCACTAAAGGAAGGATCACAAGATTTGCAGGAAGCACTTTCCCACAAACTTCGATCGGAGAAGAATTATAAACTTTTGATGCGACTGTTGTGCCATTAGGTGTTGTCACAGCTAACTCAACATCTAATTGTTGAGGTAGTACGGTGATACCCTTAGAAAATTTTTCAGAAATAAAAGAGTGGGTGGATACAGAATCAAATAAAACATTTGCTACTTTAGAGTGGATGGTAAGTGTACCTTTCACCACTTCGTTATCGTACTCCACATCGCTGATAGAAATTGCATGTGACTTTCCTTTGTCTTTAGCCTTAAGATTTTGTTGACGTCGACCATCATCATCAACCCTTGGATTTGGGCATTGATTGGCATAATGCCCCATCTCCTTGCACTTGAAACATTGAAGTGTATTAGGTTCATTCTGTGTATCCCTTCCTTTGTTTGCATCATTAGACATCTTCTTCCCATTATCGCGGAATTCAAATGCCCGATGACCTTCCTTTCCACATTTAAAACATTTACTTGTCCCTTTAAGACAACTCCCTTCATGTTTCTTTCCACACTTTGAGCATAAGGGAAAGTTCATCTTCTTTTCAGTGTGCTCTTTAGATTTTCCTTTGAATTCCATCTTCCTCTTCTTATCAAACCCATGTGACTGATGGGTTACTCCAATCTCCATCTCGACTTTGAGAGCACATCGAACGATTTCCTCGTAGCTATTGAAGTCCCTTATGGCTAACGCCCTTCGAAGACTTGGTTTTAAGCCACTAAAGAATCGATCGATCTTACTCTCAGGTTGGATAATAATACCAGAAGCGTACCTTGCAAGTCTTGTAAAATTTTCTTCATAGGTACCAACAGATTCATCATCCCTTTGCTTCAGTTCAAGAAACCCTTTCTCCATCTTTGTTCGGAGAATACGAGGGATGTACTTATTGAAAAATAAGTTCTTGAACTCGTCCCATTCCATAGACTCAATTTCATCCCTTTGCCTCGTATTCTTAATAAGATTCCACCATTGATCAGCATCTCCTTCCAAACGATACACTGCTAGGATGACTTTATCATGTTCAGAACATTGAAGAACTGAAAATATCTTTTCATTAGTACTAATCCATTGTTCAGCAACTAATGGATCAGTAGACCCACTGAAAGAAGGTGGACACTGCCTCATGAAGGATTCAACAGAATGTTGCTCCTTCCTTTTCTCGTTTGGAAGTCCTGCATGATTCATAGCTTGAGAAAGTTGTGTGAGCATGGCTACAAGATTTTGCATTCCAGCTCCCATATCGTTTGGTTGCTCAGGGGGACAATCATTGCATTGCCCATCGCATTCCGCATTAACACGGTTCCTTCGGGTTCCAGCCATTGACTAAAACCAAGAAGAATAGTGTGAGCAACACTAATTATAATGGGAAAACCACATAATCAAGGATAAAATTTCACACATAAGGTTTTATCCTAGGGTATTCATGGCCATTTCTAAAACACTAATATTGTGTTCTATGCTTAGACTTATCCTTAGGGTTCTTACTAAGGCTTTCACATCCTAGTTTCCAAAGGTTGACTATACCTTTCCTCTGATACCAACTATAACGACCCATACTTTACATAGATTGTTAATACTTCAAAATTGAAGCACACTTATTACAACATATGACAAAACCACAAAGGACCGTATAGGTATAGTGTCTTTAGAAACTGGGAAACATAAACAACTGTTTTATAAATCTTCTACAGTGTCTCCCATTTATTTCATCATATCTAGGGTCCCTTTTAGCATATTCTACTTCATATCCATCTTCCTGACCTGGGGAAAAGAAAACATAAAAGGGTGAGCTCAAATGCTCAGCAAGGGAAAATAAAGGAAATAAAAATCATATCATATCTTTTTGAAAATCATAACCTGCAAAAGAGATCATAATATCTTAACATGGAACAAATAATAGAAGTGAAAATGAGATCCCCATAATCATAACATAAAACTTGAAACTTTTTGGCATGCACACATAATCATGGAAAATCATTTCTTATTAGTCATGACTCATTGCCAAGACTATCTTAGTGGACAAAGTCCCTTTCTGAACCGAGTTCACTCCTCGTTTCAGTCCTGTATCACTGAACCGAAATAACCTTCCGTTCCAGCCATGTCTATATCATGAGATATAAAATCTTTACCCAATGCATTGGAGGGAGATATAGGTCCCACCCATCTTATAATGAATCCTTTCTTATGTGTGCCACATAATCATAAATCATACATCATTGCATAACCCATGTAATACAAATTGGAATCTTAAACATCATGACATCATAAAACAATTCATACAAGATAAAGGAATTCATAAAAATAATTCAATCACAACATGATCAAATCAATGTAATAATAGGGATAAAAACAGAACCCTTTATTATCTTAGATGGAAAATAATTTTGATAAAACACTTGAACTCCATTCTTGAGGAAAATATCCTTTCTTCTTCAAAAAAACATTTTTCCTTTCATAACATGTCATACGACTTTAAAATAAAAGAAGTTGATTAAAAATAAACTTGAAAACTTGTAAAGGAAGCTTCTTGGAAATAATGTTTTAAAAATCCATTCATGCCGTATAAGTTAAAAAAAACATTCTTCTCGTACTTTTGTCGAAAAAGTCAAAAAAGTACCTCGTACGAAAAACGACAAAAGATTCCTTTCATATCCTTTACTAAAAATTTACCGAAGGGTAAAATTGGATATAATCAATTTTAGGTGGATGGAAATAATATTACATATTGAGGAAACATGGATGTGGATGATAAAATACACCCCAGTAAATTCCAAAGTATAAACAATCTCGGATAAAGATGAGATTGTGATATTTCCCTTACCTTAGGTCCGATTTGCTTTGTACGTGTCCGAAGCTCCTGTATAATGGTTTAAATAATGTTATTGACTTATTCCAGAATCATACATATTTATATGATATCATATATGGTCATATTCTTAGCTTCTTATTAGTAATATTTCATTGTTACTTGTTACTCGGGTCTTTATTGCCTTTTGTTCTTATGCGTGTTTTGTCGAATAAATTCTTATTATTCTTTTAAGGTTATAGATACCTTATATCCAGAATGGTATTAGTGTAACATATATCATATTTATTCATTCAATTCATTTATATAATTACTATGTAATGATTATCATGTAGAACGAGTCGCTTCACATCGTGGAGACAGTATTCCGTACGTAGGCACGAGTGATGATATCGTTCCTATGATCGTGGAATTGTATTGGAGTATATATATATATTATTTCAGTATAAATATTAATTTATAATAATCATAAATAGTTACTCATTACACCATTATACCCGTCCTTGTAAAGTGATGGTGGAAAATAGATTACACCACGGCGTGGAGACAGTATTCCGTACGTACGCACGCGCGGTGATTTCATTTTTCCGTAGGATGGATAGAAGGTGAATTAGGGTTGTTTTATATTTATAATAACATATCAGTATGTAATTAATACTGATGTTATTACTTTATCATGAAACAACTAAAGGAGAAGAAGTTGAAGAAGAAAGAAATTGAAAAGATCGGTAACGGATATTACCTCTTCTTTGGAACGCCTCTTTGAATCCTCCACTTAGGGAACTAAGATTGGTCTTTGAAGAATACCAGGACCTCTAGGATTATTCTAGGGAAGTGGAGAGGAGAAAATGGCAGGGTTTGTCCGAGCTTGAGTGCTCAAATTGGTGTGAGGAGGAGGAGGAGGAGGTGCCCTTTTATAAGGGAGGAGAGGGGCACCTTAGGAATATCTCAAAATATTATTTTATATTAAAGTCAAAATCAGTTTATAATGGTTCCAAAGGGTCTTATTTCGAAGCTAAAGTGGGGAAGGGTCGAAATCCTATCAACCAATAGGATTTAGACAAGTTTAGGGTATTATTTTAACCTTATCAATTAGATTTCACTCTAAGTTAAATAATTTAACTTTTACCGTGTCTTTTTGTTTTCTTTCACTATATGGTTAATACACTTACTATAACATGCCAAACGAACCCCAAATTGTTTATTATTAATATATATATCCTTATCTAAGTCTTTTGGCCGAACCTTAGATTTTTAGGAATAAAATAACAATTAATAATATAATATTTGATTTAAAAACTATTTTGTGTCAATTTTGACACTATTTGATATATGATTTTTGTGAAAGTCATAACAGAATTATATGTTCGAAACAGGTTGATTAAATCAACACTAACATATCATAGTAACCTAGAAAATTTGTGTAATTCATAAAAAGTCTCAAATTACATTTATTTTGGTGTTTATAACATCAATTATGTCAATATTTCATAAATAAGATAATTACTGCATCATAATTGTGTCATAAATAAATTAAATTATTTAATGTTTAAAAATTATAAATAAAATACCATTATGTAGGAAATCTTTTTATATTTCTAATGAATATTTATAGTCGAATTTATCTTATGTATAACCCCATATTAAAAATGATTTGCTTATTAAACTTTGATTTTAACTATTTTAACCCTTCTTTAAATAAATTAATAATAAATGTCCTAATCTAACCCAAGTGGGCCTAAATGGTCATATTTTATTCATAAGGTTGTTTTTGGTCGAATTAAACTTATCCAATAGAATTAGGACATGTGTTAGGGTAATAGTAATATCATATTTACCCTTAGTTACCCTATTTACTATTAACCGCGGTAAAAAAAGTAAAAAGTTACTATTCACCAAAAAATTATTTTTATCTTATTGAACCACATTTTACTTACTAATATCAACCGTTTCTGTCGGATTTTTGAAATTCCATTCACAGAAGTGGTAAAATTAAGTTTTATGCAAAATTCAGTTTTTAACCTACCACTTAGTGGTTTCACTATTCATCAAAAATTGAAAGTTTTCAGAAAAATACCAAAATTTCACCCTAGGATAATTTCGGTATTCCGAATCCAAAAATTAAGTCCATTTTAAAAAATAAAATTTATAAAATTTAAAAAAGTGGTTATTACTATTCATAACGGCTAGTTTTAATAATATTTTAATAGCATATCGTTGTTTAGTGAAACTCGGTATTGCGTACGACACAAGCTATCGAGGAAGGTCGCGATTGCGTGTAATGTAAGACAAGCTAGTATGTAGTGAAAGATTCCTTTGATGATATATAAAAAACGAAATATTACTCATAAAAATCTCGGGTGTTACAGGAATCCTAGTAGAAACTCGGTCTAGGAACTAGTTAGAGTCCAATGAGCAAGCGTACAAATATTTCCAATGCGAGTCCAAGCAATCTAGGTCCATGGGGTAACAATTCCTAATGCATCCCCTGGAATCACAGACCAAAGGGAATAATCCACCAAAGGTATCCACTACTATGTTCCAGATCCATGGGGAGCTGTCTATGGCATCTATCAAACCATTTATTCATTAATTCATACAATTTAAACATTCCAATTCCATGTGTGCATGACCACTCACATCTCCATTTACATCACATGGGTATATACACACATGAATTTCATTTCACATTTTACATGTCACATGGGTATTCCCACCCATTCATAACCATTTTCACAATAAACCATTCATGAAATATAGAAACAATAAATGATTATACCCACTTATTTAACTAATTCCATTTAATTCATTTAATCAATATAATCTTGGAATTTCACGATAACACAAGGAAAGGAGTAACTATATCTCCTAATACATCCATTCCACTCTATTTAAGTCTAAATGACTTCTTCTAACCAAGAAAGAACAAGAACTCACTCATAGGGTGGTTTAATAATGCATAACTAAGTAATTTCCAAAAGGTTCACCCCATGGGTGTCTTTGATTCAAACCACAGGTAACAATGATACACAAAAAAACATATGGGAATCCACACTAGGTTTGATGACATATTCTACATGTACCACGATAAAAATGGGGTCGCACCGGAATGTTTTAGGGGTGGTATTATAGATAATTGCTTTAAAACCCCCCCAAAATCGAAAAGAAATGTTTGAACTACCTAACTTAGAACAATAGTATAGCACTCTTCCAATATCAAGACTTGATTCATCTTGTTTTGAAATAAATATGAAGAACGGGCGAATAATGAAAAATTAGAGCATATGAGCCTAATCCAAATAGAGAATTCATTGCCCTGAAGAATCGATAATGGCTAAAAAATAATTGACTAATTACCGATGAGGTTCCCATGTGATAAAAATTGGATGAATCAGAGCTTGAGTGGGTGTTATATCTAAAAAATTATATTAGGGTGGTTTTGGAATCAAAAAATGATAAAACTGCTTCTGCCCCAAAAAGAGAGACTACTGCCTCTTTTAAAAAAACTCTCAAGGAATTACATGACATGTAATTACCTTACATGATGTGTAATTCCCGATTTTCTATTCTTATGGAAAATTACAAGAATTTCATGAATGGTCCTGGCCAGACCATTACATGTTTTGAAATATTATTACACTATGTGTATCCCCCCTTTACGTCATATAATTAGCATACAGTCATCCTACCTCCTTCTAGCCACTTCTTGCCCAAGAACAACCAACTGGTCCATAGCCTGGATAAGGTTCTAAGCCAAAAAGGAAAATATAACAAGAATTTAACTAGAAAAAAATATTTTTTCCTCACGAAACCCATTATCTTACAATATTTCCCCGTTATAGAAATCCGTCCCCAAATTTCTGTACCAAGGGTGGTGAAGATTCTTCTAAAAACAACTTTGACCATTGAGAACATACAGAAGCCTTCCTCTACCAAGTATCTTCTAATAAATGGTCATGATACCATAGAACCCATACAAGAGAAACTGTCCAGCCTCGAATAACATTCATGCTCCTATCAACGATATGAATCAGATGTTCCTTAATGGGCGTATCAACCTGTAACTCAAATTCGTAGGGCTGAAATTCATGACACATGTCAAAATAATAGCAGAATAGCAGTGATTTGTGTAAGATATCATTCATGTCTTAGTAGCTCAGAGGTAACTATAACTGATAGGCTACAAACATGAATCTCTCCAAAATATCAAACAACCCAACATACTGCGGTGAAATTCTACCTTGTCTCCTGATTTTTCTGTGCCCTAGCCTCAGTGAAATACAAAAAAGGCCTCATCCCAACCTTGGACTCTAAAGGTAATCTACAATGATTGATGTAAGATTTCTGACAAGACTTTGTAGTATCCGTCAACTTTGGAATCATCTAGATATTCTCAAAAGTATGATGTATGAGATGCGGTCACAATAACGAAGCCTCTCCTATCTCTAACCAGCATTAGGGTGATTTGAATGGCCTACCCTATAAATCCTCATAAGGTTCTATCTGTATCGTTGCCTAATAACTTTTATTATAGGAAAAATCAACTAGGGAAATGTACCTAAACCATGATCCCCCAAAATACAAGATACAAGCTCACAGTTATTCCTCTAGCACCTGTATCGTATGCTCTAATTGGCCATCAGTCTGAGGGTGGTATGTTGTGCTCAGAAGAACCACTATGCATAGTGAACAACGAAAACTCTATTAGAAACAAGATGTAATACTTATGGACCTATCTAAAATTATATGATATTAGACCCTATGAATTCATAATATGTCACGGATATACAACATTCCATGCTCATCGACATAAAAGGTCTCCTTGATCGGCAAGAAAAGGGAAACCTTAATTCATCCTTCAAAAATACTGACACAAAATCGCTACCTCGAGGTGACCATAATAAAAATGTCATGAAATCCAACATCACATCATCCCATTTACACTTTGGAATAATAGAATGAAAAAAATTAATGCTTATATCTTGTGTTTTTTCATCACCTGCTGATAGGTGGAAAACCTCATATCAAAACCAGCTACCACCTGCTTCATACTCAACCACCAGTACTGTCGCTGCAAGTCACAGTACATCTTGGTGACTCCAAGGTTCACTACCCCAACCAAAGCATGAATCTCCCATATCAAATCCTTAGGTATATCCACTAGAACCCAAGCACGTCTATGAATATGAAGAATCTCATCCTCACCTATCGTCCAACCAGAAGAAGGGTCCTCACCTAACACCCTCTCTTGTAGGAAAAGGCTTTTAGAATCTTTTAGCTGCCAAATTCTAATTCCATCCAGTAGGGTGGATGTCATAACTAAGGGTGATATATATGACCAATCCTGTCTATTATGAACCTCGAAATGTGTCTCATAGAATAATTCCATAAGCTACCACTCATTACTTTCCCACTACATTTCATGTATCTCATTACTCCTACTCAGTTCATTGTCCACTACATTTAGGAATGTAGGAAAGCTCAAAATCAATGGACGGTAGGCACTCCACCAACCTTTTCTGACTATGATTTAGACCACACTATGTAAAAATATACTTGGGAACTTTTTGGTCTATGTATACCATAAAATTCTCCCCCAGTATGTAATATATCAAATATTATAAATCCAGAACGATAATAGCATACTCAAGACCATGCATCAGGTAGTTCCTCTCGTGTGGCCTCAGTTATCAAGACTTGTATGCCTCAACTCTATACACATACATCACCACTTCTCCCATCATGATAAATGATGTTTCATAGTAAACATTGTATCTCTTACCCTGTTCTGTATGTATCAGTGCTGGTGTGGATTTTG
Source organism: Viscum album (assembly GCA_963277665.1). NCBI lineage: Eukaryota > Viridiplantae > Streptophyta > Magnoliopsida > Santalales > Viscaceae > Viscum > Viscum album. Next base: position 83,390,949 of record OY728129.1, read on the forward strand.
GACATCCTTTCATCTCCCAAAAGACTGTCTCACAAGAATCTGACCATACAAACTTCACAAACTTCTTAGTCAAGCCCTTCAATGGAACTAATAAGTATGAAAATTGCTATATGAAACTTGTGTAGTAACCATTTTTACCCTGTAGACTCTATATATCAATAACTTTCTTAGGTTATTCATAGAAAACTACACTCTCACCTTCTATGTGTCCACTGATACTCATGCCTCTAATATAACGTGACCTTGGAAGTTAATATGATCCATCCAACAGTGGAACATTATGAGCTTCTAATATAACTGACTCTCTCTTAGTGTATTCAAAATTATCTCAATATGGTTTGAATGGTCATGTCGATTGTGAGAATACACAAATATATAATCCACGACAACCACCACAAAAGAATATATGAATGGATGGACCCTCACTTCATCAGAACCATGAAAACTACAAGCGCAAAAATGAGATCGAACTGCATAACAAGATACTCATATAGAGTATACCTGATATGAAAGGCTATATGAGGTATTTCTATAGGTTGAACATCTACCTTGTGATATCCATACTTCAAGTTGATTTTTGAGGACACTTGGGCTCCTCGAAGCAGATCAAACGATTCACCTATCCGTTGAAATGTATATGAGTTTTTAACCATTAGTTGGTTTGGTTTCGGATAATCTATTTATATCCTAAGAGTTTTTTCTTCCTTTTTTTAAAAAGGATTGGAAAAACCCATGGATAAGTAATCTGTCGAATAAACCTCTTTGCCCCAACCTATAGCTACCTATTATGATCTTGCAACTACTTTGCTGTCATCTTGTAAGGATGAATAGATATCATTGCTTCTCCTAAAACAAGATAGATGGAGAAATCAACCACTCTCTCTTAGGATGTAAACCAAAAATTCATTTGGAAAGATGTACCTGAAGCACTAAACGACTAGAGGAATGTTTTCCTAAGTCACTCCCTGATCATCCAGTTATAACTAAGAAATTTGGGTTGTCAGCCTACCTATCCCATGATGATCTGGTCTATCTCGGCTCACCTAGAGATCTGAATCTCCCTTATGAGTAAACACAGCACCCTATGGTGATATAAAAGTCACCCTCCAATGATAAAAATCAATATAATATTGATAAAATACCACCAATTTTATCCTGGTAATAACATAAAATAGTTTCATCTCGAAGAAAAACAAACTCCATAAGAAGTGACACCCACCATCCTCAAGGAGGCACTCCTTACATTGGTGAACATCACCTATTCTGATTCCCAATGGTGTTTGTAGTGTCAAATACCCCTAAAAATACCATAGAGCGAGCCAAAGGCATTTCAATAGAGATGAAGATATTAGACTATGAGACACCCCTATATTAAAGAGGGAAGATTCCATATTATATGCCACTAAGATTTTACTTATCATCGTATATGGTCTGATACCCTACTCCTTGGGGGTAGGCCATACAAAAAAAAATGGACAGCACTACGGCCCTGTGATAGGACATCACTACCTAGAGTATTCCCAAAATGATTTCTAGGTGTAACTGGATTCTAGATTCCTCTTCCATGACTACTACTGCCTCTTCATTACTGGATGACATTTCTCTAGCTCCATACCTAATTTCAATATCTAGATCATACTCCCGAACCAATTGTAAGAGTTGACCCCTACCACTCACAACTGGAGGGACGGTCCTGTAAAACCACTACATGGGACCTGTCATGCTGCAAGCATGACACTCGACTAGGTCAGGGTCACACTTATTCTTCGTGTGTCCTATCCTACCACACTAATGATAGTACACCAAACTACTTGTACTTATAGCCTGAATGGTAGTAATTTCATATGAATCAACAAATAGGTGCTTACAGCATGAAGATGTAGATTCGTTGGGTTGAGAAACATCACTGCCTTTCTCAGCACTCACAACATCCCTTTGTTTCAGCTCTGTAATTAGCACCTGATTCACAATCTCAATTATATAAGTCAATATGAACATGTGGACCTGAGATTTGATAGCATGTCAGAGTCCTTCCTTGAAGTGTCTCACTCTAGACAGCTCATCAGCAAGTAACATCGATGAAAAATAATAAATCTTAGTAAAGTTTTTGGATTACTCTATAACCTTCATCATACCCTTCTCGAGATTCCAGAACTCACTAGCCCACTCTACTCTCTTAGTTATAGGGTCAAATAAGTCATAAAATCAGGTATGGAAATTTGTTCATCCCATATCTCACAACCCGTCAACCTAGTTTAGTACATCCCACCAGTGATTTTCTACTCCACATAGCATATAAGTCACAAGTATGACCATCCTCTTAGTAGGCATCTCTAGAATCCTTAAAATTAATAACATGCTCCCAGGCCATTGATCTATAGCCTGTCGACCACCATTCCTCGAAAACATAGAAGTATGTTGTTGCTAGAACACCCATGTCAGATCATCCATATACATGGAGGGTCTTGGCGATCCCTGAAAAGTATGCATATAGTGAAAGAACCCCTCACAGAACTGTGCTTCAACTCCTACATCTATAACAACCCCTAGTGCCATAACTAATACTAAAGTAGGATCAACCAGTAGCACATGGCCCACCTCCTCTAGAGTATGCTATCCACCACCCTCTTGGCATTCCACTGGAATTCTTCATGGTGGTTGCCTCTGCAATTCAAAAAACATTCTTCAGAAAAGAAATTTATTAAAGTTTCATAGCTAAAATTCAAAGGATAGTTCAAAATCCTCCTATAACTAAGTAAACCCACAACCTTCTCCTTAATCTAGGACTGTATAATGAACATCCACCCAAAAAAACTTTATACTCCACCCCCTTCCCACTCAAAAGAAATTTCTAGGTCAACTACCTACCTTTTATTTCATTTATTATGATTTTTACCTATTAATTATTTAGAAAATTCGACCAAGGGTTTTCAAATCTAGAATCTATGAGGGCCCATAACACCTCATGACCCCAAAACGTGGTTCCCATTCAATTCACACATTTTAAATTCACATTATCATTTTCATTTTATTGGTGCATCATTTCCCAATCCATAAGGTCCCATACTTATTATGAATTGTTTGATGATGTAACTCCTATAACGTATACACAAATACTATCAAAACCACAAGAAATAATATATCAACATATGTCACAATGGAATGAAATATGTAATGAATCCTATATGGCATGGAATAATTCATGGAATCTGATTTATATAATTTTCTTATATGATAAATGAGATGGAATACCAACATTTCATCGGATTTCAACTGAAATTAAACCCAAATTATATCAATAGTAACAACATAAATTATGTGTGTCTCCCAATGGTGATATCAAATCAACTATAATAGTCAAAATCTAGAAAATTACAATTCCATTCGAGGAAATTTGGATATTCCCTGTATGTGGGGTATCTACACCCTCGCACAACTTATTACCAAATCCCATTTCCTTTCTATCCCTGTATGTAAACGCCAAACAGTAATTCACACCAGAAAAGACCCCTATGAGACCACATTGTTACGAACCAGGCCCAGATGCCACTCAACAGTTCCTTGATCCTGGTTGACTATATGGCCTCAAGTTCATCTCCTCAACAACAGAAGTGAATAAAAAGTAAGGCAACTAAAAAGTAAGGGAACACAAGAATATATATTTAATCCAGAAATTTTACATATCTAGTGATGAAGATGATACATGTTTCTATAAAGTATTCAAATTAGTACACGAAAATAAAATAAAATACAAGTGTCCAAAAAAATAAAAAAGAACAAAAATCCTCAGTAGCATCGCAGGCCTTAGATTGGAACCATTCTCTCATACTCTTAAGAAATATCAACAACCTATACTAGGGCGCTTTCCCCTAACATCACCTACAACCATATAATCTATTTGCGTCACCTTGTATCACTAATCATGGTGTGAGATAAACACCCCAGTAGGTTACCACCCAAAGATCTATACAATTCTAAAGAGAAATATGAAACATGCTAAACATTGTAAGTCAAGATGTAATGTAAGTGTGAATTCCCATAACATATGTCGACTATAGTAACTAATACAAAACATCCATTCGAGGCTCCCTATAACAAGTGTTTTCTTATAAAAATGTAGCTATAAGAAAAGTAATCAAGTCATATGATCTTGTCGTACAATCACCCATCTCATGTTACCCCCGACCTATTCGTATAAAGAACTATATCACAAGCCATATCCTTTCCATAATAAGAAATCAAGTCTCCCATTGCCACACCATATAAATGAGTAACAAAATAAACCCACAAACTTTCCATATAGTGAAATGTATCCCATGAAAGGTAAGATCAATGGTGTAAAATAATAAGGCATCCTCATCAAATCCCATTAGAATCCCAGTTGAAACTCAGTCTAAGCACTGGTTGGAGTCCTAGGAGAATGTATACCATCATTTTTTAAGTGAGTCCAATCAAGATGGATCAACATGGTAGCAAGGCCCATGGAATCCCATATAATTAGGACCCAAGGAGAAAAATCCACCCATGGCATCCACTTCCGCATTCCAGATCCATAGAGATCCATCCATGGAATCTATAAAACCATTCATTAATTCATAAAATTTAAACATTTAAATACCATGTGATTATTCCCAATCATATCACATATTACATCACATGAGTATACCCACTCAAGTATTCCAATTCAAATTTAACAAGTCACATGTGTATGCCCATCCATTCATCACCATTTTCATAATAAAAAATTCAAGCAATTTAAAAACAACCAATGAGTATTCCAACTCATTTATCCAATTCCATCAAATCCATTTAATCAATATAAGCATGGAAGGACAAGACAACACAAGGTAAAGAGGAAGTACATCTATTAATCACACCCTTCCATTCTATTTATATATAACTATCTTTTTCTAACTAGGAAACCATAATAACGCACCTATTTGGTGGTTGAACAAGGAATAACTATAGAATTTCTAAAAGGTGAACCCATTGTTGACATTTATTCGGTTCACGGGTTCCAACTCACCACAACTACAGTTATGGGAATCCTTACTAGGTTCGATTACATATAGTACTTGTAACCCTCTAAAAATAGGGTTGTGCTGGAAAATCCAACGAGTGGAATATGGCTCGATCACTATAAAAATCACAAAAAAGATGAAAGAAAAGTATTGAACACCTACCATATCTCTGTACTAGAGTGCTCATCTAGGATTAAGTCATGATTCATCCTATTTTGGAATAAATATTGAATAATGGACAAAAAATGATAAATTTGGGCATATGAACCTAAATTAAAATATCACATCTATTGTACTGAAGAATCATGAATGGATTTAAAGGAATCCAGTACATGCTAATATAGTTCCAATATGACCAATGATAGAAAAATTAGAGCATGGATGAGTGCTTGATCTGGAAAAAAATAGAGGTGTTTTGGGATTCAAAAGTGGAGAAAATAGCTTATGTTCATAAAAGAGAGGCTCCTCCAACTTTATTTTAATAATATGATGCTAAATTACTGAACATGTAATTTCCTTACATGACATGTAATTCTTGATTTTTCCTTCCTAGGGAAAATTCCATACACATCAAGAAAGTTACTTACTAGTACATTAAGCGCCATGAAATAATATTACAAGATGTGTATCCCCCTTTCAAGTCATCTAATCAGCCTGTAGTCAGCCAACCTCCTTAGAGCCTCTTCTTTTCCAAGCACAACCAACCAGCCCAGGGCCAGGTTTAGGGTCTAAGCCAAAATAGAAATTTAAACAAGTGTTTAACCAAAAAATATAATATATGTACCTCATGAAACCATATATCTTACAGCTTATATATATAACGATTGATATGTTATATCATGAATTTAATTATTTTCATGGTATTTAAGGTTTCATTTTAATTTATCCTTTCATGTGGATTATATTCAAATGTTTTATAAGTGTTAAGGGATTCATGTTTCAATCCTCTTTAAATTGGGATTGTTTATAATTGAATTTACATGAATAAATTATACGATTATTATATAATAAATACCTTTTATATATGGTATACTATTTCTATTAATTTTATTATTATATAATAGTTTCAATTTCCTCTATTCGGTATTCAAAATTATTATAGAAATTTTTTAATAAAAAGAATAGTTTATTTCCCCACTTTTCAAAAATATTTTTCTTCTATGTATTTGTTTTAATTAAATTGTATTCAAGAATGATTTTACAATTATCCTATTATTTTTTAATGTAATTTTTACTGATTTTCAATTTGATTTTTTTGAAATAATATTTTTTCCTTTTAAATGAGGCACTTTTGAGTTTTTACCGAAAATGTGAATAGAATATTTATTATAATTTACTCGACATGAAGAAAATTTCCGACTTTTATTTCCTTTGAATGAATTGAATATTACATTCCATGTTTCCATGTTTCTTTTTCCTGAAAACCTTTTCCTTAATAATTTAGAATTTTTTTATTTTAAATATGTTATTTCAAAATGAAGTGGGTTTTTTCCTCAAAAATCCAGCTAGTGATCTATAAAAGGATTTTTTCATTCATAATAACATAAATTAATGTTACATGTGATTTAATGGGGATATTGTCCTATGATACCACCCTAATTATTTATATTGATGCTATATAAATACTATTATCAATTTTTAATGAAACCTATTTCTTATCCACAAGTTACGATATGAAGATAAGATGATGTGGTGAATATTGTTTGATTTTTTGGAACACAAATCGATGGTTTTTATTATGAGATTAGTGGGCCCAAAATTATATTTCTCTAAAATTAATTTGGTAAATTTTTATATCTAATTTGATAATTATGGGAAACAAGTAGATGTGATTGATCTACTATGGTAAATTGGTATGGGTTACTGATATAGTATAATATGGAAAACAATAAGGGATGACTGATCCACTACAGAAAATAAGTGGTGATTCATGATCCATTATGATATGGTAAATGGGTGTTGATGCTTGAACCACTAGGATATTATGGTATCAATATTAACTATGAAATATTATATGGTATATATACCTACGATGGTGCCACAATCACTAACATATTTTTATTCATATGATTCAAACATATGGATAATGATTGATTTATGATGATCTTTTACACTTATGATTATTGTCTTTTGAAATTATAAAGAATTATTCCATGAATCTATCTTTTCATACATAATTCTTACATATTCCATTATTTTCCCTTTGTTCCACATTAATACCGGTGATTCTAGAGGGTTTCATCACTCTAATTGGAGGTTGGTTCTCCACTTTTTACTATTGTCCTCCACCCCTCCTTTCTACTGATTTCTATTTGATTTGGATGGGGTATTGATGAATTATTTCTCTAGAGAATTTCAACAATGTTGTTACCAAATGGAATTTTGTATGTAGCTCATAGAGGACATCCCAAGATACTGTAAATAAGAAATGGTTCTCTATTTATTTATGTTATGTAATAATTATGATTAAATTAGGATTTCTCTTATTTTGGGGAGAAATAAGCATTTTATTCTTGTATTAATATTATTTACATTACTTTTCCAATATTTAGGGGTGTTTCAGGGGTGGACTGCACAACATAACTCATGTTTATTGTTTCGCGGAGTTGTCTAATGAGTTTGGAATATATTATTTCAGAATTTGTTTTGGTATACATTGATTAATTAATTAATTTGGCAGTGTTGGTGGATGATATAGGTGATTATTGGATCAATAGAGGAAGTTACGCACTTCATTGAAATTATTGGAACGTCAAGTGACATTTTATACCTTATACATTTTTAAAAAAAATGGAAAATTAATTACAATTTTTATAAAAAATTTATTTAGGTTTATTAATTAATTATAAGGGGGAATAATTAATTAATAATGATATTGGGGGTCGATACAGATCCCCCAAGAGTTTTTGTGATAATTAGACGTTCCTAGAAAACAATGGAAAATTTCAAATTAAAGGGAATGTCCTTTCTTGTGGTATGGAGCCTTGACTATACTACATATCATGATTAAGTGGTTATTTATATTCATTTACCATTTAGTATAGTTTTCTACATAATAGTATGATTTTTTTGAGTTTCCCTAACATTTGGATGAGCTCATATTATCATAGTGGTCAAAAATTATTCTATTGATTCCTAAATTGTTTGGTGGTGGTGACTTGTTTAAATGTGTACAGATGGCCTTTCATATGGGTTGTTTAATGTTTTGTATTGGTATTTAAATATAATATTGTTCCTTTATTATATTTGTTTTGATGATTTTTTTGATATAAATGGAAATTCATGGAATACCAGTGATTTGTAAAAGGATTTTGAAATTGAATTTAAAATTATGGTTTGGGATTTTATGTAATCTAGGCCAAGGTCCTTATGTGAATAAAGAATCATGAAATTCCTTTTTAAATGGTTTTAAAAAAAATTGGATTTTGTAAAAAAGTTATCCTGAGAGGCTTGTGTGGGTCAATTTTGTTCTTTTTGACCATGTTTGGCTGATGTACAAATTTAAAAATCAGGAATGCTTTATGTGTTCTCTTATTGAGGATATTATGCATTTTATTTGGTGTATAATTATGTGTGTTTTGTGGGTATCCCCAAAAGAACATGCATTTGGTATCAAAGTGATGGTTGGTCTAGAAGGATGTGATAGACCCATTAAATGGATGATATGGGTCTTGAATTCATTCGAGATGTGAGATTAGAACATGAGAGACTAGTGTTCTGATGAAATGTTAGTGACCTATGATATGGGTTGGGTTTCCAATTTTTTGTTATATTCATGTACTCGATATGGCATCCCTATAGTCCACAACGATGGGTTGGTGTTCCTAATAGACCACCATATAGTCTTAGGGGATGGGTCAATGTGATGGACACATCATGATTAATAATTTATTGGGTCATGTTCTTTTATAGAAATTTCTTGGGTCAGAGTCATTAAACAAAGCTGAGCCACACACTATGTGATAGGGTTATGATTGCAGAAGGGGTTTTATTTCTTGTGTGATATGGAATGGCTGAAAATGTATTGGGTGATATAGAATAGATTGATGTGACTTATATTTGATGGGACTCACACAATTGAGGATGGATGATATGACCCTCGTGTAATTTTAATTGTACCCCAATCCCTTAGATAGCAGTTCATGGTTTTGGATGACATCCACCCGAAGTGTTTAGTTGCAGGCTGGATATCATTGGACGAAACCCTGCAAAGATCATTTGGGTATGGGTTGAGTTATGGTATGTGATGACAAATATTATGGAAAGTATTCAAATTAGGTATTGTTGGATTCATGTTATGGAATAGGTTTTTTCCTGGAAATAATGTAGGTATAGTAAGGGTTGTGGTACGAGGTGGCTCTTGGCACGGTGATGAAGCATGTGTGCTTTTATTAGAATGGTGTGTTATGAATTTGGGTTTGTGTGTTTCATATAAATGACTGAACCATATATTTTTATTTCATTAGTATCCACATGATCTCTATATAAATTAGTATTTTTGAATTGTTTGGGATACCAACTTGGTCATCGGACTCACCCCTACTCACATACATAGAAAGGGTTTTGATTTACATTGGTAGATATTTTAGTTTTCTGTCAATACACATGTATGTCTTGGATTGTGGGGTCTCTTTGGAACCATGTATATTTTCATAAAGATTTCGTATGTCTTTTATAGAAATGCTTCATGCTTAATTTTTATTAGATTTAGTAATGTACCTCGGGCTTGTTTTTTCGGTCCATAATATCTGAATGAATTCGTTAGGACCACACCACTAGTTGGAATCCAATATTGAATTGGAAAGAATGCCTAAGGTCTTATAGAATCCATAAACAATATCTATATGGGTGGATATGATGGTAATTTACAATTCATGGTTTGAGTTATATCTACCCATATTTTTAATAAAAAGGGTCCCATACCCACTTTTATTTTATCAGATAGAGGACATGCTGGAGGGTTGAATGACTAGATCTCCCCACAATTTGGTCCCCCATTATATTGGGTGTTTATTGGTGGATTGTTGTGGAGAATCTTGATAACATCTTCTATCTATTCTTTGTTTCCTTCACATCGACTTATTTCCATTGATTTTTGATAGGGTTTGCATGTTAATCCCACTAGTGCATGGTCAAATAGACCAATTGTTATGTTTATTTCATGAATCCTAGAAGGAAGAAATCTGAATAATATGTTTTTATGTCATGTAATATCATTTTGGTTTAGTTATGTAACAATTATAAAATTTCTATGGTATTTTCATTACCATTTTAATTTGTATATTTAATTAGAGATTTAAATTGGGGCTTTGTGATTCACAGTCTAAGGGTTACAACATTAGTAGATAGAACACCATCATATGTGTTTTCAATGAAAACAAGATAAAATGTGAGTTATAGCAAAATATTCTTATTTAAATTAAAATTTTTAATCATTTATAAAATATTTTTAATATTCTTTTTGTAAATCCCTCTATGAGTTAGGGACTTACAGTGATGGGAATTTGTATTGTACTTGGATGAACATCAGAGAGCCATGTTGGGAAATTGAATAAAATGGGAATAACTCTAATTTAGGAACATAGCCCCTTATGCTTACCCATATTGTATTATGATTTATTTTTATGACATTTGGTGTCATTTCTTACCCCAAAGGGTGATTGTACAATATTAAATAAAATGTTTTACTAAAATGAAATGTATGGAATGAAAAAAAGTACCAAGGTCCAAAATGGACCCTGTGTCACTGGATTGATTATTGTAGTCTCAAATTTACAAGGACTTAACGATACAAGGATGCTATGTGACACTTGGAACCTAAGTGGTATGGATTAAATGAACATAGTAATTGTAGTGACTCTAGTTATATGTTCCCCTAGAGACCTCCATGGATAGATGTGTGAAAATTTGAGATGGATTACCTATATATTATCTATTTGGGAACCTAGGGAGAATTTATTACATTTAGACTAGTCAATTTAATCATTATATAAGAATTCCTCCCCAAAAAGTAGTGATTACTTGGTTGGGTAGTCCATGTGGGGATTGATAGATGAGTTAGGAATTTAGACAATCCTTCAGTGACTTCAAGAGGAAATATGCATCAGGATATCTCCTTTGTGAAATCTTCTATGTTTTCCAATGTGACCTTGATGAGACATTGATTCTTTTTTGGGATTTTAATACCTCTGTATAATGGGTGTTTACCTAAGAGACCTTTTTGGGACAACCCATTAGAGTGTCACTACATGATGAGGCCTTGGGAACACATGTGGTATCCCTAGTGATATGCTAATTCTATAGAGGTTGCTCATGGGAAGTGGGTAGTTATGAATATGGGTTTCACCATAGAACCTAAATTGATGATTTGATCCTGAAAAGGATAAAATGTTAACATGTTATGCACCTAAGATTCCATCATCTGAATTTTGGATTGGTTCAAGAAGATTGTCAAATCTTCAAGGTGTGTTATATGTAATAATCTAGATGGGATGTATTTTCCACTAATATGTTTTGAAACATGGTTTTGGTTGTATTTGAAATAATCCATGAATTAGGAGATATACTGGTTTGGTATGGATTGGGATTTCTAGATAGATACATATGGTGAGATACATCATCCACCAAGTTATGATTCCCAAAAAGGGAATATAAACCCCTAGACATGGATAATGTAATGTCTGGTAGGGAGAGTAACACCCTATACTTAGATGATGTAGGATTCTTCATAGAAAAATCCTTCATGTTTACATATGGGGAAGGAATACCTTGGAAATTCTCCATGTATATGTATGGTGGGATGTATAGTCCATTTATATGTGATTTAAAGTAAGGGAAACCACATGTATAGACTCAGAAAATGTCATGTCTTGTAGCAAGATTCACACCATTGACTCGAATTATATGTTTTCTTGTCATGTAATTCTTTAGATCCTGGTGCTGATTCCTGGTATAGAAATATCATGAGTTTCTAGATGAGGTTGGGTTTCATGCGACAAGATCCATGGATCTACATGTGATATGATTTGGGATGCACAATACACGTCCTTGGGTATATATGTGATAAAGTTTCTGATTCCTGGGATATTCACCTTAGATCCAGTTGTTGTGATGCTTATCAGGGAGATTCACACCACTAAACTCATAAAATGTTTTTTCTATCAAGGTTACACCCAATATCTATTTATGGGTGGCCTATGGGTGGGATTTTATTATATGGGAGACTCTCATAGAAATCATTTGTTTGCAATGATATTTGATGGCATGATTACATTAGTATGTAAGATAAAACCCATCACTAGCTGAAGTGTCATTAAGTTGATCTAGGGTTTAATGGAAGAACTTAAGGATTGATAGTAGTTATTATTTATTCTTCTGCATTTTATTTATTTATTCTTCTGATGGTAAAACATGTACATATACACTACATCATCAGTTATTCATGGATCTAAATTTCTAGTTCCATAATGAGTTAAACTCAATCCAATCCTAGGTGAAAATGCCACCTGGGTACCATTGAAGAATTCACTAATCAAAAATCTAGGTTAGGAAGAGGACCCAATATTGGGTCGTTCATTTAGATATCATAGATGAGGTTGTATATTAGAATCAGGACAGTCTAAAATATGTAATTGATACTATTTTACACTTTTTTTTCCTTATATTTTTTCCTTATATGAGGTGAGCCTAGTGATCAGCTCGTGAGTCTGTATGATTATACACATATGGATTCGTTTTTTATTTAGGGAGGGATATTTTTACTTATTCAGTGTATTATTATGTGAATCATGGTGCATGATTTTTATTTTATTATTATGATACTGAGAACTATAATATGATGGTATAATCTCTCCATGATCAAACCCTAAACCCCCACTGTTGGTTGGCAGTCTCTTGCAAAAGAGGAGGCACTCCTGAGGTAATGAGGTGACCCAATCTAGTTATAGATCTTTCTGAATTGGAAAGGGTTTATAAAAATGTGTTATCAAATAATTATTATGACTGATGTCTTAAAATTTATTAGATCTTTCACATGATGTTTTCTCAGGTGTCCAAGTTTTATGGTACTAGTGCCATAAGAGTGGGCATACAAGACCACATTGCCTGATGGACCTAGTCGAGTTCTGATCATGTGGAAATATGTGTCATCTTCAATTTTTTGGCTGGTTTTTCTCGCTGGTAGCTAGTCGAAGGGGATCTGTTATGAATCCACATTCAAGATTAGGACAACCATTTTCTCATTAGTTAGGGAATTGGAATTCATCAGGCCACTCAGGTTGAGGTGGTGGTTGTGGTCTTAGTAGCTAGACAGTAGGTTATCAGTTACCATAGGGTGGATCTGCATAGAGTAGTTAGGTATGGTTTCAAGGCCATGGAACAGGTCAGGATTTTGAAGTGGATCAGACCTAGTAAGAGCATGATCCTAGACCCTCTATGGTTATATGTACAATTTTAGTTTCCCAGTAATAGCTTCTACTCTTTTTGACACATGTGCTTCCTATAGTTTTATATAGATTGTTGTTGTGGAGATACTTGGACTCTTTATCTTTAATTATGATGATGTAATTATTCTAGACACTCTGTTATGAATTCGGATGGCTAGTGTATGTTAGTGAAAGAAGTGATCTCTTAAGGTTGGTGGGTGTCACCTCATTTGGGACCTATATGTATTTGATATTTCAGGCTTCGATATCATTCTTATAATGTTTTTTGGTCCCTTTCTAGGATTATTTTTACTGTTATCACCACAGGGTGAGTTTCACATCACCAGAGGGAAGGTTTTCTCTATAGAACGGTTAATGGTTTGTCCAGGTGAGTAGATATAGACCCGAGCATTATGGGTTGGGAGGAATTATAGCCCATATTGAGGGTATATATGTGGATGACCCGGGGACTTCACAGATGAACTTTTCACTAGTGGTGGATCATTTTAGACATGTCTTTCAAGACTACTTTTCAGGTTTACCTCCAGAGAGAGAGAGGTATATTTCTCTTTTGATCTTATGCCAAAATAGGAACCATTGTACATTCCTCCATATAGGATGTCTACAAAAGAGTTATAGGAGCTCATGAATCAGTTATAAGAGTTGTAGGGGAAGTGTTTCATCTGACCATGTACTTCCCCTAGGGGTTCTCCTATCGTTTTTGCAAAGAAGGTAAATGATACCCTCAAACATTGAATGGATTATGAGATGCTGAACCGGTTGAAAGTAATGTACCAATATACCTTGCCTAGGATTGATGATCTCTTTGATCAGATTCACGGATCCCAAGAGTTCTCGAAGATTGACATGAGATCCTATTATAATCATTCATGCATTAGACCATCAGATGTACCAATTTTATCCTTTCAGATCAGGTATGGTCTATACGCTTATTTGGTTATGACATTCTATCTCAGAAATGCACTCGAAGTTTTCATGGAGAAGATGAATCGGGTGTTCTATTTTTACTTGGATTCTTTTATTGTAGTCATTGTGGACGATATCTTGGTGTACTCTCACAATCGACACAACCATGACACCCATATTGATATCATCTTGAGTATAATAAGAGAGAATTAGTTCTATGTTAATCTCTCGAAGTGACACTTTTTGATGAACCAAATTCATTTCTTGGGTATTTTCATCTTAGTGGCAAGAGTATTGGTAGACCCAGAGAATTTGAGATAAGTAGTTTCATTGGAGTATCCAAAGAACATCTTCCAGGTACAAAATTTTCAAGTGTTGGATGGTTACTACATGAAATTTATACAAGACTTTTATTGCTTAGAAACACCACTGATGGGCCTTACTATGAATGGTGTGAAGTACTTGTGGATAGATTCCTACAATTCTTCCTTTTAGGAGCTAAAGTGGGTGTTAACTCCCGCACCAATACCGGTTTTTCCTGATATGGAAATGAGTTAAACTATTTAGTATGATGTACCAGGTATCATTATGGGAGTAGTTCTTATGTTGGGGGAATGAATCATTGCATACGTGTCTTGGTAGTTGAGACCACATGAGAGGAATTACCCAAAAAATGATCTCGAGTTAGCTGTAGTTGTGAATGTTTTGTGCTGTTGGAGAAATTCTCTTATGGGATGTAATTTTTTGGTGTAAAACGAGCACAAAAGCCACAGATATATCTTCACTCGGTGTGATCTAAATTTTAGACAGTGAAGGTGGGTTGAGTACTATAAGGACCCGGCCTTAAACATTACATAATCATGAATTTTTTCAAGAATTCACTTTGAGGATCTTTTTAGGTTTAGATTTTTAGAGAATTAGGCCATAACTATTACATAACAACTTTAATATTACATGAAGACACTACTACCTCGTATCCATTTTTCATAAAATAAAAACTCTTGAAAAAAAGGCTTGTCTAGTTCCATGTTTTAGATAGCATGTCTTTTCCTTAATCTCATCCTTGACCCTATTCAACATTATGTCATGTGACAAACATTTCAAAACTTGGGATTAGCATAAAAATATCAGTAAGGGTTATAAAATAATGAAAATAAACATTATCCCATCAATAAATACAAATCATGGAAACTATAATTTTCAATCATAACATACCACATGAAATCATAAGATTTATGAATAACATAGAAAATCATAAATCACAAAGGTAAATTGTTGAATCCATACCATATATACATTATAGGTATCACAACTATATCGGGAGTCACATTTGGAATACCCATCATAATATATTCCCTAAATCTCTTAGGAGAAACATTAATATTTACCACTATCATGTTACCTAATGCATTAGAGAGTTATCTCGGGCTCACCCACCCTTGATTTATCACAGAACCACCCGTATACGTAAATAATTCCCAATAATCATTACATATTCATATCACATAACACAAGCCTAAAGAAAAGATAACATTTCCATATTCCAATCAAAATATATCAAATCACGATATTGACATAAACAATGATTTATCAAATCATTTTCAAAACCATTTAAAACATTTAATAAAATGATTTTTGAATCAAAGTGTCCCATTCCACTTTGAAACTTTTATATAAATTATCATTTGAAAACATTAATGTCTATATAAATAAATCCTTAAAACCTTTTTTAAAACATTGATAATAATGATAAATATTTAGAAAAATAAATTTTAAATCATCTAAAATGATATTTTAGTTAAAGAGTTTTTAACAAAATGAGAGACGCTTGAATACAAATAATTGAGGAATAAAATTTAATCAGAATTTTATAATATCATGAGAATAAAGGGATTCATGATATAAAATGACAAACGATGGTATATAAACTACATAAGAGTGAATTGGTGGATAACAGCAATGAAGACTCAATGGAATGTAAATAGAGAGGAAATCCCTTATAAAAATGGTATCCTTAGATAAAGGATTAATCAATTACATAATAATGTGTGACAAATAAGAATACACTAAATATATTTGGATATTTAGTGTGAAACAATCAGAGGTTATTCAAAAATATTCATAGAATGACATAATCAAGAAGTAGAATTTTAACCCAAATAATTGAAATTGGGTGAAGAAGTTCCCTTACAGAAATTTGACTGCCTAATGGCGTAATTTTAAAATTCGGAAAATGAATTGATGAGAGAGAAAAGTGTATCTCATCACATAGAAATAATATTTACATCAATAAGTATATATAAGAACATATCCCAGCATAAGGAGATGTAAATTAAAATACATAACAAGAATAAGTCTTTCAAAAATAGGAGGGTCAAAGGTTCACTTACCGATTTGGTAACTTTTGAAACATACACCCCATGAAAGACGGTGTTGGATCAAAAATGTAAATGTAAATGTATATTAGATGGAACAATACAAGAGGGGGGGGGGTTAATTGTATGTTTAAAAACTTTGTTTTTAAACATTTAAGGGAATAGTTTAAAAGATCTTAAAATAATATAATTCAAAAAACCACAATAGTATTGAATATAAAGGTATGATGTAATTTAATACTATTAGAAAAGTAAAGTAATTTTATTCAAGATGAATACACTAATCAGAGTAATACAACTTTGAGAGATTCTACCATAAAGTGTATAGAATCTATTAATACAATATGTAATAGAATAATTGTAATTTAAACAATTACAATTGAATGTGTAATGAAAAAAGGAAAAAATACAAACTCCTTTCTAATACAAAAAACAGTGGAAAAGTAAAAGTGTTACAATTATTTTGACCCAAAGAGAAGGGTTATCCTTTCACCTAGAATAAGATGTCTGTCTTACCACTACCTTGGTAAGCCCTCGATATGATGATCAGTTCGTCTGTCTGCCTATCCCTTGCATCCCTCGATACGATGATCAGAATTTTTGTCTGCCTATCCCTGGCAGCCCTCGATACGATGATCAAAACGTATGTATGTCTATCCCTAGAACACCTCGATACGATGATTGGAACATCTGTCTACCTATCCCCAGAAGCCCTCGATTTTGTAGGTAATCAGCACCTCTGTCTTTCAATTAGATGAAATCCCTCGATACGAAGATCGGACGCACAAAGAACAAAGCATGAGAGAAGTCACAACATCTCTCTATAGAACTTGATAGAATAAAAGTATCACAGTTGTTTCACCGTCATTATTCTCGGCTTCAAATGACCTCCTATTTATAGGCCTCAGGTTCAAATGGTCACATTTCCTCCAATGGTCACATTTCCTCCAACGGTCATATTTCTCCGAAAAACTCGGAGGGACTTGGACACCTGGAATTATATCGGTCATATTGAAACAGAAAGCATGAAATCGTTTTTATTAGTTTGTAAATAACTCAACGACATTGTATTGGTTAAAACAAAAGACATATAAAGATGATAAACAAGAGTACAATTAATATGAAACATGTGTTTTTTGACTAAGTACGAAAATAAGCAAGTAATGAAAGTATGAGTATTATAAGTATTAGTAAATTTTATGTATTGATACGATACAATGTAAGATACTCAAAAGTGAGTATGATTTGATAGAGTTAGTATGATATGATTGACAGAGTCATTACGATACGTTTGACAGAGTCCGTACGATAAGTATGATAAAAGACAATTGTGATTTCCAAAAAATGATATAGAAGTCAAAGGAGAAATTTGGACTCAATAGATGGATCATACAATGAATATGTAAATACACATAAATTTATGTATATTACACAATTAATGAAATCATGGACAGTACATAAACCACACAAAAGGAAATAGGGGCAATATAGCATGAATCTCGCGAGAATAAAAAGTGAGATGAAAACCCCTTACCATATTGTAATCAATCGAGTCGTATGAAAAAAATTTAATAACCACCAAATGAATCATATAATACCATGTATATAAATAGAATACTGATAATATATATCAAATGGTAGTACTCAATAAACCACATGCAATAAATAAGTGGCGAACAATGGAAATCTCACAGAATTAAATGAGATATGAAATCCCATACCTCGTGTCCAACTTGACTCCTATGTTCTGGGTTCTTCATGAATAATAAAAATATGTTAATTTATACTTCCTTTAAAAAATTTTATAGTTCTCTATTCCATTTATATCACTTATTAACATGCTATAAGAATTAGTTTATTATTTCAGTTCAAATTGGACATTTTTTGGATATTCGGAATTTGAGTTAAAAATGAACTTGTTATAATTACAATTTGTCCATGTGGTCAAAATTACATTATCTATATAATGATATTAATGATTTAGATATCATATATATATGTTACATCTGTTATATATATGTATTTATAATAGTACATAACTTTTGGAGATAAGAAATGAAATGCACCGTTCATGGAGACGGTAAGCCATACGTATGCATGAATGCTACTTTCATTTCTATTTTGTACATTAATGGAATTAAAATCTAATGATACATAGGTATATTATATTTATAGTATAATATCATATATTATTTCAATAACAGCATCCTTTATACATCCCAAATATGGTATGAACGAGTCATATCACTTGGAGTGGGCGGTAGTCCGCACTTCCTCAAATGAAATTATCGCGTTTACTCATAATGGAAACCATAAAGGTACTCTATAAATTAAAAACACGGAAGCATAAAGAAAACATAAACATAATATATACCATATATAAATACTGTTCCATCACAATGGCCACAATAATAGGTGGTAGAAGATAATTGAACATTCATCGTTTCATGAGGTGTTTGTTTGACAACCACCAAAACAATATGGTCATTACCCATTAGATGGTGGTGTGTGTGAGTGTAGTCCGAATCCATATCATAAAAACATCATAGTATATTGAGGATAAAAGTTTTGTAATAAAATAAAGTAATAAAAAGATTTTAGGGTTTGGAGAAGTAAAATAAAACAAAACAAAACAAAAGAATTTTAGAAAAATTATTACCTTTAATTCGGGTAACTCCCTTTGGTTTGAACCAACATGACTTCTTGAAATGACTTCGGCCTAAGGTAAGGATTATATATAAAATACAGGGATATTTAGATATTATTTGGGTTTGTTTGGGATTAGTCATGTAGATTGAGAGGTGTGAGGAATGGGTTAGAGGTGAGGGCTTTTTATAAGGGGGGGAGGGACTCTTTAGGAAAGTGTGAAAATACTATTTTATTATATAATGATTTTCGGTTTCTAAAGGTCCAAAACTCATTAAGATCTAAGATAAGATGACTTATTATCAAAATAAATTCATCCAATAATAATAGGATAGGCTTTGGATGTTATTTTAATATTTATAATCTTATTTATTTAAATCATTTATTAATGAGGTAAATACTACATCATTTGTGTGTCATAAATAATTTAATTTATTTGTTGTATAAAAATTATAAACAAAATACCATGATGTATGAAATATTTTTGTCTTATAAATGAATACTTATAGTCTAAAATATAACTTATATAACTCCATGTAAAAATTAATTTACTAAAAGATATTTGTTTATGTCATTTTTGTCTTTACTTTATGTTATTTAAAATAAAGTGTCATTATCACTCTTAAGTGGCACCATGGGGTCCCAAAATTGACCCATGGATGCCCATGGTTGGCCATGACTCAAAAAATAAGGTTAGGAGAAGTGTTAAGGTAATTTTTGTTTATTATAATATTTTTTTACCTTGAATTACCCTATTTAACTTTAATCGCTGTAAATAAAAGTCAACAGTTAATATTCAGAAAAAATTATTTTCTTATTATTGATCATCTTTTTACTTACCAAAAACAACCACGTATGTCGGATTTTCGGAATTCCATTCACAGAAGTGGTAAAATTTCATTTTAATGAAATATCAGTTTTTTAACTACTACAAAGTGGTTTCACTATTCATCAAAAATTGATGTTTTTATGAAAAATACCAAAAAATCAGCCTAAGGTTCATATGATATTCCAAATTTAAAAAATATTTCTATTTTAAAAAATTCAAAAAATTGAAGTTACATTAATTACATTAAAATTAATTCTCATTTCCAAAACAAATAGTGCGTTTTAAAGAAATAGTATCTTTCAAAAGATTGACATTAGTTTATATCGAATTTCAAAGTGAAATTAACCTCAATGACAACCATTAGATTAAATTGTAAAAATATAATCTAATTAAAATTTAAAACGAATTAAAAAGATAATCTAACAATAAAAATAAATTATATTAAAAATCATATTTTTATTAAAATACAGTATTTTTCATTATTCATTAAAAAATGAATTTTATCAGAAAAATACAAAATTTTACCCAAGGTAAATTTTAATGATTCAATTCTAAATAAGAATTTTATTTTTTCAAATAGAACATATAAAAGTGACCAAAACTATATTTAATGAGGGTTCACACTCAAAAGGTGGTAACTCTACCTTTTATTGAATATTAGAGTATTTATGCTTAAAATTAGATTCATTCACATTTTAAGCCTCTAAATTTTATTGGATAAATTTCAAAACATTTAAAAAATGTATATTCATATTGTAATTAGTTCTGTCCATTCCTACCAGTACAACAGGTAGGCATTAACTACCATTTAAAATAATATTATATTATTATTTTTCAGTATAACTCAACGTTGTGTGAAACGTAAGATTTCAAAGAAACATGTTGTTGTGTATCGGGTAATCCATTGAACATAGCATCCCCTTTGATGTAAAATTAATAATTAATTTAAAAATATTAAAAAATATGAAAATGTCATATTTTTTATTTACCTGGGATTTTACATCCTTCCCCCTTTTGAGAATTGCATCCTCACAATTTTAAAATTGGGCTTGGAAACATCATTGAAAGTCCCAAATCGTAAAAAGAGTCAATAAAATAATCACTTTAAAATAAAGGTAGAAATGTAAAAAGGTTACCCGAGACAAAAAATACTAGGATTCAATGAAAACATGGATATAGAAGAGAAACTAACTCTCATAGATTACTAGAGAGTGATAGAGAACTTGATCACGTAAATTTAACCACCACAATAACATAAATTTTTGGTTGGGTAAATGTCTGATGATAAAAGATAGCTTAAATTTTTTTTACATCCAGATCCTTTTTATAGAATTGAAGAATTTTCTTAATTATAAGACTAATATCGTAAGGAAATATACTTACTCATCTAGTAGAGTGTCATCATTTAATGAAATTCTACCAGAAACTCTTCTTTTCTCCAAACGGTAAGTATTCAAGATGACTTTTTCACATTGAAAGCGTTATAATAAACTTCTATAGAATATCATGATCCAAAAAATATGAACCATATATTTACCCAATCTTTAAACATTAACCAATACCAAAATTGGTTAGTACATGATAAGATAATCCCCAAAAGGATAATACTTTATAAAAAGAAGTACTAATCTTAATATCCAAAATTCAACCAAAAGTACCCAAAGTTCAAGAAGGATCATTCAGTATACAATTGTCCATAAAATTCATCAAAATAAACCAAACTAAGATTTTAACCCAAAACTCAGAAGGATTTTATCACATACTCAACCATAATAAATCTTAATATTTGTCTCCAAAAACATCGACTACTCATAAAGTCCCATTGTGAAGTGCAATTAACCTAATCCCATATTCTCTATGATAGGTTAATTATTTCCATAAATATCCCAAATCACCATATGTCCATAATAAATACATTTATTCCCCAAAAATAAAATTTCACCATTACTCTCAGATGAAAAGATAATTATTCCTTGAATAAAATTTTCATTTATCAAACATCAGGGTTACACATACTATAAAAAGACATCCAATGTAATCCCGTCATCAAAAGAGCCTTAATAATTTTAAGAATTTCACCATCCTAAAATATACCATAACTCTTGAATCCCTTATATGTTAACTTCTTACTCATTCAATGTTCATCATGGTCCATTAACCATTATTTACAAACTTATTCTGAAATAATTCTTTCCTATAAACAAAAAAACTAATCATATCCTAAGATTCAATAATGTCAAAACATATGTTAAGAAATAATTCATACAATTCATTGGTCATTGTAAGTTTATTCATCCCTAATTGTAATGGCATTAGGTATTGGTAATCATATATTTGTATGATCCCGGTGATCCCATTCCTGAAACTTCTTCACAGGACAACTGTTTGTATAATGACCATGAACACCACATTTAAAACATTCAATTGATCCCTTATAAATAACTTCTTTCCCTTTCCTGGATTCAACTGGATGCTTCCTTTTTCCATGGTAGGTTATTACTTTGTAACCTTCATTGCCACATCTATAGCATCTTCACATCCCTTTGAAGAATTTTCCAAGGTGTTTCTATCAAAATCCTTGACACATAGGTTTTTGAACATACATAACTTTATGATTATTACATGAAATTGTGAAGGGATTTGTTTCTCACATATATGATGCCTTATAAAAATCACTAAGGTCCAGGTTGTCAATCATGACTCTAGATAGTTGGTTGAGAATAATAACAAGAGTTCTCATTACAGCTCCCATTTCATTCAGTTGCTCATTCAAAAAACTGTCAAAGTTTTCATCACATCCACTGTTACTTTGGTTCCTGCTAGATCTATCCATTTACT
Source organism: Viscum album (assembly GCA_963277665.1). NCBI lineage: Eukaryota > Viridiplantae > Streptophyta > Magnoliopsida > Santalales > Viscaceae > Viscum > Viscum album. The sequence continues at coordinate 83,414,008 of OY728129.1, forward strand.
AAAACCAAAAATGTCAGTGTGATTATATCAGTAAAATCATAATACAATATCTCATGAGGAGGGTAAATACTAAGATATACATATCCATGTTATCTTAAACTCATTCAATTTATATAAAATTACTATGACTCTTTCTAATATGCTAACCATTATGGTTATGTCACTTTTGATTAAATAAAACTCTAACCTCTAATGTTATCTAAACTGACCTCTGATACCAACAATAAGGACCCAGCCTTAAAAATTACATAATCTTGAATTTTTTCAAGAATTCACATTGAGGATCTTTTCAGGTTTAGAGTTTTAGAGAATTAGTCCATAACTATTACATAAAAACATGAATATTACATGAAGACACTACTACCCAGTATCCATTTTTCCTAAAATAAAAAACCCTTGAAAAAAAGGTATGACTACTTCCATGATTTAGACTGCATGACTTTTCCTTGATCTCATCCTTGACCCGATTCATAATTATTTCCTATGAAAAAACATTTCAAAACATGTAATGAGAATATAAAATCACAGTAAGGGTTATAAAATAATGAAAAGAAATATTATCCCATCAATATATACAAATCAAAGAAACCATACTTTTCAATCATAACATACAACATGAAATCAGAAGATTTATGAATAACATACAGAAATCATAAATCATAAAAGTAACTTGTGGCATCCATATCATACGTAAATTTTAGCTATAATAGCTACACAGGGAGTCACATTTGGAATACCCATCATAGTATATTCCCTAAATATATTAGGAAAAACATTAACATTTACCTCCGTCACATTACCCAAAGAATTGCAGAGCCCTCTCGATCTCACCCACCCTAGGTTTATGACAAAACCACCCGTACACATAAAAAATACCCAATAAACATAACATATTCTTAAAACATAACACAATCATAAAGGGAAGATACCATTTCCACAATCCTTTCACAATATATCAAATCATGATATTGAAATAAACAATGCTTTATCCAATATTTTTCATAACCATTTAAAAAATATAATTAAGAGATTTTTGAATCAAAGTGTCCCATACCACTATAAAACTTTTAAATAAATTAACATTTGGAAACATTAATTTTCATATAAATAAATCCCTAAAACAATTTTTCAAAAATGGACATTGAAGATAAAAATTTAGAAAAATAAATCTTTAAAACATTTAAAACGATATTTTAGTTAAAGAGTTTTTAACAAAATGAGAGACGCTTGAATACAAATAATTGTGGAATAACATTTAATCAGAACTCTATAATATCATGAGAATAAAGGGATTCATGGTATAATATTCTAAAGGATGGTATATACATAACAAATGAGTGAATTGGGGCATAACAACAATGAAGTCTCAATGGAATATAAATTGAGAGGAAATCCATTAAAACATTATATCAGTAGATTAAGGTTAAATCAATTACATAATAATGTGTGAACAAAAATAATACACTAAATATAAGTGGATATTATGTGTGATACAATAAGAGGTTATTCACACATATTCATAGCAAGACATAATCAAAAAGTAAAAGTTTAACCCAAAGAATTGAAAATGGGTGAAGAAGATCCCTTACAGAAATTTGACAGCCTAATGGCATCACTTTAAAATTCATAAAATGAATTGATGAGAGAGAAAAGGGTATTTCATCACATGGAAAAAAATTTACTTCATAAGGATATAGAAGAACATATCCCAGCATAAGAATATGTAAATTAAAATAAAAAACCAAAAGAAGTCTTCCCAAAAGAGTAGGGTAAAAGGTTCACTTACCAATTTGGTAACTTACAAAACATATACCCCATGAATGACAGATCATAAAATGAAGATGAAAATACCCATAAATTTAATTATATTACACACTGAAAGAAATCATGGGCAGTACATAAACCACAAAAAATGAAATAGTGGCAATATATCATGAATCTCACTAGAATGAAAGGGAGATGAAAACCCCTTACCATGTTGTAATCAATCGAGTCGTATGAACAAAAGTTAATAACCACCAAATTAATCACAAAATAACAAAAATATAAAGATAATAATGATAATATATATCAAATTTTAGTACTCAATATACCACATGCAATAAATATGTGGTGAACAGTGGAATTCTCATGGAATTAAAAGTGAGATAAGAAATCCCTTACCTCGTGTACTACATGACTCGTATGCCCCAGGTTCTTCCTGAATAATAAAATTATGTTAATTTATACTTACATAAGAAACTTTTAACATTTATTATTCCTTTTATATCACTTATTAACTTGCTATATCAATTAGTTAATTATTTGAGTTCATATCGGACATTTTGTCGATGTTCGGAATTTGAGTTAAAAATGAATTCGTTATAATTACAATTTGTCCATGTGGTCAAAAATCCATTATCCCCAAAATGTTATTAATGATTTATATATCATATATATATTATATATCTAGTATATATTTGTATTTATAATAGTACATAACATTTGGAGATAATAAATGAAATGCACCGTTCATGGAGACGCTAAGTCGTACGTACGCATGAACACTACTTTCATTTCTATTTTGTACATTAATGGAATTAAAATAGAATGATACATCGATATATTATAATTCCAGTTTAATATAATATATAATTTCAATAACTTCATCCTTTATACGTCCCACGTATGGTATGAACGACTAATATAACTTGGAGGGGGCGGTAGTCCGCACTTCCTCAAATGAAATTTTCGCGTTTACTAATAATGAAAACCATAAAGGTATGCTATAAATTAAAAATATAGAAGAATAAAGAAAGTTTAAACATAATATATATAATATATAAATATAGTTCCATAATAATTTCCACCATAAGAGTCAGTAGTAGATAATTAAACAATCATCATTTCGTGAGGCGTTAGTTTTCTATCCACAGAAACAGTATGTTCTTTACCCATTAGATGGAGGTGTCTGTAAGTGTAGTTAGAACCATTATCCTAAAAACATAATAGTATATTGAGGATACTGGTGTTTTTATAAGATAAATAAATAAAAAGTGCTTAATGGTTGGAGAAGTAAAATAAAACAAAATAAAAAAAATAATTTAAGAGAAACCTTTACCTTTAATTCGGTTAACTCCCATTCGTTTGAACCAAAAAGACTTATTTAAGTGACTTATGCCCTATGTAAGTCATCTAGGTGGAACATAGGGATCTTGAAAGATTATTTGGGTAGGTTTTGGAAGATCCAAGGGGCTTTAGATAAGTGAAGAAAGGGTTAGAGGTGTGGTCATTTTATAAGGGGAAGCAGGGGCACTTTAAGAAAGTGTGAAAATATTATTTTATTATATAATGATTTTTGGTTTCTAAAGGTCCAAAACTCATTATGATAGAATATAATAAGACTCATGGTAGAAATAATTTCATCCAATAATAATTAGGCATGTTTTGGATGTTGTTTTTATATTTGTAATCATATTTAATTAAATCATTTATTAATGAGGTAAATACTCCATCATTATTATGTCATAAATAATTTAATTTATTTTATTTCTAAAAATTATAAAAACTACCATGATGTATGAAATATTTTTATTATTCAAATGAATATTTTTAGTTGAAATGTGAACTTATATAACCTCTTGTAAAAATAAATTTACTAAAAGATATAAGTTTGTGTCATTTTTGCCTTTACATTAAGTTAATTAAAATAAAGTGTCATTATCACTCTTTAGTGGCTCCATGGGGTCCCAAAAGTAACCCAAGGATGCCCATGGTCGGCCATGACTCAACCAATATGGTTAGGAAAAGTGTTAAGTTAATTTTTTATTATTATAATATTCTTATTACCTTGAATTACCCTATTTAACTTTAACCGCGGTTAATAAAAGTCAAATGTTACTATTCACCAAAAATTATTTTCATCTTATTGAACCATATTTTACTTATTAATGAAAATCATGTATTTTTTATTTTCAAAATTCCATTAACAGAAGCAGTAAAATATCATTTAAATGAAAAAATCTGTTTTTTAACTACTACTTAATGGTTTCACTATTCATAAAAAATTTAAGTTTTTTCAGAAAAACACCAAAAAATCGGCCTAAGATATATTTGATATACTGAATTAAAAAATTATGACTAATTTAAAAAATTCAAAACATGGAAGTTTCATTAATTAATTTAAAATTAATTGACATTGTCAAAACAAATAGTGTGTTTTAAAAAAAATATCTAACAAATGATTGGCACATTTCTATGTCCAATTTCAATGTGAAATTAATTCCATTGACCACCATTAGATTAAATATTATAAATATAATCCAATTAAACTTTAAAACCAATTTAAAAGATAATCTAACCATAAAAATAAATTAGATTAAAAAGAATATTTGAATTAAAATATAGTATTTTTCACTATTCATTAAAAAATGAATTTTATCATTAAAGTACAAATATTTTTCCCAAGGTAAATTTTAATTTTATGATTCTATAGAATAATTTTATTTTTTCTAATAGAACATATAAAAGTGACCAATACTATATTTAAGGAGGGTTCTCTATCAAAAGAAGGCAAATCTACCATTTAACGAATATTAGAGTATTTATGCTTGAAATTATATTCATTCACATTTTAAGCATCTAAAGTTTATTGGATAAATGTAAAAACATTTAAAAAACATGTATATTTATATTCTAGTTAGTTCTGTCCATTACTACCAATACAACAGCTAGGTGTTAACTAACATTTAAAATAATATTATATAAGTATTTTTCAGTATAACTCTACATTGTGTGCAACGTAAGATTTCAAAGAAACCCATTGTTGTGTATTGGGTACACCATTGAACATAGAACCCCTTTAAAGTAAAATTAATAATTAATTTAAAAAATTTTAAAAAATATGAAAATGTCATATTCTTTGTTTACCTGGGATTTTACAAGTACCTTCCGTATTTTTACATTGAGCTTTCCTACATGCATGGTAATGTCAATGCAATGGATGATGAATTAACAAGGATGACTCAGATATTGGAAGTTCAATAGCCAGTAGTGATTGGCATTATATGGCTCTCTTCTCTGATATGCATTTTCAGGTGCATGAATTATAGGGGAAAACTTTTCATTCTTCAGTAGTTGTTACCCCTACTCTACTAGATCGAGTGTCAATGAGGAAGCTATCAGATTCTAAAGGCGTTGTCCTATGTGAGAGTGTACCCGGAGAAGACCCTACACCTGGGTGGACTGTATGTGATTATGAGGTCTTGAATTTTCATGGACGTGTAAGGGTGTGAGAATACATACGTGATGAGTTGATACAAGATTTCCATTCCCCAGTTTTAGCAGTTCATCCTGGTTCTACTAAGATTTATCAAGATCTACATTCTTAGTACTGGTGGCCAGGAATGAAGAGGGATATAGATGGTTTTTTTGGAGTTTTTCCACCTTTTAGTAGGAAAATGTGGAGCATTAGTGACCATAGGGGATTTTATAATAGTTAACCATTCTCGAGTGGCTATGGAATGTGGTCGCGCAGATCTTGTGAAATGTTTACCAAGGTCACCTTAATGGAATTATGCACTTTGGAGTGTTATTGATAGGCTTATAAAGGTTTCACACTTCCTACCAATTATGGAATCCTTTAGTGTTGATGATTTTAGAAGGTTGTACATCCGAGAGATTGTACCATTGCATGGGGTCTCGCACTCTATCATTCTAGAAAGGGATTCCCAGTTTACATCTCATGTTTGGAAAGGACTAAAGAGGGCCTTGGGTACAAAGGTAATTTTTAGTATATCTTACCATCCCCAAGTATCTAGCATGTCAGAGTACACAATTTTAGTTTTGGAGGACATGCTTCGAGCATTCGTCCTAGATTTTGGGGGCTCCTGGGAGAGGAACATACCCCTGCTGAAAATTTCCTACAATAACAGATTTCAAGAAATGATTCAAATGGCACCTTATGAGGCTTTGTAAAGTAGGCTACGTCGATCAACCCAATGTTGGATGGAAGTAGCAGAGGCAGCTATGCTGGGATTTTGTCTTGTCCATGAGAGAATTGAGCAGGTGGGGTTGATTCAGAGGAGGATTTCTACTACACAATCCCTCCGGAAGTCTTATGTTGATCGACGGAGACGACTGCTAGAGTTCAAGGCCAGAGAAATTTTTTCATGCATGTCACAACGAGGTTGGGAAATATGAGAATGAAGAGACAGGGGAATCATTCACAGAGACACATCAGGTTGTTAGATGTTTTGGATAGATTCGGGTCAGTTTTCTATCAGTTGGAGTTACCTCAGAGGTATCATGATATGAACAACATCTTTCATGTTTCCCATTTACAACTTTAATTTTCAGACCATCCTCATGTTTTTTACCTGGGGAGGTTGATTTTGATGTGCATACATCCTTTGATAAGAAACCTATAAGTACTATAGATCGTAGCATGAAGGTTCTCTATGACTGGTCCATTCTTCTAGCACAGGTGTTATGGCAGCACAGACGAGTGCAGGATACGACTTGGGAGAGGAAGGCCGACGTACGTTCACAGTGGTCAGAGTTGTTTGAATCTTCTTCTTCACCACCCTTGTAAGTGAAGTTTGGGGACTAATTACTTTAAGGGGGGAAGATTGTATGAACCTGGATTTTCATTTCAGTTACATATCTTGAATTTCAGATATTTTTTAGAAAAAATGAAGAATTTTGAATTTTCAAAGTACACGTCATGTACTTGTGAGTACATTTCATGTACCTGGGTGTCGTTTAATAACCATGTAATGGCCGAGTACATGGCCTTGTAAGTGACTTGGAAGACCACTTAAGGCGAGGTCCAGTTAAGGCTACTACACGGCTTGTACATTTAATGAACACACCGTGCATTTTTTTTTGATAAATCGGAGTGGTGTCGTGTTTCATTCTCAGAAATGTATTCTTCTACCCTTGCTTCATACATGAGAGCAATGTAAGGGCCCACTAACTCCAAACCCCTTTTTATTCTCAATCGAACAACTGATTGAGATACCATTTAGTGTGTCAGAATCCCACTGATGGGTTCTCAATTCCCCTAGGTCCTTTCTTCCTGATTCATCCTCTATGATGAGTTATTCAAGGTTGAATGTTTTTTTACCTTTTTATATCTATGAAATTCTAGGCCGATTCAAGGGTTTACATTCAAGGAAATTGATCATTCGACATTAACGTGGGTGGTTTGTGCCTTTTTTTGTTTGTCTTTAGAATATATATGCTAAAAGTAATGTATTCCCACATTTGGGGTATTGCGTTATTGTAATTAGACCCTGTTTATTACCTGTTATGGTTATGTAGTTTGATAAATGGTAATCTCAAATGAATAATGTAAGATACCTTGTTTATGGGAAACCTCATGGTAGTGTCTCCCTTGTTTAATTAATTATGTCCATTTGGTCTAGAATTTTTGTTAGGATTTCCTATTTTTGCATGAATTTTTTGTTTAGATGGAGTTATTGATTATATGATATTATTATGTTATGCATTATGAATGTTTGAGCAAGGGGAATTTGACTTTGAGAGCTTCCCAAGGTAGGGTCACCTATTTATGTTTTACTGTTATGTTAACTATGGGGGTATTGACTTTGTGAGATTCCAGATGGTCATCAACCTGGGTTTTTAGACAGTGAGAGCTTCCCAGTTGGTCATTTATGATTTATTGAATCCATGTTTACCAATGTGTATTGACCAGGTGATCTTTCCATGTGGTTAGTTGTAAATGTTTAGTGTTATTCTAGACCAAGGGGGTTAGACGGTGAGAACTACCTAGAGGGGTCATTATTAAATGAATTGTTGTAATGTTAGACGAGGTGGGTAATACTCTAAAAAAATTCCAAAAGGTTCGTTATTGAATAATTGAATTATATTGATGAGTATTCCAAGACAAAGCCCAAGCTTGGACTCAGTCTTGGTTATTTGTTTATTTGTTCTTATGAGATGCCTGTTGTTACTATTACACAAGGGATAAAGATCTTAGGCTAGATCCCAAGATTTACATTATTCAACGGTTTGAATAATTAATTAATGTTAAATGGATGTAATTGAAAACTTTAAGATTGTTTACTTTTTAGTACTTCCTAATTTATTTCATAATTTCATCATATTACCTGATATATATATATATATATACACTAATAGTTAGGCACATATATTTTGGTAGTTTTCTACTGGGATTCGTCTCAGACCTTGTTTGGGACATGTTTTTAGACCCAAATGGATTATATGGTTGCTGGTATAGATAAGGAAGAGCGACCTTCCTGATGAAGTACTTAATTGTTGTTGGAGATAGAGTGAATGAGACCAAGTTGAGGCTTGAGATGTTTTTGGAGTTTAACTATTTTTCTGTAATTTGGTTTTAGTATTTTATTTCCATGATATTGAATTGTTGGGATGATTTCCTAGACACATCTGACATGCATCCATTTTATGTTCTCTAGTTGTTAACTTATTATCAGTCTTCCATTGTTTAGTTTTATTTTATTTTTTTACTACTTCCACAATTATTTTCTATTTTATTTCGGTTGTATATACCCTGAAAATGAGGTCATAGTTTTCCCATTATCACATTGTAGTCCTCCCTATTAGTCAGCAGCCTCTAGTGTTTGAGGAAATCCGCTTCAGGTCAAGTGAACAAATGGGTTTGGGGAACCTTTTCCCGACACCTGGAATTTGGATGTTAAAAAAATGATTTAATGTACAAACCATAATCAAACAATAATTAATAAACCACTAATAAAAAAGGAAAGTAAAAAATCCACAATTTTTATCTCCAAGATCATCCTGAGATTACAAAGCCCCATTTACATGAGTGACAACACATAGAAAAATCCATAATTGTGAACTTGTTCCCATGATGTCTATTCAGGAACCATCTGACTGCTCTAACATAGTTTCAGATATACTCAGTAGGCTACCACCAATGGTGTATAATGAAATCCATCCCATGAACATTAGATAATGAAGTGTGATAGTATGATAACAAAAATAGTGTAATTAAATTAATAAATATAATCAAGATATGGTCACATTCCTCAAAGGACACCTGGCCGACCATACCTACTTTCTCTTTAGCAGGAATACCTTTGATGATGTGCCAATATATATATATATATAATCACACCAACTCACACACACACATATATATATAAATATATATATCTATATATGAAATATTTATGTAGTAACATATATATACATATATATAAAGACATAATACTTTTCTAGAATTGAGGAGTAACTTAGGAGTGCATGTATAATGATAAGAGTCATAATTTAAATAAGGGCCAAAATGACCTTGTTTCCTAATTACTAAGTCACATCATTCCATAGTATCACAATTTATAAGGGATTCCATTCCATAGTCTCATGGATGATATGGGATTCCATTCCCATGATTAAAATAGGTTTCTACGCCCATGAATAATAAGGGAATCCATGAACATAAATTAAAAGGGACACCATGCCCATAAATAGTCAATGACTCCCTTCTAATAAATATTAAGGGTCACCATGCCCATTTATAGTACATGAAAATACATATGAATGTTTTTTAGCAGACCCAAGAAGGAGTTAGAGAGATAGAATTTCCATTCACTCGTCATTTAATATAGTTTACATAGTTTTGTACATTCATTAACAAGAAAGAAGTCCATGTAAGAATCCATCATATATATAAAGTCAAAACATGTTCAAGCATCTCATTTGTATTAATTTATATGAAAACTATAACACCCCAACCATGGTTACCTAGATTCGATGCATCATTTTATTACATTGTCTTGATCATAATAAAGTCTAATCCCAAAGGAACGATCGGTTTAGTGGACTTGGGAAAACTAGATATAAACATTAGTTTTACATTATATCATAGAATGAAAGACAACATAAAAACCCCATTGAAAACATTCTTATTCTGTTTGATCATCCCTATAAGCCATTCATAATGTACAAATTCAAATATTGCAGAAAATGAAACATACTAATGGGGTGATCTCAGATGCTCATTAAGTGTAAATAATTCAGAAAAATATATTATAAATAAGCATAAATATTTAAGAATATTTAAAAAAAGAGGTATAATAAAACCAAAATCCATTTAAACATAATAATGAACATATTATGGAAAGAAAAAATCAATCATTACCATATAAACATGACCATGGGTATTCTACTAGTCGAATAATCACATCTAATAACTTACCATATAAAGAGGGAATACATAATGCGAGAAATATTAAACACACCGTCACAGATTTGGAAAATACACCATACATAATTAGGTTTGACATCAGCTAAAACCCAAACATGATTGTTTCATGAGACATACTTATGCATTGAGAAGTTATAGCAGGCTGCACATGACACTTACAAATTCCAATTCATTACTCTTATGAAAGGGGTAAATCATAACCAACATAAACATTTATATTAAAACATGCTTATGAAATGTCAATACATAATCCATAATCTATAATTTATATCAAAATAGCACTCTCATAGTCAAATATATCATAAATCCATCAATACAATATGAAAGATTGTATTATTATATGTTAACCACAATTAAGCATAAAATACAACAAAGGATATTGACATATATGAAAGTGATCTACCAAAATCATTGAAAACACTTCTAGAAATATCCCATTTTTACATTGAAATCATTTGAAAGCCTAAGTAATTATAAAAGAAAACATATCCCTTGAAAATAACCAAGTATTCTTCTAAGGGAAGATTCATAAAAATAAGGTGTCATAACAGTGGAAAATAACTACTCGCGCTGTATAAGTAAAATACATTTATTACATAATTTGTCAAAAATTTCATATAGTACCTCATTTAGAAAATGACAGAAACATTCTGTGAAAAACATTTTATAAAAAGTAAATCATGGGTATAAATAACATTAAAAAATAGATTAGGAATAGAAATATTATTTCTAAATACAGGTATAAGAAACATGGATGTTGATGATAAATATTTCTCAATAGATACTTGTGTACAACAAATCTCAGATAACATTGAGACTCCAAAATTAACCGTTACCATGTAATTTAATTTAGTCGAGGGTGCATTAAACTTCTATATAATGGTTAAATATTGTTAATAAGTTATTCCAGGACCATATACATATTTTTGATATCATATAAAATCTTCTTTTCTCATTTTGTTAATAATATTTCAGTACTACCATTATTTCGGGTGTGAAATGATTTGTTTTCTTATGCGTGATTTGTTAGGTAAGACATGTTTCTTTTGAATAGGATATATTTTATTCAAATACAGAATGATATTATGTTTATAACTATTATATTTACTTATCATATAATGTTTATAATCATTCTTGAATGGTTAATGTGGATAAATAGTCTCATCTCGTAGTGGAGACGGTAGGTCATACATACGCACGAGCGACAATATTGTAATAATAATCATGTAATATTTACTATTTATATCTATTATACTCCTCACTATACCCATTAAAAAAATTATTGTTGAATAAAAAATTACACTACGACATAGAGATGGTAAATTTTACGCACACATGCATGGTGATATTATTATTTTTAGGAAGGATTAAATGATGAATATGGTTTTCCCATGATTATAAAAACATCTCATTATATGGATGATATTGGATATATTACTCTGGTATGAAAACAATATAAAAGAGGTTGTATAAGAATAAAATAACTTTAAACGAAGAGATAAAATTATTCCCTCTTCTTCGGGTGTCTCCTTTTGATTTTCACAAAAGGACCCCATAAGTTGGTTTTCTTCCCAAAGGGTGACCTCATGGATGATGTTAGGGAAGTTGGGAGTATAATTGGGTAGTGTTTGGCCAATAAAAATTGATTTGGAGGTATTAATTAAAGAGAAATAGAACATCACTTTTATAATATAGGTGAGGGGTAATTTAGGAAAAGCATGACATATTTATTTATTGAAAATTTATTTTCATTTTCTAATATCTTCATGGTAATTTATTTCAAGTCTAAGATGAGGATGGGTCAGAATCTTATAAACCAATTGGTTTTAGAGAAGTTTAGGTCACATATATAACATCATCATTTTCATTTAACCCTTTGTTAAAAAAGTCAATTATTTCCATGTCTTTTTGTATTTTTATACTATATGGTTAATATAGTTACAATTAAATTAAAAGATGTTAGGTCCTCTAGGTCAAATACCCTGAGGAGGGGGTGAATAAGGGTATGACCGATTAAAATTTTCTCCCTTTTGGATCTTTCTTTATTGTTAGACGAAACTCAATTATCTGTTCCTCCCATAGCAATATATGACCAGATATGAAATCATGCACATGAAACAAAAAAATTAACTTGGTTCAACCAAAATGGGCTACGTCTATGGAGAATATAATAACAGTGTGCTGATGTATCAAATTCACTGAGTCTCATAGCCAATAATGAGTACAATGGTCAGTCTAGATCTTTTATACCCAGGCTCACTGCCTTTAAGAAGTTTAGGGTCTGATCAGTGCATTCCCAATGGTCACTCCCTAGGCCTCATTCTCTGGATCACTACCAGTGGAAAGGGTCATAGTATTCCTCTTCCTGTTCTCACTCTTCTTAAAAATAAATCCACACACGGTTTATAGACATGTAGGTTGAACACGGTTTATGGAAATGTAGGTCCCTTAATTTTCAAGAATTTCTACATCCTCAACTATCGATAGATACCCTGTTGAAGTTACTTTTTCTCCAAAAGAAGATGTCCAAATTCTTTAGTATCACTAGATACTAGAAAATACTTTCATAAACTGATTTGATTTTTTCGCAATATTCGTTGTGAAAATCACGAACCATCTTCCTCTCATGTGTATTGAGTACCTGGTTTGGTACTTGGAACACCGGTCTACGTACTGCTTTTTCCTTTCATAGACCGCTACTACCTCCGCATACCACTGGCTTCATTCCACCTCTATGAAAAACTCTATATCCATGAACTGTATTTTGTTCACGAACTACCTTCAGTTTCGCGTATCAGAGCCCTCCCTCCGTGTATCGATTGCGGAATTCGCTCTCTCATATACCAAATATTCCTCCTCAACATACCGAGTCCACTCACTCCACATATCGGACATCCACCTCTTTATATAGGAATTCCTTTGCTGTTTAGCGCTTCTTCCATTGCAGTTCAAGAATCCTTGCAAACACCTTTGGAAGAATTGATTTTCTACGAACCACTTTCACTTTAACGGAATTATCCCTCGCGAAATTCCTTCAAATATTACTGAATTCCCGGATCAAAAAATGTTCCCTAATAATTTTTTATCTCCTCTATAATCGGTGGTATAATGGATTCTTATATAGGAAATGATATCTACAATATCTTTTAATCAATGATTTACAAAATCTTTGATCCAACTTTCACCGCATACCGATCCTCCCGCCACCGCGAACCGAAAGCCGCCCGCAAACCATTTTTTCTATCTGGTCTGTGTACTTTATTTGTTCCTTCATAGTCAATCTCCTCTACCGATGAAATTCCACCTAAGTATCACATCACCTTCCTCCACGAACCGTTTTTCAATTCATAGACCGCTCCCTTGTTCTATTCCCATTGCCTGGTATGCATTCACGTACACTTCATGGACATGGTGCGTGATCCATGTCTAAAGCTCCATATTTCTATTCTTTTTCCAATTTTGTTCACTATACTTCACACAAATTCCATATCTGAGGATGAAAAATTTGGCAAACACTGGAAAACTGCCCCACCTTAAAAACATGTTTTTAGTAAACACCAACCATTCTCATTCATGATCATCTACCTTTTTCAAAAAACACAATCACACCAAAATAAATACTAAGGGGATATAACGAGTAATTTTTTACCAACAATCTCACCCTTTGGATTTGTTGAAAACTCTTCTCCTTACAATTCTTCATATTTTTCTACGTCATTAAAAATCCTTGCATCGACAACCAAAATTTTCTTTATGTGATTAAGATAGAGATCATGGATTTACACAACATATACTCTAAGACCACAGGATCTAGGCTCAGCATCAGAAACACGAGTATAATGTAATTTTTATCAATAACTCACATCATTTCTAGTCACCAATTGTTGATACCATACTGATACTACGAAATTACATTCATCATGAACCTTAGCTATCGTGACATCAAATCGTTGATAGATCACTTCAAACAACATCAGATTTAATGTTCCCTCTATGTTATAGCTCCTCTAACTAGCTTCAACTTAGCTTCAACTCCCCCTATGTCATTTCTACACATAACAGCTTCTCCCATATAGCTTCTCCACTTTGTATTTTCTCCCCTAGAAAAGTCACACTTTCTCCCCCATTGTCAACGAACCTGAAAGTCACATCAAGGTTGTCTAAAATAGGGTAAAGAACACATATCAGTACATTATGAAAAAACATCATACTTCAGGGAGAGGGGGTCCCACATCCAAACCCTTTCATTAAAGGGAATTCGACTAGATTCCTAAATTTAGTCGATGCCTTTCAAATTCATCTTTGGGTAAGGCCTTCGTAAGAATATCTTCAATTTGTTGTTCTGTAGAAACATACTTCAACATCACAAGACCTTGATCTACCATCTCCTTAATCAAGTGATATTTTATTTCAATATAAATTTTCCTTAATTGATTGACAAGATTTTTTATAAGATTTAGAGCACTTGAATAATCACAATGGATTTTGATTGGAGATTTCACTTCAATTATTATATACTAAAGTTGATGCTTTATCCATACTAATTGTGTGTCAGATAGAGTAGCCACAATTTATTAAGATTCTGTAGTGTTCAGTGAAATGAAATCTTATGTAGTGCTCAACCAAGAAATAAATTTTCCCCCAAGATAGATATCAACTACTGAAGTTGATTCCCTATCATCCATTGAACCTTCCCAATCTGTACCTATATATCCCAATAGCTCCGGCTGAGATTTTCAATTATACATAAAACGAAAATCCACAGTTACTTTGTTATACTGAAGTATCCTTTTTTACTACAATCATGTTTCTTTCCTTGGGATTTTGTTTATATCTTCCTTCTTTTCATGTGGTGAATACAATTTATGGCCTTTTCAAGGTCATGTATAGAAAACATCAAATGCTTTTCCTTTATTCTGTGATGTTAACTGCCTTGCCATCATCATATTTGGATATTTTCATCCGGTTAGCAAACAGAATCTTTATCTACTTGAAATTATCCATTCCAATCCTTCTCAAACCCAATATGGAATATTTATATTGATAAATAAAAGTTCCACTCTTTCGTTGTGTCACCTGTAATCCAAGGAAAAACATCAGTTCACCAATCATTGGCATTTCAAACTCTCTTTTCTCACTTTTAGAAAACTATCTGCATTGTGCTACATCTACTCCACCAAGGATTATTTCCTTGAAATAAACTATCATTATCATCCTTTGACTATTTTCATTGTTCAAATACAAATTGTAATCAACTCCACCATTCTGAAATCTATGATTATTTAGAAACTGATCCAGGCTCGAATAACATGATATTGGTGCTTTCATCAATCCATATAAATCGCTCTTCATCTAACAAAATCTATTCTCATCTTCATGAATAAGATAACCATCTAGCTTCCTAATGTAAAATTCTTCTTCTAAAACTCCATTTAGAAATGCTAACTTGACATCCATCTGGAAAACGACAAACTTTCTTTACTCTAATATGGCCAAGAATAATCTGATTGTCTCTATCCTTGCAATAGGTGCAAATGCCTCATCAATGTCAATACCCTCTACCTAGGAGTACCCTTGGCACACTAGTCAAGAATTTTTTTCGAATAAAAACACAAAATTCATTAATTTTTTGTGAAACACCCATTTTTTCCAATGACATTCTTGTTCACTTATCTCGAAATTATTTCCCATGTCTGATTCTTCTCAATTTGGTCTAGCTCTTCATTCATTACATGAAACCAATTCTCATCGCCAGTAGCTTCATTAAAACTTTTACGCTCCACCTATGATAAATATGATGCTTTATTTAAAAAAATCATCTACTTTTTCTACACTGGTGATGTGTAATCACCAATTAGGTTTTGCCTTTCAATTTTAGTTGTTCTTCCTTTTGGATCTTGTTTTGTTGTAAGAAAAAAAACCAATTCCCTCTACCTCCCATAGGAATAAAGGACCAGATATGAAATCATCCACAGGACACAAAATGTTTTACTTGGTTCCCCCTCACAGGGCTATATCCAAGGATCATACAACAACATTGTGCTGATGTACCAAATTCACTAACGCTCACAACAAATATTGAGAACAATATTTAGGATATATCTTCAATGTCTAGGCTCACATCCTTTACAATGTTTTGTGTTTGATCACTACATTTCCAAGGTTCACTCCCTAAGACTCTTTCTCTAGCTTACTACCCGTGGAATGGGTCACCGTCTTGCACTTCATGCGCTCACTACACTTGGAAAGTTATCCACACACCATTCATAGAGTTTTTGGTCAAACACAATTTATGGACATTTAGGTCCCTTCATTTTCATGAATTCCTGCATCCTCAACAATAGGTAGAGCTTTATTAAAGTTCTGTTTTCACCCGTAAATGAACTCCTACTTCATGGGTAATGCTAGATACTGTAAAATACTTCTCACAATGGTTTGATGCTTTCACAAGATTTTTTTTTCAAATCGCGAATCACCATCTTCTCCTGCATACTGAGTACCAGGTTTGGTATGCAGAATGCCTATCTGTGTACTACTTCAACCTTCCGTAGACTACTACCACCACTGCATACTGATGCCTTCATTCAGCCTCTACGAACTGCAATATATCTACCAACTATTCTATGTCCGTGGACTACCTTATCTTCCGCGTAACAGAGACCTCCCTCCACGTACCTCTACAAAATTCTCTTTCGTGTGTGCCATAGATTCCTCCTCCGAATTCTGATTCCAATACTTTCACATATTGGACGTCCTGATATGTGTACAGAAATTCCATTTCTACTTACTACTTCTTCTTTTGAGGGCTAAGAATCCCCGTAAACACCATCAATAGAGTTACTTCTGCATGAAATAATTTTGATTTCATGGAATTCTCCATCATAAATATCCTGCAGACAATGTCGAATTCCTGGTTGAAAAATATTTTCTCTAATAATATTTGATCTCATATCTAGTATGTGAGATTAGAAATTATTATATATTAAAACATATCCACAATATCCTCTAATCCCATATTTACCAAATCTTCGGTCCAACCTTCACCATATACTGATCATCCCGCCACTACGAAACGCAAGCCACCCGCGAACCGTTTTTCTTATCTGGTCTACATAATTTCATTGTTCCATCATGGTAGATCTCTACAGCCGACGAAAAGCCACCTTCATATCACCTCACCTTCCTCCGTGAACCATTTTAGGTTTTTCAAACCGCTCCTTCTTACTATTCCCGCTTCCTGGTATGCAGTTGCGTACACTTCATGGACATGGTATGTGATCCATGTCTTCTGATCCACATTTCTCTTCCTTTTTCAATTTTGTTCAGTATACATCACAAAAAATATCAATTTTGAAGTCCCAAAAATTGTAAAACACTGGGAAACTACACCACCTTAAAAACATGTCTTCATTAAACACTAACCATTCTCATTTGAGATCATCTAATTTTGTCAACAAACACAATCTCACCCAAAACATACCGATGGAACACATCAAGGGATTTTTTACCCAAAAAAAGAGAACCTCAAGTGAATCACTAATGACATATGTAAAACTATTTACATCATTTTTTTGAATAGAATATTTTTATGACTATTATATCATTTAATAAAATAGAGTTTGTTTTAGAAACCCATATATTTAAAATTTTACATTATTTGGTAATTGATTTTTGTTAAAATATTGGAAACATTCTTCCTTCTAAAGAAATTGTAAACTCATCCCAAACATTTCAATGTTATCCAAAAAATTCTTGGATTGAATCAAAAATCTCAAATTACATTTATTTTAATATTTATAATTTCTTTTAATTGAATCATTCAATAATTAGTTAATCATTGCATAATTATTTTTTCATAAATAAATTTATTTATATAATGTCTAAAATTTATAAAAAAATACGATTTTGTAGAAAATATTTTCTTCTTTCTAATGACTATTTATAGTCTAAGAGATTACTTATATAAACCCATATAAACTTTTTTTAGTAATAAGATTCATGTTTATGATATTTTTACCTTTACCTAAAATTAAATATCTTAAATGTCTGAATCAAACCCAAGTGGCATACAAATAAAAAATACGTGTCTAAGGGGTTGTCTAAGCTATCCATTACTCATCCAATAAGGTTAGGTAAAGTTTTAGGATATTATTATTTCATAATAATATTATTTTTAACTTAACTTTGTTATTTACCTTTAACCGTGGTAAATAAAATTCTAATGTTACTATTCACCAAAAATTATTTTGATCCTATTAGAAAAACTTTTACACCATAATTACAACCATGTTTGTCATATTTTTGAAATTCAATTCAAATAAGTGGTAAAAATATATTTAATGCTAATTTGAAAATGTGCCTAGAGGGTCAGTAAAAGACTTTCAAAAGTTCAATAATTTTTTTATCTAATTATATTATAAAAATGATTTCAATGAAATATATCGGACTAATAAATGTATTATGTATATATTTTGACATTAAAATAAATTTAAATTAAAATAATTATTTAAATAAAAATGTCAGTTTTTATCCATAATGCAATGTTTTTCACTATTCATAAAAAATTGAAAGCTTTCAGAAAAACAAAAAAAAAATTCACCCTAAGCAATTTTGATGTGAAAAATTCAATAGTAAAGTCTATTTTGAAAAATAAAATTTATATATTTTCAAAATGTTGTTTATATTATTCATAACAACTATTTAAATGTCTACTTGTGGTGCACTCAAACTCAGTGTTGTGTGTAGTGAAAAATATTTTAATTATTTAAAAAGAATCATGCCATGGAAGATTGGGGTGTTAAATTATCCTCTCATTCAATAAATTACATCCTCCCAATTTAAACAATGGACAGAAAACTAGGGGATTGACATTTCAAATTATCTTTTCTGAAATCCTACATTAAAAATGTATTAATGAGATTTCTATTTTAAAATAATGAAAGGGAAGTATGAATGTTACCAGAAATAACACATAATGGGGTTCCATGTTGGAAAACATGGACATGAATGAAACTGTAACTATCATGTTTTGATGGACAGTGATAGAAGACATTATTAGGATAATGTTAACAAACAGAAATGTATAAATCTATGATGATCCAAGAGACCATTTGATTCATCAAAAAAGAAAGTACTAGGAAAACATTTTTGGTTTTATGATCATTTTCCTAGTGTTGAATAATTAATTTACATCATTGACTAAGAACAAATAGAAGAATACTTATTTGATATGTATTTTTTAATCCTATAACTAGTTTATAAAACAATCTCATCTTTCTCTCCAAACAACAATAAAATTTAGAAATATAGTATTTATCTTAATCCTATAAGGTTTTAAATATAAACATATACCATTAAAATAAATAAAACTATGTTATATTAACACGGGAATTCCTGTTGTCCAATGGTAGTCGATAAAGCCTTGTTTCACTTCAGTTGCGGGTTTGATTCCCGCATCATTGACGGATGTGATGGGTTGTCGCCTGACCTGTGGGTTGTCCTATTTCTCAGACTATATTATTATAACATTCTATAAATAACATTAATAATTTTTTTAACCTCACAAAATACTATCCAATATTCAACTTAATCCATTATATCCTTAATAATTTTCCAAAATACATCTGTCCAAATTAACAGTCTAAAAATATCGCTAAATTCTTAAAATCAATCATAACATGAGATTCCCCAAACAACGTAATGTATCTATTAATGAAAAATACCATTATAACCTCAAAAGACATAATGAAATAATTCATGTGACCAAATCCTTAAATAATAATTATTGTATTAAAATCCAATATATAGTAAAATAATTCTTGAATCCATGAACATAAATACATTAATTATTCAACTTCGACTATAGTAAACAACAAAAGATTGACCTTGATATATTTTGTTCATCTGAGCCATATTTCCTTGACACCTTGGACAATCATTTTCATAATTCCTCATATATTTACAACTATACCACTGCAAATTTACAGCATATTTCTTTCACATAAAATCACGAGCCTTGTGACCTTTTTCTAAATAGTTATAAAAAACTCCCATTCCTTTTAGGCTAGTATGAGGGAATTTGTTCCTAGAAGTATCACATAAGGGAAAATCCTTCTTTCCCTTTTTACCTTAATCAATCTATTGATAAATGTTTCCCTTATTATCATACTTTACATTATTTCATAATACTTAGAGAATTCTTTTTTTTGTCCTGATAAAACACATGTCTATATATTCATACATTGAGAACGATTGTGAGACTAATACACATCAGAGGAATGGTTTTAACCCATCAACAAATTGATTGATATTACTTATTGTTATACGTATGTAGTTTGTATCATGCCTTTCTATCCTTGTGACGTTAGCCACATACATTGCAATATCCTCTTCCTCTTTTTTACTCAGACTTAAATATTGCCTTTCCATATCATCTCATTGTTCACAAGGAAAGCATTTTTCTAAGAAAAGTTCTTTAAACTCCCTCCATTATATATTTCCTACTTCCCCATCCTACTTTGTGTTTTGAATTAATGAAAATAATTGATCTGCATCTCCGTAGTGATGATAAACTCACATGACAACCTTTTCCCATTCATTAATTTCCAAAGAAAGAAATATTTTCTCCCAGGATCATATCCATTACTTAGTTACAAATGGATTTGTAGTCCCATTTAATGATGGAGGTTGTTGTATCATGAATTGGTCTAACATTGATCCTCCACATTGTGTATTAGCTTTCTCAATATGGGAATGGTTGGTATTCATAACCTGAGTCAGCTTCCCCAGTTTGGTTATATGCTACTCTGCACCATTTCTATCGCCAGCACCACTATCATTATCTAACATAGAAAGGAAATCCCTATATGGATTTCGTTCATTAATATGATTTCCTTCCCTTCCCTAGGCACCATTTCTAAACAATGGCGTACACTACATTAGTTTATGAATCATAAGTCATAATTCAAAACTAGTAAAATACATAACATTAATGGAAAAATATATGCATATCTAATCCATAATCATAAACATGGTTTCTTTGTGGTCATATTAAATCATAAATCCTTCATAATGGTTTGTAAAGAAAATATGAATTATTCAAATCATATCTCCCAAGAGTGTCAAACCTATTGTAGAAAGGAATTTTTACATGTATCGGGTTACCCCGAGTCAAATTCAGAACACCTTATCAAAGATTTCACCCTAAGATACATCAGTTCTAGAACAACATCTACTTGTAGTATTCAGACAATGATGTATTTTCTTGGAATACCCACACAATATCTATATTACCAAAATTTTAGGATGTTCTTCTATATTTTATCCTCAAAGTCTATCTTAGGGTAATCTTCCCTAATCAATGCTATTTTCTAAATCAAGTTTCCAAGGTTTTTTCTAATCTTCCTCTGATACCAACTATAATGCCCCGACCCCAGATTCTCGGATCTCATGCATTATTTTAATACATTGTCTTGATCAAAAGTAATCAAATCCCAAAGAACAGATCATTTTAGTAGATTTGGAAATACTAGATACAAATATAAGTTTTACATAACATTTTGAAATGAGTTTCAACATAAAAACTCCTTTTAAAACATTATTATTCACTTTCATCATCCCTATATGTCTTTCATAATTTACATCATCACGTCTTAGGGAAAATAAAAAATAAGAATTTGGTGATCTTAGAAGACTAATAATGATATGTAATTCATTGTAATCTATCATAAATAAGCATAATATTTTAATGTTGGATGTATAACAAAAATATCATCCTGTAAAACAACATCTTGAACATGATAGTGAAAGAATAAATTAAAAAATTCCATATAAACATGCACACATATATTCTACTATTCAAATAATAACATGTATAACTAACCTTATAAAGAGGGAATACATAATGCATGATATCATACACTCACCGTAAAGGATTCGACCAAGACACCATAAAAAATTGGGTAATAAATTAGCTAGAATCTAAACCTTATTGTCTCATTAGACATAAAGATGCATTAAAGGGATATAGTTGTTCCGGTCCGACACTTACAATGTCTAATGGATTCCTCTTATTAAAGGGGTAAAACATAACCAATATAAACATTCATACTAAAACTAGAATATGAATGTTAATAGATAATCCTAATGCCATGAATTATATCAAAATATAACATCCATAGTCAAATATATAATAAGACCACCAATACAATATGGAGAATTGTATAATTATATATTAACCTTAATTAAGCATAAAATCCAACAAAGATACAGACATTGATTAAAGTGATCTAACAAAATCATTAAAAACTCTTTTATAAATAACCATTTTTCAAATTGAAATAATTTGAAAGCCTGTGTAATTATAAAAGAAAACATTTCCTCTAAAAAACTTAGTAATATTCAAATAGAATCATCAAATTTTTAAGTCGTCATAAGTGCCAAAATAGCTGCTCGTTCCGTATAAGTCCAAAAAACATTCTTTCAGAATTTTTCAAAAAGGTCATATAGTACCTCATTTGAGAATAATAAAAAGATTCATTTCAAAATGTTTTATAAAAATTTAAACATGGTTACAAAGGACTTTCAACAATAGTCTTGGAATAAAAATAAAATTTTGAAATACATGTATAAGAAACATGGATGTGGATGATAAATATGTCCCAATAGACCCTTTTGTATAAATCATATCAAAAAAAATAATGACATTGTGAAATTAACCCTTACCTTGTACTTTACATTTGTCAAGGGTGCATTAACCTCTTGTATAGTGGTTAAATATTGTTAATAAATTATAGTAGTACCATATACATAGTTATGATATCATATACAATCCTGTTATATTGTATGTATGCAGAAGTTATAAGATCATATTTTAATGGTAAAATTATATGGAATTGGATGGTATATTAATTATAAAAAATCATAATTATGTAATATTAATTGTTTATGTCTATTATACTAATCATTATACCCATCCAAATAAAGTAATGTTGAATAATAATTTACACCACGATGTGGAGATGGTAAGCCGTATGTATTCACGCATGGTGATTTTATTATTCGTAGGATGGATAAAATGATTAATATGGTTTTCCCATGATTACGAGAATAGATCAGTATATGGATGATAATTTATTTATTACCTTGGTATGGAAAAAATATAGAAATAGGATGTATTAGATGAAAAGAAGGTTGAAAGAGGAGATAAAATGATTAACTCTTCTTCGGTTGTATCCTTTTTATTTTCACAAAAGGAATCCTTAAGATGGGTTTATGACCAAAGGATAGCCTCTAGGTTGAAGTGAGAGAAGTAGAGAGAAGAATTGGGCTGGGTTTGGCTTTGCCAGAGGGATTTGGAGGTGTGAAATAAATCGATGGAGAAGTTCCCTTTTATAAGAGAGGTCAGGGGGACTTTAGGAAAAGCTTGACATATTAATATATTAAAAAATTTATTTTAGTTTATAATAGCTAAAATGTGATTTATTTATTTGTTAATTTGATTTCTGGTCGAAATCCTCAAAACCAATTGGTTATAGACAAGTTTTGGTCTCAAATGTAACCTTATCGTTTGCCTTCAACCCTTAGTTAAATAAGTTAACTCTTATAATGTCACATTTTATTTTTATAATATATGGTTAATATAGTTACTATAACATAATAAGAGAACCTAAAGTGGAAAATTAATGAAATTTTTAACACAATCAATGTCATTTTTTTGATTCCACTATTTTTATGACAATAATATCATTTAATAAAATAGTGATTGGTTTAAAAACTCATTTATGTAAATTTTGAATCTATTTTGTAATTAATTTTTTTAATGACATAACAACATTATTACTTCTAAAAAAGCATTAAATCATCCATAATAGGTCAATTTTATCCAAAAAATTCATTTATGGAATCAAAATGCTCAAATTACAATTATTTTAATATTTATAATATCATTTATCTGAATCTTTCAATAATAAGGTAATCACTACATAATTATTGAGTAACAAATAAATTTATTGATTTAATGTCTAAAAATTATAAATAAAATAACATGATATTTAAAATCTTTTTATCTTTCTAATGACTATTTAAAGTCTAATATATTACTTATATACCTCCATATTAAAATTGTTTTAGTAATAATAGTCATGTTTATGATATTTTTACCATTACTTAAAATTAAATGTTATAAATGTATTAATCAAACCCAAGTGGCATCCAATGGCCAATTGCATGTCCCAAAGGTTGTCTCGTTCAACCATTACTCATCCAATAAGGTTAGGACAACTGTTTAGGCAGTTTTATATTATTATAATATTATTTTAATCTTTAATTACCCCATTTACCTTTAACCATGGTAAATAAAATTCAAAAACTTTTACTCAAAAAAATTATTTTAAACCTATTAGAAAAAAATTTCACCCTGATTACAACCATGTATGTCAGTTTTTCTAAATTCAACACACTGAAGTGGTAAAAATAAGTTTAATGAAAATTTTCAAATGTGCCTAAAAGGCAGGTAAAAGATGTTTAAAATTTCAATAAATTTTTTAAATCTAATCCTATTATAAAAATTATTTATGAGACATAAATTGAACTAATATATGTATTATTTATATATTTTTCCATTAAAATATTTTTAAATTAAATTAATTATTTAAATAAAATGTCTGTTTTTATCCACAATGTAGTGTTTTCCACTATTCATCAAAAACATAAAGTTTTTTGAAAAATACCCAAAACTCACCCTATGATAATTTTGATATTTTGAATTCAAAAATGAAGTCTATTTTGAGAAATAAAATTTATAAAATTTAAAATTATTTTAAATAGTATTCATATCAGCTCTTTTAATTGCTAGACATGGTGCGCTTAAACTCAGTGTTACATGTAGTGCTTGCTATTTGAATTATTGACAATGAAGTGTAACGTGGATGCTTGGGGTGTTACAAAAACAAACTAAAAAGGTAATTTTATAAGAATAAAAACTCCTGGTTTTCATATAATTTCAACCTACCAAATTAATACTATTAAGTCGGTCCAAAAACAATTATCATATAATCCAAAATTGACCAAGGACCACAAATTTCTAAGAAAACTATTTAATACATTAATTAATTTGTAATCATGAAAATAAATATTAATGTACATGCTCGAGTGGTGGTTTAACTGCTAAGCAAGTCAGTTGAAAAGGTAACATATAATCTAACTCACTATACGAGGTGGTTTAGGTTGAGCTCTTTGTCTCAATAACGTTTAGGGTTCTAAGAGACACTATTTGTGGGGTTTAAGTATTCAATATAAGGTATTTCTTATTTCAAGATAAAAAATTAATATTTCGACATAAAAAATCAAAATAATTTATAAATGATAAAAATTATTGGGAAAAGAAACTAGACAACCTAGATCAATAATAGGATACCTCACTCATCCGTTATTGATATTTGACTCGATCTAGTTAAAGATAAATAAAAGAAATGCATGAAATCCCTGAAATTCGGTAGAATTATCTCACACATAGATATAATTTGATATAATAATAGAAATAGATAACAGATATTTGAGGATTCAACCAATTATCAATGTCCATACAATGCACCCAATGATGTTTTATTCAGATCCCGGATAGTGGAGAAATCTCTATGCCTATGAGTAGAGGAGGAGGAGATCGAGCGACTCCCTACTGTGATTGGGTGAATAGGAGAAATGGGGGATATAGGATTAAAGAAATTAGTGAAAAATTGTAATTTTACTTCTTTAAATGAGGACCACCATTTTCCAACTCTATTAAAAAACATTGTGCCAATTGTGTTGAAACATTGCCTCATTGTGACTACCCCTTTCACAGTTCGACAATTTTTTGGAAAACTGAACTCGGGCCATATACATTAGCTATATAATTTTTTGTAGATGCCTCATATGACATTAAACCTCATCCCAAAGTGTTAGTCCAAACTATTATTCCCCACATACATGACACATGATTTGGGTACATGTTTTATTCTAAAAATGTGGAAATTGTGCACCCCCTATAACATTTCAAAAAAATGGGATATCGAAACTCGATCCTCTTGAAACTCAATAGAACAACCAAGAAACATCTCATGCCTTAAAACATGTCTAAAACATAATATTTATGTGATCCAAATATTGAAATTATGATTTGAGACTGGATTTATGATTTTACTCCTCCACTAGAAGAAAATATTAAATTCTTATTGAAATTTCATCCAATTAAAAAGGTGGGATCCTGGAATCACCCCACAATAGAAATTATAATCCCCATGAAACCTTGGTAGAAAATGAAAACATCACCCAGTATACTTGGCTTGAGGAACACTGATTGAAATGGTTGTCCTATGTTTTAAAATTCAAACATTCCTATTAGTATCATATTTTATACACGGTACATAAGACATAGAAACTTGATCCAATTCTGGTATTAAAGAATAAAAACATTGATAAAATGTTTTATTGAGCCTATTTAACTCAATAAAAGATAACATCATCAACTCTCTTATCATCAGGCCTATTTCACTCACCACCATAGGCTCTAGATTTTAACAACCAATTCTAAGTCACAATATTCTCACTGTTGAAATTGACTATTTAATATTTCCCTTTGTGTTTTGACGATTAAATTATACATGTTATTGAATTTGATTGAACAAATAATTCCCATTCAACCATTCTTATCTTAGTCGAGATATATTTTTTTAGAAAACACTCACCCAACAGTACATTAGAATAATATTATACTGATTTTGTGTTTGATTTGGTTCCCCACTAACAAAATTTATTCAGACAATAGAAAATCAAGTATAGTGACTATCGGATGACTGTTTATGATAATGATCAAATTTAATAGCTGAAACATATAAACCTCAATCATAATGCTACTATCTCAAGAACATTAATATTGTATCTAGAATGTTCACTAAAACCTGTTTGTGGACTCTGGTGGTGTTTCTAACTAAACTAATCATTATTTCATAGTTTATATAGCATCAAAGGGATCATCACACTCTTATAATCTCAACCGAGCCTGAATATAATTATGAGGTAACCTTATAATAAACCAATGAAATCTAAGGAGCTTATAAAAGGAGTTTTATTCTACAGAGTTAATAAGTAGTGATTTGGAACATAGTTGATATGTCCATGTATCAAGAACATTGACTTAGCCCAATGGATGTATCTATATTTTTATTGATTTAAAGAATCAACTAGCATCCCAGGATCCATCCAAGTTACTCCTACATGTGAATTCCATGTATCAAATAGAATAGTCCATGCCTTCAAGATTATGCATGCTTCCCAAGTGCAACTATGAGACATTCTATGTACCAAAATAGAAGTTAATTTTAATTATCTCTTTAGATTAATGTATAATGGATTCTCTTTGGTGAACCCTAGAAGATGTGAATATAAGGGTTATGATCATCACTAATCCAAGATTACACAAAGATGATATAAAAATTACTAATAAGTACCCATGAAACTCTCCTCATAACCAAGTCGAAGTGGCATATGTGGTTCCCAATGAATAATATCCAACTATGCATAAGGAAGTGGTTAAAACCTAAACTTCTCATACATAAATACAACATCTTAATATTGGAATATTCATTAAATAATATAATGATCCATGCCAGAATCAATACGTTCTTGTGTTTTTGGAAACATGGACACTTGAACAACTTTTCCATGAGTGAGCTACACCATATCCCACAATTTCATTCCTAACTAGATTTGTTCTTAGACATATCATACATAATACCTTTCATCATATCCTCGGGAAAGAAAACCAAATTAAGTGTGAGAACAGATACATAGTAAGGGTAATAAAGGGTGACATCAACATATCATGATCCTAAAGTTATGATAACATGATAATAACATTTGATAAATATACTTTGTATATAATAGGTTATACAATTGAGTGATGGCATAAACCTTGGTAGTTTATAAGAGATATATCAGAATGGAATCATAGAACATAGATCATGATAACATTAAATTTTCATAAGGAAAAGATTTTTGGCATCATCATAAGCATGGAAAATAATCTCCTTGGTAGTTCAATTCTCATTTCCAAGACTATCATAATGGAATGGGTTTTGAACCCAAACTATTAGAGTAGTCAAGGTTCACTACCGTGGCTATCATGGTGTATAAATTACCTTATTGAACAATGATCACCCCCATTCATGTCTTTTTTATCTCATGAGATATCAATATTTACACAATTTATTAGAGGGAGATATAGGTCCCACCCTTCTTGGTTCTAATATAACCACCCTCTTTTGTTTTAATATAACTGCCATCCTTGGTTAAAACATAACCACCACCACATAAAGAAAATCATATATATTTGTCACATGAGATATTATCATATTAATCATATCAAATCCCATGAAATTAAATGGATTTCGTAATCATTTCAACCTAAAATAACATGTTGAAAATAAACAGGTTTCATAATCATTTCATTATTTCATCAAAGCATAACTCATGGAAAAAAGAATCAGTTTTCATCGGAATTTTATAATTTTTTAACCCATGGAAGAGAAATTGATTTCATAAACATATTTACATCATAAGAACAACCCATATAATGGAATAATAATAAAGGTATTCTTGGATTGTATCCCTTGTAAAGAATATCAAATATCAAACGATATCATCCTAAATGAAAAATTATTTTGAAACTTTCTCAAAGAATATAGAATTTTAGATTTGAAAAATACATTTTAAGACAAAAAAAATAAAATAATTTTCTTTTAAAATAATATATAGAAATTATAAATTAATAACTAAAAATCATTTAAAACATTTATTGATGAAAATATTCATTCCATTACATAAATAAAATTTTAAACCGAAAATTCCTAAATCAATTTTGAAATCACATTCTTTGAAAAAAATATATAATTTATATAATAATCATTAATATAATTAGTTTTTCATGATGATAAAATATATCATTCATACCGACATGTTAAAATATATATTCATTTAACTTTTTTTTGAAAAATTGAAGCAAGAATTTTTTTTGGAAATGACATAAATATTCTGTTAAAACAATTTGAAAAGTAAAATATCATTAAAAAATATCCTTAATAAATCCTTTTGATAATTTAAAAACATTTTTTTGTAAATTTTTTTGAAAACATGGATATAAAAGAAAATGGGGTTTTTGACCAAAGAGATAAATAAAACCATTTTAGTTTGAAACAATTCCGTTTGAATCTTGAGTACATAAAGAGAGGAAAATTAGGGGAAAACATGTATTCTCATTAATTAAACATATGATAATAAAATTCATGTTTTTTGCTTGAGATATTAATCATATTGTTTCATCATTGGATGTATAAACATAAGAATTCTGATAAATGATAAGATTTTACAATAAAACTATTATAACTTTGGTGATATTGAATCATGATAACCATAGAAGAATTACATTAAATAATAATTTACATATAATTATAATAAATATATTCATTATATTTCATGTTAAAGGGTATATATATACACCACAAAAGATAATTTAGGCATATAACATGATAGATGTGTCAAATAATACAATTTGAGACAAAAAATCTCTTACCACTATAGTAATATTTTGAATAAAAAATTCCCTATAAAAAATAAAATGAAATAAAACTTTATGTATCAGGAAATTATTTATAATTATGATATAACATTTCAAAGTTTCATTATATACAATGCACAAAAGAAACAACTTGGGAATTTATTTTTGTCTCCAAGCAATAAAATAGAGACATGAAGACCCTTACCTTAAGTTTGAACATAATTCATACACATTAAAATCACATGTTTAATAAATATATTTTTATTATAATTATATTAAATAACAATAATTATATATATATCGTACCATATATTAATTACTTATAACATTTTATTACCTTTTTATTAACTATTTCTCGTTAATATCACGTTGTGGATAATAACTGTTTTGTTTTTCATATATTATTTGATTTTTTATTTTTAATCTACTTACTTTGATCATGGTTCCATCATATAAATAATTATAAACCTGATATAAATGTATTATATATTAAATATATATATAGTAACCCATAAATGTTAGAGGTAGAAAATAAAATATGTCGTTCATCGAGATGCTATGTTGTACATATGCATGAATTTTGTTTCCATTTTATCGAAAGATGAAAATAAAGAAATTTAAATAATATAATTACATTATATAATCATTTTTTATGTATTATATATCACAAACAGTCATTAGATTTACCCTTATTTTCTTCCATGCAAAGTGTTAGTGAAAAATGTATGACATATCTTCATGAGGCGGTGGTCCGTTATACACATAAACAGCGTTGTCATATCCCCCACAGAAAGGAATGTAAGAAGATATGTGTGAAATATTTGTTAAATATTTATAATTATGTAACAAATATCATATATTATAATATAATATATCCTTATTACATTTAGCACCAGAAAAAGTGTCCATGTAATTCATTGAATGCTTCCATTCAAGATCCCAGAGCGTAGCTCATTCCGCAGGCTTCGATTTGACTAGTCGTGGAGCTCGAATGGAGTGATGGATCAGAGTTATTACCCTTCAAAGTTAGGCTACTAGAAATGGCCATACAGGGTAATTTTGGGGCAAAGTATAGAGTTGCGTGCAAAAGATGGAATCTTGGATGCAAATAATGGAATCTTGCGGTAAAAAGGGGGAATATTGCTCGCAAGAACAGAATATTGTGTGGAATAAAGTAATTTTGTGTGAAACCCCATGCACAAACCTATTCCATTCCAAATGTGATGTCAAAGGTCCCTTTGCACGCATGACAAAAGAAGGATGCGTGGAAAACAACTTGCGTGTGTGGGATTTTATAGGCACCGCCTCACACGGAAACCAACTCGCGCATGTGGGACATTACACACACCGCCATGCACAGAAAACAACTTGCATGCGTGGAATTTTACGTGCACCTCCTGGTGTGGAAAACCACTTTCACGTAGAAAATTTTATGTTCCCATCCTCTTGCGGAAAAAAACTTGTGTAAGCGGGATTTTACACGGACTACCTCACGTGGAAAACAACATGCACGTGCAGGATTTTACGTGCACCTCTTTGCACTGAAAACCACTTACCTGTATGGAATTTTATGTGAACCACCTCCCGAGGATTCTCCAATTAATAAAAGTTCACCCTCCTTCTTCAAGTGGGGGCCCTAGAGGTCGGCGGGAACTCTAATATGGATAAGTACTCATTTTCCATGCTTGTGCGTAAAACCCCCTCTTGCGAGGAAAACATCACTTTTTCATTAAAAAGCACCAACATGCCCTGTTTTGATTTCAAAACCTTATTTTTCCGTGCAACAGTTCCACTGTTCCCAATTTTCTTTGCGCCAGTGCTACACCTGTCCATTTGCCTGTGCAAATTACCTATTACATGCAAAGAGCCTCCATTATGCACCAACCTCTCATATTGCACGTAACTCCATCCCTATTGTGTGCAATTCTTCCCTCTAGCACACAACACTTCCAATATTGTTCACAAGAGCGACACGATGCCCAGTCTTTCACACACCTATTTCACATAGCGCAATCATGTCAACATTTTTGGGTTGGGATATCGACATTTTCCATTACACACTTATCCGCACCCAACTTCCACCTATGGAATTCCATTATTTGAGATTCTCCTCTGCACACTATAAAACACCTTTAGTCGACATATTCCTCTTGGTTTGTTTCCCATGTCGTGAGTTGAGATTCTCATCATCAATTCCCTAAGTACCTTGAGTCGAACCATTCCTCAAGTAACTCATCCAAAACCCCATCACTTGGCTCATATGCCTAGTTGGACAAGAAAGGGCCTCCCTTGCATAAGTCCCAACATCAACCATTTCTAGGCGCCTTATACCTAACAGTTCTATCTACATGACTATAAACTATATGTCACCCTATGTTCCAAACATAGGATGCCTCTTGCTCCAAACAAGACATGACTTGTGCTCCAAGCATAAGATGCCTAACAATCCTATCTACATGACTATAAACTGTAGTTCACCCTATGTTCCAAATATAGGATTCCTTTTTCTCCAGATAAGATATGACTTATGCTTCAAGCATGAGATTCCAGTAGTCCTATCTACATGACTATAAAATGTAGTGTAACCTCTGTTCCAAACATATGATGCCTCTTGCTATAAACAAGAGATGCCTTCTGCTCCAAGCATAAGCTACCAATAGTCCCATCTACATGACTCTATACATTAGTATGCCCTATGTTCCAAACATAGGATGCCTATTGCTCTAAAAAAGATATGCCTTATTCTCTAAGCATAATATCCCAATAGACCTATCTACGTGACTCTAAACTGTAGTACACCATATGTTCCAAACATAGGATGCCTCTTGCTCCAAACAAGAGATACCTTATGCTCAAATCTTGAGATTCCAACAGTCCTTTCGACATGACTATAAAATGTAGTACACCATATGTTTCAAACATACGATTCCAATTTCTCCAAGAAAAAGATTCCTTATGGTCCAAGCATGAGATTCCAATAGTCCTCTCTATATTTCTATAAATTGTAGTACTCCCTATATGACAAACATATGATGTCTCTTACTCTAAATGATAGATGCCTTATGCTCCAAGCATAAGATTCCAACAGTCCTATCTACATAACTATAAACAATAATATGACATATCATTCAATAATTAGATTCCACTTGTTCTAAATAAGATATTCCTTATTTAACAAGAATAAGATGCCTCATTCCATGATTACAGTGGTATAATTTCAATAGCATTAGAATCTGTTCAATCATTCCATCATTGCACCTCACACTTTTCATGTACTTCATTTGGATCATCATCCTCTTCAATGTCTTAAGGGACTCCCAAAAGGCCTCATCCCATGCCGCATCGGCTCATCTACCGTATGAAGCCAATGACCCAGAAGACTTTGGACGATACTTTGAGAAAGTTCATGTGTTTCAAGCACGGTCAACATTTGACCATCATTTGTTTTTCCCAATTTCAGACTAACATGATATGGATGCTGTGTTTCAAACACGGTCAATAGTTATCCTTGATCATCACACTACCCTCACCACATTCCTAATGTCAGGCTATTGATTCACACTTTTCATCTCCCTTTGTTTAGAATGATTCCAATGACCTTGGCACTATCCTTCTTGTGCACTAGTGAATAGGTGAAGGGCTCAACCCACTAGTGGGTTGGGATGCCCTCATGGCCATACATGAGAAAGAAATTAGGGGTAGCTTCCTTTCATGATCCCCATTCACCATTTCCACTCCATAGAGGCACTCGGGAAGCTTCCTTGCTTAAGCCCCATTCACCATTACCACTCTATAGCGGCACCCGGGCAACTTCCTTGCGTAAGACTCATTCATTGTTGTCGCTCTATAGTGACACCCGAGCCTCCACCCTTGAGTATGTCCCGATCTCCATCACTATGGGATTCTAACCATTCGTAAGCACTATTTTCCCATTTTGGTCAGCAACTACATGTAAGCCCCTATTCAACTTCCCATGGATGAACCTTACGCAATGTGATCATCCAGTCTATGATCCCTCTTGTTTCTCAAACAGAGAATGGATCATGTAGGCTTAGAGTAAGCATCGACCATGAAATCCTCTCTGGGAAGCCTAGAGTGTAAGCCCCACACCAGCCTGAACTATGGGGATATTGATCCTTTCCATGGCAAGGTACGTAGGAAGCCTCCGTAAGGTTCAAGCCCACTATCCACTGGTTCCGACTCCCTTCACATAAGTTCCCAAACCAGCCTGAACTACATGGAATTTGATCCTTTCCATGGAAAGGTACATAGGAAGCCTCCCTGAGGGTTATACCCACCATCCATTGGTTCTAACTTTTATCACGTCAGTTCCCACTCCATCCTGAACAACGTGGACATTGATCCTTACTAAGGCAAGGTACGTAGGAAGCCTCCCAGAGGTTCAAGCCCACCAACCATTGGTTCCAACCCACCTTCATGTCGGTCAAACACCTGCCTGAACTATATGGACTTTGATCCTTGCCAAGGAAAGGTACGTAGGAAGCCTCCCTGAGGTTCAATCCCACCATCCATTGGTTCCGACCACCTTCACATCAGTTCCCACACCAGACTGAACTACATGGACTCTGATCCTTTCCAAGGAAAGGTACGTATAAAGCCTCCCTGAGGTTCAAGCCCACCATCCAATAGTTCTGACCCCATCACATTGGTTCCCACCATAGCCTAAACTATGTGGACTTTGATCCTTTCCATGGAAAGGTATGTAGGAAGCCTCCCTGAGGTTCCATCCCACCAACCCTTGGTTCTGAACACCCTTCACATCGGTCTAAAACCCTTATGAACTACATGGTCTTTGATCCTTTCCAAGGCGAGGTACGTAGGAAGTGTCCATGAGCTTCAAGCCCACCATCCGTTGGTTACGACCCCCCTTCATGTAAATTACCACTCCTCTTGAACTATGCATACTTTGATCATTTCCAATGCAAGGTACATAGGTAGCCTCCCTGAGGTTCAAGCCCACCATCCATTGGTCCTGGCCATCTTTATGGCCATTCACCAAACTCTCACAAACTACGCGGACTTTGATCTTTACCAAGGAAAGGTACGTAGGAAGCCTCCCTGAGGTTCAAGCCCACCAACCATTGGTCCTGAATATCTTCACTTTGCCTCACAAAAACTCATTCTGAACTACATGGAATTTGATCCTTTCCAAGGAAAGGTATGTAGGAAGACTCCCTGAGGTTTAATTCCAACACCCATTGGCCCCAACCATATTCACATCAGCTCAGCACACACACCTCCTAAAACATTGTGGAATTCGATCCTTTCCAAGGCAAGGTACGTAGGAATCCTTCCTGAGGTTCAAGACCAACACCCATCGGTCCCAACCACATCACGTCAGTCAACCCCCATCCTGCATGATGTTAAACTGTACACCCCATTTTCATTCTACAAGACATTAAACTTTACCCATTCGAACCACATGGAATTCGATCCCAGTCTACTAGTCAGGGTACATAGGAAGCCTCCCTGAGGTTCAGCCCCATTCAGCGGTAAGCCATTTTCAACCCCATACAGCGGTAATCCATTCGAACCCAAACTAGCGGTATGCTGTTGGAACCCCCCCCACTAAACTATGTGTACATTTATTCCCTACCACAAAGGTACATAGGAATAATCTTTGAGGATCAAGACCAACACTACGGTCACCTTCCCGATAGTTCGATGTCATTACCCCGCCACTTCATCCAACTATGCATCATCCATCCTGATTCTTACATGGGCCACCCCATCCTAGTGAGATCCTAGCATTCACCCCAGCACTGCTCCTTGTGGAACCTTGGCAAATAACCATGCATATGATCAAATCAATCCATAACCATCCACCCAAGAGTATACCTCTTGCGATGGGCTGATATCCATGTGTAAGCCCCACCATGTATTCAGGTTTTTATCTTCTATGTACACCCTAATTTGTAACCCCTTTGAACTATATTGGTTTTGATCTGTGTCATCTGCATAGGGTTCGTAGGAAACCTTCCTTTAGTGGTAAACCTTGGTATCCCCCATTCTGGGGTTCACTCTCCCTGATCCTCCCTCAGTGGTGTTCAGATTAGCCATTACAGTGTGACATATCCCCTCCGTGGGATGCACTACCTCAGATCTGTCCTCATTGGGCATTCTGATCCATCCATCTTCTATGTGTTCCTTCCTTGGGATACACCAATCTGATTCATCTCTATGGGACGTTCTGATCACTCTCATTCTATCTCTGCAAGATGTTAAACTCGCGGCCTACCTCGTGTTAAACATGAGACAACTGAGGAAATCCTCGGATGACAGTACTCCGGCATAAGATATCCCACGACTGACATGGGATTCCTCAGGTTATTCCCCCTATAGATTTCCTCTTATGAGGAAGAATAGAGGTTCCCAATGTCCACGCATCCAGATATGCCCCAACATGCCTGATGTTGTCATCTACTTTGATCGAAGGTTGCTACCATGTCAAGACCCAATGGGTTGTCCTGGCAGAAGTAGTGTAATTAACCAGAATCCACAAAGATATGGAACTCGGAATGAGATTCATGAACCGTTACATAATCATTAAGGGAGACCCTGAGAAGGTAACGTGTTACGAGGAGGAATCCACTAATGGAAGAACCAACAACCCATCATACCATTTCGATCAAGGAGAAAACGTCCTTGAGTAAGGAATGGATGTCACCCGCCATTGAAAAGTGGGAATGCGAGGCAACAGTTGCGCATCCTCGACAGACAGATGCATGCACTCCGGTGAAATCCTTGGGAACAATTACCATCTGAGTAAATAATAAATCGAAAAATGCATCACATCATTTCGTGAGGTGGTAGTTTTCCATACACATGAGCAACATTATTGTTTTCTAATAGGTTGGGAGGTAATAATATTGGTTATTATTATACATATAGAAGGAAAATAATAACATAAATATCATGTAAATTTTTTAAAATCATCATTATATCCGTCATAGAGAGGTGGTGATGGAAAATGAATAACATAGATTTGTGAGGAAGTTGTCCACCGTACAAAAGAATGATGATTTTTCATCCTATTTAATGGAAGACGATATGGAATTTGGTAATTTAAGTAACATAATAACATATAATAATGTGGAATATGTTGGTTTATTTATTGAATCATACCTATAAAACATTAACGAAGGTGGAAGAAGAAATAAAATAATAATCTGTGATTAAGAATTTTACCTCTTTTTTGGAGATCCATTTTAGGTTTACACCTAAAGTATTCTTTAGATGGATTTATGACCACAATAATGCTCCTAGGATGAGGGTAGGAAATTACGGAATGGATTTTGGAAATGTTTTTTTCTTTACTGAATGTTTTATTAGGTGAAAAGATGATAGGATTGGGGGTGACCTTTTATAAGTGAGGTGAGTGGTACAGATGTAATTTCTAAAATGAAAAATGTGTAGAAACGTTTTCCATATTCAAAAAGGATCTTAAATGGTTGATTATAGAACATGAGATGTGATAAGGTGTAAATATATCCATAAAATGGGTGTTTACATGATTATACACTATTATTCCACTTATCTTTTAGTTTAATATCTAGATAAACCCTTTTTAACCTTATCCACGGTAACAAATTTTTATTATTTTTAATATTTGTTGTGGTATAAATTAAGTAAATATTAATATATATTATATATTACTCTAATTCCAAATATGGAATAAAATTTTATATATTAAATTCACAGAATTGGAAAATTTTAATTTAAAATTAATCACACATAGGTGATAAAAATGTTGTTTTGGAAAGGGAGAAGTTTGAAAAGTTTTAAAATGTTTTTATAGAAATATTTAATATGAAATTGATTAAAGTGACATAAATTGGATTAATAGATATATAATTGACTTAATTTTACTTTTAAAACAAAATTAAAATAGTTTTTTCGGTTAATAAATTATTTATTAATGAGTATTTTTAATAAAAACAAGCATTTTTCACTATTTATCAATGTATATATATTTTTATAAGATTATCTAGAACTCAATCCAATATAATTTTGAAATTAATAGTTTAAAATTGAATTTTATTTTTCCTAAAAAATTTATAAAATTTTCCAACCATATTTTTAAAATAGGGAAGAAAATGTTTAAAAAAACTACTTTTAAAAACATATATCTTTTAACCGTAAAATTGGTTTATTCCTATCTGTTTTGTAGAAAAAATTAAAATGAATGTTGAACATTTGATTGAATATATAATATTAAATTTTCATTAAAATAAATCACAAAAAGTTATTTGTTTAATTTTTTATGGTAAAATGGGTTTGTGCACATAGATGTTTTTTTCAGAAAAATATTTCCTCTCTGTTCCAATGGTTTTTATTTTCATTTATAATTAATTGGTCAAAAGATATTTAATTGTATATACCTATGTAAACAATATATTTTCATAGTATATTTAATCTTATTCATACCATCCATTATAATTTATAGGTGATAAATATCATATTGAATACAAAATTTTAATGGTATGTAAAGTTTAATTTAAATTCAGTGTTGCGTATAACATAAGATACACTTAGTGTTGTGAGTAACACAAGATAAAATAATTATTCCATGTAACAGAATCTAAAATAATGTTTTTATAAAAAAATATAAAAAGGATTAAATTTATTTGACAAATATATATTTCATAAAATATAAAGGTGTTAAATTTCACTTCCATAAATAAATTTCATCCTAAATATTTGAAAATTTAATTCATAAGTAAGATTTTAACATTTGAAAATCATTTTTTGGGAAACCCACATAACAAAAAGGGTTTATAAAACATCCCCTTGAAATGTGAGGAATGTATTGGTGAACTTTATCTAGAATAACACACACGAGGTTTACCCATTTGAGAACGTATTTTTGAAGTGAATATTTTGATATGGAAGAAAAGTGTAATGTATAAATATTGATGTTGTGTGATAGAGATCACAGATAAAAATAAATTGAATGATCATGAAAAAATCAACATCCATAAAAACATAAACAAAATAGGTGTAAAAGATGTCATTGATATCATTGGAAATGATGGTAATAGAAGAAAAAACTTATTTCAAGATCATTTTCTTTATGTTAGGAGAATTATCATAAGAAGATATACATAATTGATTCAATTTCATTTCATAAGAACAATATAATCCTTTAGTTTTTATTTGATTAATTATCACATCATCACATACATTAAAAAATGAATATGATTTTTATTAATTCTTAAATTGCTTGAGGATCATAAGATTCATAAAATAATGATATGCCCTTCATTCATTGATTATTATAACTAAAATAGAATATTTATAATATGTTGTCTACTAGCATCCAAAGCTACACATAATTCATTTCATGAGTGGTTAAACATAATTATCCTCTACGTTTGAACACAATTGAAATCCAAAAATTTACAAATAAGGTTACTAAATTTTCCAAAATCAACTTATCATTAATCCATCAAATATCTATAATTATATATTATTGGTCACATACCAAATACAGAATACCATGAATACATATTATCCTAAT
Source organism: Viscum album (assembly GCA_963277665.1). NCBI lineage: Eukaryota > Viridiplantae > Streptophyta > Magnoliopsida > Santalales > Viscaceae > Viscum > Viscum album. Next base: position 83,453,353 of record OY728129.1, read on the forward strand.
TCATTGTAATAACCAAAATTACCATAGAACCTTAATGAAAAATAATAAATTCTTACTCATTATTAATACAAAAACATATATTATTGAATAAATTCTGTTAATAAAAATGATTTGTAAACTCTATCACTGATAACATATACATAATTTTCTACAAATCATAAATTAGTTATGGGGTCATCGGTACTATCTGGAGTATTTTATCCAAACTAAAGACCATTCTCTCAAAATTGGTAACATATTAATGGTTATGTTCCATTAATCATGTTTTTAAAAAAAATCACCTTCCCATTAAATCACTTTTCTAGGTCCTTAGTGCCATTAAACATATTCTTGAAGTTCTATAATGAATAACTTATATATTATAATCCTAATATATTTCATGATTTATATAAAATAATTCATGAATTACCTTAAAAACAATTCTATCATTCAACTACATTCTTAAACCATCAACTACTCCTTGCCATCTTATTCATCAATACCTATATTCTTTAATATTTTATTCATGGTATATTCCTCATTAACAGTATAACCTTTACTCATTACACATTACTTATTCTCTTCATGAAATTTCCCCCAAGGACATTGATTTGTATAATCCCCATTCATACTACATTTATAACAATAAAAACTTGGTGATTCTTTAGGGAAACCATTATTCTCATTCATTGAATTAAATAAACATATCATTTTCTTCCTCAAAATTAATTTACACTTTGATGTTATTCTCCGCACATTAAACACTCTCTCATTCCTTTGAGACACTACCTAGAGTGATTCATCCCACATTATCAACATCTATGAAACTGAGTCTTCATTCCTTCATAGTCTCCACCAACTAAGCTATCAATGAACTCCTTCACTCTGTTATAAGGTGAGTCCTAGATATTTTAAAGTGAAATTTCTTAATTATATATTGTGGTATTTTATTAGGAATAATCAAAATATGGTTTTCTCTAGCTGACATACAATTTTATTTCTCATCAACACATTTTCTATCACATTGAAAATTAATCCAATTCTTTCTATTACCCTCCATTGAATAAAAAATTATATAAATAAGAATATTCACTATGGGAAACTACATAATCAGAAAAGATCACATAAATGATGTCTAAATCAATATTCTTTATTTTAATTATATTACACCTGAGGCTTAACCTTTTTGATACATGGTTGTTATTTAAATCATTTGTAATGGTTTGTAAAGAGTGTATACATTTCCAAAGTATATCTCAAGGGAGTTTCGAACCATATGTTCATAAATTCCTTCTTTCTTGCACAAGGTGATGGTCTATTCCAGCTCAATTCACCCATTATATAGTTACTAACCCTAGATACATCTATTCTATATCCACATCCACGTGTTGAATCCATACAGGGATTTAATTGCATGAAACAACTCTCACTATAATTTACCAAAATTACAGGACATTTTCTAATACTTTCACTCATCCTTAAACCTCTCCTTAACCATATCCAATGAAATAGCCTTATTAATATCCATAGGAATCTCACTAACATTTTGAAATCATTGTTTTGAAAAGGTTAAATAACCCTTTCCTGGATTCCAATTGTAAAGACCCAAACATCTCATACATAAATAATATATCTTAATAGAAAAATATTCTTTTCATAGTATAATAATCCACACAAGAATCATTTAGTTCAAGTGCCTTGAAAACATAGAAACATAGACAGCCGGTCCATAAGTGACCTACGTTATCTCCCATTCTGTTCTAAAAAACAAAAACCCTTCTTAGACGTATCATACATAATACCCTTCGTCATAACCTAGGGAAAATACACATAAGAAATTTTGAGATCATATGATTAGTAAGGGTAAACAATAGAGATATCAATATATTATGAGAATAAGGGTATGCTAACATGTGAATAAAATTTTAAAAATATACCCCATATATCGTGTATCATAATCATGATTCGGGCCATATATCTTGGTAGATCATAAGACATGAATAAAAATGTAATAAGAGGACATGAATCATGAGAACATTGAATTGTAATAAAGAAATTATTTTTGGTATACCCAAAATTATATGAAAACAATTTACTTAGTTGTTCAAGTCTTTTTACCATGAAAATCATAAAATATTAGGTTCACTCCCTAATTCATCTTAGTATTCATGGTCAACTCCCAATATTATCATTGTGGATAGAGTCCTTTACTCAACATGGTTCAATCCCAATTCTAGTCCTATTTATCTAATGATATTTCAATGTTTAACCAATATTTTAGAGGTATATATAGGTCACATAAATCTGGGTTATAAAGTATCCCCCTCCTTGTTAATGAAATAATCATTATAATTGATTATAATGTAACCACTGTTAAATAATAAAAAACAAATGTATGTTTTCCACATGGTCACAAAAATATTTATCATATTGAAACCAATGAAAATAAATGGGTTTCAATAATATTTAACAAAAAACAACCCATGGAAATGAAAAATATTTAATAAATATTTCATAATTTCATAACTCGTGAAAAAAATAAATGGGTTTAATAATAATTTTATCATTGTATAGAACATAGAATAGAAAAAATATTCACAAACATCACGTCATTATAAACATAAACCATCTAGTGAAGTAATGATAATTATATAATTTGATCATATCCCCTATAAATAATAATAAACAAAAAATGATGTCCTAAGATATAAAAATGATTTAAAAAATGTAGAAAAATACATGAGGAAAATAGCCCCATCACTTTTTAAAAAAACATAAAAATAAAAAAATAGTTTTCTTTAAAAATAACCATTGAATCTTATAAAAGAATATTTAAAAAAATTTAAAAAAGTTCTTGAGGAAAACATCCTTTCTCTAATAGAAATTAAATTTTTAAAAGGAAATCCTAAAACACTTTGGAAATCATAGTATTTGAAATTAAACATTAATAATTATAAATAAATCTTTAAAATAATGGGTTATTCATGAAGGTATAAAATACTATTCATTCCATACACATTAAAAAAGCATTTCTTTTTCCATTTTATCTAAAAACCAATAGAGAATTGTTTTTCTAAATGAAATGATGATTCCATTTAAAACACTTTATAAAACTAAAAAAATGGTAAAAATATCATTAAAAAATCCTTTTGATAATATTAAATCCTTTTTTGAAAACATTTATGTGGATGAAAAGTTATTTTTTGACTGAAGAGAGAAATAATAGTTATTTACTTTAAAAAATGTTATTGTTAATATTGACTACATGATGAGAGGAAAATCATGGTAAAACAAGTATTATAATGACATAACCATAGTAAAATAAAATTCAACTTTTTCATGAGGGTTGGATCTTAATATTTCATTATTGGAATCATAAACATAAACAATCCTGATAAACAATGAGATTATACAATAAAACTATTACCACTTTGGTAACATTGAATCATAAGTCCTATGAAATAATAACATGAAATAAAGCACAAAATAACATGATAATAAACTAATTAATGATAGTACATCTCAATGGGTCTATATATACATCTCATAAAATACTATAGGTTCATAACTTGACATAAGACTCAAAGAAGGAAATTTGAGACAAGAATCCATTTATGCTTTAGTAATCTTTTGAATCATAACACCCAACAGAGAATAAAGAAAATGAAACATGAAATATAATTAAAATAAGGATATTCATGAAATAACATGTCAAAGGGTAAATATATACAACAATTAAAAGAAACGAGTCGTGAGTTTTTATATGTCTGCCAGAAATAAAAGAGACTACGAATTCTTTACCTCAAGTATCATAATTTTATAAACCTTAGAACCATCAGTATAATAAATATAAGTTTATTATTAATATATTAAAGAAAAATTATCATATATATATATATATATTTTTATATATATCCTACCGTATATTATTTTCTTAGGACCTTTTATTACCAGTTTAATAATAATTTTTTGTTAAAATAGTGTTTCGGATAATAGCCTGTTGGTTTTTCATCAGTTTTTTGAATTGTAATTTTCAATACTATTAAATTATTAATATTTTCATAATTTAAATAATTTATCAATGATAAAAATATCATATATGTTTATTATATATTTATTTTTAGTAATACTTAAAAGTTAAAAATAGAAAATGAATACGTTGTTCATGTAGACAGTTGGCCATATGTACTCATGAATGATGTTTCCATTTTATCAGTGCATGAATAGGATGAAAGGTATATAAGATATTAACATTAAATAATAATTTTTATTCCATATATATCACATATATTCTTGAAATTTTCCCTTATTAACTTCCATGAAAATCATTAGTGAGAAAAAAATTGCATTGCTTCGAGAGGTGGAAGTCCTACTTACACATGAATGAGGTTATCGTATCCCCACAGAATGGAAAGTAAGAATGTATATGTGATATATTTATTAATGGGTAATAATTGTTTTATAAATTTAAAATATATTAAATTAATATATCCTTATTATCATACAAGTAAAACGGAAATGGAAAAACACATCACATCATTTTGCGAGGCGGTAGTCCACCATATTTATGTGGGACATTATTATTTTCCAATGGATTGGGAGATTACATAGTATATGTGGTATTATAATTAAATAGGAATATAATAAAATCATAAATAAAATATATTAACAGTAAATCTATAATTTTTTCTAATCATGAGAGTCGGTGATGAAAAATGAATTACATCGGTTTATGATGTGGTAGTCTTTCATACACATGAATGATGATTTTATATCCCATTTGATCGAATAGAAGTTGGATTTAGCTTATTTAATTTAAATAAAATCATTTAATTATATGTAAGATCCTTATTTATTATTATTTTTATATTTGTAAAATATTAATGGAGGTGGAAGAATAAAAAAACAGTAACATGAGTTTAAGAATTTTACCTCTTCTTTGCAGAGCCTCTTTGGGTTTACACATAATGTCTTATTAAGGGGGAATAAAAACAATAAAAAAATACAATAGGATTAGGGGATATAATTATTTAAATTATTTTGGTAGTTATATTCCAAACTAAAGGATTTTTAGGTGTCAATAGAAGAGGATAGATGTTGGAATTTTATACGTGTGGTGAGTGATACACTTGTAATTTTTGAAAAGAAAATGGTGTAACCAAATTTTTGTACATTTAAATGGTTTAAATAATCATCCATTCTTGAACCTTATTGGTATTAAGGTATTAATATGGCCATAAAATGGGTTTTTATATTCTTCTAACTCATTTACCCCTTATCTTTTTAGTTTATCCCTGATAAACCCATTTTAGCCTTAACTACACTAATTAATTTTTAATATTTTTACTATTCAATATGGTAAAAAATTATGTTCAACTAATTAGGTAATAATAAATATGTAATAAAATTTTCCATATTCCATTCAAAAAATTAGTAAACTTTAATATGATATTAATCCAAAAGACGCAACAAAAAAGCTGTTTTCTAAAGAGAAATGTTTCAAAAGGTTTCAGAAGTTATTATATAAAAATGAACAATGAAATTGATTAAAATGAAATAAATTGGATTAATTGATATATTATTGAAATAATTTTACATATTAATCCACATTGAAATAATTTTTTAGTTTCTAAATATTTTTAAAGATGACATTTCTTAAAAGAAACCAGTATTTTTCACTATTCATCAAAAAGTGAATCTGTTTAGAAAATTTAAATAGAATCACACCAAGATAATTTTTACATGGTTATTTCTGTAATTAATTAAATTTTTTAAACAAATTTCAAAAATTGTAAATTTAATTTTTTAATAATTGTGCAAATAGTGACAAAACTACATTTAAAAAAAATAGTTTTTGAGCGTAAAATTTGATTTATTATTTTATATTATCCAGAAAACATATATTATTAATAATAAAAATTTAATGGATTGAATAATATATAAATTTTATTAAAATAATTTATCAGAATTAATTTTCTGGAATTTATTGAGCAGAAATTCATTTTTACACATAAAAATAGATTTATAGAAAAATATTTCTTTTATTTTCAAGTGGTTTTTATTTTCTTTATTAATTAATTTTTCCTAAAGAAATTAATTATATATAAAGGTTTAAAATATATATTTTCATAATATAGTTAATATTATTCATACCCACCATTCAAATGAAGAGGTGTTAGCTATCATATTAAATAATTTTATTATAATAGTAAGTCATATTTCATTTAAAATCAGTGGTGTGTGTAATGAAAACTACTCTCAGTGTTGCATGTAACACAATATTGACTATGTTTGAATGTAATATAGGCTAATCTTGGTGGTTCACGTATCAAAAAATATAAAAAATATTAAATTTATTTGAAACAAAAATATTTTTCCCAATATCTCAGGGTTTCATATATGAATAGTCAAACCTCTTCTTCTTGGCTTCCCTTAAATTGGATTGGCTATAACATGTGATGCTTTATCATTAACCCACCAAGATTCAATTACAAAAAAGGAATCATATCATTATTCTAAAAACCCTCCTTGTATTCCATCCTTGACTCAGTTTGTTCTCAAGGGCATCATACACTGCCCCCTATTTTATCATGATGATGCCTTGAAAACACTAATATCCCTCAAAATGATTATAATATATGTGTATCTCATGAACCTTGAAACCGGAATGCAATTTCCAAACTCCATACTTACCAAAAACTGAGTTCTATAATGAACATCATCTCAATGATTGAAAGCTCTAATATTAGAAGCATCATGGGCCTTTTTGAGAAGTGATGATCATTCTCAAGTGGTCTTTTACGGTTGTGCTCTATATACAATGAAGGTCATACAAAAATACATTTTTCACCACACTCACCACCAAAGAAGTTTCATATTCAACATTTATTGAGAATATGAACCCATCCCACGATACATGCTTCATCACCACTAAATTCACTTCCTGTACATGGAAGAATGATTTTAGTAAATTTTAACATGAAAAGTGGGAGAATATATCCACTAATAATCATGCTAGATCAAAAGAGTTCTTATATTTAGTTGTTAAAATCTATCTGATTTATGTCCGCATGTGTCACAACATCAAGTGAAAAAAATAAAACTCAACTCGGTTGGTTATGTAACAACCCCAGATACTTTGTATAATGTCATCTTAATTAATGGGACACTCAAAATATATTTTCTAGCTCATTGCTAAGATTCTCATATTGAGATCTCAATTCCTAGGTCACTCTACTATGGATATGATAAGTGAATGTATCCTTTAAGAACTCATAACTCCATCAATTTAATCATGAAACCACATGGTCTAAAGTATTATGTGACTTTGTTTATCAACTACACATGGCTTAGAATATCATTTCATAAAGCAATGGTCACCCCATATAACACTATGTTCGACCACCAAAGAAGAATAGTGGAACAAGTTATTATGTAACTTTTAATTTTTTACCCCCATGAAACTAAACATTCCAAAGTTTTACTACCTCTTATGAATATAACATTCTGGAAAACATCAAATTCACCCACTATAAAATGGAAATAATCACAAAATGTTTTTAATGACCAACCATGACCGAGGAATGTTTAACCCACTAAATTAGAGTATTTACATGAAGATAAATCATTTTAAAATATACAAATTACAAATGAACTCTCACATAATGATTATTTATTATTTACTACTAATACATATACTTAATATAATTATTTTCCAAATGATAATTTACATTGAAAAGACCCCATGAAATTTTGAAACTTTTTATGTTCTGAGAAAACTGCCATAACAAGCTAACCTCTAACTTTTTTCATAGGGAATTAGTCTTAATAATATATTCTTCCTAAAATATCACTAGGACCAGCATTAACCTCTTGGTCCACCACAACCCGGGGAAGAGTCCAATGTTACCTACAGAAAATGTTCATGTTCTCGTCCTAAGTATTCATCAAAGAAAAACTAAATATAACCTTTTCATGAGGGATCAAGGTATAAACACTATTAAAAGGTATATTTTTGAGGAATTTAACTGATTCTCACTCATTATAGATTTAAATATCTCATTAATCAGGAATAATATGGGTTATTTAAAAAGACAATAATACTTTGTACTTTATTTAGCTAATGCCACAAGGCAACATAAACAAGTTATTTCAAACTTCCTCTCAAAAAATATTTTATTAGCTAAATCATGTAAAAAAGTAAATTTATCAAATAAATTCCTTTTTATCCATATTTTTAATCCAAAAAATTTCATTTCCAGGCTTGGTTAAATAAAATTTCATGTATAATATATGGAAAAAATACATCTTATCATGTATTTTTCATTTTAATTAACCTAATACAATTAATAATAATGGTTAAATGGACTACAAGGAATCTATCATTTTAATGGAATTGGTTCAACATGATTCCACCAAACATTTATTTATAACCCATATAAGTGGTTTCAAACACTTTAAATAACCATCCCATTTCATAATGAATATAACCCCATGGGGTTAATGATCACATCACAATTCACTGCTATATTTCACCCCTAAATCAATCTTTTAAACTAGTTTTGTATTTAAAATTACAAATATTATATCAAATTGAACATCTCATTTTATTAAATTATTAAATTTTAATCACTGTTAAAAAATGTAATTTTTATTGTTTTGGTGATCTCGTTGTAGGAGGAGGTGATTTGGAGGGTCAGAGATGATCCATAAGTGAAATGGTCCAAACAACATGGAAGCCCGAAGACATATCTCCAATGTTTTGAACATTTATATACATATATAATTCCAAATGGGATTCAATTTTGTGGTCCTCTCCAATACGTCATGCACTAAAACTCATCTCAAGTAACCGAGGCTCAATTTGTTCATTAAGGGGTCCATCCCAACCAATCTATCCAGGGGAAATAATTAGAACGCAATTAATGATTTGTTTATGTATTTTTCAAATATCTAATACTGTCTGTAATTCCACGACCCTAGAACCCCAGAGTATGTGTCTAATTATATAACATTGGCATGATCACAAAATATCAAATCTCTAAAACCAATTAGTTTAGTAGCCTTGGAAGTAATAGATACATTCATATGGTTTATATTACATCGTATCATGGAAAACTAAAACAACATTGTTTCCATGGACAATACTAAGATCCCATAGAATATTCTTGTAGGTTAGTCATAATATACTTCTTCACATCCTTGGAAAAATAAAAAATATAAAGGGTGAGCTCAGATTCTCAATAAGGATAAAAATAAAGTAGAAGCTTTCATAAATAAGCATAAATATTTTAGGCAATATATAAAACTAAAACAAAAGCCTTTTCAACATAAAAATCATCATAATATGGAAAATAAAAATAAAAATAATTCCATTTACTTACTCACATGGATATTCTACTAGTGGAATAATCACATGGAATATCAATAGCCACATTCATAATGATAGAATGCATAATGCCAGACTTTCATTACTATATAGTCAAGGCCTTATGCCGTGACTATAAATAAGATTTTGTCAAGGGCTTGTGCCAAGACACTAGTTTGTCTCATGATACATACCGATGCACCGAGGATCTATAGCGGGCTCCACCCTTCACTTACTAAGTCCAATGCATTCCTCATATGAAAAGGTATAAATGTAACATAAACATTCATATTAAAACTGGCATACGAAAAGTCAATACTTTATCCATAAACCATGAATTATATGAAATAACACATCCACAGTCAAACATATCACAAAACCTTCAATACAATATGGACGTTTTGTATCATAATAAATAATCTTCAAATAATCTTAAAATCCATCAAAGGATGTTGGCATACATGGAATCAAAACCCTTTTTATAGAAATATCTCTTTCTATTTTGAAATCATTTAAAATTCATATAATAATAAAGAAAACAATTTTTTTGGAAATATTCATATTAGCTTGTAAGGGAAGCTTTGATGATGTTATAATGGCAGAAAATAGTTGCACCCACTGTATAAGTTAAAATAGACATTTTTACCATAGTTTTGTCAAAAAGGTTTTAAAGTACCTTGTTCGGAAAACAACAGAATGATTCCTTTAAAAAACATCTTATAAAAAGTAAAACAAAGGTATAAATGACTTTATCCCAGATTCTAGTAAATAGTATACATGTTTTGAAATTCATTTTTAAGAATCATGGATGTAGTTGATAAAGAGGTCCCAGTAGATACTTAAATAAAAACAACCTCAGTTAATAATGAGATTGTGAAATTAACCCTTACCTTGTACTTTTCCTTGGTCTAGGGTTGGTTAACCTCTTGTATAATGGTGAAATAATTGTTATTAAATTATAAAAGAATCATATACATTAATATTATATAATATATGATCTTTTAACATTTCTTTGTTAATAATATCTTAGTATTATTGTTTCGGGTGTTAACTGATTCATTTTCCTTTATAATCTTTGTTATGAAAGTAATGTTTTTTAGGGATAGGATTTATATTATTCATATTAATAATGATATCAAGTCTTTAAAAATTATTTTAAATCATCTAATGAAAATTTTTCTTTAATGGATACGATTGGGAATGAATCTAATCACGTTTATGGAGACGGTAATCTGTACGTACGCACGAGCGACAATATCATTCTTTTGATATTAATATAACATATAATTGGATGTTATATCATATATAAAGAATAATTACCATGTTATATTTATTATTTACGTCAATTACACATCATTATTATACCTATCCAAATAATAATGTATTGAATAACAATTACACCACTACGAGGAGACGGTAAGCTATACGTACGCACATATGGTTACATGTCATTTATAATATGTATAGAATAATGAATTTGGAAGTAACATATTTATAATAACATTAAAATATATACAATATATAAGAGTTATTATTTTATAATGGAAAAAAACAATAAAAAGGAAGTGGAAGAAGAAAGGAACTTGAAAGAGGTGACAAAATATTTATCTCTTGTTCGGGTTCATCATTTTGATTTGATCCAAAGGGATCCTTATGTTGGCTTTATGACTAAATTATAGCATCTAGGATGAAGGGAGGGATGTTGATATTGTATTTGGTCAGGTTTTGGCTGAGACAAATGGCTTTCAAGGTGTTAATTTGAGGGAAGGGAGAGTGCCATTTTATAAGAGGGGTGAGGGGAACCTTAGGAAAAGCTAGAAATATTATTTTATAATAAAATAATTTTCGGTTTCTAATGTCTCCAAAATGGATTTTTTATACGATAATGTGGGTATGGGTCGAAAACCACTCAACCAATAGGTTTTAGATAGGTTTGGGTCACTATATTATCCGTATCGTTTAAATTTAACTCTTCGTAAAATAGTTTGACATTTACCATGTCACTTTGTATTTTAATATTATATGCTTAATAAACATACTATATACTTCCATGCGAACCCCAAGTGGTTAAATAAGGAAAAACCTATCATTATATAAGTCTTTAGCCCAATCCTTAGATTTTTTTTCAAAAAAATATCAATTAATAATATAATTTTTGTTTTAAAATTGCTTTTATGTCAATTTTGACACAATTTGGTATTTTGTTTTTTCTAAATTCATAAAAGCATTATTACTTCGAGAAAAATTCCTCTAACCAAGAATAATATTTCATATTAACCTAGAAAATTATTTTAATTCTTAAAAAGTCATAAATTACTTTTATTTGGATATTTATAATATCAATTATTTTAAAATTTCATTAATTAAGTAATTAATGCATCATCATTTTGTCATAAATAAATTAAATTATTTAATGTATAAAAATTATAAATAAAATACCATTATATAGGAAATATTTTTATCTTTATAATTAATATTTATAGTCAAATTTATCTTATGTGTAGCCCTAAATTAAAAATGTTTTAGTTATTAAACATTGATTTTAGCTTTTTTAACTCTTCTTTGAATTAAATAATAATAAATGCCCTAATCTAAACCATGTAGACCAAAGAGGTTTATATTTTATTCCTAAGTTTGTTTTTGGTCTAATTATACTTATACAATTGAATTAGGACTTCTGTTAATGTAATAATAATATCATTTTTAACCTTAATTACCCTATTTACTTTTCACTGTGGTAAATAAAAGTAAAAATTTACTATTCACCAAAAATTATTCTAATCTTATTGAACCACATTTTACTTACTAATATCCACTGTTTCTCTTATATTTTTGAAATTCAACTCACAAAATTGGTAAAATTATGTTTTATGTAAATTTGAAAATTCTCCTAGGAGGTGGGTGAAAGACGATAAAAAGTTCGATAAAATTTTTATATATCTAAAATTATTATAAACTGGCTCCAATGAATTACATTAAATTTATATTGGTATTATGTATCTATTTTGACCTAAAATAATTTTAAATAAAATATTTAATTATTTAAATAAAAAGGCGGTTTTAAATAATAACAGAGTGATTTTAACTATTCATCAAAAATTGAAAGTTTCCCTAACAACCCCAAAATTTTACCCTAAGATAAATATGATAGTCTGAATTCAAAAATGTAGTCCATTTGACCAAATTCAAAAAATAAAAGCTTCATTTATTAATTTAAAATTAATTTTGGTTGTCCAAACCATAAAGCGTATTTTTAAGAAATAATAACTATCATAAGATTAACACTTGTTTATGTCCAATTTCATCGTGAAATTACATATAATGACCAGAATTGTATTAAATGGTAAAAATAATATATATATATACTTCAAAACCAATAAATTCTATAATTTATCACTATAATTTATTTTGATTAAAAAATTTGTTTTCAGTTAAAATATATTATTTTCCACTATTCACCCAAATATGAAAGTTATCAAAAAAATTCCAAAATTTTATTGAAACTAAATTCATATGTCCTGATTATAAAGAAGAAGTTTATTTAGTCAAATTGAATATATAAAAGCTTCAAATATTTGATTTAAATAGGGTTCACAATTAAAATATGGTAAAATTTCATTTTTTGAAAAATACTTCTTTTATCTGAAAAAAATGAATTTGTTCTTACATTATGTCTAAAAAACTCACAATTTGGATTATAAAATTATAATGATTATATAATGTTCAAAATTCAATTAATACTATTTACAACCGCTTTTGAATGGCTAATTTCGTAAGTCATGGTTCACTAGAACTCGGTGTTGCGTGTAGTGGAAGTTATTGAATTGCTTTGAAAAAAATAACATACTAAGAAATATTGGAGTGTTACATTCCTTCATCCTTCAATAAATTGCCTCCCCACAATTTGAATTTTTTTTAAAAAAATAAAATGTTGAAAATAGAAAATACCTTTTTGGGAAAAGCCACATAAGAAATTGGGTTGATAAAATTTAGTCTTAATAAGAAGAAAAGGGGAATGAAAAATTCACCACCAAATTATGATCTCGATTAGGATAAAAATAGTGTAAATTAGAGACACATAATTGGAGGAAAAATGTAAATATTTATAGGGATTTATTGAGGTCATCAGTCACATTCAATTTTATAATTAAAGGCCTTAAATCCATCAATCTATGATGATTTAAAATATCATTGGTTAAACAAAACATAAGGTATTAGGATAACACATTTTTAGTTTTAAGATCCCTTACCTAATTTTTAAGAATTAATTTCTTCATAGAAGAAGAGAAGAACGAAATATATATATATATACATGACAAGTAGAGTTCCATGGGAAGTGGTAGGTGATACACCCTTATCGCCCTTCGGTTGCGGGTTCAAGTCTTGCGGCCTTGCCGAACGCGACGGGTTGCTGCCCGGCCTCCAGTTTTTCCTTTTTATTGAAATCCAAAAATAATCTCAAACTAGAGTTATCCAAAATACTTCTGTCCAAACTCACAGTCGAAAATTTATAAGGATGGTAAACACAATGAAGAACCATTTTTCTAGGTAATAACATGTGAACACCTTCATCATGTATTTTTTTAAACACACCAACATCCTGAATTACCATTAAACTATATTGATTTCATTAATGCTCCCTTATTCCTTATAAGATACCGGATATACTCCTTTTATCCAAAAATTTTGTAAACTCCAACAATGATGGAATATACAAATCATTAATCAGCTTCATGGTAGTAAGTAATATCCAATAAATTTATCCACATCAATCATGTATTATTCTAAAAATCACTACCTCTGTATCAGAACCATACTATGGTTTATCTTTCTCTCAACCATATATTTTCAAAAAAATTAACCTACTATTGAGTCATTTTTCTTGGTTTTACACATTCTCAAGTCCTTAATGAAATAGTACTGCATTATAATCCTTCATACTCTATAATTCTTCTAACATGTACATCATTAATACAATACTCAAAAGAAACAATACTTTAATAACAATGTAAGAAATCTAATCATTCCACTTCATCTTCGATAGTTTCATAACTTTATTATTATCTAATAGAAGCATTTGGGATATACTCTTATGATTTGGACATTAATTCGCGTAGTGTCTCAACTCCTTGGAGATGAAGCATTGTCAATTTGAAACATTTTTCTTACCCTTTCAATCCCATACTTAGTTTCCTTTTTCTCAACACTTATAAAAAACTATCATTCCCTTCAAGCATTTACCAAGGTGATTCCTTCCACAATTATCACATATGAAAAAATACTTCTCTTCCCTCTTCCCTTAACACATATTTCTGTCTTCCAACCTTTTCTTCTCTTGCTTCCCTTCAAATCCAAAATACATAGAAAATTATTTACTTATCTTATTAACACATGATATTATTTCTTCATATGTTAATAATACTTGGGAGACTATTTCCCTTCTAAATTTTTGATTAATACCATGAAAGATATGATCCTTCTTACTTGTTAGATCATACGTATTTCTGGAGTTCACATTCCTTCTACTGGGCATCATTTCTATACAATGGAATACAGTAGCTTAGTTTTTGAATTGAAATTAATAATTCCAAACATGTAAAATATCTAACGTACATTGAACAGTTTATTGATATAATCCCTAATCATAAATTTTTTTTTTGAAAGGTACATACTCGTAAATCCTTCATAATTTTTTGTAAAGAAATTGATAATTGACCAAATCATGTCCCTAGGGTGTGTCGTAACCAAGAGTGAAGCAAGTCCCGTTGTCATGAACTAGTTCTTGTTCGAGTATATCACAAAGCGGTGTTTTTTGGTTTTACCCCTTGGTACATATGTGCTAGAGATTCATCTACCTACTCGTATGCAGACATGGATGTATTTTCTCAGAAAACCCAAAAAAATCTCTATCATAACAAAATTCTAGGAATTTATTCAATACTAATCTCCAAGGTCTATCTTGGGGCTAGTTCTCTAATCAGAGTTTATCTAAATCTAGTTTCCAAGGTTTTTACTAAACTTCCTTTGATACCAATTGTAATGCTCCAACCCTGGAAGCCCAGAGTCAGTGAATTATTACATAACATTGTCATGATGACAAAAGATCAAGTCTCTAATGACCGATTATTTTAGTAGCCTTGGAAGTACTAGATACATTCATAAGTATTAAATTAAATCATAAAATGGAAAAACAGTACAAATTTTTTTCCATAGACAACCCTATGATCCCATAGACTATCCCTACAGGTCATTCATAATATACTTCTTCGCATCCTAGAAAAAATATAACATAGAAAGGGGTGAGCTCAGATGCTCATTAAGGATAACAATATAGTGGAAGCATTCATAAATAAGTATAAACATTTAAGGCAATGTATAAAACTAAAACAAAAGCCTTTTTAACATAAAATTCATCATCATATTAAAAATACAAATCAAAATAATTCCACTTATTTACTCACATGGATATTCTACTATTCTAATAATCACATGAAATATCAATAGCCACTTTCATAATGATGGAATGCATAATACCGGAATTTCATAACCACATAGCCAAGGCCTTATTCCAAGACTGCAAATATGATTTTTTTAAAGGCCTTGTTCCAAGACACTAGTTTGTCTCATGAGACCTACCGATGCATGAAGGAGCTATAGAGGGCTCCACCCGTCACTTACTATGTCCAATGCATTCCTCATATGAAAACGTTTAAACATAACATAAACATTCCTATTAAAACTGGCATATGAAATGTCAATACGTTATCCATAAACCATGAATGGTATGAAATAACACATCCATAGTAAAAAATATCACAAAACCTTCAATACAATATTGATGTTTTGTACCAAAATAAATCATCATCAAATAAACTTAAAATCCATCAAAGGATGTTGACATAGATGAAATCAAAACCCTTTTTAGAGAGATATCTCTTTCTATTTTTAAATCATTTAAAATTCATATATTTATAAAATAAAACATTTATTTTGGAAATATTCTTATAATATTGTAAGGGAAGCTTTGATGATGTTATAACGCCAGAAAATAGCCGCACCCACCGTATAAGATAAAAAATACATTCTTACCTTAGTTTTGTCGAAAAGATTATAAAGTACCTTGTTTCAAAAAAAACATAAATATTACTTTCCAAAACATCTTATAAAAAGTCAAAAAGGGTATAAATGACTTTATTACATAGTCTAGTAAATAGTAAAAATGTTTTGAAATACATTTTTAAGAAACATGGATGTGGATGATAAAGTGGTCCCAGTAGATATTTAAAAACAACCTCAGATAATAAAGAGATCGTGAAATTAATCTTTACTTTGTACTTTTGATTGGTCGGGGGTAGGTTAACCTCCTTTATAATGGTGAAATAATTTTAATTAAATTATACAAGATTCATATACATTAATATGATATCAATATGATCTTTTAACATGGCTTTGTTAATAATATCTTAGTATTATCGTTTCAAGTGTTAACTGATTCGTTTTCCTTTATATGATTTGTTACGTAAGTAATGTTTGTTATGTATAGGATGTATCTTATTAATATTCAGAATGATATTAAGTCTTTAAAATTTACTTTTAATCATATAATGAAAATTATTCTTGAATGGATACGATGTGGAATGAATCTCCTCGCGTTTGTGGAGACGGTAATCTGTACGTACGCACGAGCGACAATATCATTCTTTTGATGATAAAATAATATATAATTTGATGGTATATCATATATAAATAATCATTATCATATTATATTTATTATTTAAATCAATTACAAATCATTATTATACACATCCAAATAATAATGTATTGAATAACAATTACACCACGATGTGGAGACGGTAAGACGTACGTACGCACGTATGGTGACATGTCATTAAAAATATGGATAGAATAATGAATTTGGTTGTACCATATTTATAATAACATTAAAGTATATATAATATACTGGAGATATTATTTTATAATGGAAAAAACAATAAAAAGGAAGTGGAAGAACAAAGGAACTTGAAAGATGTGACGAAATATTTACCTCTTGTCCGGGTTCTTCCTTTTGATTTGATCAAAAGGGCTTCTTAGGTTGGATTTCTGATGAGATAAAGGCCTATATGATGAAGGGAGGACAGTTTATAGGGTATTTGGTCAGGTTTTGGCCGATCCAAATGGTTTTGAAGGTGTGAATTTGAGATAAGGGGGAGTGCCCTTTTATAAGAGGGGTGAGGGGCACCATAGAAAATGATAGAAATATTATTTTATAATAAAATCATTTTATAATGTCTCCAATATGGATTATGTGAAGTCTAATGTGGGGATGGGTCAAAAACCACTCAAAAAATATATTTTATATAGGTTTGGGTCAATATATTATCATTATCTTTTAAATTTAACTCTTAGTTAAATAGTTTGACATTTACCATGTCTCTTTGTATTTTTATATTATATGGTTAATAAACATACTATATGCTTCCAAAAAACCCCAAGTGGTTCATTAATGATACACCTACCATTATATAAGTTCATTGGGAAAACCTTATATTTTTAGGGATATAATATCAATTAATAATATAATATTTTTTTTAAAAACACTTTTATGTCAATTTTGACACTATATGGTATTTTGTTTTTTCTAAATTCATAACAGAATTATCACTTAGAAAAAAATTCATATAACCATCCATAATATGTCATATTAACCTAGAAAAGTAGTTTAATTCATGAAAAGTATCAAATTACAATTATTTGGATATTTATAATATCAATTAATTTAATATTTCATCAATTATTTAATTAATGCATCATCATTGTGTCATAAATAAATTAAATTATTTAATTTCTAAAAAATATAAATAAAATACAATTATGAAAGTAATATATTTATATTTATAATGAATATTTATAGTCTAATTTATCTAATGTGTAACCCTATATTAAAAGTGTTTTAGTTATTAAACTTTGATTTTAACTATTTTAACTCTTCTTTGAAGTAAATAATAATAAATGTCATAATCTAATCCAAGTGGACCAAATAGGTACATATTTTATTCCTATGGTTTTTTTATCGAATTATACTTATCCAATAGAATTATTACATTTGTTAGGGTAATAATAATATCATTTTTACCCTTAATTACCCTATTTACTTTTAGCAGTGGTAAATAAAAGTATAATGTTACTATTCACCAAAAATTATTTTCATCTCATTGACCCACATTTTAATTACTAATATCAACCGTGTATCTCTAATTTTATAAATTCAACTCACAGAAGCGGTAAAATTTTGTTTTATGTAAATTTGCAAATGCTCCTACGAGGTGGGTTAAAGACGGTAAAAAGTTCGATAAACTTTTTTATATATCTAAAATTATTATAAACAAACTCCAATGTATTACATTGGATTTATAAAGACATAATGTATCTATTTTGAGCTAAAATAAATTTAAATAAAATAAATAATTATTTAAATAAAAAGTCAGTTTTAAATAATAACACAGTGATTTTCACTATTCATCAAAAATTGAAAGTTTTCAGAAAAATACCAAAATTTTACCCTAATATAATTTTGATATTCTGAATTCAAAAATAAATTCCATTTTACCAATTTCAAAACATATTATCTTAATTTATTAATTTAAAATTAATTCATGTTTTCAAAACCAAAAGGCGTATTTTTAAGAAATAATAACTATCAAAAGATTCACACTTCTTTATGTCCAATTTCATAGTGAAATTACATATAATGACCAGAAATGGATTAAATGGTAAAAATATAATATATTTATACTTCAAAACCATTAATATTTATAATTTAACAGTAGAAATTATTTTGATTAAAAAAGTTGTTTTCATTTAAAATATTGAATTTTTCACTATTCACCCAAATATGAATGTTATCAGAAAAATACCAAAAAATAATTGAAACTTAATTCTTATGTCCTGATTATAAAAAATATTTTTTTATGTCAAATTTAATATATAAAAGATTCAAATAATTGATTTAAAGAGGGTTCTCCATTAAAATATAGTAAAATTGAATTTTTTTTAAAATACTTCTTTTATATGAAAAAAATAAATTTGTTCTTACATTATGTCTAAGAAACTAACAATATGGATTCTAAAATTATAAGGATTATATAATTTTCAAAATTAATTTAATATTATACATAACCTCTTTTGAATGACTAGTTTGGTATGTTATGGTGAACTAGAAGTCGGTGTTGCGTGTAGTGCAAGTTATTGAATTACTTTGAAGAAATAACGTACTACGAAATCTTGGGATGTTACTTTGTCATCCTCCATTGGCCAAAAAATTTGACATGGAGATAGTAAAGATTATTTACTACAACCTTTAGGTTTTTACAACTCGAGATAATTCCATTTACCAACTCAAAATAGATACACAAGTAGTATCTTGAAAACTGGGTGCCCAAAACCACTCCCCATTTGGGCTATAAATTGACACCTTGGGTACCCCATTTAGAAGATTGGACAAGGAGTGAAGTGATTCCATTTGGGACTAATAGAGGAGTCTTCTAGCTCTGTTATATGTTATGGAACTCCCTATACTCATAGGGGAGATCTTGAGGAAAGGATCCATTTATCGAAGCCTTCCTCTCTTTCTTGCTTTGTAATATTTATGTTTGCATAATAAACATATTTTTTGCACATATATTTCTTGTATTTTATTCTGTATTCCCCTATTTTCCTCAGTTTTAATCTTCCTTAATCTTCCTAATTGGGTTGTAATCAAGAATAGAAACGATATTGGGTTTTCTCCTTTCTAAGTTTTTTCCCATGAAAAACGTTTCTATGATGACTACACTGCCCATGGAAGAGTAGTTCTTTTTATTAATAGATCTACCTCTAACCTCCTTCATTAATTTTTTTTGAATAAATGATCTAATGTAATTCAAATAATATGATATATTAATTGAATTTTTAATTTTAATGATGCTATGCTATCAATTGAACAGTATTCACAAAACATGCGCGGTTGAGAATTGTGTTAATTGTGAGAGAGTGAACTTAATTGGTAAAACAAGACCATGAGGGATAAAATTACATAGTTAAAATATAATACCTTAAATCAATTAGTCCTCATTTATATAATAAATATGTACCTTAATTTACCAATGATCACAAGATTTCCTTATAACGTCAATCAAATCAGAGTGTTGTGAATACATGTTCGGATAATAGCCTAGGGTTTAATTCACATCATCTTTGTGGTAAAGTAAATTCATGTATTGTTTTTTCATTAACAAGTTAGGGGATCATAATTACGTGGATTTTGTTTTAATTTATAATGATAAATAATATATTTAATAGGTAGAGTTAGATCAATTATGTCTTTTTATATATTTTCTAAAAAACATCTTCTTATTGTATCTTTTTTATCAAACATCATTTGAAAATAATAATAAAAATTATACAACCTTCTTCTAGAAAACATATTCAATATTTATGAATGGTAATCACCCCCCCAATCATTTCAAGTAGTGTTTTTATTCCCTTTTATGTTATTTATGAAATACCTTTACTAAGTTGTCAATTTTACTTCCTCATTTGAGAGACGACCTTGGTCAGCCACTATTCTACACCTTAGTACCCAAAAAACACTAATCATTTGAGGGAAACCATGATAGTGCCATTCAAATTGGTTCCTTTTCTGGGGATTCAAGTTATTTATTCAACAAATTAGAGGTATTTATTTTATTTTTCGTTTAATTCATTTCTCCTCCTTTTCTTGTTTCCCTTTCCCATGTTTTTTTCTCTAACTCGCTTCATTTTTTTATCAGACAAACTCAAACTTCACATTTTTATTTTTCTAGGTCCAATTTTCATGTTTTCATTTTTATTTGATTTATGACATGAACAAATCTCGAGGATATCTTAGATATTGAACTTGATATTGAACGTAGACTTCAGGTTGGAATCAAACATTCTCAGTCTATGAGAAGTTTGAACATTCAATTAGTTGGAGAATTCCTCCTCTCCAAGAACACAGAAATTGGAAACAATTATATGTCCAACATAAAACAGGAACCAATAAGAGAAAAAACTAATAATGAACTCAATAAAACCATTCAAGAGATGGCTACACCTGATATTAATTATCAACAAAATTGCATTTCATACCCAAATCTTGAATCAGACATTGATCTAAAATAGGACTAATTCACCTTCTTCCAAAATTTCATGTATTATCTAGTGAGGACACAAAAAAAACACCTTAAATAATATATTGTGGTTTTATCAACATTAAAACCAATAAAAGTCTCAAAAGATCAAATAAAACAAAGATCATTGCCATTTTCCCTTGATGGAGTTGTAAAGGGATAGATGTATTATTTAGAACATAGAGATGTAACTTGTTGGAATGATTTGAAATGTCTTTTCCTGAAAGGATTTTTTCCACCATCAAGGGCCACTTCCATTTGAATGGACATATATGGGATCATGAAATCACAAGGAGAGTTGATGTATAAGTACTGGGAGTGATTCAAGAAGTTTTTTGCAAGCTTTCCATATCACCTAATTAGTGAGAAAATACTTATCCAGTACTTCTATTACGGACTCACACCTATGGAGAGGATCATGGTGGTTGTCGCAGATGGGGGGAATTGGTGGAAAATACACAAGTAGCTGCACATGGGTTGATCGACAACATGGAACAAAACTCCCAAAAATTTGGTGATCGAGGTACACCATAGGTTAGGGGAGTACATCAGGTATGTCCTTCTTCTCTTGTGTGTCCTTTAATTGATACCAAGTTGGAATAATTGACCTCTATGGTGAGGAATATTTTATTGGCTTAAAAGAAATCCCAACCCCCTCCTTCAAGGCCTTGTGGCATTTGCACTGAGACAAGCCACCCAACTAAATGTTTCCCCCAACTACAAGAACTGTAGATTTTGAAGTTGTGTTTCCTAGGAGACTATATCAGTAACAACAGAAACCATATCCCCAACATAAAACCATAATTGGAAGGATCAATCAGACATGTGGTATAAATCTGGACAACAATAAAGCCCCCCTTTCAACAAAACATCAACAACCTCCACCTTAACCAAAGGGTTTTCAACAACCCCAAAGGATATTTGAAGCCCAAGAATCAACAAGACAACACCATGGGAATCCCCCATCCAAAGTAGATTCTAACACTAATGACCTTTTGAAGAAATTTTTTCTTAATCAAAAAAATGAGATGAAGATTCATGGTTCGGAGTTGAAGAAGTTGAAGACACAGATGAGCAGGATTGCAACCGCCCCCCATGAACTGGTATGTAAGATCTCTGGAAATCATTCATCCTAACCTACACCAAATCCCAATGGAAATTTTAGTTCCATCACATTCAGAAGTGGGAATCAATGAACTGATACATATGAACCAATTGTTCCATCGGGATGTACCTCAACTCTAGATAATCCTCATTCTATGCCAAATTTTCGGCAACCCAAGGATATAGATAAAGGTAAGAAAAAGATTGATGATGTTTTTCTTAAACCCCTTGAATTTCTTAATAGGGTTTTACAAACCAAAAATATGGTTGGAGAGGTGATGAAAAAGAAAGAAGTTTTGGATACATTCAAGCATGTGGAGATCAATATCCCTTTACCTAAAGCCATTGAACACATACCAATGTATGTCAAATTCTTAAAATAACTATGTACCATTCGATGAGGGATCAAGTGAAATGAGAGGATAAATCATTTAAGGAATGTGTCAGTACTCATTACACCAAGTCTAGCAATTCCAAAAATTTCAAGGACCCTGAGACATTCACTATCCCATGCACCATAGGGGAGTTTCAATTTTCTAATGCTCTTGGTGATTTGGGAGCTTCCATAAATGTGATGCCTCACTCTAAATTTATTTCATTATAGGTTGGTGTGTTGAAGACGAAGAGAGTAGTGGTGTAGTTGGAAAATAGAGCTACACCATATCCAGCCAGAGTCCTTGAGGATGTACTTGTTTAGGTAAGAGACGTGATCTTTCCCACAAATTTATATGTGCTTAACATGGAGGGAGATCAAGTAAGTTCTCATTCTCCCATTATATTAAATAAACCATTCCTCAAAACTGAAAAAACTATCATAAATGTCAATGAGGGTTCACTGTCCATGGATTTTGGGGATGAAGTTGTGATTTCTAATGTTATGGACTCCATGAAGTACCCCTCAGAGGACCATTCTGCATTTGTTATCTCCAATTTCAAACCACCTAATAAAAACCCCATGGAATTTTATTGTCCTACGCTTAAGAATATTATGAGTATTGGTTCTAGTTTAATGTCTAAGAGAGCATAACCACCTATTTATAATTAACAATAATCTATTAGATTTTATTTTGCAATTGATTCATATTCTGATTTTGATCATGTGAACTCTGATTATGACAACTTTATTGGGTATGCTGATGATTTGATGATTTATTCTCTCATTTTGATGATGTATATTCTGATACTAATGTTCATTGTTCACATAATTCAATTCCTTCAATTTCTCTATCCATACATCACCCCCAAAATTGGAACTCAATCCATTACCACCAAATCTAAAATACTCATACTAATTACATGGTGAGAAATTACATGTTATAATTGCTAAAAATATCCCTTTTTATCATAAAGAATAACTTTTGAATCTTTTGAGGGAGAACATCAAGGAAATCGGGTGGACCTTGGTAGACATATTAGGTATTATCACCTCTATTTTTATTCATAGGATTCAATTAGAGTATGGGGATTAACTATTTAGGTAGCCACAAAAGAGACTCAGTCCAATACTTTTGGAGGTTATCAAAAAAGTGGTTGAAAAATTGCTCAAGGAAGGTATAATCTATCTCATTTTAGATTCCCAGTTGGTGATTCCCATTTAGGTTGTGCATAAGAAAAGATGTGTCAATGTTGTTAAAAATGAGAAAGTTGAGTTAGTTCCAAAGAGGGTGCAAAATTGTTGTCTTGTGTGCATTGTGTATAGGAAACTAAATAAATCAACTCACAAGGACCATTTCCCCATCCCATTAATTGATCATATGCTTGAGCGACTAGGTGGGAAAACCAAATATTGTTTCTTGGATGTATTTTATAGATATTTTCTGGTTCCTATTTCTCTAGAGAATATAGAGAAAATGACATTCACCTATCCCTTCGGCACATTTTCCTATTGGAGGATACGATTTGTACTTTGCAATGCCCTAGGTACCTACCAGAGATTCATGGTGAGTATTTTTTATGATTTTATTGAGACCTTCATGGAGGTATTTAGGGATGATTTTATAGTGTATGGGTCTTCATTTGATGATTTTATATATAGTTTGGGAAAGGTTTCGAATCATAGTATTGAGAAGAATTTGGTCTTGAACTTTGAAAAGTGTCATTTTATTGTAGAGAATGGCATTTTCTTAGGGAATGTAGTGTCAAAACATGGAATAGAGGTTGATAAATCTATGGTATATGTTATATCATCCTTACCCTATCAATCATGCATGTGTAATGTTAGATCGTTCCACTGGCATGTAGTATTTTATCAGTGCTTCATCAAAGATTTTAGTAATATTTCTCTCTCTTATGTCATAATTACATCAAAAAAATTCCGATTTTCTATTTGATGATTCTTTCAGGACTTCCATTGATGATCTAAATACATGTCTGACCACTCCACCAATCATACGACCCCCATTGTGGGGGCATCCTTTTGAGCATAAGTGTGACCCCTCCAACTTTGCAGTTGCAGCTGTCTTATCTTAAAGGGTGGAGGGATGCTCAAATGTGATTTTCTATGCATATAAGACATTGGATTCAACCGCATAAAACTAAAAAAACACAAAAAAGATGTTTCTTGACATTATATTTTCTTTAGTTAAATTCCATTCATATTTATTGGTCTCTAAATTAGATGTTTTTTTGACCATGCATCTCTAAGGTACCTCTTGATGAATCCTGATGCAAAGCCCAGGCTAATCCGATGGATGATTCTTCTTCAAGAATTTTATATTGTGATAGAGGAAATAAGGGGTCATAAAACCTGGTGGCAAGACACATGATTAGGATTACTCACAAACTATAGGATGATACACTGGACTAGGAACCATTTCGGGACACTTTCCCCAATGAGAATTTTTATTCCATCTCAGATATGCATCCTTGGTATACTGATTTTGTTAACTAAATTGTAGCATCTAAAATACCTACAAATTTAAAGAAACATAAAGTCTAAAAGTTAAAGAGTGAGTCAAGATTTTATTCTTGGGATGATCCATACCTATGGTTCTTGTGTAGTGACCAAGTTATTAGGAGGTGTGTTCATGATCATGAGTTGGATTATGTTTTACATTTTTGTCATAAACTTACTTGTGGTGGACACTTTGGACCCCAATGGAAAACTAGGATAGTTTTGGACTCTATATTATATTGTCCTAGCTTATTCCATGATGCCCAAGTTTTTTTATGTCATTATCTCATTCCCAACACACTGGGAATATTTCTAGGAGACATGTGATTCCCAAACATACCATAATATTCGGTGAGATTTTTGTTATATGGGGCATCAATTTTAGGGGTCCTTTTTTTAGTTCCTTTTTTTGGTATATTTTTCATTCTGTTGATTATTTGAGTAAATGGGTGGAGGCTAAGGCCACTAGGACTGGTGATTCTCATGTTATAGTGGACTTTGTCAAGACACAGAATTTTTGTTGGTTTGGAGTACCAAAGGCCATCATCTGTGACCAAGGGAAACACTTATGCAATCAAAATTTGGTTTCCCTTTGCATGTATGGGGTGACATACAAAACATAAACACCGTACCACCCTCAAACAAATGGCCAGTTTGAGGTTTCAAATAGGGAGTTGAAACAAATTTGGGAGAAAACCATCCATCTGAATATGAAAGATTGGAGCAGGTGTTTGAATGATGATATTTGGTCTTATAGGAAAGCATACAAGACACCCATTGGTATGTCCCCATTTCAAATTGTTTTTGTGAAAGCGTTTCATATCCCTGTGGAAGTTGAGAATCGGGCTTATTAGTCTTTAAATCAATTCAACATGGATTTGGCCCAAGCTAGAATCCAATTGAAGTTGAAAATTCAAGAGCATGAGTAGATTCAATTATCTTAATATGAGAAATTAATGCTCTACAAGGAAATATCAAAATCATATCATGATATAATTATCTAACAAAGGGAGTTTCATATTAGAGAGAAAGTCCTTCCCTATAGTTCCCGACTGAAGTTGATGCATGGTAAGTTGTGTTCCAGATGGTTAGGTCCTTATGTTGTGACTAATGTTTCTCCTTATGGTGCACTCGAGATCACACAAGATGACACATTAAAGATATTTAATATAAATGGGTAACTTTTGAAGAGATACATTGATGTACTTTCTACTGATGCAGTGGATTTCATCACACTGCATGACCCCATCATCACTTGAGAAAATCAGGTTGTTCCTAAACCTTTCACTTTTTTATTCATTTTCCTATTTTAAATTATACATTTCATGTTCATATATCATCACATTGGCTCACATTGAGGACAATTAAATATTTTAAGTGTGGGTGAGGGAACCTTTTAGTTTAATAATTTAAACTATTTTCATGTTTTTCAATGATTTACAAAAATAAATTTTGGGTTTTTCAAATTTGGTGTGATTATTTTTTAATTTTTTTTTTGTGTTTTTGAAACTGTTGATCAGGAATTATTCTCGTCACCATTTTTAAATCCATATAAATAAGTGAACCAATTTCTCCCTTGAAACTAATCTAAATTGAATACGGAAAATTTCTTTGGTTCAAGTTCAAATATTTAGTAAATTCAAGAAAATTAATTTGAATTTTAAATCCCATGCCAGATCTTAGTGTCTTTATATTGGAAATCACATTCCTAGGAGGCTTATAAACCATTATTTTTAAATTCATTACATTAAAATCTCTTCTTGAGAGAACCAAACCATGCTTGATTTAACCAGAATTTGATTTATTTCTATCAAAACATGAGGGTTTGAGGTACTTATGTTTTAAAAGATTGATTCATTTGTTTGGTATTAAATCCCCTATTTCATAAGAATAATTTTTTATAATGGAATACCTTGAAAATTTATTCCTCGTAGCCCTTAGAATCCATGAACGACCTATTAGGTTATCCACATTACAAGAGAATTTTCCCTATCCAACCAACTCCTGAAGTGAAATTACATAATCTAGTTGAGCGTAAGTGTGGGGGAACCGTCTTATGTTGTGTTACTACATTTTGGGATACTCTGGGTGGAAAATAAAGTTCCGAGGAGATGTTTTTGTTGCTAAAAATATCATTCTTTTGAAAGTTGTGCCTTCCAAGAGCTTTCATGATAAATAAATTTGTGCCATAATGGAACTTATGATGAAGAACAAATGATGTGCCTCTCTATAGCTTTCATAAAAAACTATGTTTGATATGATTGACATTTTTATGCTGAAATGATGAGTGGTGTAATCATTCCATTCATTTTCATAATGATGGAGCTGAACTAATACTAAGATGAGTGAGGAGGAGACCACACTTGAGTGACCATCAAAATAATGCTATTTTTCTTTAAAGAGTCAAACCCTCATTATTCAGCCACAGAATATTTCACATTTAAATCTTACCACCTCAATCCACGAAACAACCCTGAAAATTCCTCATGATAAACATATTCCCTTGACTCTCATCGGGTGGCGATATAGGAATTTATCAATCCTATGGTGAACCTTGTATGAGTTTGGATGAGAAATACATTGCTGAAAAATTGACATTTGTGTGATTATTGAAAATTCAAGTGAGATAAGTGTTTTTTTCGTGGTAGGATAAATGAACTGGAAAAATATTTAATGATATAAATGGGGAACATAAAATAATGGGTTTTTATGAGGCATGCTAACTTTTGTTTCTTGGAGTGAAATTGTTGGATCTCAAGGATATGTGTTTTAAAATTTTTTTTGATTAGATATTGATGTTTAACTGTCACAATTTTTCAGAATACATGATATGATTTTTTTCCTGGGAGTGAAAAAGGGAAAGTGTGGGGGTGTGATCACATCACAATTCACTAATTTATTTCACCCCTACATCACTATTTTAAACTAGTTTTGTAACTAAAATTATAAATATTATCTAAAATTGAACATCGAATTTTATTCAATTATTAAATGTTTATCACTATTAAAAAGGGAAATTATTCATGTTTTGGGGATTTTGTTGTAGGAGGAGGTGATTCGGAGGGTCATGGATGATCCATAAGGGAAATGAGCCAAACTGCATGGAATTCCAAAGACTTTTGTCCACTGTTTTAAAAATTTCTCAAAATTCGTGCATTCAAATGTGTTGAAATTTTGTGGTACACTCCAAAACGTCATGTGATACAAATAATCTCAAGGAACTGAATCCCAATTCGTTAATTAAGGGGTGCATCAGAACCAATCTGACCAGGGGAACGAATCGGTAGCATGTCAATGGTTTGATTCTGTATTGCAGCCATATCTCGTGAATTAATCCTACATTGGCATCCAAATGTGACATGGAGATATTCAATATTCTATCCTTCAACTATTATAGTTTTCAAACTCTAGATAATTCCATTTACCAATTCCAAACTGATAAACAGTAGTATCTCGAAAACTGGATGCCCAAAACCACAACCCATTTTGGTGATAAATTGATACATTGGGTACCCCATTTTGGATGTTCGGCCAAAGAGTGATGTGATTCCATTTTGGAGTTATAGTGGACTCATCTAACTACCTTAGAGTTTATATAACTCCCTATACTCATAGGGGTGTCTCTTTAAGTAATGATCCATTCAGCGAAGCCTTCCTCTCTTTTTTACTTTGTAATAATTATGTTTCCATAACAAACTTCTTTGTTCCTCTCCAATTTCTTGTATTTGTTACGGTATTCCCATATTTTCCTCTATTTAATTCTTCCTTAATATTCCATATTGGGCTAGAATCAATAATATAAATGATATTGGGTTTTACCCTTTCTAAACCTTTGCACTTTCAAAACATTTCTCTGATGGCTACACCTCCAATGGAAGAGTACTTCCTTTTAAAAATAGATCTACCTCTAAAATCCTTCATTAATTTATTTATAATCAATGATATACTATAATTTACACAATATGATATATTAATTTTGTTTTTAATTTTAATGAATCTATGAATGAAATTGAACAATAAACCCAAAACATGCGAGGTCTAGAATTGTGTTAATTATGAGATCTTGAACTTAATTTGTATACAAGAGCACGTGGGATAAATTATTATAGTTCAAATAAAATACCTAAAATAAATTATTCATAATTTAAATAATGAATATGTGCCTTAATTTACCACTGACCATAAGTTATCCTTATAACTTCAATCAAAGAAGAGTGATGTGATTATGTGTTCTAATGACAGCCTAGGGTTTAATTCAAATCATATTTGTGGTGAAGTTAATTTTTGTAGGTTTTGGGGTTAACAATTTAGGGTATAATAATTAAGTTTATTTATATTTATATTATAATGATAAATAATTTATTGAAGATTTATAGTTATATCTATGATTCCTTTTTAAATATTTTCTAAAAAAACATCTTCTCATTGTGTCTTTTTAATTGAACATCATTTCCAAAATAAAAAAAATTATACAATCTTCTTCCATCAAACTTATTATATCATTATGAATGGTAAAAAAACCCACCCCCCCCACCCCACCCATACTTTAATGTAGTGTTCATATTCAATTTTATGTTATTTTCAACATTCCTTTAATATGATGTCAAATTTTCTTTCTCCTTTGAGAGACGACCTTGGTCTGTCACTCTGCTGCACCTAAGTACCCAAAAACAACTAATCATTTGAGGGAATACATGACATCTACTTTACATTAAGAACTAATTAATATCAAAATAATGGTGACCTTAAAGGGTCCCATAACTCTAACCAAAGTCCATCTAAATGAAAACTAAAACATATTAAAGATTAATATTTGAAACTCCCATAGAGGGTTTATAATTTAATAATAAATTTTTAAAACTCGCCTATGAGGGTCTACCTAGGAATATAAACGTTCACTCATATGGGTTATCTTTCCCAAGTAGTAGGTTTACAAGAATCTATACATAGATATATACTATGGTCTAGTTAGAAAAATTACCATCCCCAAAGTATAAAGTTGCTTTACTTTATAAGTTACAATTATAATTCATGTAGCTACAACATGGTTTTTATCATTGATTTCATAATATAAAAATTTTATATTTAATGTTTTTATTATATGGGTTACCCTTACCAATTTATAAGGGTCTATAAACCTTATAAACTATTAATGGAACTGATTTAATCACAATCAGAAATTGATCAACCTATGGGACCAATGGTCCAAGGCTTAATAATACTATGATTTGTTAGTTAAAGCGAAACCATCAAAATATATGTTAAAATAATGTTTAACATGATTCAAACCTATTAATAACCAATAATTTATCACAATTATATGTAGTTATTAAATCATAAACAAATAAGTATATGTGATCTTAGAAATTTATCCCAAATTATAATGTCTAGTTGAGCATTCAAAATAGTCACCTAACATGTCATATTGATAGGATGATACTAAATAACAAAAGGCTCAACTAAAATGTATTATGAAGTCATGAAATTCAACCCACATTGAATGGAATATACCTAGAATGTGAATCACTATTATCCTATAATGATTCATGTGATAATAAATCCATTCCTTATAAGACCAAGGGTAAAATAGCATAAATTTTATAAATTAGATAGTAGCAGGAATTACATCCATCAATCAAGGTGAAATAATAAATAACTATAACAAAAAACAATATGAACAACAGTCCCATCCATGAAAAATTGTTCATTTCCACATGTATGGGTTGATAACTCATAGAAATGAATGTTTACTATATACTGAGACATTTCTAGTCTCATGTCTACTACCCCAAAATATTAAGTAAAAATAAAACTATCCTCGTATACAAATTTGAAATATACTAATCCAGTATCCTATGAAAAGTTTTCTGCATTTGTTCGGTTACATAGCCCCATGCATGCCTCCCAATATTCCATAGGCTATCGACTAGTAGTTAGTGTCCAATGGTGGTACAATGGGGAAGCTATACCCTTATGATTAGAGTTTCATAGTTGTCTGAGAGATAATAAAAAGTGGAAGAATTAAAAATAACTATTCAACATAAAACAATAATAATAAAAGATAATGAAAAATAAATGAATAGAATAACCATGATTGAATATGTTACAATGTACAACAAAATAAATATAAAAGAAGTAATAAAAAATATATAACAATAATGAAAAACCCCTCAAAGGATATCTCCATGAAC
This sequence comes from Viscum album, assembly GCA_963277665.1. Lineage (NCBI taxonomy): Eukaryota > Viridiplantae > Streptophyta > Magnoliopsida > Santalales > Viscaceae > Viscum > Viscum album. The sequence continues at coordinate 83,485,075 of OY728129.1, forward strand.
ATTCTGATCTCTGGCTAAGTCTTACACTCCTATGATAAAAGTATATGAGTGACATCATAAAACATTATCCATTATCTAGGACCTATAACCATGAGGACTATTTGGGTACCAATAGGTGGCTCGAACAGGGTGTGAGATATACTAAGTAGGTGACTACCAATAGTGTATAATGTAATCCAACCCAAAAAATAAAATAATGTATAGTGATTTTTTAATCAGTAAAACTATGTAATGACATAAATAAAGATAATTAATACAGGCCCATGTTTTTCAATGAACACCTGACCGACCATACCTTCTTCATCCTAAACCAAAATACCACTGATTATGTGTCTTTAAAAATATATAAGTATATATATATATGTGTGTGTGTGTGTGTGTGTTTATATATATTCACTATATGCATCATAACATATATATCTATATATATATAGTACTATTTTGGACTCGAGGCATAGCTTAGGAATGAATGTATAATTATTAGTTTCATATATTATATAAGTTTTTTCCTGATCAAGTTTCATAATTTATAAGGCATGCCATGCCTGCGTATTAATATTTATAAGGGATTAGATGCCCCATTCTAACGAATAATTAGGGATTCCATGCCCATTATTAATAGGGGATTCCATTCCCATGATTAATAAGGGATTCCATGCCCATAAAAATATGGCATTCCATGCCCATGAATAATAAGGGATACCATGACCATGAGTAATAAGGGACTCCTTTTCCATTTATAATAAGGGATTTCATGCCCATAAATAGTAAGGGATGTAATGCCTATAAATATTTAGTAACAACATGCCTTTTCATATTTTAGGAAAATAATTATTGACATTACTTTCATAAGTTCAAGAAGGGGTGAGTCGGTTAGTCTTACCATTCACTGTTCATTTTATCTAGTTTACACAATTTAGTACACTCATTTACAAGCCATAAGGTTATGAGAAGAACCAATGGAATAAATAAATTCAAACACATTTCAAGTATTAAATTTGTTTTAGTTAATAAGAAAACACACCTTAAAGGTGGTTTTATTTTAAAATGGTTTAATTTTTTTCATATCATTTCATCCAACCTAATTATTTCTATAAGGTTGGTCCTACATAATTATTAATTAATACACAAGTGAAGAAGGAAAAAAGGTCTAACTAACCCATTTAATTCATTAAATAATTTGTAAGCCTGTAAGGAAATATTAAATAACACTCTAGGTGTTTGCTTTAATCACTAATGAAGGCCCCTTAAAATGTATCATATAGTTGAACTCACTATACATTGTGGTCCAGGTTGAGGTTTTACCCTCCAACCATGTTAATGGGTCTAAGGGGCATCAAAAGTGTGGTCCAAGTATTTAATTTAAGTCATCTCTTGTATTAGGATCAAATTATGTAAATTTTGGCAAGTTTTACAATGATAATAATTTAAAAAGGATTAAATATTAAGGGAAAACAAACAATATGACCTACTACTATTCCAGGACACTTCACTCATCCATTATTGTGCTTTTACATGAGATGGTTCGAGAGAAATAAGAGAAGTGGATGAAAAAAATGAATTTTTTTTGAGTTATCTCACACAAAGATAACATATAATATGAAAATATAAATAGATATTTAAAGTATATGGAGTATAACAATTACTGATATTCATCCAATGCATCAAACAATGTTTGATTTGGAGCTCAGATAGTGGAAATATCTGCATGACTATGAGGATAAGAGGAGGAGATTGAGCGGCCCGCTGCTGTGCGCAAGTGAGGAGGATAAAGGAGAATGATTGGTTTAATTAAATTATGGTAAAAGGTTAATTTTTTTCCTTTACCTTAGGTTAATGGTTTTTCAAAAAACTAACCCAAACTGTTCAGCAACCATGTGGAAACATGTCTTCAAGGTGGAACCTCCTCTCACAATGTGCACATTATTTGGAAAACCTTACGCACACTATGCATATAGGATCGGAATTTTTTTGCAGATTCATAACATCTCCATGAGACTCCTTTCACACTATTTTTCCAAAAAATTATCCCCCACATATCAACATCATGTTTTAGATTCACTATTTACACTAACCATATGATAACTATACACCCCTTTACCATTTGTAAAAACTAGGTTTCTAAATCCTAAAGATCCTAAAAATAAATAAAACACTTGATACAAAAATAAGGCATTAAAACCAATCTAAAAAAATCATATTTAAGTGATATAACTCTCATAATGATATTGTGAAGCTCAATTTATGATTCAACCCTTTCACCAAACAAACATTTCAAATTCCTAAGAAAAATTCATCCATATCAAAACATCAGATATTACAATGGAAACATGGAGAACTTCATAAGATAGTTAATGTTATTTAAACTCATCCATGTATTATTCCCTTGAGAGTGAAAATATGTGATTTATGGTAATTACACTTAACATAAAATATATCACATCTATTTCATTTTAATATTAAAATTGTGACCAACCTGGTATATCCAAGGGGGAATTATTTGAATATTGTAATAGGTTGTAAGAAATCAATAATCAACTAAATTATAAATATAAGAATTTAAAGAAACAAAATTCATTATCTGATAATGATATATCTTGTCATGTAGTAGAAATGTACAAGAATAAAATTCTTCTCAGGGAAAATATTTACTTAATAGTGGTTAATGAGAAACTAAGGTAGGATAATAAATGTTTTTTTATTAGAATATAAACTCTAAATAATTGTTTCTCATTCCTTGTTGTACATTAATAAAAATGTGGTTTATGTTATCTGTAAGAATAGAAAATAAAAATCTATAAGTACTATTTTATTCCAAGACAAATATTATCAATAGTAATATAGTCAACTATACAATGAGAACTTCTAAATTTGGAGAAATCTAGTTTGGAAGAAAAAAATATTAATTTTATATTTCTTTTAAATATGGTCATAAATATGGGTATGACTTTATTTAAAAGATATTGATCCCAAACCCATAACTTTTAACATTTCTGGACCCAAATATTTTTATGTACGAAAATCAATTTTTATATGATTTATTATAGGAAACATGATTGAAAAGTTATAAAAAGAAGATATGGTATCTTGAAAGTTAGTGTTGTATATATATGACTATTTATTTCTTAGTATTTTGATGTTTGGTCAAAGTAGATAATGGTTATGTCACATTTAGTGACCATAATATAGAAAAACATAATATACATTTTCATGTTTATAACTCTAAAACTCATTTAGTTTTGGAAGTTTTATTTATTTATGCATTAAAGTGAAATCTATTTAAAATATATAAAATATGTGATGACGGGTTTCCTATTATGTTTGATAATAATTTATGTAATATTTACTATTCTAATTATGATTTAATTTGTACTTATTTATTGAATGACAAAGCTTTTTTATATTGATTTAAATTTTATATTTTCTCAAAATATTTCATGTTTAAATACCTATTATCATGAATCCTTGTTGGGGGAATAGGAGACTAGATCACTGTAATATATTTTCACATAGAATTCAATTCAAGATGTTTCTATTTGGGGATATTCCTATACTATATTTTTTAAAATAAAATTTGTTAAATACATGTCAAAAGAGAAAGAAACATGGGGTTTCTTTTAAACAAAACAAATTGTTTTCAACCTCTCATTCAATATATCAAGTTCACATGGAATAGTTTATAAAGTCTAGAGTTTCATGTTTATCTAAAACGATATGATTATATAATTTTTCATTATTATTTAGCATTTAGATGAGTATATTTCCTTGCTCAAAAAATTGATACTTGTATATTTTTTTACAAATTATTATATATCTGTTGTGAATTTAAGTGGACTAACCATTATGAGTGTGATAAGTGATCATGTATGTGGGTTTAAAATTCAAGATTTTGAAACATTATTATCACAACATGTTTATAATAACAACTCATATTTTCCTTGATCACCTCAAAAAAATAAGGTGGGTGAACGAATAAATATGATCATATAAGAAATAACCCAAACCATTCTCAGGTAATATGACTTACCGGTTTACTTTTTGTGTGAAGCTATAAATTAATGTTGTTATGTAATTAATATAGTCTTGGTTGTACATATTTTAAATAAGACTCTATATGAACTATGGATTACAATAAAACATTAGTTACGTTACGTCAATGTTTTTGGTTGAAAATTATACATTCTTAATACGGAAGATAATTTGGACATGTTCACATCCATGAGAAATGAGGGAATTTTCCTTGGTTATTATACATTCAGTAAAACATAAAGATTCACTAACAAATGAACTAGGTTGGTGAATGAATAAATACATATCAAATTTAATGAGACAGATCCACATATTCCATAAATATATTTAGGTAACCTTGAGGATGATATGTCATATTTTAATATCAATAATAACACCAATACTAGTAATCATGATTCTATTTTAATTAATAAATATCCCAAATCAAACCTAATAGATAAATATAACCATGAATAAGTCCTAGAATAATAAAGTACCTCTCCTCCTATAACCGTTAAAACCTATAGAAAACATCCATTAGATAATATTGTAGGATACATGGAAGAAGGAACTCAAACATTATCTTAACGTAGAAAATATTTTGAATATTAATTCTTATTATCAATACATAAACCAAAAAAATTTACAAGGAAATAAATTATGAACATTGGGTGATGGTTATGTTAGAAGAATTAAAATAGTTTGAAAGGGATAGAGTACAAGAACAAGATGAGACAACCAACCACTAGTTAAGTATTGAAACTAAATGGGTATATAGAAACAAGGTTGATAAATTTTGAAATATTGGTACAAATAATTCTTGATTTATTTCAAAAGGTTATAGTCAAGAGGATATTGTTGACTACTAGGAAACCCTTGAACTAGTAGCTAAAATTGAAACCATTCAGATACCACTTTCACAGGAAATGGATATAAATATAAACTATAGAAATGGATGTTAAGAGTGAATTGAAAAATGATTATATTTTGAAGGATGATATCATTAAAAAATCCCTATTTTTCCAATTCAACATTTTCCAAATCATGTTTTTTAAATTAAAAAATATTTTGGTTCCAAACTACCTTCTAGAGATTGGTATGATGGGCTTAGTGATTTTTAAAATTTCAAATGGCTTTTAAAAGTTACTGATTACGCTAAATTATTTATAAAAAAACCAAAAAATATGTGCTAGTTGTAAAAATATATGTTGATGACATGATTTTTAATTCTTTAAAACATTAATTTTGTAGATATTTTTAAAAATTAATGTCGAATAAATTTTAAATGTGTCTTATGGGTGATCTTTGGTTAATTCTTGGTTTTCAAATTTTTCAAAATGAAAATGGAATTTTTCAAACTCCATATTAGTATTATAGAGATATTTTTCATCATTTTGGCTTGGATAACTCTAAATGATGTGATACTCTGGTGAGTACCACAAGTAAAATAGATTGCAATGAAACTCATAAACCATAGGATTAGACTATCAATAGATGTATAATTGGGTGTTTAAATAACCATTAATAGGCATACCATTATGTTTATTGTGTGTATGTGTTAACATTTTTAACAAACCCCTCATGGAATTACATTTTTATACTATTAAAATAATATATATAAATAACTCAAAAGTACACCAATTTTTGGACTTTCTTGCTCTATGTGATATTATTTTGATTTAATTAGTTATTCAGTTACTGATTTTGGTGTCTATAAGTTAGATATAAAAATCACCTCTGGAAAATATCACTTTTTTGGAATGTCTCTCGTTTCTTGGTGCAATGAAAATTATAATTCTATTATAGTATCCACTACTGAATATTAGTACGTAGTAAAAGAAAAATTTTCACAAAACATATGTTGATGAAACACCCATTTCTATAATAAAGATATCAATTTAGAAATGTCCATTAAAATTATTTTAATACAAGTGCTATAAATATTTCTAGGAATCAATTTTATTATTCCAGGAAGAAAAAAATTGATATGAGACATCACTATTTGAGAGAAATTTTTAAAAGGAGGATAAAAAAAATTAATTTATCTATTTAAATATTAGTTTATTGACATATTTAAATTTATTTTCAATGTTGAAAAAGAAAAATATATCATACATGAATTTGTAATGATTAATTATTTAGGATATTTTACTATTTACACTTATAGATTATTTTACATTTTTTAATGTTTTAGTTCTTTATAAAAAAAATAAAATTGTTAAATATTAATATATATATCACATGTTATCTCTAAATTACATATTTTTTGAATAATCTTGCGTAATTTTGTTATAAGGAGTACACAATTGTTTATATGAAACCATAATTACGCTACTGGTAGTATACTATAGTGAATATACTAACCTTATCATGCAATAGTACGTAATCATTATTCCCATGATAAGTTCATTATCTTTTCATTTTGTGCCTATAATTGGTTTTTAAAAATAAATTATTTATATTTGTAATTTACTTTACACCCTATGTCTTTTAAGAGCCCCAAATTTCAATTTCAGTAATTCCCTTCTAGCTACAAAATTATATTTCATTCAAACCTTATCACTCTATCTCTGTCATGGCCCGTCCTCGGGACCCATGCCGTGACTACCCCAATCCCGCCTCCCATAGGCCAGGGGCTGGGGACTAGCACCAAGGCGTAAATCCCGACAAAATGGGAAGGCATTGCCTTTATAAAGTAAACAAACTCCATAGAGTAAGCAAGCAGAAGTAAACACTAAGTAAAACTGGGTACAAAAGTAGTGCAGAAAAGTAAGTGGGCCAGAATACAAACCCAAAATGAAAGAAAAGTACAACTGGAAAGAAAGTTCATCAGCTGAAAGTAAAGCTGCAACATCGAGTCGTCCACTGGAAGTCTCACCTGAAGGGTGGGTACAGATAGCCTCCTCAGTCCCAAGGGTCCAATGGTCCGCTCCGTGTACGTTCCGCCCAGTGTTCCACCTCCAGGTACCGACTTTCTCCACAATCCTCAACCACGATCAGCGATGTCCGTCGTCTGCATCCAACACAACGTAGTGCGGGCATATCCAATGCAGGGGTGAGTATAGGCTACTCAGTAGGGACCCCGAGACCCCCGAGGGTCTCCCAGAATCTAAAAAGGATAATCCACAAATGAAAGATACAATCGCGAAGTAACAACCAACACTAATTAGGTATATTCCCATACATATACCTAAGTCATCAATTCCAGTTCGGCTCCAACACCCGAGCCCAAGTTCGATCACATTCACACAGGATAGTACAACCCAAACCACACAGGATAACACAACCCAATCCACATAGGAAAGAATGTCAAACATATCGAAAATATTGATTCAAGGTCAAGACTAAGCTCACAAAGGTATACTTATTCAGTGTTAGAGATTATCAGATATAACCACTAATTCATCTAAGCTAGGACCCACGTAGGATACTAAACCAGCCAAGCTGCCAAACCCAAATAGGATTTCAGTGCAGTCTTCATTTATGTCAAACCCACAAAGGATTTCAGTACGGTCTTCATCACTGCCGAACCCACATAGGATTTCAGTGAAGTCTTCATTGCCGTCAAACCCTCAGAGGATTTCAGTACGGTCTTCATTGCTGTCGAACCCACATATGATTTCAGTGCAGTCGTCACAGTCGCGGTCGTAGCAAGCTCTAGGGTTCCCGTACATAGCATGATCGTTTCTGGGAGGGTCTTCTCTACGAGCCAAGGGGTCAACACATCAACTGGCACGTAGTCCAGATTTGATGTATCTAAAAGTTCCATCTCAACAAGAGGAACTCAACGTGACAGACAGTGCGTCAATCGGACGCCCGATCTGAGAGTTATTGGCTTTTTTCGTTCCAGGGGCCCCATTGGTTTTTAAGTCAAAACAAACCTGACTGCACTACAACCGAATCCAAACCTTGAGTGGAGTAATCCAAAAGGACTGTCTCACTAAGAGGAATCCAACAAATTCGACGGGACGTCAATCGGACGTCCGGAGCTCAAGTTATAAGCATTTCCGCTCTGAGGGCCCGGTTGGTTCTGTGTTCGAAAAAACCCAGTCATACCCAATGTTCTCTAAAACCTTGAGTATAATATACCGAAACGACCTTCTCGATCCAAGGATCGCATCACAACTGACGGTGCATCGATCGGAGGTCTGTAGCCCAAGATATGGGCAATAGAACGAACCTGTCCGGTTTTAGGGGGTTTTGGGCCCGGATGGACCTGGCCCGAGACCCCCTGGGTCGGCCCGAACTGGGTCGACCCGAACGGGGTCCAGTTCTGGCCCCTTAGGGCGCGTCCTGGCCCGGTGGGCGCGGCCCAGCTTGGCCTGGGTGGCCTGTTGGCCTGGCGCAGGCGTGCCCCGCACAGCCAGCGCGGTGCTGGCCGTGCCGCTGCGGAAAGGGGGGGGGGCTTCCCCCCTTGATTGAAGTTGCGTCCCACACATGGGGGCCGCTCCTTGACAGTGGACGTGGCCCAGCGCCGCGTCTCCCTCAGGTCCCGCGCGGCCACGAGACCAGTCACCTGCCGCCGCCCCGGTCCCTCCTGGCGGCGCGCCGGGACGCCGCCGTTGAAGTCCACGGCCCACCGGAGCCGCTCCGATGGTCCGGTGTTGCTCCTATCTGCGCCTGGGGTCGTCTCGGGACCCTTAGAGTACTGCAACAGCCTCCAATCACTCAACGGTCCCATTTCATCATCGCCCAAAGATCCACGCATCAAGAACAGAGAATCGGTGGGTTCGGACTTGTTCGTTGGTCCGCACCCACCCCGTTAGAGGTTCAAACGATTTTCAACAAATTAAAAACATGCCGAGGATATAATCCACATAAATTTAATTAAACCAAACCCCCTACCTCAATTGTTTTTGAATGAAGGTTCGTCGCGGGAAAAGGACATCGTGGAAGAAGGCCCCGTAAGTGTCGTCGGCGTAGCGGAGAAGAGGATTCGTCGGCGTCGCGGAGAAGAGGATTCATCAGCATCGCAGAGAAGAGGATCATCAGCATCGCGGTACACAGTGTTGTGTTGTCGATCTCTGGGGAACTAGCGTTCTTCGTAGTCTTCCGTCGGAGGCCGGCGTTCTTCGTCGTTCTTCGAGTTCTCCAACGAAGAAGATTAAGATTCAAAGGCTTTGCAGCAAATCCTCTCCAAACCTTCTCACACCACGAAACAACCGAAAAATAAAATAAGGCGTTGCCTTATTTTATTACTCATGTCATCCCTTATTTGAAATTCAAAAATAAATCACAATTTAATTATCGAGTGTTGACCAATTAATGAGGCGTTTAATAATCTATTTAAATGTGAGAGTTGACTTGGAAATTAAGAGGGTGTGCAGGTGATTTACATAATTAAATGCAAGTGGGAGGTAAAAAGGAAATAAAGGTGGTGGGGCTCATGTGGTCCCCACCTCACTAATATCCTACGCAGGAGTTAGGATATTAGTGGGTCCCACTCCAACCACCATTCCTAGGTTAACACTACTTAGAATAAAAATAAAATCTGTTGCACAATATTTTATTTTATTCTTTAGTTAACCCAATTAATTAATAACCTTACCTGAGCAAACGCAACTCCGGAAAAGGTGTTATTTAGCAATTACCGGTACTGCAATTCAATCGGTGCCCTCGGAATTCGATTCCGAGCACTGGTTCAAAAGTTAGGAAAACCCGCTCATTCATTCACTGAACGTACCCGAGCTAAACTTTGAAATTTATTCCGGGCACACCGGGCCTCAGAATCAGGTTCCCTCAGAAACTGTGTCCTTGTAAAATCTCAAAGAAAATTAAGAGGAAGAAAAATTCCCTTGAATTTTATGGGTCTTTACATTACTCCCACCTTAGTGCTTTACGTCCCCGTAATGATACATCGCAAACTAGGGGAACAAAAGTGGGTACTGTGCATGAATCTGAGCCTCCCGTTCCCAAGTGCTCTCCTAGAGGTTCCAGTGCTTCCATCTGATGTGCACTAGAGGTATCAACCGTCCACGTAGGAACTGCTCTTGTCGATCCTCGATCTCCACTAGGACCTCCGCAAAAGTCACCCCATCATCAATGTCCAGCTCCATATGGTCGATGATATGCATCGGGTCATGCACGTATCTCCTCAGCTGAGATACGTGGAAGACGTCGTGCACCCGGTGCAACTGAGGTGGTAGAGCCAGGCGATAAGCCACCTCGCCTATCCTGCTGAGTACCTGGAATGGTCTGATGAAGCACGGAGATAACTTTCCACCTCGGCCAAATCTCTGTAATCCGCGTCAAGGTGAGACCCGCAAGAAGGCGTGGTCGCCATCCTCAAACTCCAGTGGCCTCCGCCTCCTGTCATCATAAGACTTCTGTCAGCTCTAAGCTGTCCTCATCCGCTCCTGGATGACCTGGACCTTCTCTGTCGTGGCCTGGACCATCTCCAGTCCCACCCGTACTAACTCCCCATGTTCTGTCCATTACAGAGGTGATATGCAAGGCTGGCCGTACAATGCCTCGTCTGGTGTGATACCGATGGTGGAGTGGTTGATGTTGCTGTACGCGAACTCCACCAAGGGTAGGTGGTCCTTCCAACTATGACCAAAGTGGAGGACACATGCACGGAGCATGTCCTCGAGAGTCTAAATGGTCCTCTCTGTCTGACCATCCGTCTGAGGGTGAAAGGCGGTCGTCAGACGTAGCTGCATCCTGAATTCCTCATACAACCCCTTCCAATGACGGGAAGTAATGTGAGCATCTTGATCGGAGATGATAGATTATGGCACACCATGAAGCCGTACAATCTCTTGAACGTAGAGGCATCCCAAGCTCTCTACTGAGCCATTATCTTTGATGGGTAAGAAGTGAGCCGACTTGGTGAGTCGGTCGACAATCACCCAAATGAAGTCGTGACCTCTGAAAGTACGTGGAAGTCCAGTCAAGAAATACATAGATATCCCATCCCACTTCCACTTCGGGACCTCCAAGGGCTGCACCAAGCCTGCTGGTACCTGGTGCTCCGCCTTCACCTGCTGACAGGTGAGGCATCGAGAAACGAACTCTGCCATAACCTTCTTCATACTCGGCCACCAGTGTTGTCGTTTGAGATCCTGGTATATCTTCACCACTCCAGGATGTACCGCTAAAGAGGAAGTGTGAAACTCTCTCAGCAACTCCTCCTGTAAAGCAGCTAGTACCATGGTACGTCCTCTGAAGAGGACGAAGTGCTCTCCTCCTACAGAGAATCCATCAGGTGCCTTACCTGAGGATATCTGCACACACCACGTCTCATAGTCAGCTTCCCCACATTGTGCCTCTATGACCCGCTGTAGTAGTGGAGGAGTAAATATGAGTGACTGAAGAAAGGCTGCACCATATCTATCCACGAATGATATTTGCAAAGTGGCTAGATGCTACGTCGCCTCCCTGAGTAGCTAGATGCATGTCCTCCTGCTGATATAATCAGCTACTACATTCCCCTTTTTGGGATTATAGACCATCTCAAAGTCATAGTCATGGAGGAACTCGAACCATCGCCTCTATCTCAGATTCAGGTCCTTCTGCGAGAAGATTTACCTGAGACTCTCGTGGTCAGAGTAGACTATAAAGCGCTCGCCCATTAGATAGTGTCGCCACATCTTCAGAGCCAGGACCACTCCTGCTAACTCCAGGTCATGGGTAACGTAGTTATTCTCTTGTTGCCTCAACTGACGTGATCCATAGGCAATCACGATCCAATCCTGCATCATTACATATCCGAGTCCGGGCCCTGATGCATCGCAGTAGACTACGTACCCTACTCCCTCCTCCAGTAGCCTCAAGATAGGCACGCTGGTCAATCTCTATCTCAGCTCCTGGAAGTTCTTCTGACATCTATCTGACCAGACGGAGGGTTTCCCCTTCTTCTTCAAAGCTGAGAGTGGTTCCACAACTCTAGAGAAGTCTGGCACAAACCTCTAGTAGTACCCATATAGCCCCAAGAAACTCCGCACCTCCGTCATTCCCTTGGGTGGCTCCCAAGCTACCATTGACTCGATCTTCGCAGGATCCACCGCAACTCCCACATCCGAGATGACATGTCCCAAGAAGTGGACCTCACGTAACAAGAAATAACACTTCGAGAGCTTTCCATAAAGTGGGTGCTCTCTGAGTGTGTCTAGTACAACCCGCAAGTGGTTGGTGTGCTCCTCCTCAGTGGTCGAGTATATCAATATGTCGTCGATGAAGACCACACAAAATCGATCAAGGTATGTCTGAAAGATCCTACTCATGAGACCCATGAACACTTCTGGAGAGTTGGTTATGCTGAAAGGCATAACAAAGAACTCAGAGTGGCCATACCGACATCTGATGGCCGTCTTCTGCACATCCTCATCTCGAAATATGAGCTGATGATATCATGATCTATGGTCTATCTTTGAGAACAATCGTGCTCCCTTGAGCTGATCGAAGAGGTCGTAAATGCTCGGTAGTGGATAATTGTTCCTCACGCTCACCTGGTTCAGGCTATGCTAGTCGACTCAAAGTCGCAATCTCTCGTCCGCCTTCTTGGAGAACAATATCGGGGAAGCCCGGGGTGAAACACTCGGTCGGATGAATCCCTTTCCCTGCAAGTCCTCCAACTGTACCCATAGCTCTCGAAGCTTATCGGGGGCCATCCGATATGCTGGAGTGGATATTGGGGTTGTCCCGGGGTATATGTCAATATAAAAGTCTACCTCTCTGCGAGGAGGTAGTCATGGAACATTGTCAGGGAAAACGTCCTCATACTGATCCACCACTACAGGAAAACTCAGACTCAACACGTCAACTACTCCTAGGATTAGGCTAGCCAACTGATGAGTGATGGGCTGTCCTCTTCTCTGAGAGAGTCCATCCTCTGCTGCAAAGGCTCTCTTCTATCCGGTGAAGGTGAACCAGCTCCCATCGGTGTGTACACACCGCACCTTGCACATAATACAATCTATCTGAGAATGGGTTGTGCATAACCAATCCATGCCCAATATGACGTTGTAAGGACTCGACGACGCTACAAGAAAATCCCAGCCGAAGCTCTCGCCTCCGAGAGTAAGCTCACACTGCCGGCACTAGTGCGTAATCATCGAGTCTGCTCTCGTAGGAGTCTCTAGCCGTAAGGATCGAGCCAACGGCTCCGTCGGAATCTCCGAACTCTGAACAAGGGCAACGACAATAAAAGAATGACTCACTCCTGTGTCTATAAGAATTGCAGCAAGGGTGGAGTAGACACAGATAGTACCTTGAATCATCTCTGGCGTGCCGTGTTGTTGGCCTCTACTGCCTGAAGCTGAGCCTGTCTCTGCCCGCCAGCTCCCAGTGGTTGGGGTGGACCTCCTGGTGGTGGTGGTGGTAAAGCCTCAAAGCATCATCCACCACCTACTGCTCGTCCAGCTCCCCTGCCTCGTCCGCCAACTCTCGGTGGTTTTCCATGGTCGACCATCTACCTCTTTCTGGGTGGACCCTCAACCGTATGCTCCTCCTCTGCACAACAGGTCGGGCAGTCACGAGCCATGTGGCCCTGCCCGCCGCATGTGTAGCACTTCCTACTCCTTGGAAGGCTGGCTCTGCGCCCTATGCCCCGCACCTCTGAGCCAATTTCCTGAGGTCGTGTGCCTGATGGTCCGGTCTGGCTGGACCCCTGTGACATCCATCGACTACTAGCTGCAGATGACTCTGCTACGTGTCGCCCTGCGGTAGGTCTCGCTGCTGGCGTAGGCTCGTCAAGAAAGCTCTCTATGAGAAGAGTTCGCTCTAGTACTCCTTCATGTGTCGGAATGCTAAGGGAGAACATGGATGCCCTAATCTCATGCCTCAGTCTCTTCTCGATGGTCCAGGTCCGGTAGAATGGGTCTCGTACCATGTCCGTCGAATAGCACGAGAGATCGGTAAATCTCACCGAGTAGTGGGTGACCGTCATGCTGCCCTGCCGCAGCTATAGAAGCTCCTGGATGCGCACCGTATGGAGGGTGGCTGGGACGAACTCTGAGAAGAAGAGGCTCTCAAAGGCCATCTAGAGGAGTGATTCCTCGTCATGCACTTGGAATATCAGGCTCCACCATCTGTCTGCTGTCGCGTGCAGGAGGCTCGCTGCGAAGATCACCATGAGGTCAGCTGGTGTCCCCACTAACCTAAAAACTCGCACAACCGCCTCCAGCCAATCCTCGGCTACCTGAGGGTCCATCTCCCCGTGGAACCTAGGCGGTCTCTGACACTGAAACTCGTGCAGTGCACTAAGGCGATGTGAACTATCAGCGGCTGGGGCTGGTCGCATCGGTGGCTCGGCGGGTAGAGGTACCGTCGGTTCCTCCACTGTCAAAGGTCCCTACACCGAGGCCTCGTCGCTTGGTGGGATGTGGTCTCGCAAAAATCTCGGAACCCCAGCTGGCTACCATCGTGGGGCCATCTTGAAAAGAAACTGGTGTGCCACGGTCATACAGTATACCTGGTGAGCTGACACAAAGTAATCACAATGAAAACTTTTGAAACACACATGCAATCAATGTTTTCGTGCATTGAGTCGGGAATCAGAAGTCAGGGTCCTGGTGTATGGATACGTTGGCTATCGCACCAACACTGGACTCCCTAGATTGATAACCACACTCAATACCCTTAACACTATTGCTTCACATAGAAGAATGTTCAGAGTCCTGAGTTCTCCAGTAGAACCGAACTCCTCTGATACCAATTAGTCATGACCCGTTCTCAGGACCCATGTCATGACTACCCCAAGCCTTCCTCCCATAGGCCAGGGGCTGGGGACTAGAACCAAGGCGTAAATCCCGACAAAAGGGGAAGGCATTGCTTTTATAAAGTAAACAAACACCACAGAGTAAACAAGCAGACGTAAACACTAAGTAAAACTGGGTTCAAAAGTAGTGCGGAAAAGTAAGTGGGCCAGAATACAAACCCAAACTGAAAGTAAAGTACAACTAGAAAGAAAGTACAACAACTGAAAGTAAAGCAGCAATGTCGAGCTGTCCACTGGAAGTCCCACCTGAAGGGTGGGTACAGATAGCCTCCTCAGCCCCTCGGGTCCAGCCGTCTGCTCCGTGTACGTTCCGCCCAGTGGTCCACCTCCAGGTATTGACTTGCTCCACAAGCCCCAACCACGATCAGCGATGTCCGTCGTCTGCATCCAACATAACGTAGTGCAGGCATACCCCGTGCAGGGGTGAGTATATGCTACTCAGTAGGGACCCCAAGACCCCCGAGGGTCTCCCAGAATCTACAATGGATAATCCACTAAGTAATGATACAATCGCGATGTAACAACCAACACTACTTAGGTATATTCCCATACATATACCTAAGTCATCAATTCCAGTTCAGCTCCAACACCCGAGCCCAAGTTCGATCACGTCCACACAGGATAGTACAACCTAAACCACACAGGATAACACAACCCAATCCACATAGGAAAGGAAGTCAATCATATCGAAGATATTGATTGAATTTCAAGACTCATCTCACATAGGTATACTTCTTCGGTGTTAGAGATGACCAGATATATCCACTGATTCATCTAAGCTGGGACCCACGTAGGATACTAAACCAGCCAAGCTGCCGAACCCACATAGGATTTCAGTGCAGTATTCATTGTCGTCGAACCCACAGAGGATTTCAGTATGGTCTTCATCGCTGCAGAACCCACATAGGATTTCAGTGCAGTTTTCATTTCCTTCGAACCCACGGAGGATTTCATTACTGTCTTCATCGCTACCGAAACCACATAGGATTTCATTGCAGTCGTTACAGTCGCAGTCGCAACCAGGTCTAGGGTTCCCGCACACACCATGCTCGTTTCCAGGAGGGTCCGCTCCACCAGCCAAGGGGTCGATACATCAAGTGACACATAGTCCGGAGTTGATGTATCACAATGTTCTGTCTCGACAAGAGGAACTCAACGTGAAAAATGGCACGTCAATCGGATGCCCGGTCTGAGAGTTATTGGCTTTGTCGTTCCAGGGGCCCAGTTGGTTTTTAAGTCAAAACCAACCTGACTGCACTCCAACTACGTCCAAACCTCGATCGAAGTAAGCCAAAAGGTCCGTCTCGCTAAGAGGAATCTAAAAAATTCGACGACACGTCAATCGGACGTCTGGAGCTCAAGTTATAAGTATTTCCGCTCCGAGGGCCCGGTTGGTTTCATGTTGAAACCAACCCGGTCATACCCAATGTTCTCCTAAACCTTGAGTGTAATATACAGATACAACCATCTCGATCCAAGGATCGCATTGCAATAGACGGTACGTTTATCGGAGGTCCGTAGCCCATGATATGGGAAAAAGAACGAACCTGTCAGGTTTTAGGGGGGTTTCGGGACCGGACCGACCCGGCCCAAGACCCCCTGGGTCTGTCCGAACTGTGTCGACCCGAACCGGGTCCGGGACCGGCCCGTTTGGGCACAGCCCATCCCCACTGGCGCAGGCGCCCCCTGCACGGCCAGCGTGGTGCTGGCCGTGCCGCTGCAGAAAAGGGGGGGGGGGGGGGACGGCCGCCCCCCTTGATTGAAGTCGTGGCCCCCACGTGGGGGCCAATCCTTTCCAGCAGACGCGGCCCCGTGCCGCGTGTCCCTCGGGTCCCGTGAAGCCGCGAGACCGGTCACCTGCCTCCACGGCTTCAGTCACGACAATCCCTCCAGGCGGCGCGCCGAGATGCCGCCGCCGCGCCAGCGACCCGCGCCACCGGTTAAGTCTATGGGCCACCAGAGCCGTTCCGGTGGTCCGTTATTGCTCCTGTTTGCGCCTGGGGTCGTCTCGGGACCCGTAGATTACTGTGATGGCATCTAATCGCTCAACAGTCATGTTTCATCGTCGCCCAATGTTCCGTGCATCAAGAAAAGAGAATCGGTGTGTTCAGACTTGTTCGTTGGTCTGGACCCACCGCGTTAGAGGTTCAAACGATTTTCAACAAATTAAACACATGTCAAGGCTATAATACACATAAATTAAATTAAACCAAACCCCCTACCTCAAGCGTTTTTGAATGATGGTTCGTCGCGGGAAAAAGGACGTCGCGGAAGAAGGCCCTGTAAGCGTCATCGGCGTCGCGGAGAATAGGATTCATCAGCGTCGCGGAGAAGAGGATTCATCGACGTCGTAGAGAAGAGGATCATCGGCATCGTGTTACACGACGTCGCGTCATCGATCTCTGGGGAACTAGCATTTTTCATCGTCTTCCATTGGAGGCATGCGTTCTTCATCGTTCTCCGCGTTCTCCAACGAAGAAGATGAAGATTCGAAGGCTTTGTAGCAAATCCTCTCCAAACCTTCTCTCACAATGAAACAACCCAAAAATAAAATAAGGTGTTGCCTTATTTTATTACTCATGTCATTCTTTATTTGAAATTCAAAAATAAATCATGATTTAATTATCGATGGTTGACCAATTAATGAGGCGTTTAATAATCCATTTAAACGCGAGAGTTGACTTGGCAGTTAAGAGGGGGTGTGGGTGAGTTACATAATTAAATGCACATGGGAGGTAAAAAGGGAATAAAGGGGGTGGGGCTTGTGTGGGACCCACCTCAAAAATATCCTACCCAAGAGTTAGGATATCAGTGGGTCCCACTCCAACCACCATGCCTAGGTTAACACTACTTAGAATAAAAATAAAATCTGTTTCATAATATTTTATTTTATTCTTTATTTAACCCAATTAATTAATAACCTCACCTGAGCAAACAAAACACCAGAAAAGGTGTTCTTAAGAAATTACCGGCTTTCAATTCCATCGGTGCCCTCAGAATTCGATTCCGAGCACCGGTTGAAATGTTTAGAAAACCCGCTCATTCGTTCACTGAACGCACCCGAGCTAAACTTTGGAAAATGATTCCGGGCACACCGGGCCTCAGAAATAGGTTCCGTCAGAAACTGCGTCCTTGTAAAATCCCAAATAAAAATAAGAAAAAAAATTCCTTTCAATTTTATGAGTCTTTACAATCTCTCTCTCTCTCTTAAACGTTACCATATCCTTAAACAGATATGATCCTTATCTCTATGAATATAATGAAAATAAATTCCATTCATGATTCTCCATTTGAGTCTTGACATAGAAAGAGATCATGATAAAAACCAAGTAGTTATATTGATCCTTTAAATCTTCTTTTAACAACTTATGGAGTAGTTGTGGTGAGAGTGTTGGATATAGCTTGGTTTTAGACTAGTTTATCACTGGTATTGAAGTTAATTTATAACTATTTTGGGTTTAGTGGTTTAAAATAAATTATTTTGCCTTTTACCCATGATAAGATCAATATTTCTACCTTCATTCCAAATATGATTTCGGGGATAAGAAGGATTTCATAAGGACTCTAGATATTTGCGAAGAGAACTACATTTCATCAATGTAGTGGGAATATTATCATAAGGTTCCTCATTTGGTTGATCATGGGGACTATCAAGATTAATACACTATTGGTCATTCACGATTTTTGGTCTATAATTCCCTCCTATAGATTCCTGGTGTTACAAATCCAAGGATTCCAAATGTAGTAGATATAAATAAGGAATAAAGGATACTCTTAAATTTTTTCCAATATATTATCTTTCAATGTATGTGATATTTTTTTATTTTGAGACATTAATATTTATTCTTAATAATGTTCAATTGAATATAATTGAAGTTATCTTGAGTAGATACGTTATGAGGCACATGAGAGGGATGTTCCAGAAAACTTCAAAACAAAAAAATTATAGCTTATCCAAAGATGATTTCTATTCTATTGGAATAAAAATTTCTTGATCATAAAGGATAAGAAGTTTGTACAATTTATGATGGATTATTATTAATCTCGAACACATATATTATAATGAAACTGAATTGGAATCAGTGGATAAATACCTGGGTTGGGGACAATGAATCACTGAACAAGAGTCTCAACATAGTAAATAATCATTCCATACCAAATGATTTGGTTAAAGCATGTTTTAAACCTAGTGAGATTTATAAGTATTCCACCAAAGAGAAATTTTAGGAAGATATTATTGAAATCAATTAAGTGGATATATCTACCCATGAAAGTGAATAAGTGTAATTTTTTGTTGAAGATGATCTAGTGATTTTATCTTAAGAAAATGAAAGTGATTTAGATTTTGGAATTTTAAGATGATTGAATTTATCTTTTAAACAAACTAATTATATTCTTTATATATCATGAAATAAATAAAAATTAAGGGATGATGATACTGGTAATACAATGTCGTCATCTCCTGAGTCTGAATAAATTTCATCAACCAAGGAATTTGAATATGAACTAAATAAGAATCCTCTTAAAAGTGATGAGATTTCAATATTGATCCCCAAAATAGAATTTCAACCTCAACCCAAAGAAGGATAAGTATCTATTAATGGGGAGGATTTTCATGGAGTAGTAAGAATGTATATTTATTATTGTTATATTAGTAATGAGGATCATGAAATCTGTTATGAGACAAATAAAGAGGAATATTTATATAAGGGGGATAAAACCTCAAGGTATTTTATCCTTAGTTTGTCTTACTCAGACTCTATGTATGATAGTGGAGATATTCCACATGATCATGGTGGAAAATTAATCTAATATCCTATTTTTTATCCTAATGTATCTCTTATTGATCAAATTGGAAAATCATATATGCATAAACCACTTACCTCTAGTGATGTTTCTAGTGTAGAAACACATTTAAGAGAAATAGAAGATATACATTATGAAGAACTTTTTAATGAATAGGTGGTTGAGAAATCATTGGATAATGAGGGAAAAAGAGTTGATGATACTTTCACAGGATATACTCGTAGTTTTATAATGTATCCACCTATACAGGAGTAGTCTTCACCTCATCATATTTCACCTCATTCTAACCATATTACCAAAGATGATTTATATGACTTTAAGAAAGATATTCTTGTGTTTATCTTACATATAGATATGTTTCCCAAGATAATGTTGGTCACCATGACAAAACATCCTTTATTTTTTATATTTTAGTGGAACACCTTCATCCATTGTTATTATTGATGATTGATAATTTTTAATAAAAAAATAATATACTTTTTCAACATATTAGGGTGAGTCTGAAAATATTTTGTGACATAAGAGTGGATTTAACTCAAAGGTATCTCACTATCATAAGTCAGATAGATTCTTTCAGTTCCAGAGTTTCATCCTCCACTATAGATCCTCAAACTCCATTCCATACTACTTCTATTGATGCTGATTTGGTTCTAATAATATGGAGAGAATAATGGAGAAATGTAATGGGATAATATTCAATTTCTCAAGAATATTATTTATATATAATTAAGTATAATATAGAGAGTATTTCCAATAATATAAGTGAATGTCATTGGGAATCCAGAGGGGATAGGTATGTGATTTCCAAAGCTATAAAATCATATCATTCCAATATCAACACCAACACTAATCTCACATTTCATTTTCTGTATCTGGATAAGAATCTAAATGTGGCTTCTATAATTATTGAATTCACGGAAAAGATAGTTCAGATTAAGGTTATATATCCTATGTAGAATCATTTCCAAGAAGAGATGATTGAATTGTTTAAAATTATATATCATGGTGGTCGATTTATTACTCAGTGTACTGAGTTAATGTAGCCTAATATCTACACTACCACAACAAATTTATTTTATCCTATTGTTTTCCCCATGTATTTTCCAGATTCATCTCCTAATACCTCATCTCTTGTCTAATTTACTTATATAAAATTCATCCTCTATGAACTTACTCAAATAAAGGATGTGAGGAACCTTATACTAGTGGGTTCATGCATTGTCTGTATTACTCATTCATCGATGCCTGCTTAAAGATCTACTTTTTATCCTTCCACATCCAAGGATAAATCACATGTTCACCCCAATGCACATAGAGATATGGGTACTTGGTAATATTTTAATTACAGCCTCTAATAAGTTTTTTATTTCGATTAAAATACGTTATCCTTTTATAAGTTAATGAAATATATTGTTTCCTTAATTTTATGAATTTCATTAATCTATTTTATAAGTTTCTATATTGCATACCATAATATTATTATTATTCATACATTAGAATTTACCCATAACACCTCTATATATTATTGATATTACCAATAGAGAATAAGAATAAGTGTTGTTTTAGTGTTTTTATGAATTTTTTTACATGGGAAAAGTAGTTTTGTTTTGTGGTATCCTAATTATTTGAATATTATGCTCTAATATTCTTTTTAATAATGATTTGTGATCATCAAATTGGGTAAATTGGGGTATTATTAAATTAATTTATTGATTTAAATATAAAGAATCATTCTAATTTTTTTATTAATGGTCTATGTGTTTTATGGTAGAACAATATATTTCATGCATTTTAACGAAAATCTATAAGTATGGTTTGTGGTTATGAGATACATATACTATTGTTAGAAGAAAGTAACTAAGACTGTGAAAATTACATCCATTCATGGAGTAATTACGCCTATGCTTATGAAATTTTATGGATTCATGCCTTATACTCTTACCGCGATGAAGAAATGTGTAACCACATGGAGTATTTATTACAAAAAATATAAAATAAATCACCATTTATGGGAATCTATGAAGATAGTCAACTTAGAAATTCATGATACCCGGAGAAGTAAAGATGTGACCCTAAGAATTTATTTATGTTATTGTTCATGAAATTGTTCAAACATGAAGGAAATTTTGAAATTCCATCTTCTATGATAAAAAGTGTTCTTGAGTCCCTATGGTGGAAAGTGAGATAGTGTGAAAAAAGTGTTATCATGCATCTGATCCTGTAACTATGAATAAGTTGTGTGACCATGAAATATATCTAATTTTAGGCATGATTTTCATCTATTCCTCTACCCATTGTATCCATGTTTATCATAGAATATACTACCATTATAGTTAAATAGATATTTTATGAGAATTAAATAAAATTATGTGAATTTAATTCTTCATGATCTATTTTCTCAATAAGTGGACTAAATAATGATTATTCATAAATAAATTCATTAAAATAGAGATTTTTAGCAATTAATATTGATGTAAACACCTACAT
The DNA here is from genome assembly GCA_963277665.1 of Viscum album. NCBI lineage: Eukaryota > Viridiplantae > Streptophyta > Magnoliopsida > Santalales > Viscaceae > Viscum > Viscum album. The sequence continues at coordinate 83,507,096 of OY728129.1, forward strand.
GGGATAAAGACTGAAGCACTGAACAATATGGATACACACAGTTATATGAATCTCTATTTTTCTAATATTTATCTCCAAACTCAAGACGAGGCTTCATTATTCCTTTTATCTATGCTTCAATGGAAAATTTAGAGACAATTGATTGTATGAAGTTGATTAATGATTAAGAATTACCAAACACCTAAAACATGCGCTTTCTCTCCCTCTTATACGTACATTTTGATTTCGGATTACATTTCATGTTTAAACTATTTAGTAGTACTCTTATACTATAATAAGAAATACAGAAATAATTCTTATTTCCCATTATATATTCTTCCTTCCCATAAAAACATTATATGATTATATGAAAAATATTATATGTCCTATGTGTTCTTGTTTATGTAAAACTATATTTAGTTTAGTTGTAATTTTATTAATTATTAATAATGGTGTTTGGTAGTGGTTTTTTTCCTAGTGGATAGGAATAAGTCTATTCCTGAGACTAAACCATTTATTTTTTGTTATTTTTATGTTGGTTTATTTATGTTTTTCATAATATATTAAAAACATTGGTTCACCTCTAATTATTTTTTCAATAATATTTTTATAGGTTTAGTAGTCCATTTTAAAAACTAATTCTCTGATAGATATATTTTGAATGTGATATATATCTAGTGTTTGGTGTGAGTAGATTAATTACAAATGTTAAATATTTTTTTTGAATTGTTTAACTAGGATCTGATCAAGACCTTGATAAACTTAAAAATTACTAAATTATATATATATATATATATTTAAATTAACAACATTTTTTCAAATTTGGGTATTTTTCTTTTAGAAGGATTTTTAACCTAAATTTTAATTTGAAGATGAATTCACACTACCCCCTACTGTGTTATCCACTGGGGCCAATATATTTGAATCATGTAGTGATTAAATAGTTAAATATGGTTTTTATTGACTACTAAATGATATTTTTGTGTTAGGTTCTACATTAATGTTATCACATGAATATATTGTTATATGACCTTCTCATAATGATAAAATATTCCTCTGGTTGGAAGTTCAGAATATTACAAAATAAATTTAAATACGAAGAATATATTTCTGTTGTAGAATAATGTAGTCATTACAAGTATCCATGTAAGGTATGTGATGATTTAAAACACTCAAGTTACGAAGTGTGGTTTATAGGAAGGTAATGTTCAAATGGTTATGGGGACATTCCTATATTAAACTAACAATAGTTGGGATATAGTTGGACATTGAAAAGTATAGGAAATGGAAAAATATATATGAATTGGTGTTAAATATATTATTTATATATCACTATGTATCCTAACATAATAGTAATCATTCCATAAGTATCTTTTAATGTGTCTCTATACAGATCTAACATGTGTGTAGGGGAATATTTGGGTGCTTTATTCTGGTGTGAAGTGGTCATAAGATACCTAATGTAAATGAGTGTGGGCATGAGAACTTGGAGGAAAAAATAAGATTTTTGTTTGGCCATAAAAAATTTATTTTAGGTGTCACTATGTATCTTATATGAATAAGAATAATTACTTGTGTAGTTATTAATTATAATCATTCCAATATAGAGTGAAATATATAAAGAACTAATGTGAATGAATAGACCGTACACTGGGAAGTTTCTTGATGGTGACGTAATTTAGTTCTAAGCCTAAGATAAAAATTCTAAGCTTCATTATGAATCCTAAAATAATAGGAAAGAAGAAACATATAGTTCATAGTTAATATTGTCAATATAGATTAAGCTCATGTACAGTAAATGGATATTTTTTATACCTGTATGGGAATCGAACTTGGGGAGATTTGTGGATTTTAGCCAATATTAAAGATCTAGATATTATTATGAATAATATTTTGATCCAATAATAGTTTTATGTGTATAATCTATATTCCAAATAGCATCACATGGATTTGATTATCAAGTTAGGATGTTGGGTTATTAGTATGGACAACACTATGAAGTATAATCTTTAATAAGAAAAATAATATATTGTGTAGTATAATGTCATGTGATAGGACTCAAATTCCATGAAGATTAAGGTTTTATTATGAGGATATCTATATGGGTGGTTGTAGAAATATAACTTATGTTCTAGATAGTGCAAATTCTTCCAGGTTTTGAGTAATGGGAAATACCTAATGTAAATTAAAATATTCAAACACTAAGAGGCATTGTAAATAGAATATATCTATATAGAATTAACTCATGTGTAGAAGAAGAGGGGTGAAATGTATGAGTTCTCTTGTGAGAGAATGAAGAATAAAAGCTATCCGGATTTATTGAAGGTCTCATTACTATAGAAAAACTAGGTATTTAAGTGGAATCTTTGGTTGGGACTTGGATGGGAGATCTGAGCATCACTATATATCCTATGTTAGTAGGAATCCAGCCAGTCATAGTTCTTATAAGGGGTAATTTTAGTTATTTGTTAGTTGAATGATATAATTATGGTTAACTAGTAAAATCATAACAACTAAAACCCTGAGGATAGAAAAGGGTCCCTAGTATAGATTGAGCTCTTAGATAAGGGAGTAGAATTATTAATAGGGGTCTTGTAAAGCAAACCATTCTAACCAATATTCAGTCATATAGGATGTGCTACTCTAAATAGGTTAATGATGTATGGGGTGGAATATTTGTTATATGGTTTAACATCATGAGTCAAAGACCAATTTATAGTTGTTTATAATTTTGTATCATGGACTTATATGTCATTTAATTTATCATCATGTGATGCAGATGTCTTCTATATATATTAAAGGCATATAGAGTGAACATTTTGTCGTGTCATTTAATTCCATGTTACAAGGATGCATTCTTGGTGGTTTAAATTCATACAGACTAGAATTTTAAAAAAAATTATGTTAGGAAAATTAGTTCACCTTGCATTGGTTGTGGGTATGATTCACTCTATATCTATTTTATTCACTTAGTATGTTTTACGAGAGAAGAACATGTGTATGGAATAAGTTCCATCCCTTTTTAGTTCTAGTTTCATCAGTTTTTCCAATATATATTAGGGGTTATAAGGTCCATCACGAATTCTAATTGGAATAATGAGAAAAATAAATACATCTTGATGAACACTTGTTTGAATTGATTTTAATGGATTTCATGTCTCGTAAATGTGTGAAACCATTTCTCATCAAGTGGTTCTTATTCATCAATTAAGATTAGAGATTGATCATCTTCCGAAAAATGATTAAAGATGAAAAACTGAAGTGGGTTCATTTTAATCTTAAAAGGAAATATTTATTACTTCTTTTATATAATCAAATATTGTGTTTCTGGTATATTAGTATGAGTAATTTTCGGATAACCCTACCAATCATATTACATCTTCCAAAGACAGTAAATCATATTTTTTATACCATTTTTAAAATGATATTATATAGAGTTCTTTTAAAGTAATATATTTTTATATTCATTGCCACATGTTAGTGAGATAATTGGTTGGACTAAATATTGTATTCTTTATGTAGATTTTTTAATTCTAAATAGAAAAAATTTGTGTCTTTACTAGCAATATTGTGTGAGGGATAAAAAATAAGGTGATGATATTTTTATTCACAATGTTTATGATAGAATTATTATTACTTCCATAAAGAATATATCATCAACCCACTTGAAGAAGAAGTATTAGGTAGTAAGGATTTAGTTGATTTACGTAGCTGTAGTCTGGTGATATGGTCCCCTGATATATAAATTCCTTACATGGAAATGGTAAAGATTATTTGGTAGTGTGAAGAAATTTGAGGGGTCCATAGATGTAGTTGGAATCTATCTAAAAATCATGTAATTTCATTGTGTGCTCTATGCATTCATTCATTATTTTGTGGAAATAGTAATCTATTTCTCTTGATTTAATGGGAAAGATTGTTTCAGGATATATGTGCACTGCAATACCTAGTATATACTTTCTGAAAAATAGTGATGGTCTCTTATCCTTCAATGAATCTAAGGAGGACTCTATAAAATCCTCAATTGTTGAGAAACATTCATTAATTTGGACCATTATAAGGAATAATGTTTGGTTTTCACTACTAATTTTTTTTTTCATGGATTTATGTGTTGAAATAATTACATTTTTTAGGTAATCAATTATGGGATATAGCCACCCAACTATGGCATTGGTTTTTTAGAAATATAGTCTAACCAAGATCAAGGGTTTGTTTAATTTATTTATCTCCTTCATATTAGTGTTAAAGAATATGGATATTTCCATATTATGTGATATTTTAATGATCATATCTCTTTTTTTATTGGCTAGGGTCATTGGGGAATTTACTACTTCATCTAATTTAGAATTCTGTGGATGTGGAATGTTTAAATAATATTACATCTGAGGTAAATTAACTAATTGACCCTCTCATACATAATCAATAATGGAATAATAAGTTCCTTCTTTATGGCATATTTTCTATTGATTTTGTTTGATTACCAACTCTAAATCACCCATGATATTCAATTGGTCCAAAGGTATTTTCAGGTGTAGCTCCAAGCCTGTATTAAGGGATTGGTATTCTACCTCATTATTAGAACATCCTAATGAATGTAGGATGGTGTAAGGTGAAACCACTTTTTCTAGAAATATGATGATTATTCCCAAGATGAATAAGTTTCTCCATGTGTTTTATATCCTTCATTTGTTTAGGGATTCTATAATCCTCCTCGACATACATCTCCCATGCTTGGGGAGTGTCATGGATGGAAACAACATCTTTATTAAGGAGTTATTTTTTAGTAGTCCATTCTTTGAGATAGAGTGTTTTATGAAGAAATTGGTTAAAAAAATCTTTTGAATCACTTTATAAGACACAAACTAGATATCAAACTATTGAAAAATGAACACACACTATAGTAGATACCCAGTTAAAATTAGGTGATAGATGATACATTTGAGTGGGTCAATATGGGTAATAAGTTGGACCCCGCAGTGTTGTATGTAATGTCTTAACTTATGAACAATCAAAATAAAATTGAGGTAGTTCTTATTGATATTAGTGTATCTGATCTCATTATCCAACAAATTTATCTCCAAGGATTTCCAGTAGAGGTCATGATTATTCCCTTCTATGGACATCATCAATATTGTTGTACATAAGAGATATGAATTTAAATCAAGGAAACAGTTTCAAACAATCTCCATCCCATTTATAAGTGACTCCCTTATTCATTATCTTAGGTTATAGAAATAATTCAATGATAATATGGAATTCAAAAACTCTTATATATGAATGATTTCCATGGATTCATCCTATGTCATTAATATTTTAAATAGGGGATTTTAGTTTTTACCATATTCTTTCTAAATTACATGGATCAATTAGTGTATGACATAGAGAGGAGAGAATCAGTTGTACTTTCTTTTACTAATTATTTTTTTCAATTAAACCCATGTAATTAGTTAATGTTGTGATCCACTCTTAATTCCACTTTATAACCTACGTGAAAATATAATAATAGAAAGTAGTATATAGGAAATTTTATTAGGTTTCTGCTCAATGAGAGATCTTACTCCTTTCTATGTTTAGGTCAAATTCCAAGACTTATATCATCTCAATAATAAAACTGATTACAAGAGAGGGGTAGTTTACATAATTAACTCCTATTAAGATATTTAATCACTATTATAATGTATCGTTATACAATATTTAATAACATACACTAAAACATAAATGGAATGGGTGTTGTTTACCTAGGTACCACCAACCTTCAAAATAGCTTCCTCACACATAGTGAAATCATGTCTTTTGGGTGCTCCAAGCTTATTTTTAATGAAATGTAATATATTCCTATAAAATAATCTCAATTTTAGGATCATTTAAAATATAAGAATATGATAATCATCCTCTCTCCACAAATCTTTATGATGATCTATTCAAGTATGAAATCATGAATGCATGAACTGGATCTCCTTCCTCCATAAGAGGAAGAATTTGATGATTTGAAATATAATAAAACTTCCCCAACTGCCCTAGAATTATAAAATAGCGATGGTTGATCATCTTCTATTTTACCTATATATTTCATCATTTATTATACAAAGATATAATCAATACTATAATTCGTCACACATTTATTTCATACAAATCAATATTTCATAATTCCTAAATATTTTAAAAAAACCCATACACAATTATTTAATGTAATTTATTTATGTCTTGGTAATAGTAACATTTATGAAGTAACTATTTTTATATGTGGGAATGAAACATTCAAATATTCTGGTTTTTTGACGACAATAAATATGAATTTTACATCAAATTCCGCAAAGAATATCTCCTACTACTAATCCCATTTAATATTTTTTAAAATATATATTACAAAATAATTAATAATAGTCCTCAGATATCATTTTGAATATAGTGAATCATATTTATAATATTTTTACATATTAAAGAATCAACTCGTTTTATTCTCCCATTTTCTAATTTTTTTTACAAAATGTGAACTCTTACAATGTACAGGTGTTACACTTTCGATAATTTCATTTATTTTTTTAAATCCAAGTTACACTTATAAATTTGTGATTCTCTATTATGTTGCTGAGAAATACTATTAATATGTCTATTGATTATATTCAAAACTCCCTACTTACTCTTTTTCACTCAAGAGTGATACTTCTGAAGTCTTTATAAAGACTCTTCTATTGTCCTGTTTGACCCTTTAGATGTCACGAATTAGCCATTCTGTACCTTAGGAAAAATATTCATAACATAAATCATTAAATTATATCAATTATTCCATAAACAAAAGGATATCTTCAAACACATCAAAAACACTTCAATCATTTTCTCAATCATTCTTTATAGCCACTAAAAATGGTTCAAAAAAATAAATCTCGCCTAAAAAATTAAAATAGGAAATTCAGTATCCCCATTTGGATATGTTTTCAAACCATAAAAATGATTATATATGAATTTTTGGAACTTAACATCCCATTACAGAGATACTTAATCATTAACTTTTTCATGTTACAAACATCATGAGACCACCATCATTGGTTAAAGAAGTGTTTTGCGAAAAATCTATCTATCATAGATTTTTTTTTGGAAAAGTGATATTATTCTATCCCAATCAACAAAGGAACTCGCCTATATGAATAAATCCCCCCTTTTGAAATTAACATAGAAACTAAACTTAAAACTGATAAGGAAAAAATGCATCTCACCAAATTTGGAATACCACTTAATTCAACATTTGTACAGGAAACAAAATATCATCCTAGAAAAGAGTTGTGCATCAACATCTCCCAATTTGAAAATATAATCCAAGGATAAGTGGGGGTACTCCCAAATTTTACTAATTGTATGGGGTAGAATGAAAATTCATGTTCAACATTAATGTCTCAAAACCATCATTAGAAAAATACCTAGGTAAAATATCAGCTAGTTGATCTTGATATGGGTAAATTCATGCATAATTACACCATAGGAAACCATCTCTCCAATTATGTGAAACAAAATGTAAATTTTATTAAAACATGCTTATTGAAATGGGTTTTAGAGAGTTCAATGGAACTTTTATTATCACACAAAACCCTATGTTTTATATAATTTAATACTAAAATCATCCAGCTTATTAGTTAACCTTTTCATTTTTGTTCAGGAACTAGAATATAATAAAATACTTATCCTATTTAGTACTCATTGTGACTGTGTGGTATTTCTTGTTGTTCCAACTCAAATAGTTATCTACTAGGAAAAAAATACCACATGAAGTAGAAATTTTATCATCAAAGTCACCTACTTAGAATTCACTAGTAAATCCAGTAATGATTCATGTTATTTCCTATCTTGTATAGTATCCTAAAATTTATAGTTCCTTTGATATATCTAAGGATATTTTATTATGAATTAACTGAAACTCCTTGGATACTCTCTATTATATAACATAGAGACTCCTATTAGATACCATATCTGGACATGATGTTGTGAAATAAAACAAGTTGTCGATAAATCATCTGAATTATATTTAATTAATAAACTCCCCATCACCATATTTTAATAGTTTCAAGCCTAATTGAAAAGGTATATATTCCAGTTATGAATCATCTATCTCAATATTCTTTGATAACTCTTTATAATAATTCTCTTTGGATATGAAATTATTGTTTGCTTCTTACATCACATGTAATCCCAAAAGGTTTCCTAGATTACAATGATTGGAAATCTCAAAACATGTCATAATTTTTTTGGAAAAATTGTGACAAGAAATTTCCTGATCAAAATCAAAAATGAAATCATCAATAGATACAATAACATAACATTTACCCTATTTTATCTCTTTCATATACTAATTTTATCCACTTTTCCTTCGAATAATATTATGTTTTTCAAGAAATACTCTAGACTCAAATGCCAGGACCTTGGGGAATTTTTTAATATAAATAAATCCTTCCACAATTTAAAAACAATTGATTTAGAACTAATAAGAAAGAAACTTTCAAGATTCTCATTATATTCATCTTCATAAAACTCAATATTCAAGATAGTAGATTTGACATCCATTTTGTAAATTCTTTACTGCCTACATGATGTCACAAAAAGAAATATTCTAATAGATTTCTACATTGAAATTAGGGAAAAATTCAATTAAAAATATGTTTTTCACTTGAGATTATCCTTTATATATTATTTAAAATTTGTTCCTTGTGAATTATACTTTATTTCTTAAATTATTCATGAATACTAATTTTTTTTCAATGAAATGTTTTTCAACAGGTCCTCGAACATTCTCTCTAGTGGAAATATTCTCCATTTGGTCTAATTAATAATTCATATCTCTGATAAAATCCTCATTATTGAAAGATTAAATCACTAAATGTGGCTTATTTTGAGAAATCGTATCTTTTTTATTTTTATAAAATAGTATTCTTTTATTTTTCACAGGAGCATCCTGACTTTTTATAATACTTTTAGTATCAACAGAATTATTCATCTTATGATACATCTTGTTTATTATTTATAGCCTCCTATTAATAATTATTTTTTTTCATAATAAACATCTACTATTTGTGGATAAAAAGAAATTCATTTTGAACTGTTTATCCTAGAGTTATTATTGTTTTAATCATTGTCTTCATTTAAACCCATAAAATCTTTAATATTAATTTCATATTTATTATCAATAATTTTAAAAAAATTATATAAAATAATTTTTTAACACTTTTTTAGTTTTTTTATTCCCATACACATGATAGTTATACAAAAAATGTACCCCCATTATCCTTTCTATTAATCTATTCCATCATTGAACTTTTAATTTTTAATAATATAGTGACTATAAAACACTTTCAATTAGTAAATATGGGGATTAATTTTGAACCACATCTCCTATAATGTTATATTGGAGAATAGTCATTGCAAGAATATATTTTTAATATAATAAATATGAAAGTATTTCTCCTGTAATAAAATTTTAGAGATTATATTTTTATAATATTATTGTTCCCATATCTACAGATATCATATTCAACCTCTCAACTACTCTATTTGGATGATGTATATATAATGAGAATTAAGATAATTCTATATAAAATATTTTGAAGGAATGATTCAAATGATCTTCTTGTGCATTATTTCCCATGGTTGGACTTGAATTTCCTGATGCACATCCCCACCTCTTTCTCAATTATTTTTTTAATGATTTTAAACTCAACCGTTGCATAAAATGTTTTTCTATAAACATTACATCATATTTCTAGTTTAATTTTATTAAATGTGATGACGTATAGAATACATTGAGTGTAATTGTATCACTTGGGTCCATAACAATCAAACTGTGTCAACTCAAGAGGCTTAGTGGTTAAAATTTCATCACTTTTATGAAGAAATTATGTGATTTTTCCTTTCTAAAAGGTCTTATAAATTTCATCCCATTAAATTTTGTGGGGACACAAGTTCCTCCCCAAATTTCCTTTTGATATTTTTCACAAAATTCACTAAAAATGACCCAAACTTATATTCTGTAATTTATTCTTATCTTTAGAGCTTAGATAATAGGAATATTCCATGCCTCAAATTTGGAAATATTTCCAGTAATCATGTCACTTATGGTAGAAATATTTACTTCTTTAATTTTCCATAAAATATATAAGGATTCTTTGAAAAAAAATCTCATTATCATTATTACATAGCTGACTAACAGTTATCATATTTTTCCGGAGCCAATCAAAAAATAAAACATATTTTCATTTCATATTTTGGGACTCAACCTCAAATATTCTAATATATTTAATTTTTAAAGGGATTTAACATTCCAATATTAATACACCCCATCTTGTTAATTAATATTATTAATCAACTTGGTACCTCATGACATGTTTTATGAGTATCTCTTATCAATAATACATAATATACCCCTTTTTCTTACCCTAAGAGACAACTCAACAATGAGGACTTCTCACCCACAGATTCTCTTTGACTTTCCTTTCCAAAAAAATATGTTATTTTTTATCTGGAATCAATGTAATGATTTATTATAAATGGTGACCTTACTAGTCAAATTTTACACTAATGTATTTATGAAAATAATACCTATTTTGGATAGGCATCATATATGATTCTTTAGAAACTCATTGTTTTTCAAAAATATGTCACTTATATTATATGCATAACTACCCATAAATTCATGACTTCTATAATTCTATATAAGGGGAATATTTTACCAATAAGAATTTCTTTGTTCTCAAACACTCTATAATACACACAGTAGCCCCTAAATTGTGTTCTTCCATGAAACTATTAAGTCTATTTTTGAAATTATTTTTCTCTATCTGTATATAAGAAGCATTCTTCTATACTGTTTTAGAAGAAACATGATAATTTATATTGTTTTAAAATACCATATCTATATTATTTATATTATAAGGATTTCTTGTGACCTAGTATTCCTTGGATTGGAATTTAGAACCTTTACTATTTTTTGAAACATATTTAACATTTCTCATATAGCCAGTGCTGATATTATCTATGTTTATTGAAATTATTTTGTAACAACAAATTATTAATCATATTTCAGTTAAATATATTTAATAAAGTCACTATTTATCTTTTAAAAGGTATTTTAATCCTTAAGAAAACCTGATTCATCTTGTTGTAGCATTTCTTGATGAACACACATCCATTTCTCAAATTATTTTATGATTATATCATACTCATCCACACTCACTTTAAGAGGGTTAGTGTCCTCAGTGTGGATTTTTTATTTAATATAGACTTCATCTTAGTCATTATTTATCTTAATATCATATATCTTAAGAGATTTGATTTATATATTGAGTTTATTGTTTCTTTCAACACATAATTCATGTTAATTTATTAAAATTGGAACTATATAATCCATATCTCATTCATCTCCATCTTCATTGGTTGAACTATATATATATTTCTCAACACATTCCCTGAAAAAACCATCCCATATAGAAAAATCTTGTTTAGAATCACTACTTTTTGAATATTAGTATTATTTATTCATACATAGTGTACCCTTTTTATTTCTTATCTGAATTCTCTTTCATCCATTATCTAATATATTATATTCATTTAAAGATCATAATATTGATATCCTCTAAGTCATATCTTCATCCTATTCTTCATCAGACACCATACAATTATATATTCAATTGAGATATGCAGAAAAATTTACTATTCCCATGCACTTATATCATTTAATTATAATATTTACATTATACATACCTTTTCTTAATTTTTTTATTTTGGCATATAAAATACATAACTATCTAGTGTATTTAAACACATTAATCATCATTCTCTAGGCCCCTTCCTCTTATTTTATCTTCAACCTATTCATGTCCTTGAATTCCATATCTTTTTTTATTTCATAATGAAAGATCAAGCTTCTGTCATTTAATAATTCATAAGTTCATTGTGTATCTCATCAAGGATAATATATTCACAATATTTTATAATAAAAATATATTTATTAGATCTGTTTGGAAAGTTTCAAATTAATTTTTAAAAATTATATAATCTTATTATGTATCTCCAAAACCTCTTATTTGACTAAATATATTATTCACCTCGGTGAAGTAGTCATCACTCGTATCATCTTCAACCATTCAAGCATCTTTGAATTTTTTTCATTCATATGTTCAATTTGGCATACATTACTTTTATATTCCTCATATATATCTTATCAATATTCTTAAACATATATTTATCAATCTATAGCCACATAACCAGGTTGTACATATTATCTATTAGAGATGAAAGTAAAGAAATTTTTCCTTTTCCATATATCTATAGATACCTCTTATTTGGTAATTTCAAATCACTATATATTATAATGGGGGGATAGCCTATACTGATTACATCACTCACATCCAATCCTTATGATATAACATATGGTATCATTTGATTATTCCATTCTCAAAAATTATTCCTATAGAAATAGGGAACACCTAGTTTTTTCACATAACTCTAACTCTCCATTAATTACTTTAGAATGAGTAGGATATTAGGGAAAACCATGGATGTTGTTCCACTACTAGTACATGGAATAATTTGGGTTCCATTGAAAGTGAGTGAATAAGAGATACCTAATTTTACAAATTCTATTATTGAATTAAACCCAGGTGATCAATTAAATTAATTATCAACTATAAATACCATTTACTAACCCTCATGAAAATATAATAAGAAAAAATATTATTTAAATTTTTTATGAGTTTTGGCCTTAATGAGAGAGAATTATCTTTGTTAGGTTTTGGCCAAGTATTGAGACCTAGATTACCGTTATAATACAATTGATTATAAGAGTGGATTAGTTTACATCCTTGACACATGATAAGATATCATAATTTTAGTATAATGGTAGTTTATATAATATCCTTGAAAAATCATCAAAATATAAACTAAATAGTCTTTATTTACCATAGTACCACTTGTCTTCAAAATTCATCGAGATCCTTTTTCCTTCCAAAGGTGAAGTTATAAATCCCATCTACCCCGATCCTCCCTGAGGATTGATAAAATCTAAAATATGACATACTAACGCTGGTGTTTCCCTATAATAGATTTCAGATATGCCTCACTGAGGGATATCAAGGAATATTTTGGGGTTTTTTCTATCAATGAAGGGCCTCCATTCTTGGAATTTTAGTTTGAGACCCTGAACATGGTCATCCCTCAAGTTCATTATTCATGTATGTCATTTGTTTCACAAGTTATATTCAGATAATTTGTTGTTATTGTTTGAAATAATATGGTTGTTTTTGTTCAACACCATGATCAACGTAATTAATCATCATCAAATAATAATGGATGAGTTAGTTGGGAAACTTTTTCAAATATTTGATCCCACTCTATTATATCTAGTCATTTAAGGTGTGCTGACCTCAATCCCAAAATGGAATATCATTTTAGAAGATGGTGTGATCAGGAGAGAACAAGATCATGAGGTTGGTGGAGAGGAATATTTCAATAAATTTTTATATGAAGATAGATCTCTCAATGTATAACCTAGCCCATCTGAGAGGCTACACAAGGATGAATCTATTATAGAAATTCTTATAGTGTTTCCTAAATATGATCCAGCACCACTTGAGGATCTAGAAGACTCTGGTCTAGTGTTCTTGAAGAGAATATTATTTTTTGGAGTAGGGAATGGCTAAGTATGAGAAATTTCATCACCCTCTCCACATAGGTAGAACTAGTGAGCTTAATGGGGTCCCTTCTTCTCTAGTTATTGAAAATATAAAATAGAGGTGTAGATGCTCACACTCTCCAGGTGTTGTATTGTTACTATCTCGCCCCCTGATTGTTCATGCAACAAAAAATGCCTGATGTTTTTTAGTACATAAAAATTCGAATCGTGACATGGTTATAAAGGTATATAAACATGTCCTTTATTAGCCATAGGAGCAAGTGAAAAAACATGAACCAATCACCAATTCTCAAACAAAGATTATTATCCAATTTATGGACTAATTAGAGGTGACTGAGCCTATAGAAGTAGGGGAAACATATCTAGAGGTATAGTGTTTGTTGAGAAGGTTTGAGTGAATATTTGGTCTAATGAGTTCATCCCCATGGATTATGAGGAAACGAAAGAGATTATATGGAGGGAGAAGGCACTGGAGGGACCTCAGAAAAGACTTGATGATCTAGAGCACTCGATCGCAATGGTTGAACCTTAGAGAGAACTTACTTATTTCTAAACCAAGTAGAAGCTCTAGAATTTGGATGGACATTTTAAATAATGAATTCAAACCAATTATTTTAATTACCTAAATGAACATTACTCCTTTTTCTACACATTATTCACACATAGAAATAAAATAAACTATAAACCTCTAATATTATGTGAGTCATGTTCGGTGTGAGAAAAAAGTGATAATTGGTAGACCACATTCTTGTATGAGATTTTCTAGTAGGGTGGGTTCAAAATTATCCATCAACCTCTAGGAAAATAATGAGTAAGAAGTCATTTTTTGGAGAGCATGAATCTATATATCCAGCTTTCTTACCCAATGTGTGTAGGTGCACGAGTAGTGTAATGCTAGGGTGACTGGATTCTACTTGAATAAAGGGTATGGATTATTGATATGAAATGAGAATCCCAGGATCTAGAATAAAAACATTGGGGTGATAGGTAGACAGAAGAGGACTTTGAACAATGCTCAAAATTTCTATTATCATATTATCAATGATGGGGAATAAAAAACGATGGTCGACCATTAACTATATTCGACACACATGACCTTCCATATATCATCAGAAATCCTTTTGAGCATATGACCATGAGGTTATGTGTGGTAGTGTGGCTAATAACAATTTCAGTTAAGGGGCCTTCGAGATGTAGACGATAGTGGGGATCCAAATTAAGGAATATGTGAATCATGTGGAAGAATTAAGGGGTTGTTTGAATAGATTTCAACACTCCCGGGATTACATAACTATGGTTCTATGAAGATCATTTTAGTTTTTCATTATAAGAAATAGAAATACTCACCTTATATGTAGATCATCATCTAATATATCATGTGATTGTTAGAGAACTCATGTTTTTTTATAGATGACTAGTACTGAAAGGGGGAAAGGTTCCCTTGGGCAAGTGCCAGAGATACTTCACATTTTTACATTGTACGATGTTAAAGTGAGTCATGTAGTTTAATGTTTGGTGAAAATTATGTTGAATGGGTAGTTTAACATCATATTGTTAGGGAATGATTACTACAGTTTAAGGTTAAATATCATTAACCATGATGTTTTATAGTTTAATGTCATATGATTAGAACTTCTATTGTACAGTTTAATATCTCGTAAATAGGACAAGTGAATCGATATGAACGATGGATGAATTTTTGTTTGGACCTATATTTTTACTAAACCAATTGGTCTAGTGAGAACAGAAAGGCATTATTCAAAGATCATGGTGCATCTCACAGGTTTATTACCTCTATATTTATGCCCTCATTTTATTCAAGTCACATGGGTGACTTAGAGGGTGAAGGTGTGACAATTTGTCATGTTTCTCCCTAAAAACCACATATGATCCAATTTCATGGGGATGTTTATAGTCATGCCATTTGGATTCAATGTGGTCAAATTTGTGGTATATTCAGTGGTGTCCATACAAATTTTTAGGCCAAGGATCCTCATTTAAGGTATTGCAGTATGGACTGATCAAAAAATAGCATGTTGTATGGGTGTACAATACACCCAATATAAATAATGGGATAATGTGATTTGATACCACATATGTTTTTACATAGTTAATGTAAATAATGGGTGGACCACCACTACTTTATTTCAGACCATCTAAGTCATGTTCTTGGGTAAAAGGCATAAAACAAGGAATGAGAAGAGATAAGATTTATTATAAAGCCTATGATGGGACAGCTAGGCATCACTATGTAACCTATTACAGTTGGAATCAATCCACACATAGTTTTGCAATGAAATATGGTAAGATACCAATGCTAGTGGTGAGAACTCCTCTAAAGTGATGATGTTGTGAAAAAGATGAAATTTGGTTGTTAATAAATAGGCGGTGGGGAAAACTAAATGCTGATTGGGGACACAAGGGACTAGCTATATGTATATGAAATTCATAATGATTACATCATGGATGCTACTAGATTAAATTCATTGATCTCAGAAATATTATCATCACTCTACCAGGACTCGTGTGGTGCCTGAGAGTTTGAAACCTGATTTGAATTTGGGCTAAGAAGGCCAAGCGTCTAAAAACATTCTAAGGGTTTGTCTCATGTAGTTTATTTTTATTATTATTTGATTGAACATGAGTGTATCAAGGAAGTAGTTTAGAATGATGGAGCAGTAACCTCATGTGAAGAGAGGTCCAAGGAGGCCCATTTCTATATAAAACATCCCCGAAGAAAGTTACAAACTATTTAAGGTGAATATTCATGGACCAATGGGGTTGTGTGTCATGGATGTTTGTTAGTACAAAAGAGCAGTAACCCAATATGAAGTGAGTTCCAAGGAGGCATAGTTCCACAAATGGATTTGATAAATGTCACACATAGTTAAGGTTTATGATTCTTGGACCAATACAACCATTTTATCGTCATATTATTAGGATCAAAATAGAAGAGAAATTCAACTTAATGAATGAATGTGTGTTTCAATGATGCATGGGGGATGTTACGCCATGAATTATAAGACCACATAATCCATTTTTGATGTTATAAACAAGGATTGGAATAGATTTTCTTAGTCATAAGGTAAACCAAAATAAGTAAAAAAGAGCTAATTTGGAAAGCTCTATTAGTTCCAAACTATAAGGACGTCAAGCTTGAATTCATGGGAGAACTAATCCAGGGGTGTTGAAATTAAAACAAAAAAATGAGGTGGAAGGGAATTTCAATTTTAATTTCCATGATTTGGACAATAAAACCAGATGTGAATTATGGTAAGGGAATTATTGATGTCTGTTTTCAAAACACTGTTCATATAACCACACCATAATTGAATGGATAAATAGATGAAGGATCAAGAATTGGATGTATTTAACTTATAGGATACAACAAATATAATTAAATATCATTCAATGAGTATGACTCTGATGGTAGGTAAACTAGTGTGATGAAGAACCAAGGTCATTAGGGGGACTTGTTTAGATTTAGGGGATTATAAGGATACTAACTAAAACATGAAGTGTGAAAGTGAATGTGGGGAATGACTAGGGGGAAGTGAAAGGATCATGGAGATATTCATCAATGTTCTTGAATGTGATAGATGGGTGTATTGGAAGATAAGTATCAAGCCTAGCCTTTAGGGGAAATAATTTGGAATGAGTTAGATGTGGGGTGGACCAAGGATATAATATTTGGGCATCACTATATATCCCATGAAACTTGGAATCAAAACACATGTAGTTATGGACTCAGATGTAGAGGGAGACAAATGAGTGAAGGGTAGCATCATCTATTGAGAATATGGTGAATCATTTATTATTTATAATATGAGGCATCCCATGTTTTTCACACTTGGTAAGGATATAGTTTATTATCATGTGCTGGGGACATAAAGAATGGGGCTTATGCATTGAAATTCCTATTATTTCCTCCTATTGTTTGGATATGAGGGAATATCAACTCATTGGTTGGTCAAGGAATGAAATTGGAATGACGACCCTAGGGGGATGCTTTGAGGAGAGTGGGGACATATTTGGGCTCCTTCACTTGGGATGCATGTTGTCTCCTCCTCGTTATGAGAGGATTTTGGCCTACTAATAGGTCAGGGTGGTAAAATTAGAGCACATTCCTTATGTTTATCCCTATGAATGTTATTTTACATCAATAGGGATATGCAGGGGAACCGTGGCCCATGTGTGGATCATAGAAAATAATGGATACAGTCTTGGGGCCATCTAATGACAATTACATGAGGTGTCTTATGCTTGATGGATGATGTATCTCATTCTTATAGCATTTGGAATCCTATACTTGTCACATAAGGTAACTGAATTTTCGAATTTCTCCACCAATGGGGGGTTCTAGGCCTTACTATGTATCTTATGGGGTTGGGAATCATGGTACATGTAGTTATAAAACTGAACATCTTACATTAATCATATGAGGAAACATGTTCTTACCAAACTGGGTAATGTACAATTTAATTCCATATGATGAGGAAATTGTTTTTAGTCATCTGAAATTTTTCATACGGGGAATATCATGATTTTCACATAGGGAAAAGATGCAGTTTAACCTAATATGTTGAGGAAAATGATTTTAATTATCTAAAATTTTTATTATGAGTCATCATATTCATTACACATTGGATAAGGCTAAAATTTAACATCATGGGTTAAGGATATTAGGATTTTCAGTTTAATGTCATACAGTACAGAGTAAGGAGTTGCTTCTAGTTCAAGGACCTAGAGCTTGGACCAATTGCATACAGTTTAAGTTAATTATGCTTGGACCTAAGAGGTTTATGCACAGTTCCTCTTGATAAAACTGTCATTGGAGGGAGGTGTGATATGATCACCATACAAGGTTATAAATGAGTAATCACAATCGGATTAGACCTGTGAATATTTTACGATTCTTCCTATTCATGCTCCAGTTTTGGTGGATTCGTCCCAAGTATAATGGGGATTTTGATGGACAAAATTATATCACTATGAAAGATGGAGTGGAGGAAAACCTTTTTATTTAATGATCACACTATACATCCTAGATGTCTCTCTAGGCTATGAAACACTTACATTCATTTTTCTTTGAGAGCTTCTAATTTAGTAAAATGGACCTCATATCTCCTATCTTGAAAATTCAAATCTTAAAATGTCATCCAAAGTGAGGGTGGCTTACCAATATAGGCTACACTACTTCTGTTTCATACACCAATGTGTATGGGGTCACCTATATGGAATTTATATTGGTGTTCTAATATACCTAGGGGAATTGGTTATCTTATTAGGACAAATATTATAATTTTGGCCTGAAATTTTCTGTGTAATGTTAAATAGGTGTTTTTTAAACAACTCAATCTGACCATTCTACTACATGTTGTAGAAGGAAGTGTCATTGGACCTTATTTTGTACATGATATACAACATCTTTAGATCTATAGGTCCAATGATGGTTCCATTTTCGATGAGAATGGTTTTAGGAATCTAAAATTGATGGATGATGTTAGAATTTGATAATTCTATCACAAGATAGGTCTTATCATATTTGAGGGGGATTCCCTCAATCCACATTGAAATAAAAATATTGTAGTAAAAATAAACCTACATAATGGAGCTACCACTGGAGGGTATAAACCCACAACATCAAGAACCCATACAGAAAAAGGACATGAGTATTTGTTAGTATATAGGGTATCTGGTGGCTAATGCCCAAATTTGGCATAGATCTAGAATCCATGACACATCCTAAAAAACATGATGCAATCATGGAGTATGGTGGGACAAGAACAACCCATCCTTAGGATCTAGTGAGAAATATTTAATCTTGTATGACTGGTCCCACATGACCTTGTGGGTACCTATAGGATGACTCAAGGGATATCCCTTCATTGGATACAAAAGTGGAAGATTCCATCAATCCTACACCTCAAAAAGTGTCTACACAAGGTGGGGTCCATTCTAGAGGGTAAATTAATCTTTACACCATCGGATTCACTCACACTAATCTCGGTCTAATATGAGGGTCTCATCTCGGAGATACTTGAACAAGGTAGTCATCCGATCATATGCTTCCTCAATTATCAATGCATCTATGATCACTGTCATAGAAATTCTAGCCACCATCTGATTTACCTATTAGTCATCACAGTTATAAATGAAAAGGGAAATTATCCTTAAATACGCCACATGAATGAATAAACCATATTTCTTGGGTTCTACAGGTAAAGATTTATATCCATCCAATCCATAGGCTCAGTCAGTTTAGGATCAGAGAACATGATTCACCTCTATCCAATAGGGGATCTGGTCCATCAACTCCTCAATCTACTCGAAGAGGGGAACAAGTTCTTATTTCCTAACGACATAATTAATTGATCTATCTGATGACCAACTTAGATCCTCTATTCACATGCATGGGGGGGATATAAATCTCATGGTCCAACTCAAGAGTGGTGGTGTGGTCTAAATGCTAGTCCTCATTGATGGTGCAACCATAAAAAAGAGTGAATAATTATTGTAATATGTTCCATGTGGTAGTGATTAAGACAATCCCAAGGTCCACCCTATTATGTTTGGGGTTACTAAGACTTCTATCAGTCAAACTATTGGATTCACCATCAAAATTCATCTTCTATCCTTGTGCTTTATGATCTAATAAGAAGATGATTTTTTAGGAAATCAACATCCAAGGGAAGCTCTTCTGGGGTTGGATACAAAGATAAGAAATACTCCAAGTCCTATCCCTTGAATAATTTATGAGGGGAAAATCTTATGTAAAATATCTATATAATTATTTCCCAGCATTCTATGAGCCTTATTAGTATAGGAAAACTGAGGATTTGTCTCGACATGGGACATACAATTTATTTCACGGTGTTGTAGGTAGTGTGATAATTTTGAACTGTAATGACCCGACCTAAGAAGCCCCTCTTAATGGAATAATATCTAGTCTATGAGTTAAAAAACATGTGTTTGAGAAAATAGAGGGTTTGTTCTCTTCCCACATTATTCTTCTGATCGATTATTGAATCAATAGATCTCTCTTTGGTGTTCTCATAGAACAACATAAGATTTTCATGGATGGGTGGATTGAGATTAGAGGACATAAAAGCTTTTTCTTAATGTACTCAAATTCAATCGAGTAGTATTTATCCCACTAGAAGATAGTTTTATTCTTCACAATCCTTGAAAATTGATCAAACGTTTTTCCATATTCATGACAAATAAGTGGATATGTGCCATTTTATCTTGAAGGCATCCTAAATAACATTGGTTGTGTGAATTTGGATTGTTTCTAAGGGACATGATCTTATTTAGATTGACCTCACTGTTGATTTACTAGAAAATTATTCAAAATAACTTTCCATTTGATACCAAGAATTCACATTTTAGATGGTCCATTTTTATATGGAAGGACAGGAGGAATTCAAACACCTTTTCATTATCCTTGTAACGATACTCCCACTCGGTTGAATTAATCACCAAGTCATTAACAAATAATTCCACCAAGGTTTCAAGGAGTAGTTTGATGATGTAGTGTATGGAATAATGGTAGGTAGATCTATAATTAATAAAACAGAATGGTATTAATCAACAATATAAGGCACCCTGGGGTTCCCTAAACATGGTGAACTCCTTGTTTTTTGGGTAAATCATGATCAACATATACAAGTAATATCCATCCAATATGGGGAGATCTTAGAAAATATAAATGGAATCAATCAAAAACTCCATTACCATAAAGTAAAAATTATCATTTAGGGAGTGGCAGTTGAGTTCCCAAATGTTGATATCGACTCAGATCATCCCTTTATTCATAACTAGGAAGAAAATGGCCAGCCACTTTTGGTGCTAAACATCTTTGATGGTGTTAGACTTTATTATATTTTTTAATTCATCCTCACCCATGGAACCGTGGGTGGGGTGCATCTTCTTGGGATCCAAGTTGAACCCACAGTTGGTTGTTGGGAGGCAAAGGTGATGAATGGATACCTAGGGATCGACCATAAAATATTATTATCAATTAAGGAAAATACGTCATGATGTTGTTTCAATAAGGCCACCTAGTGATGTTGTTCATCCAGAGACACAAATACACTTGTTGGTACTGGACTTGGATCCTCCTTTATGTTTAAATTAAACTAAGTCAATTTTTTTACTATATTAGAGATACCCTCTTCAAATATGTAAGGGATTCATCTAAATCCTCTTCATCACCAAAAGAATGATGGTTAAAAGGAGGTTGAATCTTTATGAGAGATATAGATCCAGATCGGGATCTAGAAACTAATCTTTGAATGTTCAAAATTTTTATATTTTTTTCACTGAGTGGGGGATGGGGTGAATCAGTGATAAGCTTTTCTTTAATGTTTAATTTCAATTGAAAAATATTTTTCCTCCTGTAAAATATTTAAACTCCCCGCTAAAAACAAATCCAAAATACAACCATATAAACCCAATGATTTACAAGGTACACTATTCAATAAGGATATTCGTGTCCTTGTTATGGTTTGGAAATGATCTAATACCATAAAATCCACAAGAAATAAATCCTTATATTATAATGAGTAGGATATACCCTTTCACTCGTATAGCACTATATAAACAATTCCAATAGTGTGTGTGCATCCCTTTAGCACTAATAGGGTAATAAAATCTTTATGTAAAAACTTATGTTACCGATTCTTCCATTCAATTAATCAAATGTATTCAATGGAAATACAATTCTTCAATTACTTACCCAAAATAATGGTAATAATATCATGGACTTTGTTATGAAAACTCAGTCCGATTTTCCTGGGTCTGATTTTCCAAGTCTGATTCCTCCAAGTATGATTCGTCGAAAACATTTTTTACAGTCTAATATACTGATATAATACAATATAAATAAGTCAGAACCACTTCAATTATTGAGTTCAATTAAATCGGATTGATTCTTTCTTTATTTGATAATCCCACTATGGAAATCCCAATGCCAATTAATTCAACCAGATAAGATGATCAGTTTAATACAATTTTCACTTCTCTATAAAAAATAATATAATACAAGATAAAAATAGAAAACTTATTCTTCTCACTAATAACTCATAGCTTCCATCTCTACTATAGTTAATAGTACTTAGTCATTGGAAAAGTACAATGTAATTTTCACCTTTTATTGTTGATGCTCAAGACCTTTTGTGGGAATCCAAAAATTCATTCTCGCTCACACCAATTCACCAAAAATTCTATTTCCTCTAAAATATCAAGATGAATTTTGATTTCATCAACTCTTCTCGAATGTTATCTATTATTCTTCAAACAACATATATTTATTCATACTTTCACTAGAATAAATTTTATGATTTCAATACATGATTTTGATTTTTATTAATACCATTTCTTCAATACAAGGATCTATATCAATTAAAAGAATATATATGTAGAAATAGATATCATTAGTATTTTCATAATATGATTCTCAGAACTGATTTGATTCAAAATATCTAATTGGAATATACAGATCCCCTTGACAATTTATTCATAAATCTCATTCTATTTTTCCCTTGAACCACTTGAGATTCTAAACATCATCTCCTCCTCTTCTCTTGATCTAGTTGGAAACCTACAATGTAATTCAAACCTGTTGAAATGGTTGACAACATTTTTGATCTCATTCTCTCCATGACATCTCTTGACCCGCATAAAAGTATCATTTATTCAATATATTTTTCTTGTATCATGACTTCCTTCACGAAATTAAATTAATTTGATAATAACTTTAATAATTATCATACTTTCATTGGAATGTAATGTAACTTTCCATTAAATCGATATTCTTTCTTTTCTTCTCACCCAATTTATGATCTTTGATAAAAATAATTGGTTTAGATATGATCATCTTAGGTATAACCATTCTAGATAAGATCATTCTGGGTACGATCATTATGTTTATGATCATTTCTTGTTCCACCCAGATATGATCATTTTGAAAAACAATCGATACCATATCTTACTCTCCTCTCCCACTTGGATACAATAAATCCGGGTATAATCATTCTAGGTATGATCAATTTCTTCCTGAGTCTGAATACAATTTTATTGATTATGAATAATATTATGGCCTATCCAATGGATAATATGATTCTTCATAAAATTGGTACCACCTCTTCAATCGACACCACCTTTTAAATTGGCACCACATTTTCAATTGGAAGAATCTCTTTCACTCACCCTTTCTTTCATCATGACTTCATCACAAGTTCACAATTCAAAAAAATGATTTATATGAAATAAAAATTTGCATATCATCATCACATTTATTTAATCATAGCCATAGATACTCTAATTCAAAACATCCACTTTATTCACATCAGTTCTAGAGTGAAACTGATGACTATTTACTTCTAGCGTAGTATTATCACATTCAGTCAGATCATAGGTTCATTCTATCATAACAACTTCTTCAAAAAATATTCTCCTCATTATTATGGACTTTCATAGTGAGTATGACTCTTTTGAAAAAAATCCTCAATATGAATTTTCCAAAAACAGTGTGAATTGATTTCTTTGGTTCATTCTTCAACAACATTCTTGACAAAAAAAAACAGTTGAATAAAAAACACATTCATCGTCATCTTGATCATCAAAATCTCCCTGTTAAGATTTTCTTGTCAACCATGATTCATAAAACACAAAAACTTTTGTCCTCAATAAATGGATTACCTGTCAACAATTCTAAGCCTATGCGAGCTAAACCATTATAGGAAATAAGTATCATTGACATAAAAGACATGTTTTAAAGAATTAGTGATTATGAAAACATTTTAATATTTCTTCTTCAACTCTTCTTTAACCTTCTTGGAATACAAAACAAATTATTTCTTACAACCACTCCAAAAAATAATTATAATAGTTCACTCACAAAACAATGATGAGTTAATAGTGTACCCATAGCTCTCTTTTTTATGAAATACATCTATGAACTAATAAAATTCTCCCCATTGATAATAAAATCCAAATGTATTATGAGATAGGGTATAGAAACACAAACCTTAACCTTGAAGAGAAAGTGGTTTGATGCCCATGTTAAACCATGATCTTGAAAATGATTACTTCGATAAAGGTATTGTAAAAATTCCATCCACTTGTTCCGATGTTAGAACATACTCTATTTTCATTTCAATATTCTCTAGATGATCTTTGATGAAATCATATTTGATATCAATGTGTTTTGAATGAGAATTTTGAATAGGATTCTTGGTGATATTGATTGTTCTTTTATTTCCACAACCCAGAGAACAGATAATTTTACATCAATAAGTAGATCTTCTAGTTGAATTTTCATCCACATGAGTTGAGTGGTGTATTGAGTGGAAGAAATATACTCATCTTAAAACATACTGAGATTTACTAAATTCTATTTCTTTGAATTCCAACTAACACAATTCATTACCATAAAGAATACTCTCCTAGATGCAGATCTACTATCATCAACATTTCCTACCCAATCAGCATCAGAATACCCAAAAAATCAATACTGTCTGAGCTATAATACCTAATTACAAATTCAGTTATTCCTTTGATTTATCTAATATTTATTTTTCTTGCAATATTATGTGATTCTTTTAGAGAACTCTAAAATATTTAACATAAGGTAGAAACATAGTCAATTTTGGGTCTTGAGGCAGTCAAATACAATAAGCTTTTTAATGAGCTTTAGATAATATTTATGATCAACTTATTTTCCTTCTCCATCGTTACTCATATTGGATACCAATAACATAGGTGTCGAAACTATTTTTTATTTCCCATGTTGAACCTCTTGAGACATTCCATATCATACATTTACTGAGAATAAAAAAATGTATTTCTCCTTTTGAAGTAATCTTATCCTAATAATGTATTTCATTTCACCCAACATTATCATTTCAAATAAATTCTACATTTTTTCTAAAGAATATTCAACAATTTTTTAATTATTCCCAGTAAAGATAATATCATCAATATAAAAAATTAAATTGAGGGAATATTGTTTACTTTCTATGATAAAAATATTGTTATCCACTCTTCCTTTCTTGAAATTCATTTTCATTAAGAAAGTATCCAATTTGGACAACCATGACCTCAGAGCTTATTTTATATCATACATGTCCTTCTTAAATCTACATACATAGATTTCATTTTACCACTAACAAAGACAAATGGTTGTCTAATATGATCTTCTTCTTCAAGATCACCATTCAGGAATGGGGATTTAACATCCATTGGAATGAATTTGTAGCCTGATTCTATAATAATAGAAAGAAAGATTCTAATTATTTCCAATATTTCCACTTGACAAAATGTTTCATCAAAATCAATTCCTTCAATCTATTAATACCATTTTCATACCAATCATTCTTTTTATCTTATAACTTCACCATAATTATTCATCTTCTTCTAGAAAACCTATTTTGGGAAAATAATGTTTTTGTTTTCAGTCTTGGGTATGAGTTCCCTTGTATTTTTCTTTTCAATCTTATCTAATTATTCACTCATGTTTTGATCCCATTCTAGATGCATAAAATCTTATTTCACATCATTTTTTTTACTTTTGAATACAGAGAAGTATGTTTAATGACATTTTTTTCTTCTAGATTTAACCTTTTGATGTTGTTCACTAATTATATGATGATATTCCACTTTCTACCTCAACCTAGGATGTAATTTTCATGTCTCTTACTCATCACTAGAAATAGTTGAGTCTGATTCTTCTTCTTGATTTGGAATATGATTATCTGTATCATTATCAGAATTTTTTTCTCTGACATACTCAACTTCTTGGTCTTCTTGAGCATATTTATATTTTTTTCATTTCAATTAATTTCACATTAACTGAATCAACAATTAATTTTTTCTTTATTCAAGAATATTTATCCTCTTTTTTCTAGATCATATCCATGACAGTTTTCTTCTTCACCTTTCTTCTCAAAAATACTATAGTTTATACCTTTCATCTTTATAATACATCGAATCCAAAATAATATAAAGTGTTTCAGACATATTGTTTTCCTATAAAATAATTCATATGTAGTCACACCAGATTTAGGCCTGTAGAAACAATGGTTCTGAATATAAATAACAGCACTTAGGGCCTACCTCAAAAATTAATGTTAATTTCTTTGTTCAAGTAACATGGTTCTTCCCATTTACACTACGCTTCTGTTCCTTCATTCAACAACACCATTTTGTTGGTGAGTATGTTGGTAACTCTACTCATGCCAAATTCAATACTTCTCAAGATATTCTTCAAACTCTACACTTTTATATTCACCACCATGATCTATTCCAAACATCTTCACTAAATACTCACATTACTTTTATGCTTTTTTTGGTGAATCATTAAACATATTTGAAGCATCTGATTTGTGTTTTAGATAAATAAAACAATTAAAGTGATTAATATCATCAGTGAATATAATGAAGTACTTATATCTCTTTGTTTATTTATTTATCATCAACCCAAAAATATCATAATGAATCAGCTTAATGGGTTGTCTTGAACAAGACTTAACTATCTTATGCATAGCAATTGTAATCTTTCCTTTTGGGTAGATATTGAAAAACCAAAATATTCATCGTTGAAATTCAAGAATGTCTTGAACACTATCTATTTTGTAAAACATGATCATGTTTCTCTGAAACATATTTCCAATATTTTTATGCCTCAACTAATTCACTTAATTCAATCTCACATAACAATAGTTTTGTATTTTACCAACCTGACACAAATTCCCTTCTGTATGTTGGCATCTTGTAACAATAATCCTATATTCTTCACTCTTTATAACAAACCTGTATTTTCTGAAGATAAAATTGTCACCATCATCAAAAAATTGTGATACACACACAAAATTATGTTTCATCCCATCAATATATAGTGTTTTTGTAAGAACCCAGATCTTCATTTTAGGTATGTCTATCCTTTTCTGGTGGTTTTTACGAAAAAGAGGAAAATATTGAAATTTTCAAAGTACAAGTTGTGTACATTTCAAGTACACGCCATGTACTTCGATGTCGTGCATGGTCGTGTGCTAGCCGTGTCCAGGCCACACACACGATGTGTAGGGGTGATGTGCAGGCCACGTAATGTAGATTGCAGAAAGTCTTAATACATGCCGTGTACTCTAGAAGTACATGCCGTGTACTTTCTTTTTTTCATTAAACGGGCAGGGGTCACTCCCAATCGACAGAATAATCTTCTTCTCAAGGTTCTTCGACCGAGAGCATCTGTACAGCCGCAGACATCCTTCGAGGCCCCGAGCCTCCTTCAATTTTCCGAATCCGATGTCAATTGATTTGGAACCGCAGTGGCGAGCTCTTCCTTCTTCTTGAGTTTCATTCTATGATTTTCCCTCTTTCTCAAGATCTCGTGGGTTGAGCGTTTTGTTCCTTTTCATAGATCTATGAAATTATAAGGAGAATCAAGCCTAATGGATCATGTATATTGATATCCTAGAATAAAGGTATGTGGTTTGTGCCTTACCATTCGAAGTCATTGAGTTTTATGTGCAAATTCCACTAATACCCGTGAACGGGGTATTGCGTGTTTACTGTTTTTCCCCTGTTGTTTTCCTACCTTTCTTATATGTTTTTGTATAGGTAATTTAGTGATTTATGGGGATAATTGATGTGCTTGGATTTTTTTCCCATGCCTTGTTCTATTTATGACCTTTGGGTCTTTTTAGCCTTTGGCCGTTATACCTATTTTCAATGCCTTGTGACTGTAGGATGGAGTGATATTCTTGACATTCTTGTTTCTATAGACTGGTTGTCCAAGTAGTTCTATAGGTGTAATTTGTCCTTATAGCATTATTATGCACTGACTGGCCCGGGACCGTGAGAACCTGGTGTTATAGACTATAAGGGAAAGACTGAATGATCTTCCCAGAGAGTCTTGGACATTATAGACTATAAGGGATAGACCGAGTGAGCATCCCAGAGAGTCTTTAACAATATAGACTATAGGGGATAGACCAAGTGAGATTCCCAGAGAGTCTTGGATATTATAGACTATAGGAGGGTAGACCGAGTGAGCTTCCTCAGAGAGTCTTTACTTGTTTTAATATCCTTAAACCATTTCGGGCTAGATGAGGAGTAGACCGAGTGAGCTTCCTCAAAGATTTTGTGATAGAGCTGAGACTATAGAAGGAATTGACCGAGTGAGCTTCCTTAGAGAGTTTCTAGACCTTGGGGATATAAGAGGGTTACAATGCGTGATCTTCCTCATAGATTCCCTGACAACCATAGACTATAAGGGGAATTGACAGAGTGAGCTTCCCCACAGAGTCTTATAATTTTTATGACCAAACCATAGGGGTTAGGATGAGTGCACTACCTAGAGGGTTGTTAGTACTTCTTGGGTACGACCAGAGGGGTTGGCTGTGAGTACTTCCCAGAGGGGTTCCTATTGTGGTTAGCTGTATGCTTCACTGCTGCTTGTGGTTCTTCGGATTGATTATTGTTGCATATCATCCTGTTACTTCTTACTTATTACTACCTGTTTTTTACTGTAACTGTTTACTACTTACTATACTATCACCTGCAATATACTCAATGAATGTTATGCATAGATCTTCGGGTGGTTGCCTATTGGGATTTAGTCTCACACCCTGTTTGGGCCATGCTTTTGGGCCCAAACAGACTATGTTGTCGCAAGTATGGACAAGGTCAAGTGCCCTTCGACTTTGGGTACTTGATTTATTTGTAGCAGGAGAGCAAGAGACCAAGCCTAGGATTACGATGCTATGGAGCTGTTTATCTGTTCTTTTGTACTTGTTTTGGTACTGTTTGTATTTATAGCATTGTAACTAGTTTGTCTGATTTCCAAGATATGTATCATGGATGATTTAATATATACATATGTTCTCTAGTTGTTTATTGTTTTAGTCTTCCGCTGTTTATTGTTGTTGGAAATTTACTGCTTCCGCTATTGCATGTTTTTTTACTTCTGCTGTGACTCTTCCAATGAGGGCATAGTTTCCCCAGTATCACACTCAAGGCCCACGCTACTAATCGGAAGCCTCTGGCGTTTGGAGAAATGCGCTGGAGGCCATGTGACCAACCGGGTACAGGGCGCCTCTGGGTGGATTCCAGAACCGGGATGTTACAAAGTGGTATCAGAGGAATTATTTTCTCTTGATTTACTGTTTGGAGCCTTTATCCAGGGATAGGAAGGATTTTGTATTTAGTAAAAAGGTGTGCCTGGGAGTAGCTAACCTGTGTATAGGGAAAATCTAATCTACCTCGTTTATTACAGTTTTCTAGTTTTGAGATTTTACGGTTGATATGATTTCACCTATAGTGATTCACATGCTTGGTGTTGTTATGGTGGTGCTATTGTAGTTCTATTTCTGTCGCAACCTGATGAGATGAGGGTATGCCATCTCATGCATCATATAGGAACTTGTTAGAAATCACATGCCATTCATTCTTGCCATGCCATCTAGGGTGCACTAGAGACTGCATGTTGTTGTGATAGACGGCGTGTAGATTATGTATGTTGTTGTGATAGATGCTTTGATAGAATCCCTGCAGTTAGATAGAGAAATTGTTTGTATTGTACCTTGCTTAAATGAACGCCAAATTTTGGTTCTTGAGGTGTTATAGGCCCTCATGAATCGGAACATGGTGGATCGTTGACTTGTTTCTAATGTATATGACCTGTATAGGATGCCCAGATTTGATTCCTTGGGAGTATGGTCCCACACATATCAGAATTTGACACCTCTATGATTGTTTTTCAGTGTTTTCTGGGCTTCGGTGTTGTTTCTGAGATACTGCCCGGAAAAACCCAGAATATACGGCGTGTACTTTATGACTACACTCTGTGTAGTTTTTAAACCCTGTCACTGCCTACATGGACAGAAACACGGGGTTGTGTGAAGTCTTCAAGAACACACCGTGTATGGTAGGTACACGTCATGTAGTATTGAGCCATATACCCGTCTGTGTCACTAACAACACGGGCCGGGGAAGCTCGCATAGTACATGCCGTGTTTCATATGAACACGCCATGTAGCCTTGTTCTAGGTACCCGGACGTGTCACGAACAACATAGGTTGGTGTTATCTTCTCCATTACATGTCGTGTTTGTTCAGAACACGCCATGTAAGGGTAAGTCATGTAGCAGGCCGTGTAACTAAATACACGAGTCACTAAAACCTTGTCTAGTACACATTGTGTCCTTTGTAAACATGCCATGTAGTCTAGGGTTAAGAGAAACATGTGGGTTAGCCATTTAAAGAGACTCGGGCAGAGGAATGGAGTTCAAGTACACGTTGTGTGGGGGAATGACACGTTGTATAGTCTGGGGTGTTACACGACCGGCTGTGGCAGATGTACATGCCCATGTGAATGGATTTAAGGAACACTTCGTGTACTTTATACATCCTATGTGGCCTTGTTTGGTAAACATGAGTGTTTCTTTCTCCTATTCCCATTTTGTACTCTTGTGTTCTCTGTCCTTGATAATATTGATCTAAGGTGTGATTTTGATCTTTTAGGGATATGCCTCCGAGACGTCCTCCGGTTGTATGCCAGCTTACAGACGGTGATCAGACACCAGATATGGCCGATCAGGGACCTCATGTAGATCCTCCTGTTGTGTCAGCCTTGTCACCAGTAGTTGTACCCATTGTAGGAGCCAATGCGCAGTTCATGGAGGACTTCATGAGGATGATGCAGACCTTTCAGGGAGTTCCGCCTCCTGCCCCATCGATGTCTGAGTTGACAGGTGTTTTTTACCAGTAGCATCCTCCTACTTTCTCAAGGGATGGAGGACCACAGGATGTAGAGTCATGGATAGAGGCCATGCTAACTATCTTCGATCACCTAGAGATACCTCCAGAAAAAATGGTAAAGTTGGGTACTTATATTCTCTCAGACACTGGCAAGAGATGGTGGGAGGTGATCTCACAGTCAGGGTACCAGTAGAGTATGACTTGGGATGAGTTTCAGCGCATCTTCTATGATTACATTTATCCAGAGACCTTGAGGGCCGACCAAGCCCAGGAGTTTATGAGTCTTGAGCAGGGTACTCTTCCTTTTATGGAGTACTCATCTCGTTTTACCAAGCTGCTGTGCTTCATGCCGAATCTATCAGGTGATGAGTTGTCCCCAAATAAGAAGATTGAGGATGACCTCAATAAGGAGATCCATTCCTAGTTGAATATCATTAGGATGACTTCTATATCCACTATCGTCAACTAGGAGCTGATCACTGAGCGCAATCTGAGGGATTCTGGAGCAGTGGGCCAGGGCGGTTCGACATCCAGAGTCAGTTTTCCTCCTACTCATAGCAGGAAGCACCGCAGGGAGTCTGCTCGAGGAGATCAGGGTAGGAGGAATGTATATTCAGGAATCCAGGTAGTATGTTACTAATATAGGAGGAGTGGGAATACTAGGCCTCTGTGCCAGAGACACCTGATGGAGTGCCGATCTTGTGGTAAGATGGGAAATCTTCTGCGTTTTTTCCAGATCTTCTCATCTACAGCTGGTGGTAGGGGTTATTCAATGACCCCACGTATAGCAGATGTATCACCAGTTTCTCACTAGTTTGGGAACTAGAGTTCTTATGTCCATTCCGGCCGAGGTGGAGGTTGCAGTCATGGTGTTCAGTCACCATGTTACCAGCGACATCAAAGTGGATCATCTCAGAGTGATCAGCCAGGGGTGCAGGGCCGTGGTACATGCCAGAAGTTTGCCGTGGAGCGGACCTATCAGGGCCAGCATCCCGGCCCTTCCATAGTTAGAGGTACGATCTTAGTAGCCTCAGTTTTATCTTTATCCCTTTTCGATACAGGTTCTTCGCATATCTTTATCTCTATGGCTGTTCTGGAGAGCCTTGGGCTCTGTATCTTTTCGTCTGCCGACATGTTGCCTCTTGATACACCATTGGGAATGATGATGTCTAGCGTATGTCAGTCCAGAGAGTGCCCTATTGAGGTTTCACGGTGTCATTTCTTATGGGACCTCTATGTCCTATAGATGACAGGATATGATTTCATTCTTGGTATGGACTGGTTAGTTCCCTTCCAGGCAGTCGTTGATTGCTATCACCATAGGGTGAGTTTCGTATCACAATAGATTGGATCATTTCTTAATAGAGGTGAGTGGGATGTCCAGGAGGGTAGAGATGGACCAGAGCATCATGGGATAGGGGGAGTTAAAACCCATATTTCCAGTATTTATCTGGACGACCAGGGGACTTCGCAGTTAGACTTTCCCCCAGTGGGGGATCGTTTCAGGGATGTCTTTCCAGAGGACTTCTCATGTTTTCCTCCGAAGTGTGAGGTAGAATTTTCTATTGAGATCATGCTAGGAGTGGTACCGGTGTCCATTCATCCTTATATGATGGCTACACCTGAGTTGCTGGATCTCAAGAAGAAGTTGGAGGAGTTGCATGAAATGAGTTTCATCCGACCCCGTACTTCTCCTTGGGGTTCACCTGTGTTGTTTACAAAGAAGGAACATAGCACCCTTAGGCTTTGCGTGGATTATCGGAAGCTGAACCAGTTGACAGTGAAGAACTGATATCTATTGCCGAGGATCGATGACATCTTTGATCAGCTTCGAGGAGCCCAGGTGTTGTTGAAGATCGATTTGAGGTCCGGTTATCATCAGTTGCGCGTTAGATCATAAAATATACCTCTTACAGCCTTCAAGAGAATATATGGTCTATATAAGTATACGGTCATGCCATTTGGCCTAAAAAATGCGACAGATGCTTTTATGGCTCTAATGAATCGAGTGTTCCATCCATACATGGATTCCTTCATGGTGGTTTTTGTGGAAGACATCTTGGTGTACTCTCACACTCGACACGACCATGCTACCCATCTTGAGATAATTATGAGTACACTAAGAGAGCATCGATTATATGCTAAGATCTGAAAATGCCACTTTTGGATGGATCAAATTCACTTCTTGGGTCACGTTATCTCAGAGATATGAGTATCAATGGACCTAGAGAAAGTGAGATCTTTCGTTTCCAGGGAGCAGTCGAAGAATTTCATTGAGGTGCAGAGTTTTCTAGGGCTGGTGGGATACTTCAGGCGTTTCATACAAGACTTTTCATGCCTTGAAGCACCGCTGACAGGTCTGACCAAGGAAGGTTCGATGTTCTTATGGTCATATTCCTATGATTCAGCTATTCAGGAGCTGAAAGGGAGGTTGATGTCAGTACCAATACTAGTCTTTCCAGAGCTCGTCAAGGGCTATATAGTCTACTGTGATGCTTCAGGTGTTGGACTGGGAGTTTTTCTTATGAAGGGAGATAGAGTCGTTGCGTACAGGTCTCGATAGTTGAGGTCACACAAGAGGAACTACTCAATGCACAAACTAGAGTTGGCAGTAATTTTTCATGCCTTACATTGTTGGAGACATTGCCTTTTGGGAGATCACTTTGTGGTTTTCAATAACCACAAGAGTCTCAGTACATTTTCACTCAATGTGGTTTGAATCTGAGACATCGTAGGTGGGTCGATTATCTTCAGTCCTTCAACATTGAGCTTGCATATATGCTGGGAATGGGCATCGTAGTGGCTGATGCGATGAGCCGGAGAACTCGGATTCAGGCAGTTTAGGAGGCCAGCAGCGAGTGACAACTTATGGATCTGTTCTTTGAGATGGATTTCGAGGCACACGATGAATAGGGGAAGACTTTCCTATCTTCTATAGATATTACCTCTACCCTTATTGACCGGGTGCAGATGAGGTAGCTATCAGACCCAGAAGGCCAAGTCTTGTAGGAGAGTGTGTCAGGAGATGACCCTCTTACTGGATCGACAGTGGGTGAGGATGAGATCATGCATTTCCAGGGACGTGTATAGGTGCTAGTAGACATACGCGAGGAATTGATGCGGGATTTTCATTCTTCAGTTTGGGAAGTTCATCATGGCATCACCAAGATATATCGTGATCTATATTGCCAGTACTGCTGGCCAAGTATGAAGAGGGATGTTGTTGGGTTCATTATGAGATGTTCTACTTGTTAGGAGGTGAAATCGGAGCATCAGTGACCAGCAAGGCTTTTACAACAAATACCCATTCCTGAGTGGAAGTTTAACGATGTAGCGATGGACTTCATGGCTGCGTTACTGAGGTAACCTCAAGTCAGTGATGCTGTTTGGGTTTTCGTTGACAGGATTACGAAGGTTTCTCACTTCTTTCCAATCATGAAGACCTTCAGTTTTGATGAGATGGGGTGGTTGTACATCCAAGAGATTGTATGTCTGCATGGAGTTTCACACTCCATTACTTCAGACAGGGATGCGTGTTTTACTTCAAGGTTCTGGCAGGTGCTTCAGAAGGCTTTGGGTACACAGGTACATTTGAGTACAGCATACCATCCCCAAATAGATGGTCTGTCCAAGAATATGATCCATGTACTTGAAGATATGCTCCGATATTTCATTCTAGACATTGGAGGTTCTTGGGAGAAGCATATTCCTTTTATGGAGTTTGCCTATAACAACAGTTTTCAGGTGACTATTCAGATGGCACCTTAAGATGAGTTGTATGGTAGGCCATGCCAATCAGCTTTGTACTTGCAGGACGTAGGAGACGCAACTTTTCTTGGACCTCGTCTTGTTCAGGAGACCTCAGAGCAGATAGATTTGATTCTGAAGAGGATGGATACAGCACAGTCCCGACAGAATTCTTATGCTGATCAGCGGAGATAACCTCTAGAGTTTGAGGTCAGGGATCAGGTTTTCCTGCATGTTGCACCGAGGTTGGGACACAAGAGGATTCAGAGACAAGGTAATATTTCACCACGGTATGTTGGGCCGTTTGAGGGTTTGGAGAGAGATGGTCCAGTTTCCTATCGGTTGTAGTTACCTCAGAGGTACCGGTCCATGTATGACGTCTTCCACATCTCTCAGCTCCGACATTACTCTTCAGACTCATCTCATGTCTTTCAACCCGAGGAGGTTGAGCTCGAATCAGATGTGTTGTTTGAGGAGCATCCTATCCAAATTTTTGATCACAGTACGATGGTTCTATATGGCCGGTCTATTCCTCTGGTTCGGGTTCAATGGCAGCATGGGCGAGTATAGGACGAGACCTGGGAGAGGGAGGCCGAAGTACGATCGCAGTGGCTAGAGCTGTTCAGGGTTTCTTCTTCTACGCATTTCTAGGGAAATTTGGGGACAAATTTCTTTAAGGAGGGAAGTTTGTAAGAACCTGGATCTTTGTTTCAGGTATGTTTTTCCTTTTCTGGTCTTATTTAAGAAAAAGAGTAAAATCTGGAAATTTTCAAAGTACATGTCGTGTAATTCGATGCCGCGCAAGGCTGTGTGCTGGCCGTGTCCAGGACACACACACAGTGTGTAGGGGTGATGTGGAGACCACTTAAAGAGGAGTACGGAAAGGCCAAGTACACACCGTGTACTCCAGAAGTACACTCTATGTACTTTCTTTTTTTCATTAAATGGGATGGGGCCACGCCTAAACGACAAAATCGTCTTCTTCGCAAGGTTCTTTGACCGACAGTGTCCGTACGACCGTAAACATCCTTCGAGCCCCCGATCCTCTGTCTCTTTGCCGAATCGACCACCGTCGATTGCATTGGAACCACAGCAGTGAGCTATTCCTTCTTCTTGAGTTTCATTCCATGATTTTCCCTCTTTCTCGAGATATCTTGGGTTGAGTGTTTTGTGCGTTTTCATAGATATATGACATTCTAATGAGAATCAATCCTTGTGGTTCAAGTATATTTATCTCCTAGCATCAAGATAGGTGGTTTTTCCCTTACCTTTAGAAGTATTTTAGTTTTATGTGAAAATTCCACCAATCCCCATGAACAGGGTGTTGGGTGTTTACCGTTTTTCCCCTATCATTTTCCTTCCATGCTTGTATGTTTTTGTAGAGTTAATTTGGGGATGTATGAGGATAATTGATGTGCTTGGATGTTTTACCCATGCATTGTTCTGTTTACGACCATTGGGTCTTGTTAGCCTTTGGTTGTTATACCTGTTTTGCATGCCTTGTGACCATAGGATGGAGTGATATTCTTGATATGCTTGTTTCTGTAGTCTGGTTAGCCAAGAAGCTCTATAGGTGTACTTTGGCCTTATAGAATTATTATGCACAGACCGTAATGGGACCGTGAGATCCAGGTTCTATAGACTATAAGATATAGACCAAGTGAGCTTCCCAAAGTGTGTTGGACATTATAGACTATGGGGGGATACACCGAGTGAGATTCCTAGAGAGTCTTGGATATTATAGACTACAGGAGGGTAGACCAAGTGAGATTCCTCACAGCGTCTTTACTTGTTTGAGTTTCCTTAAACCATTCCGGTCTATAGGAGGAATTGACCGAGCAAGCTTCCTTATAGGGTCTGTGATAGACCTGAGACTATAGGAGGAATTGACCGAGTGAGATTCCCCAGAGAGTTTCTAGACCATGGGCCTATAAGAGGGTTAGACCACATGATCTTCCTCAGAGAGTCCCCAACTACCCTAGACTATAAGGGGAATTGACCGAGCGAGCTTCCCCAGAGAGTCTAATAATTTCGTATGACCAAACCAGAGGGGTTATGCTAAGTGCACTGCCCAGAGGGTTGTTAGTACTTCTTGGTTTAGACCAGAGGGGTTGGCTGCGAGTACTTCCCAGAGGGGTTACTGTTGTGGTTAGCTATTTTCTTCACTACTGCTTATGGTTCTACGGATTGATTACTATTTCATATCATCTTTTTATTGCTTACTGATTACTACATGATTTTTACCATTACTGTTTACTTCTTACTATACTATGACCTACCATATACTCACTTACTATTTGGAACATATCTTTGGGTGGTTTTCTGCTGGTATTTAGTTTCACACCCTGTTTAGGCCATGATTTTGGGCCCAAACAGACTATGTTGTTGCAAGTATAGACAAGGTAAATCTCCTTTTGACTTCGGGTAATTGATTGCTTTGGGGCAGGAGAGCATGGGACCAAGCTTAGGCTTGCGATGCTGTGGAGGTGTTTATCTTTTATTTTGTACTTGTTTTGGTACTGTTTGTATTTTCAGCGTTGTAACCTATTTGGAAGATTTCCTAGATATGTATCTTTCATCATTTCATATATACATATGTACTCCTGTTGTTTACTATTTTAGTCTTCCACTGTTTATTGTTTTTGGATATTTACTGCTTCCGTTATTGCATTTTTTGTTTACTTCCACTGTGTACTCTTCCAATGAGGGCATAGTTTCCCCCACTATCACACTTAAGGCCCTCACTTCTAGTCAGAAGCCATTGGAATTTGGTGAAATATTCTTGAGGCCATTTGACCAACCGGGTACGAGGTTCCTATGGGTGGCTTCCGGAACCATGATGTTACAGTTTTCTTGGATTTATTATTTTAATTTCCAATGACAGTTGACCCAACACCTTTTATTTTCAATGATTAATCATTTCAAAATGTCACAGTGCATTATTTAAAATCTTCCACATTCCTCAAGAGTTTCAATTCACTAGTACTGTGAGAAGAACACCAACAATCAATAATCCAAGGTCGTTATCCCTTTAAATATTTCAAAACAGTTTCAATAACAAAATCATTATCTCCTTTCTTTTCTTTCTTCACTTTCGGTTTCTGAGAATTAAGAATATTTTTCTGATCTAGAAAAAAAATAATACATCCCTTTGAAAGATTTTCATGTTGATCACATCTCTCACAAATTGTTTCCAAGGGTTAGAACCTATTTTCAATCTTCACATCAACAATTTCAGGTTTCTTCAAGGAAACCTTCTATGTCTTATTTCTTTGAGGAGATTGACTTCCCGTCAAACTATAACTCTCATAAGCTATGGGATAGTAGATTATTTTTGTTAAACCAACAAATATTTTCAATGTGTCTAAATCCCCCACAATACCAGTAATATCCATAGAATGAATATTTTCCTCTGAAACTTCCATACTTTCTAAAATTATGAATACGTTTTTCATCCACCTTCATTTATTTCTTTTCTGAGTGATCAAACATTCCATTTACAATCTAATTCTTCTATTTTTTCATCCTTAATTGAATTAGAAGTATTTTAATATTTTTTGGATCTAGATAAAATATTTTCGGACTTAGGATGTTTTGTAACATATGAATTCTACACTTTGGACACATACATAACTTTCCCAACATTCATCTTTTCATAAAAATCATCCATTATTCTTCACCCCCTTGGAAGGTAAATTTTGTTGAACCTTATCAGGTTTCTTATTATTAAAACATTCACCAACTTAAGTGCTAGATTTTTGGAAACTTGTACATTTCTGTTCATCTTTAGAATGTTTTTAATTTTCAAGTTCTAAACCTTCTTCATTTTATTTAGATTTCGCTTTCAGATTCTCATTACAATTATTTTATTCTTCAAGATATTTCTAAAAATAACCAATCTCATTCACCATATTTTCTTTCTCATCAGAAAAATAATCTTGATTACTAATTGAAGAAAATTAATTTTCCAAATTTTTTATTTTTTTATATCTTTCTTAACATTCTTAGATATGCTTCCAAATGTATGTTAAGTTGATTTTTTCTTCTTCAGAACTAATGCTTCCGAATTATTCATCATTAATTATTTAAATAAAATTATTTTCAATACTATAATCAATTAAGTTTTTGGATTCAGCATCACTGATTTCTTCTTCTTTATCTATATAGAAGAAAATTATTATTTCGGATTTGAAGAATTTTTTTTCTTGATGAGTTTATTTCAATTTTTACTTACTTCAATATTTCTTCTACAATCGTTTTTTATTTATTTCTTTATAATCACTATCCTATTAATTATTTTATTAAGGGTGCCTTTCTGGAAATTACCAACTCTTCCACATTCAAAACATTTCAAGAGAAGTACCCCTTTTTATTTACCTATACCTCTTTTTATAATTTTAGAAAACAATGATAAAATATCAATTAGATTTTTAAGTACCTCATCTTTAGAGTCAGAATCACCATCTTCTTCTTCAATAAAAACCTTCTTGGATTTTTCATTCCATACTTCCTTGAAGGTTATTTCTATATGAACTTTTGTGTTTCTCTTTATATCTTTCTATCTGCTCATTCCATAAGTAATAATAGTTCTATGGAAATCTTCTAGATATAATATTTCAGGATCACTGTCTTGTAATGAAGAAACTTTTTCATCAGATTTTCTTGGTAGGATTCTCAAAATCTTTTCAACCATAGTATAATCATCCAACATTTCACCATGAAATATGATAGTACTCACAATGTCATTTACCATGGTAAAGAAGACCCCAATAGATCCATGCCCACCCATCTTTAAATCTCCATATTTTAATCACTATATTTGTAGCTTTTCCTTATTTACTTCTATATTGTATTAATATATGTTTTTAAATTTATCCCATATACCCTTGGCAGTGGAAACTCCTTTTAGTCTCAATAATTCACTTTCATAAAGTGATGAAAATATTGAAATATTTTCCCTTCCATCATTCAAAAGGTGCTTCTTATCAATTGTTGTAAGTAGAGCTTTATCATCAATGGGACAAAACCAAACTGTTGTAGCTTCATGAATATAATAAATGATTGAAATAAAATTACAAAACATTTTATATTTCCAGTTATGATAATAAATTCCATCAAAGTCCAAAATACCATTACTGTTCATAGAATTAAAATTCTCAATCAGCAAAGACTAAGAGAAGAGAACCTACCCTCTAATACCACTTGAAAGTACCCAAACAATGTATTTATATCACTGAAATGTGGAAGGGTGAATCAGTGATGCTATTTTATTTTATTATTCTTTTCAATTTAAACAACTGTCAACTCCTTTTAAAGATTTCAATATCCTACTGAAAAAAATCCAACACACATCCACAAAAACACAGTTATTTACAGGTTTCACTATTTAATAGGTATAGTTACATCCTTGGTATAGTTTTTAAATGATCTAATACCATAAAAACCACTAGAAATAATTCTATGGATTATAACAAGTAGGATATACACTTTAACTCATATAGAACTTTGTAAAAAATTCCAATAGTGTGTCCACACCCTCTTAGCACAAATAGTGTAATACATTATTTAGGTAAAAACTCATTTTACCTTTGATTATTTCAAATTCAACAGATGTATTCAATTGAAATACAATTCATCAATTTCTTACCCACAAGAAAAGAAAAATCACCTTGGACATTGTTATGAAAGGGCAGTTTAATTCCTCTTAATATGATTCTTCCAAAATAATTCTTCTAATCTGATTTCTTGATAGATTAAAATATAAATTAATTGAATCCACTTCAATTCATGAGTGTGATTAATTCAGAATGATTCTTCATCAGTTCAAGAAGCCCAGTACTGAAATCTCAAAGATGATTATTTCAGAATGATATGAGGATCATATAACCACAATTTTCACTTCTCTACCACAAATTCTTTAATACAAGATCAATATGGAAAACCATTTCTTCTACATAAAACCTCGAAGATTCTCTCTCTACTATAGTAAAAAATAATCTATCATTAGTAAGGTAAAATTCAGTTTTTGTCTTTTATAGGTGACACTCAAGCCCTTTGGAGGGAAACCTAATATTCTTATCCAGCTCACACAAATTCACCAAAAATTCAATTTCCCCTAAAATCTCAAGATGCATTTTGAATACGATAACTCTTATCGAAGCATCTCTATTCTTATTCAAACTTATTATACTTCTTAATACTTTCATTTGAATCACCAGTATGATTACAAAACATTATATTGATTTTTCTTGTTATAATTTCTTTGATACAAAGCTCTTTATTAATTTAAAACAAATGTATGAAGATGTAGATATCATTCTAATATACTTAATATGATTCTAAAAACTGATTTGAATTAAAATAATTCATTTTAATGTTCATATCGCATATCAAAATTCATTCATCAATCTCCTAATATTTTTATATTGACCAACTAGAGATTCAAAACATCATCTCCTCCTCTTCTCTTGATCCAATTTGAAAACAATAATGTAATTCAACCTTTTTAAATAGGTGACAACATTATTGATCTCATTCTCTCCTTCTCATATCTTGAACCACATAAAACTAACTTTAATTTACAATATTTTACTTGTATCATGACTTCTTTCAAGACCATAAATTTATTTTAGAACAATTTTAAGCATCACTATACATCGATTAGAAAGTATCACAACTTACCATTCATTACAACTTATTTCTTTTCTTCTAAAAATGAGTAAGATCTCTACTGAATATGATTGGTAAATATATGATCATACAAGGTACAATCATTTTGGATGAGATCATTCTGGTTATGATCATTCTGGGTTTGATCATTTCTTCCTCCACATGGATACGATTATTTGGAAAAAAATCAACACCATCTCTTTCTCTTATCTCCCACCCGGAAATGATAAATTTGGGTATGATCAATTTTCTTTAGAGTCTGAGTATGATAATCCTAGGTATGAAAAAGATTACGACATGTCTGATGGATAATCAGATTCTACAGTAAAGTGGTACCACCACTTCAGTCACCACTACCTTTTCAATCAGTACTCCCATTCTAATCTGAAGCATCTCTTTCACTCACCCTTTCATTCATCACACTTGGATCACAAGTAAACAATTCAACTTATGATTTATATGAAATAAAAATAGACATAAAATCATCACATTTCTTTTACTGTATCAATAGAGACTCTGATTCAAAACATCAAATTCATTCACATCGGTTCTAGAGTGAATTTGATGACCATTTACTTCTAGCATGTTTTTTTCACTTTCAGTCAGACCCGAGGGGTTTCCGATTAAAACCAATTCTTCAAAAAAGATTCTTCTCATTATGATGGATTTTCACAGTGAGTTTTATCCTTTTGAAACCAAACCTAAATAAGATTTTCCAAATAAAATAGTGAAGTGATTTCATTTCTTCCTTTCTTCAATAACATTCTTGACAATAAAAGACAACACCTGAATAGAAAACACCTTCATCATTAGCATGGTCCTACCACTGTGGACAAACTAGATTTCTTGATAAGGGATTCCTATTCTATGGAAACATTAGTGATAAACATTGTTTAGACTATTCCATTTTCCTTCTAAATGTGAATCTTTCCTTTGATGTTGAATAAATAGTTTTGAGTGGATTTCCATATATTCAAACCCGACTTTTGAAATATGTGTTGATGTCATGAAACAGTGGCCATGGAGAAGATCCAGTGAAATTCCATAAGAGTGTGTCTTTTTATAACTAACCAATCAAAAATTGTGTATAAATATCAGTTATATCATGTTAAATATTTCATGTGTTCATTTATTGAAGAATTTTTCTTTTGATTATTACTCATAGGTATAAATTATTTATATAATTTATAAATCTGTGGGTGATTTTAGTAAAATTGTTTGGAATTATTCCTATAAATTTCATATCCACATATTAAGTGTTAGGTATGTCCATGTAAAATATAGTTTTCATCTACATTTATCCTAGTATGAAATAGATATTATGATATTGAATGTGGTTGCTGAGAAAATTATATATATATATTTGGTTTAGAGTTATGATGAATTTGATTATCTCTTGTGTAAATTATCCCCCAGTAAAGGGTTGTTGGGTTAGACTTCTCTCTAGCCTGATCTCTAGTTCCTAATTATTGATAGGTGGGAGTTGTTTATCTATGCTCTACGATTACTAATGTAAATATTTTCAACATCATATGATTCCAATCATCTAGATTAATTGTTTAGGTACATTATGTGTGAGATTAATTTGGATATGAGTGACTATGTTTGAATTTTATTTTTTGGGTGAATAATATAAATTATAAGTTGAGTAAAGGATCCAACATCAATATGGCATGATAATATTGATTTGGTGGAGGGAATAAAATTATAAACCAAATAATTTAAAGAATGCATTATTAAAAGGAATAATATGAGATAAGATAGTGATATTTAACCCCCCTCTAAATACTAAGTGTTATATTCCTACAAAAAAAACACATATCAAGACCTAAATCAATTAACCAGGTAGGTTCTTTAATAGTATGGTTCTCAAGGATTCACTTTTTTAAGGCATAGTTGAATTCTCCATCCCCAAAAATTAGGTAACAAAATTATGTTGTCTAAACATGGGTGACACGTAGCTGGGAAACTCTAAACCTAGGATACCAGAGGAGTAGTGTTATGTTTTTTCCATTTATTTAGATTGGATAAAACATTATCGTCTCGACTATCCAGTAATCATATATGATATGGTTGGGATAATTTCATAAATAAATAGATAAATACTAAGAGGAACACTATAGAGGAATTATTTCTTTGTGATGTAAAAATCTTGTCCTAGTAATGGATATAATGTATTTAATTTTGGACTCCCTTTTAGTGGGAGCATGTTTAATAAATATCTATATAAATGGTAATAAAACATGATACTCATATGATAAGTGATTATTTTCTAAATAATAGCATCATATTCAATGAACATAAACATCATATAAATCCTTTATAAGGAAAAGATATATGTTAGAAACTCTTATGACTGGTAACATAAGAATAATTCTTAAAATCGGAAAATTTCTATGTGTTAGAGAAACACCTCTTGAATAATCTATTTTTTATGATCTTAAATAAGGTAATATAGATTCTTATGAAGCATGAATGGATTCTCAAGGGGTTTCAGATTCATTGGATGTATAATTTTCCAAGGAATTTGTTTTCGCCATATATACACTCAATAAGATTGAGTATGCTAAAGAGTTGGGTTAGGTCAAAAAAATAAAAAAAATACACAAGAGGGTGCAGGATTGTGTCTTTTTAAATATATCTATAGATTCAGGATTTTAAATCTCTTTTTTATTTATGAAGATATGCATCATTCTATTCTATAATGAGTATGAGTATATGATAAATAGAAATAATGAACATAGTAAATTTATAGTGGTTTGAAACCCAAAGATCCCCTATTCCACTCCACAAATGCTCTCTCGACAAGTTCGGTGAATTTCACTAGAAATATACTCTTATCAAAAGACATTTAAATCCACAACTAAGTACTGGAAATTGAAACCTTTATAATCAATTATAAAATTATAGATTTCTAGTTCAGTTATAGAGATTCATGTATCCATATCTTAGACCAAGAATCTGATACACCACCTCAACTGAGTCTGATAAGTCAAAACTCCAATAAATCAAAATAAATTTTTTTATGATGGTTCATTTTGATCATAATAGTTACAGTATAAATAAATGATATTTTATGGTTATTATTATTTTAAAATGATGTTCTTTAAGAAATAATAACTATAAAGATATCCTAGTTTCC
This sequence comes from Viscum album, assembly GCA_963277665.1. NCBI lineage: Eukaryota > Viridiplantae > Streptophyta > Magnoliopsida > Santalales > Viscaceae > Viscum > Viscum album. Next base: position 83,552,067 of record OY728129.1, read on the forward strand.
AATGATCATCAATTTAATATCAATAAAAAACATTTCAAGGTAGATAAAGTATGTCTCTAAAGTGTAGCCTATTTTATAAAAATGTGTTGATCATTCATTACAATAGAAATGTAAAATTTATTCATGGGGATATTGTTTTATGTGTGAAAAATTGTGTAACACTTACTCTTTCGATAATACTCCGTTCATATATATATCTCTCCTCCTATTGAGAAGATTTATGAAAATATGCTGATAGATCAAGAGTATTAAATTATGAAATAACTATTGGAGTTATAAATTCCATTAAAAATAGGATATGACTCCTCTGATGAATATGGATCATTCAATTGATCAAAACAATCCTTTAAAATGGTTGTAAATGTTTTTTTATCAGGTCTTTAATATTGTCAAGACTTTTACAGAAATATTGGATAAAATCACATATTTAAATCATCGACATTTAATAATCAAAAGTAGGGTTCCTTCATAAAATGAAAAAAATAACAAACGTAGGATTCAAATGTGTATCATTTAATCTATGAACAAAATTTTGAAAATTTAAGGTTGATCATAAAATTATGGTTGACGAACCATCCATGTGTTTCTCAAATGTAGGGTTACTTACTTATGTTCGGTCCCATAACTATAATTTTCAATATTAATAAATTAATGTTTTCCTCAAAATTTAAGGCTCTATAACCATAAATTTATGATAATGTTTGGTTTATGACACATATGTACTGTTTTGAACATATGGTTCATTCCATATGATATGTTTACCAATATAGTGTATGAACCGTGTTTCCATAAAACATAAAAATGTGTTCCTAACACTTTTAAAAATAAACCATGAAGATTAATAACTATAATATAATATAAAAATAAATATTTCAAAGAATATTAATTTTTTGAAATACACATAAAGTAATATTTCATTGAAAAACAAGGGTATTTTTGAGCTTCAAAATCATGAATATTTATAGAGTATTATTGAGACAATACGTGCCCAAAAATCTCCCCCATTATGATGATCACAAAACCCATAAAATAATTTCTAAATAAAGAAATAATATATATAAACACTAAGAAATAATATTTTAATGAAAACAATAGTTTCGTTAAAGATTAATTTTTTCAAAGTGGTATTTTGATTTCATCGATCTATTTTGATTAAGAAATAGAATGTTGTGTGTTCTTACCAAACTTTCTCCACCTTTTTGTGATATCAAAAAAAATATAAAAAAGGATTTAAAACAATTTTAATTTTTTACAATAAAATTGATGAATGTTATAGTTTATATTTTAGAAAAATGATACAGAAATTATATAAATAGAGAGAAACATATAAAAAATAAATAAATTATTCAAATAATATAAAGAGAAAAAATGGATGATTTATTATAAATATTGTACAAATACATGAGTAGATTTGTTTGATAAATGAAATATATAAACAAAAGTATAGATATAAGGTAAAATGTTTTGATCAAAAGTGGGTTCTTTTTCTATTGAATCTTGAATATCTTGAAAACCCTCTTCAAAGTCAGCTATCTAGCCATCTAACATGTTAAAAGATTATCTGCCAACTGACTAATCAAAATTATTGACTCTTGACTTTCTTTCAAATTTTCTATAAAAATTTATTTTAAAATGTCATGAAAATTATACTTTATCTATAGAAATTAAGATAGATTATCACTGAACATAATAAGAACAATCCTAATGCTAGGTTAAATTGATGTAAGTTTCACAAAAATATTTTTATAATTGTTCAACTGAACAGGAAAAGGTGAAATATTACACAAAATCGATTGATGTATTTTATTCATATCATTCATTTTAAATGTGATAGTTTGAAATATTATATTTAGGTTTGGTGATTTTTAAGGTGTAGAGGTAGAAGCAATGAATAGATTGATACTCCCTTTTACAGATTCAAATTGAAATCCCATGTACCATTTCAAATTCGAAAAATCCATTTTTGAAATAGATTCTGATTTTATTTTTCCAAACTAATCAAAAAAATATCTCTTGAATTCATTAAAATATCTTTTTGACACCAAATTTTCTCTGAACTCTTGAATTTGAGTCTGAAAAAAAACTATAATTCCGTCCATGGAATTGATGAGTTTCTTAAATCATCAAAATATTTTATTAATGCATCCAGTTATTTTTGAAGATTTGATATCTCCACCTGAACCCTACTAAACCTAATTACATGATATTTAATAAGATATTTCACTGAATCAGTTGTTCCTTCATCATGATTCTGGGATGAGGATCCTCTTCCAAAACTATAAAGGGATTATCTAAATACTTCTAACTTGAAAGTGGCATTCCATCAAGGACTTTTTTCCTTTATCTAGAAATAGACCCAGTTCATTCTATGGGTTGATAAATGGAAGAGAGTGCCTAAATTTCAATAATCTCAGTAGTTTCAGTTATTGATTTCTGATCCTTATGGTCTTCTTGATCATTTTATTTCTATTGATATCTTTTAGTAACAACCTGAAGTTATTGAACTTGTATTTTAGCTTGTTAATCGATAGCATGATATAATTCTTCTTAATGGACTGATCAAGTTGCATCTTTAGATCCTAACACATGATCCTCATACTAGGGTTATTCTCTATTTCATGGTCTTAAGAAAAGATCCCCACAGTTTTCTTCTTCTGAACAGTATTCAGTAATATCAATATCATCATTTTGGAGATTTATTTTGGTAGGTTGGGAAATACCTTCTATTATGGATTCTCCTACAACATCATTTCTTAGTCAATTAGATACTATAGACATGAAATTTCATAGATCCCCGGGATAAAATGATCCAGTTTTTTTGTCAAATGGACCAACATGTAACTGTTTATCTTTTATAATACTCTAAAAGAAACCAACTTTTCTTAGTGGACCATATTTAAAAAAATTGTTTTGGTGATATCTAACCCCTGAATTAAAAGGAAAAATATCTTTTTTTTAATAAAAATGAGAAATGATCCATCCAAAAGGAAACAATGATATACTTGATTCTGATTGGAAACAGTAATTCACATATCTCATCAAATATCTAGGAATGTTCAACATGATGTCCCTGATAAATAGAAACATAATATACTTGTTTGGGTACATAATCTTCTTAGTCTCAACAACTCTTGGAGTGATTATAGTTTGAATACACTTTACCAAAACCTTCTAGTCTGCATCAATATCCTTTAAATTTTTTTTCATAATATCTATTGAACTAAAAATAAATGACATTATATCTTCTAATTTTTTATCATGATTTCCAATTGATCAAGGATCAAAATTGAATAGTCCTTCATGATGGAATTTTAGAATCTTAATGATTTCAATTGAGGAGACCTAAATTTCATTATCATTTATTCATGGAAATATTAAATCCTCAATTTCCCCAAAATAAAACTGCACATTATTGTAAAAATGATTCAGTTCTATCTCATAAATAAAAAATATATTTTCCACATTAAATAGAAATTCCAAAACTCAAAATGTAAGAGATTTCTTGATCAGATGATTCATCTCATACATGTAGTCAAAATCTATAAATTTTTCTTGATTAATAGTAGTGAAGGGGCTATGTTGACGCTTCATATCTCTTGTTTCACAGACATCTATTTTATTTGTCATTGTCACTACTAATTATCTTAAGGTTGAAGGTTTTTGGAATCTTGGGTTTGCAAGAAAGATGAGGTATCTTATAAGTGAATCTATTTGAAAACAAAGGGTAAGGAAAGATGAAGGGTTTTCTAACATATGGGTGATGTGGTCTACATACTCTTACTGATTACATATGGTAATCATAGAATTTTTAATTTTGAAAACAAGTGGTTTTAGAGAAAAAAATAGAAAACATTATCTTAAAAAATAAATTAAATAATATGTTGATAGCCAAAATGAAACATTATAATAAATTAGATTAAAAATTAATAAAAACAATAGAAAAATTTAGTGGGAATTAATTATTAATCATTTATCTAGAATTAAATAAATCTATATCCCACTTAGTGATATCAAAACCTTCAGTGGGAGGTGGCTTTGTAAAAATTATATTTGATTGATATTTGGAATTTAAAAGTTCTAATGATATGTAATTTTTAAGAACATAATCTATTTGAAAATAATACCATATATCAATATTCTATGTGTGAGAATGACTTATTGGATTTTTTTGAAAAAAAAATTCACCGGTAATATAACATTAAATTAGTACATTATTAACATTTAGCCTAAAATACAATAGAGTGTGTTTCATCCATAAAACTTGTGCACAAAAACATCCAACAGAAATATATTTTTCCTCCGTTATTTGTAACACCCCAAGCTTCTACGGTACGCTTCTCTTTGAATAATGTGATAGCGTATGTTGTACGCAACACCGAGTTCTAACACACCATAACTAATCAAACTAGCCGTTATGAATAGTAACACCTACTTTTTGAAATTATATATATTCTATATTTGAAAATGGACTTCATTTTTGGATTCGGAATATCGAATTTAGCCTAAGGTGAAATTTTGGTACATTTCGGATAACTTTCATATTTTGATGAATAGTGAAAATTACTAAATTTTAATTAAAAACAACTTTTTTAACCAAAATAATTAATAGTGATAAATTATTAATTTGAGTGGTTTTAAAGTATATTTAGAATATATTTTTACCATTTAATATAATGTTGGTCATTGGACATAATTTTACAATTAAACCAAACATAAACAAGTGTCAATCTTTTGATAGTTATTACCTCTTAAAAACACGCTTTTTGTTTTGACAGCGGGAATTAATTTTAAATTAATTTCTGCCAATTCTGTGTTTTGAATTTAGGAAAATGGATTCCATATTTGGAATCAGGATGTTCAAATTGTGTAAATAGGTAACTTTTATTTTTAGACATTTTGAATAGTTACTGTGGTAAATATTTTATTTACCATGGTTAAAGGGTAAATCCGGTAAATAAGGGTTAAAAAATAATATTATAATAATACAAAATTACCCTAAAACGTGTCCTAACCTTATTGGTGGACACATACCCGACCATGGGCATCCTTGGGTCAATTTGGGGACCCCTTGGATCCACTTGTATGTGGTAGGGACACATTATATTAATAAAGTTAAAATAAAAATAAAAATGGCATAAGATTACATCTTTTAGAAGAACAATTTTTACATAGAGTTATACATGTTGAATTTTCGATTATAAATGTTCATTAGAAAGCTAAAACGATTTCCTACATAATGATATTTTATTTATAATTTTTAGACATCAAATAATTTAAATTATTAATGACACAATAATGATGCAATGTTTACCTCATTAATAAATCATTTAAATAAATAAGATTATAATGATTAAAATATTATCTAAAACCTGTCCAATTCTTATTGGTTGATGTTATTTAAAATATGAGTCATCTTATCTTAGACCTCAATGATTTTTGGACCATTATAAACCGAATATAATTATATTATAAAGTAATACTTTCACTCTTTCCTAAAGAGCCCCTCCTCTCCCTTATAAAAGGAGACCACTTTTACTCATTCCTCACACCTCTCAAGCCACTTGGCTCGTCCAAACTCTGGCCAACTAAGCTCCCCACATCCCTCTCCCCCTCCTTGAAGCTTCCCCTTAGGCAGAAAGCATTTCAACAAGTCCTTTGGTTCCAACCAAAGTGAGTTACCTAAATTAAAGGTAACGATTTCTCTTAAATTATTTTCATTTATTTTGCTTCTTCAACCCCCAAACTCTTTTTATTTCCTTTCTTTTGTAACAACACCAGTATCCTCAATATACTAGGATGTTTTTATAAGAAGGATTCAAACTACACATACACACAACTCCATCTAATGGATGAGGAACATAATGTTTCTGTGGATGGCAAACTAACGCCTCACGAAACGATGATTGTTCAAATACATCTTACCGCCTCTCATGGTGGCCATTATGATGGCACTGTAATTAAATATGATGTTAATGATATATATTTTATATATAAGCTTCTGTAATTCCATTTTATTTCATACCATTATTCGTTTCATGTTGTATATACATACGATAATTTCATTTGAGGAAGTGCGGACTACCGCCCCCTTAAAATGATATGACTCGTTCATACCACACATGGAACGTATAAAGGATGGTGTCAATGAACTTAAGTAACATATATAAAATATTATATTATACTGGAATAGTAATATACCTATGTATCATTTGTATTCGATTCTTTTAAAATAAAAATTAAATGGAAGTAGCGTTCGTGCGTACGTACGGACTACCGTCTCCACGAACGCGATGAGATTCATTTTCCATCGTATTCATTCAAGTATAATTATCATTTGATGATTTAAAAATGATGTTTAAGGACTTGATACCATTCTGGATTTGAATAATATACAACTTATCCTTTACAAACATGTCTTACGTAACAAAACATACAAAAGCAAACAAGTAAGTTCACACCCGAAACAGCGATAATACTAAGATATTATTATCAAATCAATATTAAAAGATCATATATGATATCATATTAATGTATATGATTCTTTTATAATTTAGTAACAATTATTTCACTATTATACAGGAGGTTAACCTACCCCAACCAAGGAAAAGTACAAGGTAAGGGTTATTTCACAATCTCTTCATTATCCGAGGTTGTTTATACGTAATAGTCTACTGGGATCTCTTTATCATCCACATCCATGTTTCTTAAAAATGTATTTCAAAACATTTTTACTATTTACAAGAATATGGGTTTAAGTCATTTATACCCTTGTTTGACTTTTTATAAGAGGTTTATAAAGGAATCTTTCCGTCGTTTTCAAAACAAGGTCCTTTTTAACCTTTTCGACAGAATTGAGGTAAGAATGTTTTTTTTAACTTATACGGCGGGTGCGGTTATTTTCCGCCGTTATAAAATCGTCGAAGCTTTCCATACAAGCTTATAAGAATATTTTCAAAGAAAATGTTTTATTTTATATGGATCTTAAATGATTTCAAAATAAAAGGAGATACTTCTTTAAAAATAATTTTGATTTCATCTATGTCAACATCCTTTGATGGATTTTAAGATTATTTGAAGTTGATTTATTATGATACAAAACTTCTATATTGTATTGAAGGTTTTGTGATATGTTTGACTGTGGATGTGCTATTTTTATACCATTCATAGTTTATGGTGAAATTATTGACATTTCGTATGCTAGTTTTAATACGAATGTTTATGTTATGTTTAAACCTTTTCATATGGGAATTCATTGGACTTAATAAGTGACGGGTGGAGCCCGCTATAGCTCCTCGATGCATCGGTAGGTCTCATGAGACAAACTAGTGTCTTGGAACAAGGCCTTGACAAAATCTTATTTGTAGTCTTGGCACGAGGCCTTGGCTATGTGGTTATGATAGTCTGGCATTATGCATTCCAACATTATGAAAGTGGTTATTGATTTTTGCATGTGATTATTCGATTAGTAGAATATCCATGTGAATAATTAAATGGCATTATTTCATTTTATTTATGCCATACCATGTTGAAAGTTCATATTTAAAAGTCTTTTGTTTTAGTTATACATTGCCTTAAATGTTTATTCTTTCCGCTATATTGTTATCCTTACTGGGCATTTGAGCTCACCCCTTTTCTATGTTTTATTTTTCCCAGGATGTGAAGAAGTAAGTTATGAATGACCTGCAGGGATTTTATGAGGGGATAATAGTGTGTTCTATTGAGACATTATGTTGTTGTAGTAGTTTTTCATTTTATAATGTAATGTAAAACTTATGAATATATCTGGCATTTTCCAAGGCTACTAAACCAATCGGTCTTTCGAGATTTGATCTTTCTTATGATCATGCCAATGTTATGTAATAATGCACCGACTCTGGGTAGCTGGGGTCGGGGCGTTACAGTTGGTATCAGAGGAAGTTTAGTACAAACCTTGGAAGCTAGATTTAGATAAACTCTGATTAGAGCACATAGACCTAAGATGAACTTTGAGGATTAGTATAGAAGAACTTCCTAGAATTTTGGTATTGTAGAGACTTTGTGAGTTTTCCGAGCAATACATCCCTGTTTGGATACGAGCAGGTAGAGGCGGCTCTGGCACAGATGTACCTAGGGGTAAAACCCGAAAACACCGCTTTGAGCTAGACTCGAACGGGAACTGGTGCACGACAACGAGCCTTGCTGCACTCTTGGTTACGACACTCCCGGGGGATATGCTTAGGATAACTCTCACTTTCTTTACAAATCATTATGAAGGGTTTATGAGTATATACTTCCTCAAAGAAAACATATTTATGATTATGGATTATATCCATAGATAGTTCAATTTATGTTTAGTGTTTTATAAGTATGGGATTATGTATTTTGATTCATAAACTGATCTAGTTTATGACATTGTTTAGAAATGGCGCCTAGTGGAAGAAATGGAAACCGTATCAATGCACGCACCCCATGTAGGGATTGCCCTCCTGCTCAAGATAATTATAGTGGGGCTAGTGATGCAACTGGTGCTGATCAGCTAATCACCATTCTGGGACAACTTACTCAGGTTATGAATAATAACCTTACCCGTATGGAGCACCCTGATCCGCAGCATGGAGGATCAATGTTAGATCGATTCATGAGACAACAACCACCAACATTCAATGGGAGTACAAATCCCTTAGTAGCTGAGCAATGGATATTTTCCCTAGAGAAAATATTTCAGGCTTTGGGGAGTAGTGAAAGGGAAAAAGTTACCATGGCAGTTTACCGCCTCACTGGAGATGCTGATCAATGGTGGTCATTGATTCAAAACATGAAGGAAGATGATGAAGTATCAAACATGGAATGGAGGGAGTTCAAGGATCTGTTTTTAGAAAAATACTTTCCTCGCGACCATCGAGCAGATATGGAAAGGCAATTTCTGAGTCTGAGACAAAAGGAGGATGATAATGTCACAAAGTATGAGGCTAACTTTACAAGGTTAGCGAGGTATGCTGGAGATTATATTCGCAACCCAAGAAGTAAGATTGATCGTTTCTTTGATGGGTTAAAACCATTTCTCCGTCGAGCATTAGTCTCACAATCCTTTTCATCGTACGAAGACATTGTCTCATGTGCTATCAAGACCGAAAAGGAATTCTCTAAGTCTTATGACTTTAAAGCAAAGCAAGAGAAGAAGAGACCTGCTGATCAATCTGGGAATGGAAATAAGGGGAAGAAGGGAAAGGTTGAATATCCATCTTGTGGTAAATGCGGGAAGAAACATCCTGGTACTTGCTTGAAGGGAATGGGAGTCTGTTACAAGTGTGGTGAAAAAGGCCACCAAGCTCATGATTGCAAGGGGAAGAAGGAAGCTACCAACGTTCAGTGCTACAATTGCAGGGAGATGGGGCATTATGCAAATGCATGCCCTAAGCGTCAGGAGAACTTACCTCAGAAAAGGCCAAGGGATCAAGGCCAGGCTTATGCTATCACTACTGCTGAGGTAGAAGCTCCGAAAGACGTGGTGGCAGGTAATTTAATGGTTTCCTCAAGTTTAGCAAATGCATTATTTGATTCTGGATCATCGCATTGTTTCATATCTTCCCAGTTTGCTAAGAAAATTAGATATTTCCAATTTGATTTAATAAGGGAGTTGTCTGTTAAAACTCTTAAGGGAAGTATCGTTGCAACAAAGTTTTGTGAATCAGTCCCCATTAGAGCACATAAATTTTCTTTATCTGCTGATTTCATCGTCATACCTATGATTGAGTTTGATATAATCCTCGGTATGGACTGGCTTTCGGACTATGATGCGAAGATTTATTGTAAGAAGAAAGAGGTTACGATTCTTGATGATAATGATAAGGAGCACCTTATTTTTAGAGCAGAATCGTCACCACCTAATTCTTATTTAGATCCACCCCCAACAGCTCAACTTAATTCAATTATTGGGGAGGAAGAGAATGAAATAACTGTCGGTGAGGAAAGGAATGTTCAAATAGAGGATGTACCTGTTGTGAAAGAATTTGTAGATGTATTTCCGGAAGATTTACCTGGACATCCTCCATAACGAGAAGTTGAGTTTTCTATTGATTTGATTCCTGGATCAAGGCCTATATCGAAGACCCCTTATAGAATGGCCACTGTAGAGTTAGTCGAACTAAAGAAACAACTAGAGGAATTGAGTAATAAGGGATTTATTCGCCCTAGTGTTTCTCCATGGGGAGCCCCTGTTCTTTTTGTTAAAAAGAAAGATGGATCTATGAGGTTATGTATCGATTACAGGGAGATCAATGCTATAACAATAAAGAACAAGTATCCCCTACCTCGTATTGATGATTTATTTGACCAACTGCATGGAGCTCAATACTTTTCAAAGATTGACCTTCGATCTGGATACCATCAGTTGTGTGTGAAGAAGGAAGACATTCCGAAGACAGCATTTCGAACCAGGTACGGGCATTACGAGTATACTGTAATGCCGTTTGGATTGACTAATGCACCCTCTGTATTCATGGATCTGATGAATAGAGTTTTCAAGGAGTATCTCGATGAATTTGTGGTGGTATTTATTGATGATATCTTGGTATACTCCAAAACCTACGAAGATCATGAAAATCACTTGCGCATTATCTTGAAGACTCTGAGGAGGCATGAATTATATGGGAAGTTTAGCAAGTGTGAATTCTGGCTTCAGGAGATTTCTTTTCTTGGCCATATTGTCTCTAAAGATGGAATCTCTATTGATCCTTCTAAGACCAAGGCAATCCAAGAATGGCCAGCACCTACGAGTATAACTGAGGTACGTAGTTTTATTGGTTTGGCAGGTTATTATCGACGTTTCGTCCAGAATTTTGCCCGATTGGCTAGCCCATTAACGAAGCTCACACGTAAAGGGGTTAAATTTGTTTGGACAAAAGAGTGTGAAGAATGTTTCGAAGAACTGAAGAGAAGATTAATCAATGCTCCTATATTGACTCTACCATCGGGGAATGATGGGTTCGTTATTTATAGTGATGCATCGAAAAAGGACTTGGTTGTGTCCTTATGCAAAATGATAGAGTTATTGCCTATGCATCACGATAGTTGAAAATTCATGAACAAAACTATCCTACTCATGATCTCGAGTTAGCAGCAGTGATATTTGCTTTGAAGATATGGAGGCACTACCTCTATGGTGAAAAATGTGAGATTTATACTGATCACAAGAGTTTGAAGTATATTTTCTCACAAAAAGAACTCAACATGAGGCAAAGGAGATGGCTTGAATTACTCAAGGATTATGATTGCACGATACACTACCACCCGGGGAAAGCAAACAAAGTAGCAGATGCTTTGAGCAGAAAAGAACATGGAGTTCTGAACATGATGAGAATTGAAAGGGATCCAATTTTCATGGATCTAGTGAAGATGGACATGGGAATAACCAGGGAAGGTGAAACATCAATGCTTTTTCAAATGGTTGCCAAACCATCTTTACTAGAAAGGATTAAGAGTTCTCAGAACGATGATGAAGAATTTCAGAAGAAGATTAAAGCTGTGAATGATGGGAGATTGAGAGACTTTGTGTATGAAGATGGAATTTTGAAATTCGGGAAGAGACTTTGTGTTCCCAATATACCTGATCTAAAAAGGGAATTGCTGGATGATGCTCATAGTTCCAATTTCTCTATACACCCTGGGAGCACCAAAATGTATAGAGATTTGAAGGAACATTTTTGGTGGGACAATATGAAGAGGGAGATTGCTGATTTTGTGTCAAGATGTATGGTTTGTCAACAAGTGAAAGCTGGAAGGCAACAGCCTGGAGGAGTCATGCAACCTCTTCCTATACCGGAGTGGAAATGGGACAATATTACGATGGACTTTGTCATGGGGATACCAAAGACTCCTAGAAGGAACGATGCAATATGGGTTATTGTTGATCGTCTTACCAAGACAGCACATTTTCTTGCTATAAGAGAAGATCTACCCCTGGAACGTCTAGCAAGACTATACATTAATGAAGTTGTGAGACTTCATGGAGTACCCCTATCGATTGTTTCTGATCGTGATCCCCGTTTTACTTCAAGATTCTGGAAAAGTCTTCAGAAATCCCTGGATACTGAACTTCATTTGAGCACTGCTTACCACCCTCAGACAGACGGACAATCAGAACGGACTATTCAAACCTTAGAAGACATGTTGAGATCTTGCTCACTTGACTTTCAGGGTATGTGGGATCAATATTTACCTCTGGTAGAATTTTCCTATAACAATAGCTTCCATTCGAGTATTCATATGGCACCATATGAAGCGTTATACGGAAAGAGATGTCGTACACCAACCTGTTGGGATGACGTTGGTGAAAGAAAACTTATAGGCCCAGAACTGGTGGAGGAAACGGTGGAAAAGGTGAAAGTAATCCAAAATCACATCAAAGCATCTCAAAGTAGGCAGAAGAGCTATGCCGATAATCGAAGGAAGGATTTGGAATTTCAAGTCGGTGATCATGTTTTCCTAAAGGTATCTCCATGGAAGGGAGTCATACGTTTTGGTAAGAAAGGTAAATTGAGTCCCAGGTACATCGGACCTTTCGAAATTCTAGAACGAATTGGGGCTGTAGCTTACCGATTGGCAATGCCGCCAAGTCTCTCCAAAGTTCACGATGTGTTCCACGTATCTCTGTTGAGAAAATACATGCCTGACCCAACGCATGTACTCACCTATGAGGAATTAGAACTGGAACCCGATCTGTCTTATTGCGAAGAGCCTGTCAAGATTCTTGATATGAGAGAACAAGTACTGAGAAACCGGACGACGCGTCTGGTAAAAGTTTTGTGGAGAAATCATAAGATGGAAGAGGCAACGTGGGAACCCGAGGAACTTATGATGAAAAACCACCCGAGTCTTTTTATGCAGTAATACCCTAGAAATTGCGAGGACGCAATTATTTGAAGGAGGGGAGAATGTAACACCCCAAGCTTCTACGGTACGCTTCTCTTTGAATAATGTGATAGCGTATGTTGTACGCAACACCGAGTTCTAACACACCATAACTAATCAAACTAGCCGTTATGAATAGTAACACCTACTTTTTGAAATTATATATATTCTATATTTGAAAATGGACTTCATTTTTGGATTCGGAATATCGAATTTAGCCTAAGGTGAAATTTTGGTACATTTCGGATAACTTTCATATTTTGATGAATAGTGAAAATTACTAAATTTTAATTAAAAACAACTTTTTTAACCAAAATAATTAATAGTGATAAATTATGAATTTGAGTGGTTTTAAAGTATATTTAGAATATATTTTTACCATTTAATATAATGTTGGTCATTGTACATAATTTTACAATTAAACCAAACATAAACAAGTGTCAATCTTTTGATAGTTATTACCTCTTAAAAACACGCTTTTTGTTTTGACAGCGGGAATTAATTTTAAATTAATTTCTGCCACTTCTGTGTTTTGAATTTAGGAAAATGGATTCCATATTTGGAATCAGGATGTTTAAATTGTGTAAATAGGTAACTTTTATTTTTAGACATTTTGAATAGTTACTGTGGTAAATATTTTATTTACCATGGTTAAAGGGTAAATCCGGTAAATAAGGGTTAAAAAATAATATTATAATAATACAAAATTACCCTAAAACGTGTCCTAACCTTATTGGTGGACACATACCCGACCATGGGCATCCTTGGGTCAATTTGGGGACCCCTTGGATCCACTTTTATGTGGTAGGGACACATTATATTAATAAAGTTAAAATAAAAATAAAAATGGCATAAGCTTACATCTTTTAGAAGAACAATTTTTACATAGGGTTATACATGTTTAATTTTCGATTATAAATATTCATTAGAAAGCTAAAAAGATTTCCTACATAATGATATTTTATTTATAATTTTTAGACATCAAATAATTTAAATTATTAATGACACAATAATGATGCAATGTTTACCTCATTAATAAATCATTTAAATAAATAAGATTATAATGATTAAAATATTATCTAAAACCTGTCCAATTCTTATTGGTTGATGTTATTTAGAATATGAGTCATCTTATCTTTGACCTCAATTATTTTGGACCATTATAAACCGAATATAATTATATTATAAAGTAATACTTTCACTCTTTCCTAAAGAGCCCCTCCTCTCCCTTATAAAAGGAGACCACTTCTACTCATTCCTCACACCTCTCAAGCCACTTGGCTCGTCCAAACTCTGCCCAACTAAGCTCCCCACATCCCTCTCCTCCTCCTTGAAGCTTCCCCTTAGGCAGAAAGCATTTCAACAAGTCCTTTGGTTCCAACCAAAGTGAGTTACCTAAATTAAAGGTAACGATTTCTCTTAAATTATTTTCATTTATTTTGCTTCTTCAACCCCCAAACTCTTTTTATTTCCTTTCTTTTGTAACAACACCAGTATCCTCAATATACTAGGATGTTGTTATAAGAAGGATTCAAAATACACATACACACAACTCCATCTAATGGATGAGGAACATAATGTTTCTGTGGATGGCAAACTAACGCCTCACGAAACGATGATTGTTCAAATACATCTTACCGCCTCTCATGGTGGCCATTATGATGGCACTGTAATTAAATATGATGTTAATGATATATATTTTATATATAAGCTTCTGTAATTCCATTTTATTTCATACCATTATTCGTTTCATGTTGTATATACATACGATAATTTCATTTGAGGAAGTGCGGACTACCGCCCCCTTAAAATGATATGGCTCGTTCATACCACACATGGAACGTATAAAGGATGGTGTTAATGAACTTAAGTAACATATATAAAATATTATATTATACTGGAATAGTAATATACCTATGTATCATTTGTATTCGATTCTTTTAAAATAAAAATTAAATGGAAGTAGCGTTCGTGCGTACGTACGGACTACCGTCTCCACGAACGCGATGAGATTCATTTTCCATCGTATTCATTCAAGTATAATTATCATTTGATGATTTAAAAATGATGTTTAAGGACTTGATACCATTATGGATTTGAATAATATACAACTTATCCTTTACAAACATGTCTTACGTAACAAAACATACAAAAGCAAACAAGTAAGTTCACACCCGAAACAGCGATAATACTAAGATATTATTATCAAATCAATATTAAAAGATCATATATGATATCATATTAATGTATATGATTCTTGTATAATTTAGTAACAGTTATTTCACTATTATACAGGAGGTTAACCTACCCCAACCAAGGAAAAGTACAAGGTAAGGGTTATTTCACAATCTCTTCATTATCCGAGGTTGTTTATACGTAATAATCTACTGGGATCTCTTTATCATCCACATCCATGTTTCTTAAAAATGTATTTCAAAACATTTTTACTATTTACAAGAATATGGGTTTAAGTCATTTATACCCTTGTTTGACTTTTTATAAGAGGTTTATAAAGGAATCTTTCCGTCGTTTTCAAAACAAGGTCCTTTTTAACCTTTTCGACAGAATTGAGGTAAGAATGTTTTTTTAACTTATACGGCGGGTGCGGTTATTTTCCGCCGTTATAAAATCGTCGAAGCTTTCCATACAAGCTTATAAGAATATTTTCAAAGAAAATGTTTTATTTTATATGGATCTTAAATGATTTCAAAATAAAAGGAGATACTTCTTTAAAAATAATTTTGATTTCATCTATGTCAACATCCTTTGATGGATTTTAAGATTATTTGAAGTTGATTTATTATGATACAAAACTTCTATATTGTATTGAAGGTTTTGTGATATGTTTGACTGTGGATGTGCTATTTTTATACCATTCATAGTTTATGGTGAAATTATTGACATTTCGTATGCTAGTTTTAATACGAATGTTTATGTTAAGTTTAAACCTTTTCATATGGGAATGCATTGGACTTAATAAGTGACGGGTGGAGCCCGCTATAGCTCCTCGATGCATCGGTAGGTCTCATGAGACAAACTAGTGTCTTGGCACAAGGCCTTGACAAAATCTTATTTGTAGTCTTGGCACGAGGCCTTGGCTATGTGGTTATGATAGTCTGGCATTATGCATTCCAACATTATGAAAGTGGTTATTGATTTTTGCATGTGATTATTAGATTAGTAGAATATCCATGTGAATAATTAAATGGAATTATTTCATTTTATTTATGCCATACCATGTTGAAAGTTCATATTTAAAAGGCTTTTGTTTTAGTTATACATTGCCTTAAATGTTTATTCTTTCCGCTATATTGTTATCCTTACTGGGCATTTGAGCTCACCCCTTTTCTATGTTTTATTTTTCCCAGGATGTGAAGTAGTAAGTTATGAAAGACCTGCAGGGATTTTATGAGGGGATAATAGTGTGTTCTATTGAGACATTATGTTGTTGTAGTAGTTTTTCATTTTATAATGTAATGTAAAACTTATGAATATATCTGGCATTTTCCAAGGCTACTAAACCAATCGGTCTTTCGAGATTTGATCTTTCTTATGATCATGCCAATGTTATGTAATAATGCACCGACTCTGGGTAGCTGGGGTCGGGGCGTTACATTATTGATTGGTAAACTTAGTGTTGTTTCTTACCGGACAATAATACTAATGATTTTCTTAAAATGTGATAGGTTCCTGTGGTTATTTTCATATCTAATCAAAAACCTCCAAAATTAGAATCTAAATATGAAATTAAATTAAAATTACATGTTTTGGGGAGAATAAGAGATTGGAAAATAGTTCTCGATAAATAACTAAATTTTTTTAAACAGTAGTAATGTGGTATTATTTTTGAATTGACTAAAATGTTTCACATAGATAAATTAAAAAAATTATGTCTAATATTATAATAGTAATATATAAAATAAACTACCAATCATAACACTATTTAACTTGCTGTTAACTAGTTTTACAGATTCATCCAAATCATGTTTTATATTTTTACACATTGGAGTTGTATAATGTTTACTTTTTTCATGTCCTAACTTTTTCACCAAATAAATAATATATATACATTGATTTAAAATATTCTCATAATATTTTTCATATATTTGAAATCTTAGAAATAAATTTTTCCATGTCATCATACTCGTTTCAAATTATTTTTTTCCGATTTAAAAAAAATTCCAAATAATTTTTTTTGAATCAATAATAACATCATTAACATAAATTTGTACTAATAAAATATTATAGAATTTTTTTTTATAAAAATTAGTAGGGTCAACTAATCCCACAAAAAAATCCATTTTTCAACAAAAAATGAATTAATAATTCATTCAAAGCTCTTGGTTCCTTTTCAAGGACATATATAGATTTAGTATGTTTAAAATAGAATTTGGTGTTTGAGGGTTTTCAAAACCTTGGGGTTGTTCAACATAAAATTGCACCATTAAATAACCATTTTGAAAGGAAAATTCAAGATCCATAAAATATAATTCAAATTTAATATGATATGCATAAGATAAAAGGATTATAATGGATTCTAATTTAGCTACATGTGAAACAGTTTCATCATAATATATACCTTCTTCCTGGTTATGACATTTAGATACTAATCTAGCTCTATTTCTAGTTGTGATCTCATGCTCACCTTGTTTATTTCTAAATATCCATTTTGTTCCTATTACTAGATAATTTGAGGGTATTTCCACTAAATCCCAAACATCATTTCATTTTAATTTTTTTAGTTATTCCTTCATTTCAAATTTCAAACAGTCATTGTCTAAATATACCTCAATATAGTTAGTTTCTAACTAAGATAGAAAGTCGGAGAGTTAAACATGGTTTCCTATATTTATTTTAGTTCCAATTTCGATGTCTAGTTCACCAATAACTGTTTCTAAAGGATGGTTATTAATTATTATAGACTTTATTGGTAACACACTTTAAGGTTATTCAGTTTCTTGTTCTTTTTAATTTAATTTAATTCCACGAATATCATTTTCAAAATCAGATTTATGAGATTCAATTCTCATGTTATCAAAAGAGTCAGTAATTTCATTTGTTTAATCATTCTCATTTACAAATGGATTGGTTTTATCATACATTACATGAAATAATTCATAAAAAATACTATAGTTATTATTAAAAAATATATATTCTATATAATTAGATGAATAACCTTGAAATATTCCTTCATAATATTTTGAATCAAATTTACCAAGGTTATCCATAGTATTCAAGATATATATCTTCCATCCAAATAATTTAAAGTAATTTACTATAGGATTTATTGTATTCAAAATTTTATAGGGTGTCTTTTTTATAATAGGGCTTATTAAAACTCTATTAATGATATTGAAAGTTATACTTACGGTTTCTACCTAGAAATAGGTAGTAATACTATATTAATTCACTATAGTCCATATATTTCTTGAATAGTTCTATTTATTCTTTTCTACAATTCCATTTTGTTGAGGTGTTCTTAGTGCAGATAAAGTATGATAAATACATGGATTTGAGTAAAAATAATGAATACATTACATCTGATTAGGAAATAAACAAAAGTAAATATTGAAAACATATTAACTAAAAAACAGACCTATAATTCACCATCCAAAATTGATACTCTGGATGGTCCAAAAAAATCTACATGGATAAGTTATAATGGGTTAGATGTACTAATTTTGTTAATTTATTCGAAATATTATTTTTATTGTTTTCTGAATTGACATGCATCAAAAAATCAATCATTTTCAAACATAACATTACTAAAATAAGAAACTAACTATTTAATAGATAATTAATGTAAATCATATATACTGTTACAACCACGTCTTCTTTTCCATATTGATGACTAATTTGTCTTAGTAGTTAAACAGTTCAGTTTTTGTATACACAAGGAATTAAGATCAAAATTTTAAACATTCTTAGTTCTAGGAGCTCTAAATTTAAGCATTTTATTATTGAAAAATGTGTGGGAACTGTTAGTGAAATAAACATAATATCCATCATCAAAAAGTTGACAAATAATTTTCAGGTTTTGTTTTATCCCTTATAAAAATAGTAATTTTCTAATTGAGATAATATTTAAATCTCTAACAGTTACAAATCCAATAATCATTTTTTTGAATTATCACTAAAAGTGACTAGACCTCCATCAATTTTAGTAAAGGCATGGAAATTTGATGTGTCTCCACACACATATTTGGAGAATCCACTATCTATATAAGATATGGATTTTCAATTCCAGCAGATTTTTTCCTACATAATAAATTAAACCTGTGTTTTTTTTGGTACAGCTATTTTCTTGGGTCTAGCATTATCATCAAGAAATGATATGGGAATCCCGATCTGCCTAATTTTTGTAAAATTTGAATTATCAACTTCAAACATATTTTTAGAAATAAAATAATTTTTAATACCATAAATTTGATGTTTTCTCAAATAACAGTTGTTAGTGTAATGAAAATTTACTCCATATTTATAGCAGGAAATGTTTTTGAATCGATACAAAATAATTTTATGTAATTATGATTTTTCACCCATGCTTCATATACCAAAACTTTCTATTTTAATTACATTATTTTCAAGAATATCATTCAATGAATTTTATACTTCTATTAAAACAATTAAATGAATTTATTAATATTATACTTCATCATTTACTTCTTTAATCCTTTTTTCATGATCAGTGTAGTTTGATGTAGAAAAGTTGAATTTTTCAATTCCATCTTGATGTTGTTTTAGCATAATGTTTGTTTCACCTAAAATAGGATTATGTATATTTTTCAAAAATTTATTTTATTTATTAAAGAATCATATATTTATTAAATCATATAACATTAGGGATCCAATTTATCTTTTGAAAAGCATTCAGAGTCAGAGGCATAAGAATAATAATTTTTTATATCTTCTTCTTCATTAGCAATAAAGAAAAAATTAAATTTGAGATTTTGTGGCTATTTCTCTTAATCATATTGCAATGAGTTTCCAGAGTCTTCATATACACTCCACTTTTCTTTCATATATCTTTTTCATTTATTCTAAATTTTTTAATTCTTCTGATATTTCTTTTCTATCCTCTTTATTCCATCTTTTAATTGGGTAAATCTTGTTTAACTTGACCCAACATTTTCATTTGTAGAATGCCACCCCTCTTGGATCTCTTTCATTATAAATAAAGAATTTTTGAAGTGTCTTCTCTTCTTTCATAATATGATAAAATTTCTAGATATGTGTTCCAGTTCAATTTCATAGTCTAAGGAATATTAATTTTTTCCTTTTGACTTTATTTTATTTTATTTCATTTGTTTGAGATTCCACCTTAAGGGAATTGTTTTCCCTTTCTGGAATTATCCTGTATTTTTTACCTTCATCTTGAATTTCTTCTTTATTAATCATCAATTTTCCAATGATTACATTCAAAGTCAAATTATTGGCATGTTATTATTGTCGAATTACTACATACATTTCATTCCATTTTGAGGGTTGTACTCTAACTACTTTCAGAGCTTGATCAGATTGATTAATGGGATCTCCCAAGGTGGTAATATTGTTGACAACTAATGTTAATCATCTATTAATTTTTGTGATTCATTCACACTAAAACATTCTAAAGGTGTGAAACATTTATTTGGAAGTAAATACCTAAATTGTTTGATATTATCTGTTCCTTTATTAGAAACTTCAATAGTTTTACACATATCACAGGTAGAAGGACATTGTGAGACTCATTTGAATTTTCCAGATCTAAGACCATATATTATATCATTAATATATTTTCAATTGATGTCATATTATGAATTTTTGGAAAAATTTCATGTTTTAGGTTATTCAAGAATCACATAAGGATTGAGGATCTCTGTATATGCTTTGAATCCCAGCTTTTTCATATAAATGATGATACATGATTTAGAACAACCATAGTTGTCACCATTAAAATATGGAACCTGGCCCATAGATATGCCTTCCTTCAAGTCATTCATCTCCATCTATTCTGTATAGAACATATAATTTTGAGCTTGTGATAACTTAATAAAAAAACCCCTTTGATACCAATTGTTGTGTCAAAAAAATATAACTAAGAGGGGGTCAAATGTGTCTTATCAAAAATCTCTACAGATTATGGATTTTATATCTCTTGGTAATTTATGCATATATGAAACATTCTCTTTTGCAATGAGTATGTCCTGTAGATAAACAAAAAGAAAAAATGCATCAATTTTATAGTGGTTCAGGGAACAAAGATCTCCTAGTCCACTCCACCAATGCTCTCTCTATGAGATTAGTGTATTTCCCTAGGGAGATTATCTTATCACAGGTCCTATAAATCCAAATCTAATTTTATACAGCTGACAAATTTACAATAATAGATAAAAAAAGAGACTTTTGGTTATTTTATAGCAAATTAGTTGTCCAAATCCTAGACCAAGAAGCTGATACTCCCTCACAATTGATTCCTAGGATTCAAAACTCCAATAAATCAAAAGTGTTTTATTTGAAGATGATTCAGGGAGATCATAACAGTTCTAGTAGTCGCAACTAATTGTAGATGAATCTTCTTATTTAAAAATGAAACTATGTAAGAAATAATAACTCTAAAGTTATCCTGGTTGAAAATGATCTTCAATTTGAATATCAAAAAATAGAAGATTGAGGTAAAAAATATATGTCACCAAAGTGTAGCATCTTTCAGAAAAAAATATTTTAACATTAGTTTTAATAACACAGTAAAATATATTCAAAGGTATAAAGTTTTATGGGAAACGAATCTCATAAAAATTAAAATTTAAAGAATACTCTGTTCATATATATGGCTCTATTTAGGCTGAGAAGATACAATAAAATTTCTATATAGATCAAAAATATTCAAATAATAAATAATCAGGGGAGTCATAAATTCCCTTGATGATAATATATAATTACTCAAATGAATACAGTTCTATCAATCAACCAAAACAAGACTTTGAATTGGTCATAAATGAGGTTTTCTAAGATATTTAATACTAGCAAGACCATTGTAAAAATCCTGGATAAAATTGAATATTTAAATCTATGATGTTGAATAGTTAAACATAGGGTTCCTTCATAAAATGAAAAAATAAAAAATATTGGTTACAACTGCACAGTGATCATTTTAGGAATGAAAGTTTGATAAAAAATTTATTGTTGATGAACCGTGAATTTGTTTCTCAGACATACAGTTCCATACTTTTGTAGGGTTTATTAAATATACTTTCCTTTATTAATAAACATAAGGTTTAATCCAAACATAAGGTTTTTTTACCATGCTTTTCTGATAATGGAGGGTTGATGATCCATACCTATTGTTTTGAACATAGGGGTCATTCCTTATGGTTTTTTTATCAATGTAGGGTATGAGAAATGTTTCTAAAAAACATAAAAACGTGTTCCTACACTTTGAAAAATAATCCTTGGTGATTAATAACTTGAATATAATTTCACAATAAATATATCTATGAATTTTAATATCATGAAATACACTTAAATTAATATCATTACTAGAACAAACAAGGTTATTTGGGATCATAAAAATCAATAATATTTCTAGATTATTGTTGACACAATAAATTACCATCATGTTAGTGATACTATAGGTTTCTTTAAGGTTTGTTATGAATATATAATTCATTCTACTTTCATCTCGAGAAATGATTTGAAAAGAGGTATAAATTCATGTAAATTTTACATTACATTATCAAGTGTTTAGAAGAGATAATCTTGGTATATTATTTCTAGTTTTTAATTGTTTATAGAGAGTACATTATATTAAATTTCAAACTGGAATAATAAAATTAGTTGGAGAGTCTAAAATGTTTTCTTAAAGTAACCTCTCAAAGTCATTAAAACCAGAAAGTTTTATCATTAAAGAAGACAAAGAATTATATATTATGAATTTCTTCATGATACCTGAAGAATTTTGTTAAACATCATGGAATTTCCATGTAAATAATTGTGGTTATAAAAATAAATTCATTAATTTTGAAGAATATGTGATTCTAAAAGTGAATTTTTTTAGGGTTTTTAAAAATAGAGGAGGACAAAATATTGGGTATAATTGAAATATATTATATGTTTCATTCATGTGATGAATCAAGAGTTTCAACATCAAGGATTTGAATATAAAAGACTTTTTCAAGCACATATGAATATAAGAAAAGGATGTGTATCTCCATCTAAATTCTCTTATCTGATAAGAGAAGATGATCATTAAAACTAGTTTTTTTATAAAAACAATGTGAGGATTAATTTTATACATAGATTTTAGATTAATTTAATTCTATTAAATTTTTTGAGAATATGATATGGAAAAAAATTATAAATGTTTTATCAAAATATTTTTTGAAATATGATGGAGGATGTTCCTTCCACCCATCAATGACAAATTTTAATAAAATATTTTTTGATAAAAAATGATCCAAACAACTTGAATATGCTATATGATATGAAAATGATGTTTATTTTTCAAATATTAGTACTAAAAGAAAATAAGATTTATTTCTTAACACAAAGGATTTTTTTATCTTATCATAATATCTAAAAATAATATTCTGTCCAAGAGTCTAGTGGTGGAATGTTTGAACTTGAAAGTTCAAAGTTATCAAATTAAAGATCATACTACTCTAAAGTGATTTTTAATCAATATGCTAATTTTTTATGGATATATATAGGTAAAGAATATTGTTAAATGTTAAATTTTGTTACCATGAATAAATTAATATAAAATTTTCCAAAAATATTATTCTACTAAAAATTCAAAGTGATTGTCACTTTGTCCTAAAAAATTTAGGAATTGCTGGTGTATAGAAATGTAAATGGTGACATTATTAATAAAGGAATATTTTTGAAAGAATATGTTCTAAGGTTGATGGTGTTTTTCACAGAAATAGTTCTTAGTGGAAATTTTTTTTTGACATCATGACATTTTATATTGTTGAGGGTTAAAGAGTTTGAATATGTTTGAGGAAATAATGTCACGACCAAGCCCAATGGGGCTCGAGCCACAACATCCCAAAACTGGCCTCTATTGGACAGGTAGTGGCGAAATGCACCAAGAAGAATAAAAAATATGGGAGCCATTTACTAAATGTACCTATACACACACATGCAACCATCTCAATGCATAAGTGCAGGTGAATAGTAACAAAATATACAATATATAGAGAATAACCACGCATGAAATGAACCTCTATATTGTACAGGTGTAAGAAAGAGTAAACTAAAAAGTAAAGAGTAAAAATAAATTACCAAATAGAAATATGTACCAACCCAAAAAAAATGGAAGATTAAATTTTATGAGTTTCCAGCTCCGACTCTCCATGCACCGACCACCTAATGTAGAAAAATACAATAGGTATCTCTATGTTTCTTTGTAATCATCCCTAACATATCTACCATCTTCTTAAGACACGACACATGTAGGAAAATCTCATACAGGGTTGAGTGTATACAAACCCAGCAGAATTCCTTTAAAGTTGATGGGGGAGTAGTAAGAGACACAATAGGAAACACACAGGCAGCTCAACCCAAAATAAGATAGTAAAAACATATAATGACATCGATACATATATATAGGGTATCTCCATCTCACAACCCGACCCCAAATAGAGTGCCAACATATCCTAAGGTCTATCATGGATTCCCATTTTCTCATGTATCTATCCATATAAGTAATTGTGTGGAGGGCCCATACCTCACTACTTCTTCGCACAGTTGAGGGGGCATAATCTCTGAGCAGAGGAATCACACCCTAGTGTGTCGGGGGTGGAACTCAGTGTAATGAGGATCCATGCCTTATCTATTAGGTGGTACCACTCATTAGATAGTGGACTCACACACTAATTATATAGGGGTAAAAATATATAGATAAAAGAACCATGCCCAAATTATATGGGTAACAATTTTTAGATAGAGGACCCATTCACAAATCCTTCAAGGGGTACCACCTGGTATATAGAGGACTTACACCTTGAACTGTTAGGGGGTACCACTTATTAGATAGAGGACCTGCACCTATATCTGTTAGGGGGTAACACTCAATAAATAATGGACACAAACCCTAATTTCATGAGGGGTACTAATCAGTAGATAGATTTCATATGTCCTAATTATATTGGGTAGTACAACTCAGTAGATAGAGGACATGCTCCCTAATTCCATTGGGGGTAACACTCTAATGATCATTCCAGATCATTTCTTTAATTGAGCACCAACTAAATAATAATCACACCAGAAACATCTCAAATTGTATCCCAAATTACACTGTAGGGGCCACCATCCCATTCTTTATAAAAATTGACTCAGGATATACTATTCATGTGCCAAAATCCATGTTTAATAGAAGGAGATATGAAAGTTAGAAGGTTAATCATAATTAAATAAGCATTACACGACATGTAAGGGGACCCAAATGGTATGTCATCCCACTTCAATTCCTATATTTAACCCATATGGTACATGGATCAACAACCACATAGCACTATATGATTTATAGGTGGAGTACATGGCTTATGTTAGCACATGAGGATCCAACCCATTATCTTGTAAAATTACATGTATATATGTCCATGTCTATGTACATTGGTACATAGTGTGCCCTTCCTCATGGTGTTTTGTATGTGACTTTGGTCATATTCATTTATATTTGTAAACGGAATGTGAATGGTTGTGTCCTCCCACAAAGGGTCCAACTTGTTAGCTCCTCCACATGGCTTGTCTACCTGAGGAGGGATACATAGTGTGTGGACTAGTTACCTGGTGTGTCATACATAACTTTCTCAAAACCCCATCGCCATAACCAAAGTGGGTACATCACAACATTTTTTTATCACAGGACACAACATATAGTAAGTTTCATCAGAAAAAAATTAGATCAGCTTATGAAATTCTAGATCCGGCCTAACCTCCTCAAATATTGCCTCTAGGCATCCTAAAATCAGTGGAAAGGGACCTTGTTCATCATTTTTTGACCTCCATAGTCTGGAAATTAAATTACCAATTGTTCGTTCGACTCCCCCACACACTGTGTGCATCTATCGTAACCCACAATGCCGCATAAAGATTTTGAGCCTTTGTTGAATCATCCATATCTCAGAAATCATCTAAATCCAACCCTAATTCATTATTACATTCATCCCATGTGAATCTGCTAGGAATCTGGGGGTCCAATTGACCTCACACCTACCCGAAAATGTCAAATCGAGACCTCGAAATCCAATCGGAAAAGAACATGAAGAATAATTTGGATAAAAGAACCAATCCAAAGGATTAAAATCATTGGAAATTTCTTTTTGGAAAACATTCACATTCAGGGATATCCAGGGTGAGAAAAAAATTAATAAATTAATTTAAAAACTAGTGCATAGGAACTTGAAATGGAATTATTTAATGCAGACCAATAAATAAAAATAGATAATTCTAAAATAATTTAATCAATTTGGGAATTATCCACAAATTGATGAGTCATACTTGGATTTGGATTACTTTTTTATGGAGAATTCAATTTCCAATGAAGAAGAGGATTCATTCCATTCACTGCATTATGATCTTCCAAGATCTAGAGTTTCTTCATCATCTGATTCTGATCCAAAAACGAATTGCAGAAGAACACTCCCCTAAAAAGTCATAGTTTTATATGGCTAACCATAGAGATCTTCTATAATGAGAGATTTATGGAGGTTTTTAGTTTATTCCAATTAGTAATATTTTTAAATTAATAAATTGGTTACCCTACTAAACATACTGTCAATGGCCATTTTATCCTAACATCCCATGCTAACCTATTTTTAGATGTGTCTATGATAGACATTTCATTCCAAATTCTACTGTGGTCTCAGTTTTTTGATCTGGGGATTTGTTTAAGAGTTATTCCATTTTATTAAATAAATCATTCATGCATAATATAAAATATATTTAATAGGTTTATAAAATAAATTTCAAGCACACTAGACCTTATAATCACACTCCATCTCAGCACCAGGTCCCAAAAATATATCTAGAAATATTTGAATGTCTTACAAGGAAGAAACAATCTATATACATTATTTCCCCCCATCAAAATTTTCATACCTAAAAAAGATAAACTACACAAAAATATCATGATATTGAGCCTTCCTATAGGTCTCCTGCTCCCATGAGAAATTTTTCATTCTCCTATGCTGCCAAAAAACAAAAACCAAGGGGATGGTACATCCACACATGGTCATCTCATACCAATCATTGAATTACACTAGGTGCTCCCCAAAAGTGTCTCCATCTTGGATGTCCAACTCTTCCCAGTCAATAATGTGTGCCAGGTCATCCATCTATCTCCTCAACTATGACTCGTCGAAGATGTTATGCACCCACTTCAACTATGGGGGAGGGAAGGCTATAAGAAACCTTTCTAAACCTCTTAAATATCTAAAATCTCATTATGAACTTCATGGATATCTTGACTTCCTATAAGTATCTCTCTAATACTCTTCATGTGGAGACACTTATGAAAATGGGGTCTTCCTATTGAAACTCCAAGGGCTTAGGACATTGATCTACATAATATTTCTACCTACTTCAATCTATCCTCACCCACTCATTAATGACATGTACCTTCTCCATAATCATCGACACTATCTCTTGGCCCACAATAGAGGACTCACTGATCTCTGTCCTACGAAAGGTTTACCTAACGCACTCCCATATAGGGCCTCATAAGGAGTCATGTCGATAGTAGAGTGGTTTCTATTATTGAATGAAAACTCTACAAGTGGAAATTGATCCTCATAAACATATATTGTGTCTAACACGCATTATCATAGAATATCATATAATGCATGGATAGTGTGATCCATCTGCCAATATTTTTTTGGGGTGGATGGTTCTACTCATTTTAATATGGGTACTGAATGCCTCATATAAGACTCTTAAAAACCATGATGTAAACCATGATTCAGGCTTAGAGAATAGTGAATATGTCACCCAATGATGGAGAGCATTATCCCATACGTATAACTTCCCCAAACTGCCCACCGAAATCTACTCCCTAATAGTAAGGAATTGTGCCAACATCTTGAGTTGGTCAACTGTCACAGAGATGGAATCATGATTTCTCTCTATCTATATAATAATAATAACAAAGTTCATTTATAGGTCATCCAATTTCAACTCTAGGATCTCAAGAGGTTGCAAAAAACCATTCATAACCCAGTTCTTAGCCTTCACCTGCTGAAGGCTGAGGTGCCGTGAAATGGACTCATACATGCTCTATCTCATTCCAACCCACTCAAAATATTTCTTTTGGTCATTGTACATATTACCCACACATAGAAATTTAGATAAAGGATATGTGTGAAATTCCTTTATCAACTCCTCACACTTCATGACTATGACTATAGTCTATCACTAGAAAATGATGATGTGATTCCCCCAAATATAAAACACATATGGAGAATCTCTTGAGGAAATATGGTCATGTAAGGCCTCACAGTTGATGTATCCCAATTGGGACTCTCTCACACACTGAAGGCGTGGAGGATTCAACACCATCATCTCTACAAAAGTTTCACCCTTCTTCTCAACCAGTGTCAGCAGCAAGGAAACCATATTATCAAAATCCTCTTTCACCAATCAATCAAGGGACATCCTACTAAAGGCATCCAGTACTATGTTTCCTTCCCCAGAGTATATACTATCATGAATAAATAGTTCTACATAAACCCTAAATAGATCCTCTTTCTCCGGTTCAAGTATCTTGGTGTGAATACATACCTAAGGCTCTGATGGCCTGAGTAAATAGCAAAGTGTTCTTCTAGAAGCTAGTGCATCCACATCCTTAGTGTAAAGAATGATGCTAACAAATTTAGGTCATGAGACACATAGTTCTTCTCGTGGGGACTCAACATCCTTTACCCATATGTGAAAACTATTTTTCTCTACATAAACATAGAGTTGATCCCATATCTTGAGTAATATCAATACATTATATACCCCACTCCCTCCTCCGGTAGTCTCAAAATAGGAGAACTTGACACCCTTATCCTAAACTCTTTTAAGGACCTATGGAATGACTCAATCAATGTAATAATATTCTCTTTCCATTTTAGGGAAGTTAAAGGGGATTAAATCCTATATAACTCTACCACAAACCTCCTATATTACGCCACTAAGATAAGAAAACTATGCACCTATAACATGTGTTTCATGGATCCCAAGAAATATCTGCCTCGATGTTCACTCAGTCCATTGCTAAACCACGATAAGAAATGGCACTCCCCAGAAAGTGGACCTCATGAATCTAGATTTGGAAATTCAATATTTTACTATAAAGCTATTTGTTTTGAAGAAAATCTAGGACCATAATCATGTGATCAACATACTCTTCCTCTAATGAAGAGTATATGAGTATGTTGTCAATGATGAAAACCAAAAATTGTACAATGTATTGCGGCAATATCTAGTTCGTCAAATCCATAAACATGGTGGTCGAATACATTACACCAAAGGGAATCAACAAGAAATCATAGTGTTTGTAGCAACATCAGAATGTATACCAACCTCTTGAACTTTAAACATCTGGTAATCAGTCTTGGAATCTATCTTTGAGAACCAAATCAAACATATAAATTGATCAAAAGAGAAAATAAATCCATGGAAAATGGTACTTGTTCTTCATCATGGCCCAATTCAGGTGATGATAATCCATAAAAATCCATAATCTCTTGCCTGACTTTTTCGAGAACAACACTGGTGATGCCCAGGGGGACACACTATGGCTGATAAAAATCATCTCTTGAAGGTCCTCCCAATTTAGCTACAACTCTGTGATCTTGGTAGGAGAATTTTATATGCTATAGAAGATATTGAAGTTGTCACATGATTAAATTCAATTCAAAACACTTCGTACTTCCTTATAGGTGGACCTAGAACATCTTCAAGGAATAATTCCATGAAATTCTCAACAATTAAAGATATATAAATTTATTAAGAGATAGATTTACCAAGGGATACACTCTCCAACTGATGAGTGGTAGGATATGGTATCCTACTCTTTATAAAAACTCATCCATCATTGAGATATTTCTGACCCATAAAGGAGAACCATCTACGATCAATTTGAATTCATCTAACTCATCTATGGTGAATATTAATCTTGGATCAGATTGGGGAAATCATGTTCCTACCCAAGATGACATTTTAGGATTTCGTCATGATGGAAAATAGATCACATGAGAACCCATATCCACCAAGAGATAACTCAGAATATTATAAGATAAAATATATATAATAATCATTCCATGTGGGAACCTTAAAACAATATTGTTGGGATAAAGAAACTATTCAAAGCTCCAGCACCCACACCCAAAGTAAATTGACAGTGGAATGAAAATCACTTGTGCCTATTGATACTAAATAAAGAGTATAATAAACACAGATCATACCTATAATTATCTCATGTTCCCTTGGGTAATAATCAAAAATTTCCTACAACTATTCGCAGCCGTGACCGCCAACTCCCTTAGCTTGTAGTGGCTTGTTTGGTGGTAGTGGTGGTGGTGGAAGGATCTCATAATTTCATCACCACCCAAAACTCTTCCTCCTAGAGATCCACCTTCTCCATTTCTAGATCAACCTCTCTATGGCCCCCTTCCCTATCTTTTGAGATCCCTAATCATAGAACAACTGCTGTCATGGCAGCCCATCATCTATCTGTATGCACTCTTCCATATGTTAGGTTAAGAAATGACTTTCCATGTGACTTCACCTGTAACATGAACAACATCATCACTATCTGAGATTCCCTAGTCCTCTGTGTGGCCCCTATTCCACATAACCATGTGTATGAGTCTTGTCATTGGTAGGTATCATGTGTTGAGATCCTATAAATTGATGGTTTCTAGCCGCTGCATACGACGCAACACTAAGATTCCAAATTCCATCTCCAGCTACCTAGAATCCCACTAGAATAATATTCTATCAATATTTCCTACTCCAACTCTCAAACATTGATGGGAATGAACAATGGAACTATACCGGTATCCCATATCTATGGGGACACCCTTATCAAACTATTGTGATCAAAAGTATCCATCCGAGATCATATGATGGGAGTATTGCATAAGGTCTATAAGACTCATAGCACACTTAGCCACTATTAACCCTCTTTTTTGTATCTATTGAAGAACTTGAATCATAATAGAGCACAAGAACGAGGGGTGGTACTTTTCATGGAATAGTTTTTGGGAGTCGTCCCATGATAGTGTCAACTCATCATGAATCAATGTAACAAGACTCTAAAAGTACCTAACTACTCTATGGAAAAGGATAGCTTCTAGTGTAACCAGCTAAGAAGTCGGTGTTTAGATAATCCTAAAGAAAAGAATTACCAAATCTAGAAAATCATTTGCTTCTTAAGGATCTACCTCCCCATGGAACCATAGTGGCCTCTGGTGCTAGAACTCAAAAAGTGCTCTGAGATTATGTGCATCCTCATCCTACTCTTCTGGTATGATCTTTTACTCAACATGTGGGGGTGTTACAACTTGTCTACTAAGAGGAAGGATCGCATAGGATAAACCCTGAACTGAGGACTCATCATTAATTAGATTAGCATCATGATCTAGATTCATTTACTATGTTTTATCTCATCATTGAGTTTTCCTAACAAATTAATGATGATGTACCATGGTTATATGAGCACACACACACACATGTATATATATACATAATGGGGATCTAACTTAAAAAAGGAAAGTCAAATGACTCAATCTTATATGATTCATGTAACATTAATCCATGCAACAAATATCTCAGTATAATAGGTCAACAAGTAGATATTCATAGTCATAGTGGATGGATATGTCAGCTTCCCATACCATCACTAGCTTCCCTATCCAGAAAGCTGCACTTAAAACACATTATCATAGTTTCCCTACCTCCCAATCAAATCCTTATAAGGGAAATACTGCAAATGCCATCTCAATGAATAAACTGCTCTGATACATATCTGTCATGACCTGACCCAATGAAGCTCGATCCACAACTACCACAAGACTACCACCATAGGCTAGGGTGGTGAAAAGGGCCAAATGGAATAACTAATTTGGGAGGCATTTTCCTAATGTACTAGTATGTGCACACCCGACAATCTCATTGATGAAGTGTATAAGAATAGTAATAAAATGATGTAATGTCTAGAGAATAACCATACAATAAATAAACCTCTTGTATGTACATGATTATGATATATTAAATTGAATATTAAATAGGAAAAATACATAACCAACTAGAAATATGTCCCAACTTGGAAAAATTGGTAAATTAAAAGCTAAGAGATATCAACTACGAATCTCCATGATATATCCACCATACGTGAAACAATGCAATAGGTATCCCTATTATCCTCTATAATCACCATTGACATGCCCTTCATCGATATATGATGAGAAAATACAATAAAATCACATGTAGGGCTGAGTGAATACATACCCAGTAGGACACCCCAAAAGATTAAGTGGGTGCACTAAGAAACACAGTAAGAAATAGACTAACATCTCAACAAAAATCAAGATTTTAAAAATCCAAATACATGGATACAGATAGATATACACACTCAAAATACAAGGAAACCAAAATGAGAGAGGGGGGGATATCCATCTCATAGCCCAACCTATGAAAGAATTCCAACACTTCCAAAGGTTCATCCTTGATGCCTAGATTCTCACGTGTATGTCAAGAGAAGTAACCACATGGAGGACCATGCCTCTCCAATATGAAACATAGTCAGGGGGGACACTCTATGAGAATAGGACACATTACCTAATGCATTAGAGGGTTCCACTCAGTGTTAGGGGGAACCACACCCTATATGATAGGGGAGCCACTCTATAGATAGAGGAACCACACCCTAATACCATATGTTGGTACCACTTAGTATAGAGAAGAAACATGCCCTTCCACTATAGGGGGTTCCACATTGTAGATAGAGAACCTTAACCCAAATTTGTTAGGGGGTACCACTCAATAGATAGAGGACACATGCCCTAATCCATCTCATGTTAATACTAAGAAGGTAAAGGAACTGCACCCGGATTCTTTAGTGGTGCCACTCAGTAGATGATAGACCTAAACCATAATTAAATAGGGTGGTATAATTCAATATATAGATGAAACACACCTTAATTCTATAGAGGGTACCACTCAGTAGATTGAAGTCCTTCACCCTAATGTCATAGGGGGTACCACACAATATATAATGGGCTCTCTCCTTAATTCCATAGGGGGATACCACTCAAATGATCCTTATAGATCACTATTGTCATTAAGGAACACCTAAATAAGATTAAAGCCTTTAATATATCACATTATGTCCCAAAATTCATGACAAGAGTATTTACTATATTCTATGAGAAACCCCAATCAAGATACACTACTATAGTGTCAAAATTTGTGTCCAAATGAAAGAGATATGTGAGGTAGAAGGTTCGTCAAAAATAAATATGGGGTACACAGTGTGTAAGGGGACCCACACAGAATGTGGCCTCACTCTGTTTCAAGTTCGTGTCCCTACCATTACATTGAATTAATAACCATGTAGAACTACAAGGCATGTATATGAACTACCCAGCCTGCCTCAACCTCTTGTTGTCCTTCCCATGCTCCTGATTGTGTCCATGAAAGTCTTCCAAGGTCAGTGTACTTCAGTACATGGAATGTAATTCTTCATAGTGTTCCACCCATATCCTTTTCCATGTTTATATACATTAGTACATAGTATGTGCTTGGACGTATCCTCCCACACTCAGCCATTCTCATGGGCTCTGTCATGATGATTGTATACACGAGGAGGGATACAAATCATGTGGCCTAGACACATGACATGTCATCCTTAGTATTGAATCAAAAGGCGAACTACACAACATATGTTCATCACAATACACATAATGTAGTAGGGGTTTTCATTGAATGTTAGATCTAATTTTGGCATTCAATATAATGCCTCACCTCCTCATATCTCACCTCCATGCCTCTCTAAATCAGTGTAAATGGACTCTCTTCATTTTTTCTGGACCTCCACTTGTTGAAAAAAAATTCCAATTGGTTTTCCCAACTCTAACATGGACTGCACACATATCTCATCACCCTTTACACCTCATCGATATTCCAACCATTGATAGAGTAATAGGTATCCCAACAATAATCCAAATACAACCCCGATTCATCATTTTGTTCATCACATGTAAATTTTCCACGAATCTGAAGTACCATCACTCTCGGCCCCACCTGACAATGTCAAACTGATACCCCGTTGTCCAATAAACAAACAATGCGAGGAATCATTCAGATAAAAGAACCAAACTAATTTTTTTGATCATTTTCCATTCTTAATTTTTCAATGAACACAATAGGTGACATCAATGGTGAGAAAAAATGAATAATCCAATTTAAAAACTAGTGCATAGACATATAAAAATGTATGGCTTTAAAGATATTATGAAATAGAGTAGATCATGCTCATACTATTTAATTAGTTGGGATGGAATAAAAAAATTAATGAGTAATACCAAGTTTTTCAATATTCAATGATAAATAATGTGATTTACAATGAAGAAGATGAGACATTTTGTTCACTACATGTCGATCTTCTTGGATCTGGTGTTTTTTCCTCATTTGATTCGGATCCTCTAAAGAGAGGTGGAAGAAAACTCATCACAATGGTCCCATGGTTTTTTGAATTACCATGTTGATCCACCATAATGGGTTATTTATAGAGGGATACATTTTAGGTCAAATTAATCAATTAATTAACCCATTGCACGTACCATCAATGCTTATTTTATCCAAACACCCCACGCTAACCTATTTTAGGTCGCACCTAGGGTAAGCCTCAAGTTCCAAATAAAATCATTGTCTTAGATTTTTTATCCAAATAAATGGTTATGAGTTATCATACTTTATTTATTAATATTTTCATTCATAATATAAAATATATTTATTATTTTCATAAAATTAGTTCTAGGCACACCGAACCTCATAACTGCATGTTGTCTCAACACCTGGGTCCAAAATTTATCTACAAATATCCCAATTTATTAAAAAAGAAAACATGGTAACTATAGATAAACATTAATAAAATGATTCCTAAATCAAACTATTATCTAAACATGTTTTATTTATATAAATTTCTCAATAAATAGTATACTGGGGGAGTTTTATTATTTGATCACTAATATAGGTGTCAAGAATTACATATTTATGTAATTAGATTACATTACCCAATAAATTACAGCAATCATAAGTCTGATCTTGAAATTATTCGAATATCATATGATAGAATGGGGACTATGTTGGGTTTTTTAAAATATTTTTAAAAGTTGTTTAAGAATATAAATTGTATCATATAAAAGGAAATCCTTATTTTTTTAATCCATTTCTTTTGAAGGTATAAATTATTTTAAGATATATATGAGATGAAATATAAGGATAATTATCCTCTAAATGTACAACTTTGAACTTATCCTTAATAGAGGATTTATCATGGAATGTTATATGTTATGAAGAATCTTTAAGGATAGGATGAGAAAGAATATTATATGAGATGTGTGATGTAAGAACGCAGTTTTTCTATAAAATATTGTGGAAAATTCTTGATGTTATTCCAGAGCAGCGCCTTCAGACGGCGTGCGATTACAAGGCCCGGTGTGGCCGGAATTACATTTTCAATGCGTTCACACTGGGAATGCCAAATAAATTAAATACCTCCAAAAATGGTAGCTCGAATTAGAAAACTAAGTTCATTGTTGAGTCCAGAGCATGCCGTTTACCCTAGTAGGGGTGTAACTTTCACGGGCGCGAGCTTTCTGTGAAAAATGTTCCAAGGGGAATTTTCGTAATATAGTGGCCTCATGAGTTAGATTTTATATCTTTCGAATGGAGCCTCGAATTAATATTTTGAGACCACCATTGTGCTCGGGTCATGGCATTTACCCTAGGCGCGACCTAACTTTGACCGTGTCGGGGGTTTCAGACGCGGATTTAAATTGGGTTGAGTTTTTTAAATTAAAAGGGATACTTCTTTTTTTTATACACTCCTTCTTCCCCTAATTCTCCCATGTAGAAACCCCCCTCTTACCCAATAACTTCCATCCTCCCCCACCTCCCTCCTCCGATCAAGGCGGCGTCGACCGGCAGGTGCGGTAGCGGCACGTGTGTTGAAGCTCCGGGCTATGCCCTCGTAGGTAGGTGGTGTTCGTTTTGAGTTTTAAAACCCAAAACGCTCTTTAAATGGAACATATAGTGTCATTATTCTTTCATATTGTTGATCTAAGGATTTTGTTTCAGAATAGGATGATTGGAGCTTCCCAACGCATTTTTCGGATCGAAAATCCAAGTTCCGGGGAGCCTCGGGTGGCATGCGGAAGTTTTCCTGTCAAAATGGAGTTTATCCGGCGGCAGGGAGGAGCTTCGGAAGTGGTGTGCGACTGTCCAGCTTCAGCGGTGGAGGTGGATGAGGCTTCAGGCAGCGTCGTCCGGGCGATCGGGCGGCCTGCGTGCAGGGGCGAGCTAGGGGCGACGGCGAGCGGGCGCCAGCAGGGCGCGACCATGCGGAAGACCAGGGTCAGCGACCCCGACCGGCGGACAGCCGACCCGCCATTGCGGGTCCCCATGTGGAAGGATGTCCGGCCTCCGATCCGGTCCATATCGGTAGACCACGGTCCGCGCGGGTGGAACGCTGGCCGTGGCGGCTCAGCCGGCTGAGCTGCGGGCCGGCCGGCTCAGGACGGTCCAGGGGGTGTGGACCGGCCGGACCGGTCCGGACCACCCCCTCTTGAGTCTGATGACGTTTAAACCAATGTAACTCCTAAAACTGGTGTCAGATTTGCGTTCCATCTGTGGAAACATGATCCTTGGATCAATATAGATATTTTGAGATGGTTTTGCGAATTTATAAATTCCCAAGATGAAGGGCTCGGTGGTGTGACATGCTCGTTAAGTGGTTTAGCCTTTTTTCAGAGGTTCTTGTTTTGGGCGGCACAGACACATCCGGAGTCCATTTTGAGCACCGTCAGTGGCGTTGTGACCCTGGCGTCAAGATGAATATTTCCAAGGGGTTTTTGGGTGTTGAATCCAGAGTTATGTGTGGGATCCACGACCCATCATTCAACCTGTGAACAGCGGTAAACAACTTTTTCATCGGATGTCCGTTCGGGGCATGTGAGTAGTCATTTCTAAGTGTTTTTTCGAGGGCATTGCAATGACACAATATTCCCGCTTCAATTCGGCACGGTGGTGCGAGACCCATGAGGGCTGTTTTGGGCATTGACGGTGAATTTCTATCTCCTTCACTGGGTGTCCGTTTGGGACAATTTATTAGTCAATCTTGTGTACTTTTTCGAGAGGTTCGCAACAGTGTGATCCGTTCGCTGCGCTTTGGGGCCGAGATGCAGGTCCCACGAAGCACCTCTCACGTGAGGTACGACGAAATGTATATTTTTCCCCAGACATTTATTCCATGCATGTAATCAGTCAATTTTACATGTCTTTCTTAGGAGATCACAATGGTGCGATGCGCCCGACTTTTTTCAGGACAGAGGCTTGGGACCACGGGACGTTGTTCGGGTGTAAAGCGGTGTTGGATGACTTTTCCATCGAATGTCTGTTTGAGGAGAGTTAAAAGTCTATCTCATGTGCTTTTTCATGAGGATTACAATGGTATGATCGGATTGGATGTGCGAAGACTTATTTGAGATCTCAGTAAATGTGGAAGCATGAAAGGTGTACTGGTGGTGGTTCTTCCTATGGTGTTTGTAGATAACCCTTGGTATGTGATCGCATTCACTTTGGGGAGAGTGAAGTGAACAATTAAAGAGATGTGGTTCGCCATGCTAGGGCCATGGAGATAGCAGGTTGGCGAAGTTATGTTTACGCCATTTTGCGTTGACATTGGGTGTCGTGTGTACGATAGCCCTTGGGCTGGCGATGTGGCATAATCTAGGAGTATACGAGAATGCTTGAAGGTACATGTTGTAGTTTATACCTTATAATGTTTGTGCACTTGTTTTGGAGACGTGATAGGGCCACACGTCATGTAAGCCCCTTGTGCGTTTCATGTTCAACTTTACGTACCTTTGGCCTCTCACGATGTAGAGGGTCTGCCTGTTCACGATGGTTTAGGAAATGATAGTTGATTGGTTTCCCCTATTTCTGTTCTAGATGGTTTGATCAGAGGGGTTGTTTGGGTCCCCCTTTTCTTTTAGCAGTGTGGGATTTTAGTATCACATCCCTTCGTGTTCCCAGGTAGAGTTTTTGAGGATTCGGTGTGGGATTTTATTATCACGTCCCTTAGCCCGACGACTTCTTCCAGAGTCAGTTCATTCTTCAAGGCTATTCTGTGGATTTTCTATGTGACTATTAGAGAGGGACCCTTATTTGTATGGGTCAGTGATGTGACATCTTTGGATTTGAGAAGACTTCTCGACTGTATAATAGTGACGAGGTGTAATTTTACTTTCCCCAGAACTCTCAAGAACGAGGGGCCCTTTCCCCATCGAGACACATCCTTGTTACAAAACCTAAAAATGTGCAGGCGAGTCAGTGTCACCCAAAGAGGATAGTGTCGAGGTGCGGTGATTTGATCCCCTTCACTTGCAGTTCAGGGAAGACATACGAGATACTGGGCATCAATGGTGTTTACTTCAGGGACTGTTGGCTACTCACTTTCTTGGGTAGAGCTATGGGATGGAGGTCCCCTTTTGATCTTTTTGGGGTTTCTTGACAAAGCATATATATATGTATACCTTGTTTCAGTACCCAATCCTTGGGATTTGGTTACTCTCCTTATAGGAGAGGCGAAGATGTGCAGGGTATGCCACGTGCTTTCCATGTCTAGCTTCTCATGGTTGGACGAGTCAACTCTCCAGCTATAGGTAGTGAAGACTCGATGAGATGTTCATATTCTCACCACTTCTGGCTCCTTCTATTTGGATGAGTCTACTTCCTTTCTCTTTTTTGGGTTTAGCTGTTAATCTGTTGGACTCTTTACAGCACTCTCGATTGCAATCCTTTACTTTTTCCCTATTTGATCTACTGCTCACCACTTTAGTACCTCTTTTGTTACTCCCTCGAGCATTTGGGGCATCCTACTTAGTATTTTTATACTCACACATGCTTGGGATTTGCGCGCACATGGTGTTCCCTTGCAGACGACGGATAGGTCAATCGTGACGTTAGAGGAGCTTTGGAGTTCGAGAGCATGGACCGTGTGCGGTGGTCGTAGTTGGGTTCCGAGTTTGGGACCCTCCAAGTTGTTTACTTTTGTTTACCTGTTTCCAGGTTGTGGCACATTTCTGGTTGGGCACATGTTTTTCCCCTTTTCTTTTCAGTTTACCATCAGCACTTACTTTGTACTGCTTAGAAGTCGATGCACATTTGTGGTTTATTTATAGCAGTTGTTACTTTGATTTTATTTTTACACTACAATTCTGCATTAATTGGGATCCATGTGTGCATACATCTACTTAGGCAAATGCCTCCCAAAGTTGTTCAGCCTTCGGCGCTTGTCGCCAGCCCCTTTCTTATAGAGGCAAGCTTGGGGTAGTTGCGGCTCGAGCCCGATTGGGTCAGGTCGTGACAAAGTGGTATCAAAGGCAGTTCGTTCATTTGGACGTTGTTCATATGTCCCTAAAAAGGAATTGGTTGGGATCTAGGGAATCATTTTCAATGTGTCTCGAGAGCGACTCTTAGGTCATGGAGTCTAGTGATGGTGCGGCGATCAAAGTATCCATTCACCAAGGCCTAGATAACCCACTTATCGACTCGGCATGCTGAGACACTCTTTTTAGGGAAAACTGGTTTGTGCATCACATAGGATTAAGTCTTTGACTGTCTATCTTGAGTCAAATCCCCATTATTGTTACTGTCATATACATATATGCTCATCTGATCATGGTGCTCCTTGATAACATTCAGGATGCCTCATCAAAGACAGCCAGCCAGTATATCATCTTTGGTTCATGGAGATGACCCTGTGATCGATGAGGCCTTAGTCCAGGACCCATCATGCGAGTCCCTATCTCTGGGTGGGCCAGTAGAAGAACCCCCACCCGGTGAGAAGCATACAGCTCCAACAGAGCAGATGGAGCTTGAGTGCAAGTTGATCGCACTTCGTGAGTTCCAGCAGCAGAGAACGCTGAGGATCAGTGGTGAGCCAGACCCTTAGGCAGTAGAGGTTTGTCTAGAGATAGTGGTTCACCTCTTCAGGCTTGTGAAGACACAGGAAGATCTAATGGTGGCTTTGGCCACCAGCCTTTTCCACAGAGCAACTGGGTGTTGGTGGAATTTGGTGACTCAGTTATTTGATGAGTCGTCACTTTCGTGGGGTGACTTTTAGCTGCTGATTCATGAGGATTATTACCCCTCTTGATTATGATTCATTCGAATCTAGGATCTCCTGTAGTTTCAGCAGGGAGGGATGACGGTGACTTAGTACGTCACTAGTTTCACATACCATGCACTTTTTTACCCGAACATGGTCCATGACGGCAGCTTCCAAGCGCAGAAGTTCATGTATGGTCTCCGAAGAGAGATTCGTGCTATCATAGTACCCTTGGGGATTCCCACTTATGCCGAGGTGCTAGAGTAGGTGCTGGTGATAGAGATATTCCTTTCACACATTATGGGTGGTGGTTGAAATAGGCGCGACAGAGCCGAGACGTCTGCTGCAGCTAGCAGGCATCCACAGACAGAACCTCAATGCAGACGGCCTTCCCACCATTGGTTTTGGAGACATGTTACTACACCACGGTGGCACCGGAGGGCACCAGGGAATCCCGAGGAGAGCTGTTTCTATGCTTGCGATGGGTGAGGAAACATGGCACGAGACTGCCCAAACTGATATGTTGAGAACTTTGGGTAGGCAGCAGGTGAACCACCACGACAGAGGCATCACCGTAGTCGGTGTGTTACCCAGAGATGTGGTGCTAGTAGAGGAGCAGGAGGAGATGGATGTGGGGGATGACATTACGATGTCTTCCCATCACTAATAGGCTGTCCACATCAGGCTCCAAAAGCTGACTGTATGGACCAAAGTCAACTATGAACTTTGGATGTCTACGATCCTACAGATCATGAGATGATAAGAGGTACGCTATACGACTCTTCTACTTTTTTTAGTAGAATTGTTTGACTATGTGTTTAAAAATCTTTCCTCCTTTCTCGTTGCTTGAGTTGATACCAGGGTGGCACGGTGCATCGTTGTAACCCTGTGTTGGTGGAATAGAAGGCATGAAACCCTTCTCT
The DNA here is from genome assembly GCA_963277665.1 of Viscum album. Taxonomy (NCBI): domain Eukaryota; kingdom Viridiplantae; phylum Streptophyta; class Magnoliopsida; order Santalales; family Viscaceae; genus Viscum; species Viscum album. The sequence goes on from OY728129.1 coordinate 83,593,242, forward strand.
TTAGTATATGGTGGCGAATCCTTCACCTTTCAAGCATGTAATAGTGTCTTGGTCATGGGATATTTAGAGTGAATTATTTTGTGGCCATATATCCTTGGGTGGTTCACCATATGGATATTCTGAAGGAGGGAATCATTGGGCTTTGTCTCAGGTCCAAGCGATGATTTCAGTTGTGGCGTATGATGTGGGGTTTCGACCGGAGAGGTGTGCAACCCCCAGGCCCTTCGGGTCGTTTGGGACCATGCGAAGGGATGGAGAGGTTGTCAAACTCCTTGACCCCCCCCCCAATTCTAGTTTCGGTGCATAGCGTCTCCCATGTGTTTCATCTGAGAAGAAGTGTGTGTGCTCCTTTTCATGTCATCGGCGAGGGAAGACCTCAAGTGAACAGACCAAGTCCTTGGTTCATGTGTTGTGACGCGGGACTGTGCAAGAGTTCTCTTGGGTACGGGAGTGCCAGGTGTGGGCTTAGTATCCTAACTTGTTTCCTAGTTTTTATTTTCAGGGACGAAAATTTTGGTGGAGGGAATGATGTAAGAACCAGGTTTTTGCTATAAAAGACTTTGGGAAATTTTTCATGTTATTCCAGAGCAGTGCCTTCAAACGGCATGCGATTCTGAGGCCATGTGTGGCTGGAATTAAATTTTTAGTGCATTCACACTAGGAATGCCAAATAAATGGAATAACTCCTAAAACGTATCTCAGTTTCGGAAACCGAGGGCATCGTTGAGTCCAGAGCGTGCCATTTACCCTAGGAGGGGTGTATCTTTCGCGGGCGTGGTCCTTCTATGAAAAATGGCCCCAGGGGTGATTTCGTAATATAGTGGCCTCGGGCGTCAGATTTTATATCTTTCGAACGGAGCCTCGGATTAAAATTTCAAGACCAACATTGTGCTCGATATGTGGTGTTTACATTAGGCGCGACCTACCTTTGACCGCGTCGGGGGTTTCAGACTCGGATTTAAATAGGGTTGAGTTTTTTTAATTAAAAGGGATATTTTTTTACTTAAACACTTCTTCTTACCCTCCTTCTCCCCTGGATAACACCCCTACCCCCCACTACTCACCCAAGAACTTCCATCCTCATCCACCTCCCTCCTCTGATCAAGGCAGCATCGAGCGGCGGGTGCGGTAGCGGCACGTGCGGCAAAGCACTGGGCTACGCCCTGGCAGGTAGGTGGTGTTTGTTTTGAGTTTTAAAACTTGAACCCCAATTTCAATGGAAAATATAGTGTTGTTATTCTGTTTTATTGTTGAGATAAATTTATGGTTTCAAAGAGGCTGATTTGAACTTCCCAACGCATTTTTTGTATTGAAAATCCGAGTTCTAGGGAGCCTCGAGCGGCCTGCGGAAGTTGTCCTGCAAAATGGAGCTTTTCTGATGGCAGGGCAGAGCTCCGACAGCGGCGTGCGGCGGCCCAGCTTCAGCGGTGGTGGTGGCATCAGGCAGTGTCGGCCTGGCGAGCGGGTGGCCTGCATGCGGTGGCGAGCTGGGGGCGATGGCGAGCGGGCGCCAGCGTGGCATGGAGATGCGGGAGAATGGGGTCAGCAACCCCTACCGACAGACAACGGAGACACCTTTGCGAGTCCCCACATAGAATGAATACCGGCCTCTGGGCTGGCCGACTTGGTATGGTATAGGGGGTGTGGACCGACCAGACTGGTCCGGACCACCCCCTCTTGCGTCTGATGACGTTTAAACTGGCGTAATTCTTAAAGCATGTGTCAGATTTGCGTGCTGTTTGCGGCAACGTGATCCTTGGATCGAGAAAAATATATTGAGACTGTTTCAAGAATTTATAAATTCCCATGAGGAAGGGCTCGGTGGCGCGACACACCCATTAAGTGGTTTAGGGTTTTTCCCGAGGTTTTTGTTTTGGGCGGCGCGAACACATCCAGAGTCCGTGTTGAGTGTTGTCAGTGGTGTTGTGACCCTAGCGTCGAGAAAAATATTGCAAAGGGGTTTTTGGGCGTTGAATCCTGAGTTGAGGTGCGGGCCCCATGGACCATATTTTAAGCTATGATCATCGATTAGGAACTTTTTAATCAGACGTCTATTCTGGGCATGCAAGCAGTCGTTTCTGGGTGTTTTTCTGAGGGCATTGCAATGGACCAATCTGATAGCTTTAATTCGGCATAGTGGTGTGGGCCCCATTTGGTCTGTTTTGGGCGTTGACGGTGAATTTCTATCTCCTTCAGCAGGTGTTTGTCTCGGACAATTGATTAGTCAATTTTGTGTACTTTTTCGAGAGGTTCGCAACGGTGTGATCCGTTCGCTGCGCTTCGCGACTGAGATGTGGGTCCTAAGAAGCACCGATCATGTGCGGTATGAAGAAATGCATCTTTTTCTCCGGAAATCCGTTCCACACAACTAAGTAGTCAATTTTATGTGTCTTTCCAGCGATATCACAACGGTGCAATGCGCCCGAATATTTTCAAGACCGAGGCTCGGGACCACGGGACCCCATTCTGGCATAAATCTGTGTTGGACGGATTTTCTGTCAGATGTCCATTTGAGGCATATAAACAGTCTATCTCATGTGTTTTTCCACAAGGAGTACAATGGTATGATCTACATGGATGTGTGGAAACTCATTCAAGATCTCCATAAAAGTGGAAGCATGAAAGTTGTACCGCTGGTGGTTCTTCATGCGATGATTGTAGAGAACCCTTGGCATGTGATCACATTCACTCTGGGGAGAGTGAAGTGAATACTTAAAGAGATGTCGTTGGCCGTGAGGGGGCCGTGGAGGAAGCAGGTTTGCAAAGTTATGTTTACGCACTTTTGCGTAGACATTGGGTGACGTGTGCACGATAGCCTTTGGGATGGCGATGTGGCATACTCTTGGAGTATACTGGAATTCTTGGAGGTACAAGTTTTAGTTTTTACCTGAGAACGATTGTGCGCTTGGTTTGGAGACGAGATAGGGCCACAGGTTATGTGGTCCCCAAGGGTGTGGCATGTTCTGCATTACGTACCTTTGAACTCTCCTGACGTAGAGGGTATGCCTATTCACGATGGTTTAAACTAGCAGGGTTGAGTGGTTTACCCTCATTCTGTTCTCGATGGTTTGATCGGAGGGGTCGTTGGGGTTCCCCTTTTTCTTTTAGCTGTGTGGGCTTTTAGTATCACAACCCTTCGTGTTCCCTGGTATAGTTTTTGAGGATTCGGTGTGACCAATACGTCACAAGTGCACCAATACTCTACCCAAAAGGTTGTTTCTAGTAGGGATGGCTATAGCAGTTTCGGGTTCACCCTCCATCTGGGCTGGGTAGTGGGTTTCTCATCGACTTATTCTAGTTCTACCCTCTAGAAGTGACTGGGCAGTGGCTTGCATGTCGACTACTTCCAAGTCTACCCTCCAGCAGAGATAGGGCAGTGGGTCGCCCATCGACTTATTCCAGGTCTACCCTCCAACAGTGCTGGGTAGTGGGTTGCCAGTCGACTTATTCCTGGTCTTCCCTCTAGCAGAGACTGGGTAGTGGGTCTCCTTTCAACTTATTCCAAGTCTACCCTCCACCTGGGCTGGGCAGTGGGTCACCTGTTGACTTCTTCCAGGTCTACCCTCTAGCAAAGACTGTGCAATGGCTCGCCTGTCTACTTATTCAAGGTCTACCCTCTAGCAGAGACTAGGTTGTGGGTCGCCTGTCGACTTCTTCCAGGTCTATATTCCAGCAAAGACTGGGCAGTGGGTCACCTGTCGACTTATTTTAGGTCTACCCACCAGCAAGGCTTGGTAGTGGGTCTCTTGTCGACTTCATCCAAGTCTACCCTCCAGTAGAGACCAGGAAGTGGGTCGCCTATCGAATTATTCCAGGTCTACCATCCAGCAGGGCAGGGCAGTGGGTCGCCTGCTGACATATTACGGACCACCCTCTAGTAGAGACTGGGCAGTGGGTCACTCGACGACCTCTTTGGGTCTACCCTCCAGTAGAGATTGGGCACTGGGTCACCTGACGACCTCTTAGGGTATACCCTCCAGCAGAGACTGGGCAGTGGGTCGCCCGATGACTTCTTTTAGACTCAGTCCTTTCTTCTAGGCTAGTCTGTGGATTTTCTCCATGATTATCGGAGCAGGACCCTTATTTGTACGGGTCTGTGATGTGACAGCTTTGACGTTGAGAAGAATTATCGACTATATGACAGTGATGAGGTGTAGTTTGACTTTCCCCAGAACTCTAAATAATGAGTGGTGCTTTCCCCTCCTAGACACGTCCTTGTGAAGTGACCTAAAACCGTTTGGGCGAGTCAGTGCCGCCCAAAGTTGATAGTGTCGAGGTGCAGTGATTTTAACCCCATGACATTTAGTTCAGGGAAGACGTACGAGATACTAGGCATCGATGGTGTTTACTTCTATGACTGTTGGCTACTCACTTTCTTGGGATGAGATATGGGATGGAGGTCCTCTTACGATCTTGTTTTGGTTTCTTGACAGATCATATATATATATATGAATACCTTGTTCCAGTACCCACTCTTTAGGTTTTGGTTACTCTCCTTCTTGGATAGGTGAAGATGTGTGGGGTATGCCACGTTCTTTCCTTGTCAAGCTTCTCATGGTTGGACGAGTCTACTCTCCTACTATAGGTAGATAAGACTTGACGAGAAGTTCATCTTCTAACTGCTTATAGCTCCTTCTGTTGGGAAGAGTCTGCTTCCTTTCTCTTATTAGGTTGAGCTGTTAGTCTATTGGAATCTTTACTAAAATCTCAGTTGTACTCCATTACGTTTTCCTTGTTCGATCTACTGCTCACCTCTTCAGTACCTCCTTTGATTCTCCCTCGAGCCTTTTGGGCATCCTACTAAGTATTTTTATACTCACCCCTACTCAGGCTTTGCCCGCAGTTGGTGTGCCATTGTAGACGACGGACAGGTAGATCGTGACGTCAGAAAAGCTTAGGAGTTCAGGTGATTGGACTGCGTGTGGGGGTCGTAGTCGGGTTCTAGGTGTGGGACATTCCCAGTTGTTTACTATTTTTTACCTGTTGTCGGGTGGTGGCAATTTTCTAGTTGGGCGCGTGTTTTTTCCCTTCTCTTTTCAATTTACCATCCTCACTTACATTGTATTGGTTAGAGGTCGATGCACATTTGTGGTTTATTTATAGAAGTTGGTACTTTTCTTTTCTTTGTAATCTACACTTCTTCATTGAGTGGGCTGCGTGTGTGCATACAAGTACTTAGGGAAATACCTCTTCGATTTCTTCAGCCTTCAGTGCTTTTCCCCAGCCCCTGGCCTATAGAGGCGGGCTTGGGGTAGTTGCAGCTCGATCTCGGGTAGGGTCGTGTCATGACAAAGTGGTATCAAAGGTGGTTCGTTCCTTGGGACATTGTTCGGATGTCCCTAAAAAGTAATTGGTCAGGATATAGGGAAACAGGGTCAACATGTCTCGATAGCGGCTCTCAGGCCAGGGAGTCCACTGACGGTACGACAGCGGATGTATCCATTTACCAGGGCCCTGATATCCCACTTGTCGACTAGGAATACTGAGACACTCGTTGTAGGGAAAATTGGTTTTTGCATCACATTGGATTGAGTCTTTGACTATACATCTTGAGTCTGCTCCCCATTGTCTTTACATTCATATACATATATATTCATCTGATCATGGTGTTCCTTGATAACATTCAGGATGCCTCTGCGAAGACATCCAGCCAGGATATCATCTTTGGTTCATGACGATGACCCTATGATTGATGAGGCCTCAGTCCAAGACCCATCATATGAGTGCCTTTCTTAGGGTGGGCCGATAGAAGCACCCCCACCTGGTGAGCAGCAGACATCTCCAGCAGAGCAGACGGAGCTTGAGCACAGGTTGAGCGCGCTCCGTGAGTTCCAGTGGTGGAGACCGTTGAGGTTCAGCGGTGAGCCAGACCCTCAGGTAGCAGAGGTTTGTCTACAGATAGTGGTTTGACTCTTTAGGCTTGCACAAACACTGGCAGATCTGATGGTGGATTTGGATGCTTGACTTTTTCATAGAGCACATGGGCGTTGGTGGAATTTGGTGACTCAGTTACTCGATGATTCGTCACTTTCATCGGGCGGTTTTCAACTGCTATTTCATGAGTAGTTTTACCCCTCCTACTTAATCTCCATTCGGATCCTGGAGCACTTTTAGTTTCAGCAGGGACGAATGACGGTGACTGAGTATGGGACTAGTTTCGCAGACTGTGCACGTTTTTACCCAGACTTGGTCCATGATGGAAACTTTCGAGCATGGAAGTTCGAGCAGGGTCTACGCAGAGAGATTCATGATATCATAGTACCCTTGGGCATTCCCACTTATTTTGAGGTTCTAGAGCCGACACTGGTGACAGAGATATTCCTGTCACTCTTTATGGGTGGTGGTTGTAGTAGGCGCGATAGAGCCGCAACGATTTCCGCAACTAGCAGACATCAACAGATAGAACCTCAATGCAGGAGGCCTTCCCACCACCAGTTTTTAAGACGTGGTCGTACACCACAGTGGCGCTGGAGGGCACCAGGGCACCCCGAAGAGAGTAGGTGCTATGCTTGTGACCGGTGAGGTTACTTAGCACGAGACTGCCCTACCAAATATGCTGAGAACTTTGGGCAGGTAGCAGGTGCACCACCACGATAGAGGCAATGCCGTATTCAGAGTGGTTCCCTGAGTGGTGGTGCTAGCAGAGGAATGAGAGGATTTGGAAGTGGGGGATGACATTACGAGGTCTTCCCATCACCACTAGGCAGTCCACGTCAGGCTCTGGAAGCTCACAGTTGGGACCACAGTCAACTGTGAACATTTGATGTTTATGATCCTACAGAGCATGAGATTATAGGAGGTACGCTCTATGACTCTTATACTTTTTGCAGTAGAATTGTTAGACTCTATGTGTGAAATTCTTTCCTCCCTGCTCCATGCTTGAGTTGATACAAGGGTGGTGCGGGGTGTCGGTGTAACCCTGTTTTGGTGGAATAGAAGGTGTGGAACTATTCTCTTTAGTTGATGGTGGTGACTCCACCTTTCGAGCCTGTAATAGAGTCTAGGTCGTGGGACATCGACTGTGAAATCTTGCATGGCCCAATATCCTTAGGTGTTTCATCGTATGGTTATTCTGAAGGAGGGAATCATCGGGATTTTTCCTAGGTCCAAGTGGTGATTTCAGTTGCAGCGTACGATGTGGGGGTTTGACCTGGGAGGTGAGCTATCCCCAAGGGCCTTTCGGTCATTTTTGACCGTTGGAAGGGATGGCGAGATTGTCTACCGCCTTTCCCTACCCCCCCCCAATTCTGGTTTTTGTGCATAGAATCTCCCATGTGTTTCATCTGAGATGAAGTGCGCATGCTCCTATGAAAGTTATTGGTGATGGCAGACCTCACATGAACGGACCAAATCCTTGGTTCATGTGCGGTGACACGGGACTCTGCAAGAGTTATCTTGGGTACGGTAGAGCCAGGTGTGGGCTTAGTACCCTGAGTTATTTCCTGGTTTTTCTTTTCAGGGAAGAAAATCTTGAAGGAGTGAATAATTTAAGAACCCCGTTTTTTCTATAAAAGACTTTGGAAAATTCTTGATGTTATTCCAGAGTAGCGCCTTCAGACGGCGTGCGATTCTGAGGCCTGATGTGGCCAGAATTAAATTTTCCATGCTTTCACACTGGGAATGCCAAATAAATGGAATAACTCCTAAACGGTATCTCGAATCAGAAAACCAAGGGCACCGTTGAGTTTGGAGTGTTCCGTTCACCCTAGGAGGGGTGTAACTTTCTCGGGCGTGGGCCTTCTCTGAAAAATGGCCCCAGGGGTGTTTTTGTAAAATAATGGCCTCGAGCGTATGATATTATATCATTCGAACAAAGCCTCAGATTAAAATTTCGAGACAACCGTTGTTCTTGGGACGTGGTGTTTACCCTAGGTGTGATCTAACTTTGACCGCATCGGGGTTTTCATACGCGGATTTAAATTGGGTTGAGTTTTTTAATTAAAAGGGATAATACTTTTTTTATTTAAACACTCTTTCTTCCCCTCCTTCTCCCCTGAACCCCCCCCCCTCACCCAAGAACTTTTATCCACCTCCACCTCCCTCTTCCGATAAAGGAAACATCAAGCAGCGGGTGCGGTAGCAGCCCGTGCGGTGAAGCTCCGGGCTATGCCCTCGCAGGTAGGCGGTGTTCATTTTGAGTTTTAAAACTCAAACCCCCTCTTCAATGGAAAATATAGTGTCATTATGCTGTTATATTTTTAGCAAATTCTGTGTTGTCAAAGAGGCTGATTCGATCTTCCCAAGACATTTTTCGTATCGAAAATCCGAGTTTCGGGGAGCCTTGGGTGGCATGCGGAAGTTATCCTATCAAAATGGAGTTTTTCCGATGGTAGGGCGAAGCTCCAACAGTGGAGTACGGCGGTCCAACATCAGTGGCGGCAATGGATGTGGCTTTAGGCGGCATCGGTCTGGAGATTGTGCGGCCTGCGTGTAGGGGCGAGACGGGGATGACGATGAGCGGGCGCCAGTGGGGTGCGACGACGCTGATGACCGGGGTCAGCGACCCTGGTCGGCAGATAGTGGAACTTCCTTTGAGGGTCCTTGCGTGGAAGGAAGACCGGCCTCCGGGCCAGTCGATATCGGTGCACCTCGCTCCACGCCGGTGGACCACGGGCTGGCCAGCTTGGGATGGTCCAGGGGGTGTGGACTGGCCGGACCGGTCCGGACCACCGCCTCTTGCATCCTATGACTTATAAATTGGCGTAACTCCTAAACCGGGTGTCAAATTTGTTTGCCGTCTATGGAAACATGATCCTTGGATCGAGACAGAGATTTTGAGATGGTTTTGGGAATTTATAAATTCCCGAGATGAAGGGCTCGGTGGGGGGACAAGCCCGTTAAGTGGTTTAGCGTTTTTTATGAGGTTCTTGTTTTGGGCGGTGCAGACACTTCCAAAGTCTGTTTTGAGCGCCATTAGCGGCGTTGTGACCCTGACGTCGAGAAGAAGATTGAAAAGGTAATTTCGGGTGTTGAAGCTGGAGTTGAGGTGTGGGCACCACGGCCTGTCTTTTAAGTTGTGAGCAGCGGTTAGCATCATTTTCATCGGATGTCTGTTCTGGGCGTGCGAGTAGTCGTTTCTGAGTGTTTTTCTGAGGGCATTGCTATGGCACAATCTTCCCGCTTCAATTTTGCATGGTGGTGTGGGCCCCACGATGGTTGTTTTGGGCGTTGATGGTGAATTTCTATCTCCTTCACTGTGTGTCCGTTTCAGACAAGTGATTAGTCAATATTGTGTACATTTTTGAGAGGTTCGCAATGGTGTGATCCATTCACTACGCTTCAGGACCGAGATGCAGGTCCCACGAAGCACCGCTTGTGTGCGGTACTGTAAAATGCATCTTTTTTGCAGACATCCGTTCCACGCAAGTAAGCAGTCAATCTGACATGTCATTCCGAGTAGATTGCAATGGTGTGATGCGCCCAGCTATTTTCTGGACTGAGGCCTGGGACCACGGGTCTATGTTAAGGTGTAAAGCGGTGTTGGACAGATTTTTCATCAGATTTCCATTTGATGCAAGTAAATAGTTTATCTACTGTGTTTTTCCATGAGGATTACAATGGTATGATCTTCTTGGATTTGCGGAGACTCATTCGAGATCTCATTAAATGTGGAAGCATGAAAGGTGTACCGATAGTGGTTCTTCCAGCAGTGTTTGTCGAGAATCCTTGGCATGTGATCGTTTTCACACTGGGGAGAGTGAAGTGAACACCTAAAGAGATGTGGTTGGATGTGCTAGGGCCATGGAGGAAGCAGGCCGGCGAAGTTATGTTTAAGATGTTTTGCATTGACATTGGGTGTCGTGTGCACGATAGCCCTGGGGCTGGCGATTTGGCATACTCTGGGAGTATACGGGAATGATTGGAGGTACATGTTGTTGTTTATACCTGAGAATGATTGTGTGCTTGGTTTGGAGACGATATAGGGCCACACATCGTGTGGGCCCCTTGTGCGTGTCATGTTCAGCTTTACCTACCTTTGAACTCTCGTGACATAGAGGGTCCGCCTGTTCATGATGGTTTAGACCAGTAGGGTTGAGTAGTTTCCCCAGATTCTTTTCTCGATTGTTTGATTGGTTGGGGTTGTTTGGGTTCCCCTTTTTATTTTAGTCGTTTAGGCTTTTAGTATCACGTACCTTCGTGTTCCCTGGTAGTGTTTTTGAGGATTCAGTGTGACCAATAAATCACATGGGCACTGATCTTCTACCCAGGAGGTTGTTTCCAGAATGGATGACCAGAGCAGTTCCGGTTTTACCCTCCAACGGGGCTGGGTAGTGTGTTGCTCATTGACTTATTCCAGGTCTAACCTTTAGCAGAGACTGGGCAGTGGGTCGCTTGTCAAATTCTTCTAGGTCTACCCTCTAGCAGAGACTGGGTAGTGGGTCGCCTGTCAACTTATTCCAGTTCTACACTCCAACAGGGCTGGGTAGTGGGTCGCATGTCGAATTCTTCCAGGTCTACCCACCTGTAGAGACTGGGCAGTGGGTCTCTTGTCAACTTATTCCAGGTCTACCCTCCACCAGGGTTGGGTAGTGGGTCACCTCTCGACTTCTTCCAGGTCTACCCTCCAGCAGAGACTGGGCAGTGGGTCGCATGTCGACTAATTCCAGGTTTACCCTCCACCAGAGACTAGGAAATGGGTCGCCTGTCTACATCTTCTAGGTCTACCCTCCTTCAGTGACTGGGCAGTGGGTCGACTGTCTACTTATTCCAGGTCTACCCTCTAGCAGGGCTGGGCAGTGGGTCGCCTATCGACTTCTTCCAGGTCTACCATCCAGCAAAGACTGGGTAGTGGGTCACCTGTCGACTTATTCCAGGTCTACCCTCCAGCAGGGCTAGGTAGTGGGTCTCCTTTTGACCTCATAGGGTCTACTCTCTAGTAGAGACTGGGTATTGGGTCACCTAACAACTTATTTCAGACTCAGTCCTTTCTTCTAGGCTACTCTATGTCTTTCTCAGTGACTGTCGGAGCGGGACCCTTATTTGTATGATTCAGTGATGTGACAACTTTGACTTTGTGAAGACTTCTTCACTGTATGATAGTGACAAGGTGTAGTTTGATTTTCCCCAGAATGCCCAATAACAAGGGTCACTTTCCCCACCGAGACACATCCATGTGATGCGACCTAAAACCGTGCGGGAGATTCAGTGCCTCCCAAAGTAGATAGTGTCGAGGTTCGGTGATTTGAGACCCTTGACTTGCAGTTTGGGGCAGACGTATGGGATACCGGGCATCAATGGTGTTTACATTTGGTACTGTTGGCTACTCACATTCTCGGGCTGAGCTACGGGGTAGAGGTCCCCTTACGATCTTGTTCGGGTTACTTGACAGAACATATATATATGTATACCTTGTTCTAGTACCCACTCCACGGGTATTGGTTACTCTCCTTCTAGGAGAGGCGAAGACGCGTGGGGTATGCCACGTGCTTTATGTGTCTAGCTTCTCATGGTTGGATGAGTCTTCTCTCCTACTATAGGTAGCGAAGACTCCACGAGTAGTTCATCTTCTCACCACTTCTAGATCCTTTTGTTTGGACGATTCTACTTCCTTTCTCTTGTTGGGTTGAGCTGTTACTCTATTAGACTCTTTTCTGCACTCTCGGTTGTACTCCTTTAATTTTTACCTGTTCCATCTACTGCTCACCTCTTCAGTACCTCCTTTTTTTCTCCCTCGAACCTTCAGGGATTCCTACTGAGAATTTTTATACTCACCCCTAGTTGGGATTTGGCCACAGATGGTGTGCCCTTGCAGATGACAGACAGGTCGATCGTGACGTCAGAGGAGCTTAGGAGTTTAGGAGCATGGACCATGTGCAGTGGTCGTAGTTGTGTTCCAGGTGTGGGACCATCACCGTTATTTACTTTTGTTTACCTGTTGCCGGTTTGTGGCACTTTTCTGGTTAGGCACGTGTTTTGCTGCTTATCTTTTCAATTTACCATCAGTGCCTACTTTGTACTGGTTATAGGTCAATGCACATTTTTGGTTTATTTTTAGTAGTTGGTATTTTGATTTTCTTTTTTACTTTTCACTTATTCACTGAGTGGGCTGCGTGTGTGCGTACAGATACTTAGGCAAATGCCTTCTCGAGTTGTTTAGCCCTCGGCGCTTATCGCGAGCCCCTGGCCTATAGAGGCGGGCTAGGGGTAGTTGCGGCTAGATCCCAGGTATGGTTGGGTCATGAAAAAGTTTTATAAAAGGTGTTTCGTTCCCTGGGACATTGTTCGGACGTCCCTAAAAAGGAATTGGTTGGGATCTAGGGCAATAGTGTAAACGTGTCTCGAGAGCGGCTCTCAGGCCAGGGAGTCTAGTGACGGTGCGGCGGCTGACGTATCTGTTCAAAAGTGCCCTAATAACCCGCTTGTCGAATCGGAATGCTGAGACAGTGGTTGTAGGGAAAATTGGTTTGTGCATCACATAGGATTGACTCTTTGAATATCCATCTTCAGTCATCTCCCCATTATTGTTACTGTTATATACATATATTCTCATTTGATCGTGGTGCTCCTTAATAACATTCTGTTTGCCTCCGCGAAGACAGCCAGCCATGATATCATCTTTGGTACCAGACGACGACCATTTGAGCTATGAGGCCTCAATCCAGGGCCCATCATGTGAGTCTCTTACTCCTGGTGGGCCAGTTTTAGCCCCCCCACCTGGTGAGCAGCAGACAGCTCCAGCAGAGCAGACGGAGCTTGAGTGTAGGTTGAGTGCACTCCCTGAGTTCCAGCGGCGGAGACCGCTAAGGTTCAGTGGTGAGCCAGACCCTCATGCAGCAGAGGTTTGGCTAGAGATAGTGGTTCTCCTCTTCCGGCTTGTGCAGACACCGTTAGATGTAATGGTGGCTTTGGCCACCAGCCTTTTCAATGGAGCAGCTGGGAGTTGGTGGAATCTGGTGACTCAGTTACTTGATGAGTCGTCACTTTTGTGGGGTGACTTTCAGCTACTGTTTTGTGAGGAGTTTTACCCCACCCTCTTACGCTCCGTTCGGATCCAGGAGCTCATGCAGTTTCAACAGGGAGGGATGATGGTGACTGAGTACGCAACTTGTTTTGTAGACCATGCATGTTTTTACCCGGACATGGTCCATGACGGCAATTTCTGAGCGTGGAAGTTCGAGCAGGGTCTCCGTAGAGAGAATTGGGCTCTCATAGTACCCTTGAGAAATTCCCACTTCTGTCGAGAAGCGAGAGCAGGTGCTAGTGACAGAGAGCTTCTTGTCACGCTTTACAGGTGGTGGTGGTGGTAGGCGCGACAGAGCTGAGACTTCTGTCGCAGCTAGCAGGCATTAGCATACATAACCTCAACGCATGCAGCCTTCCCACCGCCAGTTTTGGAGATGTGGTCATACACCACGGTGGCACTGGAGGGCACCAGGAAAGACCGAAGAGAGATGGTACTATGTTTTCGATGGGTGAGGTCACTTGGCACAAGACTACCTGACCAGATATGTTGAGAACATCAGGCAGGAAGAAGGTGCACCACCCCAACAGAGGCAGTGCCATAGTCGGAGTAGTGCCCAGAGAGGTGGTTCTAGGAGAGGAGTGGGAGGAGTTGGAAGTGGGAGATGACATTACGAGGTCTTCCCATCACCACTAGCCAGTTCACGTCAGGATCCAGAAGCTGACAGTTGGGACCACAGTCAAATGCGAACTTTGAATGTCTATGATCCTGTAGAGTATGAGATGATAGGGGGTACTCTCTATGACTCTTCTACTTTTTGATGTAGAATTTTTAGACTCTGTTTGTGAAATGATTTCCTCCCAGCTCCTTGCTTGAGTTGATACCAGGGTGGCAAGGGGCGTCAGTGTAACCCTTTTTTGGTGGAATAGAAGGCATGGAACCTTTATCATTAGTTGATGGTGGTGACTCCTTCACCTTTCGAGCATGTAAGAGAGTCTTGGTCATGGGAAATCAACTAATAAATCTTGTGTGGCTAGATATCCTTGGGTGTTTCAACATATGGATATTCTGATGGAGGGAATCATTGGGCTTTTTCCCAGGTCGAAGCGTTGATTTCAGTTGTAGTGTACGACGTGGGGGTTCGACCGGGGAGGTGAGCTACCCCCAAGGGCCTTTAGATCGTTTGGGACTATGTGAAGGGATGGGGACTTTGTCTACCACCTTACCCTAACCCCCCATGTCTGGTTTGGGTGCATAGCATCTCCCATGTATTTCATCTGAGAAGAAGTGTGCGAGCTCCTATGCATGTCATCGGTGAGGGTAGACCTCACGTGAATGGACCAAATACTTGGTTCATGTGTGGTGATGCAGGACTGGGCAAGAGTTCTCTTTGGTATGGAAGAGCTAGGTGTGGGCTTAGTACCCTGAGTAATTCCCGGGTTTTTCTTTTTGGGGACTAAAATCATGAAAGAGGTAATGATGTAAGAAACCATATTTTTCTATAAAAGACTATGGAAAATTCTTGATGTTATTCCAGAGCAGCGCCTTCAGACGGCGTGCGATTCCGAGGCCCGGTGTGGCCGGAATTAAATTTTCAGTGCGTTCACACATGGAACACTAAATAATTGGAAGAAATTTTAAATGGTAGCTTATATCAGAAAAATGAGAGCACTGTTGAGTCCGGAGAGTGTCGTTTACCCTAAGAGGGGTGTAACTTTTGTGGGCATGGGCCTTTTGTGAAAAATGGCTAGAGGGGAATTTTTGTAATATAGTGGCCTTGGGCGTTAGATTTTATATCTTTTGAACGGAGCCTCGGATTAAAATTTCAAGACCACCGATGTGCTTGGGATGTGGTTTTTACCCTAGGTGCAACCTAACTTTGACCGTGTCAGGGTTTTCAGATGCAGATTTAAATTGGGTTGAGTTTTTTAATTAAAAGGGACAATTCTTTTATTATTTAAACACTCATTATTCCCCTCATTATCCCCTGAAGAACACCCCCTCTCACCCATGAAATTAAATCCTCCATTACCTCCCTCCTCCAATCAAGGCGGCATTGAGTGGCGGGGGAAGTAGTAGCACGTGCTGCGAAGCTCTGGGCTACGCCCTCGCAGGTAGGCGGTGTTCGTTTTGAGTTTTAAAACCTGAAGCCCTCTTTAAATGGAAAAAATAGTGTTGTTATTATGTCGGATTGATGATTGAAGTCTATGGTTTAGAATAGTATGATTCGGGCTTCCCAATACATTTATAATATCGAAAATCTGAGTTCTGGGGAACCTCAGGTGGCCTGCGGAAGTTTTCCTGTCAAAATGGTTTTTTTCCGGCGGCAGGGTGGAGCTCCTATAGCGGCGTGCGGTAGTCCAGATTTAGCGGAGGTGGTGGAGGCAACTTCAGGCAGCGTCAGGCAGGCAATTGGGCTACCTGAGTGCGGGGGTGAGCTGGGGGCGACGACGAGCGGGTGCCAGCGGGGCGCGGCGACGCGGAAGACCGAGGTCAGCGACCCTGGCCGACGGACAGCGGACCCGCCTTTGCGGGTCCCCGCGTGAAAGGAAGACCGGCCTCCGAGCGAGTCCAGATCGGTGGACTGCGGTCCGTGCGGGTGGACTGCGTGCTATGGTGGCTCAGCCGGCTGAGCTTCAGGCCGACCGGCTTCGGAAGGTCCTGGGGGTGTGGACCGGCCAGACCGGTCCGGACCACCCCCTCTTACATCCGATGACGTTTAAACTGGCGTAACTCCTAAACCAGGAGTCAGAATTGTGTTCCGTCTATGGAAACGTGATACTTGGATCGAGACAGAGATTTTGAGATGCTTTCATAAATATATAAATTCCCTAGATGAAGGGATCGGTGGTGTGACACGCCCGTTAAGTGGTTTAGCATTTTCCAGAGGTTCTTGTTTTGGGCGGCGCAGACACATCCGGAGTCCATTTTGAGTGCTGTCAGTGGTGTTGTGAACCTGTCATCGAGAAGAAGATTTACAAAGGGTTTTCGGGCATTGAAACTAGAGTTGATTCATGGGACCCATGACTCGTCTTTTAAGCTGTGAGCAGCGGTTAACAACCTTTTCATCGGACGTCCGTTCTGGGCATGCAGGCAGTCGTTTCTGAGTGTTTTTCTGATTGCATTGTAATGGAACAATCCACCCACTTTAATTCGGCATGGTGGTGCGGGCCCCACGATGGATTTTTTGGGTGTTGACAATGAATTTCTATCTCTTTCAATGGGTATCAATTTCAGACAAGTGATTAGTTAATCTTGTGTACTTTTTCGAGAGGTTCGCAATGGTGTAATCCGTTCGTTGCGCTTAGGGTC